>OY730478.1:45939285-47139285 GCA_963422695.1 Xylophagus ater | reverse complement strand
GATTAATTGGTTTTCGAGGTTAGTGCATAATTGAATAATTGATGGTCTTAAACCAATTAATTCGCTCCTATGATAACAGAGAGAAATCAAAACTTTTAAGCAAAAATTACTGCTTACAAAGAGAAGTAAATTTTTATATGAAAGAAAAATAAAACGTAACACCAAAGAGAAAATGTTCTCTTAAAAATGTATGTGATTCTTGAGGAATTTCATAGGAGTGTCGTGCGTTACATAGATTTTGAAAACTCCCCGTACTCTTTTGCAATGTGTTGTTTTTTTGTACTTATTCTCGTCTTTTTGCTAACTTTCCATGCTTTTCCATTATAGGATTTCTTTTCCCAAATTTATTCTGTTTTGTTTCTCTTAAATGAAACAATTAATCAGTTTTCGGTTGAATAATAAAAATATTGGAATAATTCTGTTTACTCAACTAATCAATTATTCAAAACATTTGACAACAATTGTCATTTGCACTTTGACGTTAGTTATTTAACTATAACATGGTTGCTAAAAAATGCTATTAACATTGGAAGTGAAGCGTACTTTTGCCCCTCTTAATTTTTTTTTGCCATATGTTCTGTTCCGAAATAGAATGGAGCAAATGAACAAGCCTATTATTTGTTCCAAAACACGATATTTTGCTGTTATTGTCAATATTAAAATGCTGCTATAACAATAGATTAATAATAAAGATTTCCAATGACTATGCGTTCAATTGATTCTTGTTGTGTGCTAATATCCCTACACAATATAGATTATTCTCTTTCTATCACGTTAAAACTGTTTTGATAAATTTTGTTGTTACCGACAGTAACAACACTAAACATGATCACGCTGTCCATATGGCTTGGACATCTAGATATACTAGAGTCTGTACGATAGTCTATTTTTGAATAGGTCTGTATTTTTTTTTTAACATTTTGATAAATTGTTAAAAATAAATTAAATTAAAAACAGATTTTTTTTGTTCGGGTATGAATTTTATAAAATATTAAAATAAACACAAACAAAATTTGGGAATAAATCAATTCTACGGGATTTCTTCACACAAAACTGGATCATTTAGAAATCTCATTTTGTAGAATTTAGTTTTAAGAAAACGAAAAAGAGTTTTTGATATTCTTTGTACGTGACTTTAATTTGAAAAGAATTTAACGTGAAATTCGTGACAGTGAAACATTTTTATACTAAAAATGAATTTCTTAAAACAAAAATTTAAAATACAATAAATTCAAAACGAAAAAAAATTATTCTTGCTAATTTTGGTTTTTCGAAAGAAAAAACTTTAACTTTAAATTTAAATTCAAATTGTTATACACTAAACTCGTGTCTGGAATTAGATCCGAAACAATAAACTAAATGAATATTCGTAAATGGAAATTTTAATAATCAAATTTTAAATTAATTTCTAATTAAAATGTTTGTTCTATAATAAAAAAGGATTATCGGAATTTTCTTAATACTCGGAAAATTCAACCCACAGAAAATGAAATGAACTTTTGACCCTTGGAAGTTTATAGCAAATAGAATGCTCTTTGAATAATGAATATAGTACTATTCATAAATATCAAGTATTCGTCGGTGCTACAAAATAGATCTTTAAATGATTATTTTCAACCAAATAATAAGTAATTGTAAAGTATCACAACTTCCTATCTCTGCCGTGACGACGTTTTTCAATCAAATTTATTCCACTCAAAAATTAGGAGTATTTTGCAATTACGATAAGTGAAGTTACTACGAAACCGGTTGACTACCCCTCGAAAGAATTCTGTAAATGAAGGTTTAAAACAATCATAAAAGAATGAGAACAATACATCGCCATTCTACCGATTCTACATTGAAGACACTATTTTTATGCCCTACTACCAGAGGGTATATTAGTTTTGTCACTTCATTTGTAACACATCCAAATAATCATCGTAGAAAGGTTTTGAAGGCATGGTTGTGTCGCGAATCAAAAGTTATATCGATTTGTGCATGTCCGTCCGTCCGTCCGTATACAAGATAACTCAAAAACGCGTTATTCGATTTTGATGGAATTTACGATGTGAGTTGCTTATTCCTTAACTTGATTTGGTGTTGCATTTGAGCAAAATCGATCGAGGGCGAGCAAAGTTATAAAGGAAAAACCAGAGAGACCAGAAAGTTTTGTCGATCTTTTGTTTATGGTTTTTCGGATTTAATTGGAAAATTTGTGAACCAATTTTGATTAAATTAATTATGCAATTGGTTAACTACACAAATATACGATGCCATGTTAAATTTCAGTCAAATCAGTCCAAGAATAATGGATAAAGAAATAATCCAAGGAGAAAATAATTATCTCTATAAAGTTTCTTTGATGTACTTTAAAAACTTATACACCGATTTGAATAAAATTTGAAAATTGGGCTTATGAAATTTTGAAAAGAAGAAACAAAATTATGAAGAAAAATCCTTGAAATACTGTTAGATTTGACCGTTTTTCATAAAATCGGCTACAGGCTGATTTTAAGTTACTATATGTTTTTTAAGCAGATTTCATGAATTTTTGGCTACAAGATTTAATTAGGTTAATATTATTAACTAGAACTGCTCCACAGGTCACGGAAGATTAAAGACCGATTCGATTTTTGTATAAAATTAAAAAAATTCTTTTCGAATTAAATTTCATATGACTCACTGAACGATCTCAGTTTCATATAAATTACGTGAATTGATACTCAAGTGGAAATTCGAAAACTTTTTTTCTTGTTTTATATTTTTGATAACGTTTTTATCATTAAAATGATATTCTTGTCAAAAATATTTGGCATCATGATTGATCATTTGAAATCAAAAAAAAAGTAGATTGGTTAATCCCTTCAAAAAGATACGAAATTCGATTACTGAATCCATCGAATTTTTGTCAGTACTCGAAAATCTTCCGTTTTATATAAATCACGAAAAAAAACATGAAGTTCCAATTAAATTTAATAATAATTATTGGTAAAACTAAAGAAATACTAATTTAATTTAAAAACAAAAAATGAAATATATTATTTTTTTTATTGTGGAAAAGCTTTCTTTACGATATCCGCGATTGGAATAGTAAAATCAGCAATCATTAATGGAACAATAGCATTCCCTGGACAATATCCTTGGATAGTATATATTGAAACAACAAATGAATTTCCATGTGTCGGAACAATTATTGATATACAACATGTAATCACATCAGCACAATGTGTTTTAGATTCGGATGGAAATTTATGGAATCCCGCTTGGTACCGTATCATTGGCGGTGATTTGGATATTTTGAAACCAACAAAACGACGTTTTGTAAGTCGTCCAACACGATTTTATGTTCATCCAGATTATAATTCTACAACGAAAGAAAATGATCTCGCTATACTTCGGGTAAGATATTTTCTTCCATCTTAAATCGAAGAAATTAGGATTTTTAATTTCTGAATTTCTTTTTTTTTGCAGTTAGAACATCGATTTCCATTACCTCATAATACTTTGGAAATTGCTGATAGATATGATCGACCAATTGCTAATCGGGTGCTTTGTCAATTTGCTGCTTGGGGTAGTAATTCACGGACAACACCAAATATTCAACAATTATTTTTCGGTGCAAATATTTTAAGCCGTGATGAGTGTAATCAAGAAGAAATCTATAATAATGCCGTTTTGGAGAATATGATTTGTGCTGGAAATTTCAAAAAATCAAGAATTTGTGATGTATATTAGATGCTTTTCCATTTACACCATTCAAGAACGTAATAAATATTTGAAAACTTAATATTCAAGTACTTAAAGTGTACAAATCGAAAACTCCTAATAGGAGCTAGCTACACTTCAAGTACGTCCAAGTAGTTATATTCAAATACTAACTTGAAGGATGGAAATGGAAAAGCTGCTATTATAGAATTTATTCTTTAATTCGTTGTATCACAAAGATCATTATTTTGATTTCAAATTTTGATTTATTTTAGGGAAGTCAAGGTGGTGGCCTATTCTGTAATAGAATATTAATTGGAGTTCTATCATTCGGTATTGGATGCGGAAAACCTAATATGCCTGGAGTTTATACTGACATAAGGAAATATGATGAATGGATAAAGGATCAATTTAACAGAGACGATTTTCCAGAACCAGGAACTCGACCATAAAAAAAGTCATGAGAACATTTAAAAGTGTGTAAAAAACAGAATTAAGATAAAAATATACGAAATCTGAAAACATAAGAAGTGTCTCACTATATTCTGGACTCTTTTCGGGTACAAAACCACTATTGAAACTTGTATACGGACGGCGGCGTGCAAAGCACGACGCAAATGAAGCAGTTACTTCGGGCGGCACGTTTGGGGGCGGCAAAATTGCGAGTGCACAAACATGGGCCAAAAACGTTTGAACAATTTGGCTATACTTTCAATTGAATCTGAGCTACTGGAATCAATTCCAAAAGAGATAATTACCGAAAAGTTCACAAATGCCAAAGCGTGACAGGTTTTTTTTAATTAAACAGTTCGCACTAAACAAGTCATAGTTAAATTTGTGTTAAATTAAAACAGTGAGACGGATTATTGATCTTATTTCAAAGTTAAAATTTAATTCAGTCTTTAAACTATTGAATTATCATTAATATGCTAAATTCATATTTCCTACTTATTTGACGTGTTTCCGCTGTAACAACTGATTTTGATACAATAAATAGAAGTGATTATTGAAATCGCTCAATTTTTTATGCTGTGAAGTAAAATTATTTATGTTTCATGTTTGTATAAAAATTGAAAGTAAAAATGCAGCAAAAGGAAATTTCCATTAAATCAATGAATTTTAAAGCCTTTTTGTGATTTAAAATTTTGGGGCGGCATTCTGAGGATTTGCTTCGGGCGACTTATTTGCTTTGCACGCCGCCGCTTGTATACATATTTCCACATCATTTTAGTTCACTAAAATCGGGTCAGTTATTCCAACTACAATTTATGAAGATAATAAAAGGGAAGGTAACTTCGAAAATCGTTTCATTTCATACAAAAAATCCTTAATTTTGTTTGGCAATTTTCCTCTATTGGCAATTGGGTCCTTTCTTCGAGGGAAAATTCCTAAAGCCAAAAACTTTTCCACATAGGAAAGATTCAAAAAATCGGAAAATTTTAAATGGCGGATCAGCCTACAAAAAACTCACTGTTTTATGCTAGATGTTCTCCTCGTAGTTTCGTAAGACCTAGGAAGCTGAATTTTAGCACCAAATTAGATGCAATAATGCAAATAAATCTGAAATCGGAAAAACCCAATGGTCTTATACACTGTATGACAAACAAACTTATTAGATTATCATGATCCTGAATTACCTTCAACCAAATTTTATCTGTAATTGTGTATCTTTTTTTGTACATCATTTTATAATGTGTCTTTTTGTATCGACTACTCCGTAGCAATAAATTTAATTATTTATTAATCATTTTTATTTGAATTTTATTCGAAAAATTTGGCTGCCAATTTCATGAAACAACAGCAAATTATAATAATCAAATATAATTATATTATATTAATATATTAATTAATTAAATTTTTTAGACTAGGTTTTTTACATTGGCCTTATTAAATTTTTCATCTTAAATTTTCAAATTGGCCTTTTCTATATTTTCTTTTTATCTTATGAACTAAAATAATTTTTCATGTTGGTTACACTTATGACCTCTATCAACATTTAAAGGAACGATTATGGGTAAGGAATACAATCGAGATGTCAATTTTGTTGACATTCGAATAAATCAAACAAGTATGTTTTCTTTTTATATTTTTTTGGATTTCTTTTTGTAAAATTCAATATTTATTATTTTTCTAGATTTGTTGAGGAGGACTCAACAACGTGCATTGTCTTGATGAAAAACCATTTTCTTCTTCTTTAAAGCAGGTTTTTTCTCACGAATTTTTGCATCCAAGAGTATAATAGTAATAATATTCAGAATTAATTAATTGCTTTACCTTTCTGAAAATAATCGATCAATAAAACGTTTTTGTAGTCCCAAAAAACTGTGTAACCTTTCCTGATGATGGAACCGTCTTTGCCTTCTTTGACGCACATCCTCCGTCTTCAATCCATTGTTTCGACTGTTTTTTCTCCCTGGAATGTAGTGGTAGATCCAAATTTCATCAAAAATTATGAACTTATGCTTGAAATTCATTTTATTTTACTTATTAAATTTCGACACGTCAATACAGTCATTCGAGTAGTAGCACCCGTTTATGCTACTACTCGAATGACTTGACAGATCCAAATAAAATTTCACATGGGTTTACATCAGAGACTCTTTTTAATTTCAATTATTTTTGGCAATTTCTAGCGCCATCTATGTATTAGGCCGAAAAATTTTCTGACTGCTTACGTACGAATGAACTGATAATTTTATTTACGTATTCCCTTTTATTTTTGTTGTAATAAAAATTATTGTTTTTAATAGTTTTGCTATATAATTTTATATGCAAATTTATTTTAAACCAGTTTTGAACCGAAATATAACCAGAACTATAATAAAATTAAAAACCGGAACTAGAAACGTAAAAGTTAACCGGAACCATAAACATTTCGAGTTGACTCTCTGGTATATAATCATTATAGTTATGATTATTAATAATTTTTTTCTTTGAAGACATATTCAAAACATTGACCTGATTTCATGCTACTCTTTTACCGCTTTGCTTTGGGAAGCGTTTAAATATTATTTCTTTGTTAATTCGCTTAATATGTAAAGAAAGAGAATCGATATTTAGATTATTTTACGGTATTCACCAATCAGTCTTGTCTCTGACTGGATTTATTTAACGAATTTCCATTGTCATAATACATCTTATTCACCATTAAAGATCATTCCAATTGAACTTATCGTAAATGATCGTTAAAGATAGTTGAACCTTTATTTTTCAGCAACATAAAAGAGGAAAACATTCTTATCCATTCAAAATTAAATTCCAAAATATATTTCTTAATTATTAATTTTCTTAAAATTAATTACAAAGTCTTTTCAAATTGTGCAAGTAAAATTAGATATTGAAATGTCGCTGATAAAGGTGCAAAAAAAAAGACTTTTATCAACATTAAAAACTCCACAAATTTTAAACTGAAGACACTCATTAATCACTTGAATGTTGAACATTTCAATCTAAAACAAATAAAAAAACAATTTAAAAACTTGAATAAATTTGATATCAAAATCGAAATAAAATTTACACTTTTCTCAAAACGTTCATCAAAGGTTTCCAACTCTAGAAATTCTTTAAGATATTTATTCTTGTTTGCTGAATAGTTTATCGTTTTATCAGCTATACAAATGATTAAGTACAAATCAATGCGCTAATCCATCCAACATCGATAATCATATAAATTGTTAGCTCTATTAAATTTTCGTTTGTATTTTGCATCAATAAGTACTGATGAAATATTGCAAAAAGATTATTTACAAAAGTACTGAAAATTATTGAAAATAATTGAATTAAACTCATTTGCTAGTTTATAATTTCGATTATATAGAATTGCAATTTCATCGATACGATTACTTAGATCACAGATCTTTTGCATTCCGTAACATTTCCCTTTATTCGATTCTCTTTAAATTCAGCGATTGCTTTTACAAGTTCTTGATTATATACATTAAAATAAATTAAAAAATTAAAAATTAATTTCAATAAAATAAACATTACTAATTATAAAAATAACATGGAAACAATTAAATAAAAAAGTGTGTGTTCTTAAAGAAATTAATAGCAGCGTTTTTTTCACAAGTGGCTCCAGACCACAGCAAAATTTTACATTGAATACAACAATAACATACACCAACTTTTACTTGGACTAAAAAATTCCTACTCCATTTTTTTTTCGTTAATAGATTGCTCTGTTTTGTGTTTTTGATACTTGAATATTGTCATCCTGATGATTATGACCGTTTTTATTTGAAATTGGTTTGGATATATGCTACCAATATCTTAGTTTTTTTACTCTTGCCCCTTGTTCGTTTTTTTCACATTCTGGTTTGATCCGAAGCAGATCAATGTGAAAAAAACGCACCTGTTATGTTTTTCTTAAACTTTTTTCGACATTCGCCAAATAATAAATAGCAACCCTACCAACATTTAAGTTTTAGTCGTTCCAAAAAAATTGGTAACAAACTCACTCTACACACAAAAAAAGTAAACACACTTCTGGAGCAGGAGTTACACCTAGTATGAAATCAGAGTAATACTTGCTCAGTTATTTTTTTGTATTCAATGTAAAAATTTGCTCTGCTTTAGAGTAAGTGGCAAATAAAACGCCCTAATCATGCCGAATTAAATTCAGGACTAAATATATATTCGGTTGGAAGATATATTCTTATCATTTCTTTTAGTGTTTTTAAATAATATATCTGTAAGTTCATAAATAAGTTTAATTTATTATGTATGCGGCTTTTCGTGGATAAACTTTTGTTCTATGGTAAAAGAAAGTTTAGATATAACCAACCTTCGAAGTAGTCATTATATTTATTGTAAAACGTTTGTTTAAAGAAACTTTTTATTCCCTGAAATAAAATGAATAAAAATAAGAGAACTTTATTGACAATTCAAAAGAAGCTGGATATATTAGGCTTAATTGAAAAACGGAACGAAAGTTAAAATGTTGCGTATGAAGTGGACAAATCGATCATTTCAAAAATATAAAGAACAAGCAAAATTTCGATGCCTATATCTCATTTTCTAATAAAGTACCACGAACCAAAGAGAGACTTAGGACATCGAAGTTTTTTGAAATGGATTTGTGCTTTTTTCACCAACTAAATTTGGAAAATGTTGTCACAAACGGAATTATTCAACTGAAGTGCAAGGAGATGCATGCTATAATGATAGCAACATTATTCAATGGTTTTGTAAATGAAAATTCCGCAACCAACTCTGAAATTTTGAATTGGGTTTCATGAACATAGTCATGTTTATGATTTGGATGCGGTTTTAAATGGTGGTGACGAGTATGCAGAAGAAGAGTTAGAAAGTAAAAATTTAGAAGAATCATTTGATATTGATAAAGTCATTGATTTATTTAATTTGGCAATAGAGTGGCCGGAATGCGTAAATCTTTATGTTGAGAATCTCCTTCTTAAAAAGATCCGGGAAAAAAATTTAAATTAAATTCCTATAAAATATAAATTATAATATTTAACAGTTAATTGCAAATATGGTACAATTACGTTCATGTACATATATATGTGCATATATTATACAAATCGCTCCTATCTTTAAAGAAGTAATTATATTTCCAATAAACCTTAATTTTAATTCAATTATTAAATAAAAATTTAATTTTAATTTTGGACTACTTAACTCGATGCAATCAACCATTTTGCAATGGCAACTTTTTATGCCTTATGGTAGGTACTACTAAAGAAAGAAGAACCTTGAAATAATGTTAATTTTGACAGTGTTTCTATCCCATTTCTACCATAGGGCATCAAAAAATCGGCTATAGGCCGATTTTCAGTTACTATATGTTTTTAAATTTTATTTCAGCATTATTGACTATATCGAATGTCCACTGTAGTTTTTTTTTTAATTTCAATTAATTACAACATTTTCATTGAACTAATCGAACTCTGTTTATTTTGTTGTATGAAAATGGCTTCAAACTCCACATTACCCCCGAAATCTTTATTCAAAAAACAATAATTGTATAAAAGGCCGTGTTTTTTCCAAATTTTTATCATATTATCTCCTCAAAAGTTGAAAAATTAAATAGATTTACTTTTGAATATTGTCCACTGAAATTTATTGCCAGTATCACTATTTTGTTTCGAAATGTAAACGCCCAAGCAATTTCTTACAGATATAGATCGCAGATGTAAATGCTTTCTTTTCCAACCGTAACAATAAATTTATTTTTCAATTCAACGACAAAAACCAAAAATGATAGTCTTCAGTACAGTCCTTGACGATGAAACTTTTGTATGATATTATACTTGTTTAGGACAGACGTTCAGACCAAGAAAATTATATTGTGTATATTTTATGATCGTTTTCGCGCCATCAAATGTACTAACTCTTCGGGACTGATAATATTTCTGTACTATTTATGTACTAATTATATTTTTATGCTTGATCAAATTGTACTAGCAAAGTAAAATATATAAGAACTGTAGACAATAAAGAAAACAGGAATGCTTTATCAAAAGTAAACAATCCGCACACTTTAATTTGGAGATTCTGATTAATCAATTGGATGTTGAACATTTCAATCTGAATTAAAAATATGAAATTAGAAGAAGTCTGTATTTCTTAATAACTTCGAACTTACACTTTTCTCAAGACGTTCATCCGGAATATCCAATTCTATAAATTCATTCAAAATCCTTTTAGTTTTTCGTGATAAATTCATTGTTTTATCAACTAAAAAAATGATTATATAAAAACAAAAGAAAACTCCTCCAAAATAAATCAGAGCCATTACATTTAGAACAAGAATGTCTTGATTAGTTCTTATCCAGTAATATTCATAAAACATAGTCATAAGAATGTCACGAAAATTTGATATTGTCAATACAAGTATTTGAATTTGAAACATTTCATTAAATTCATTCGTAATTTTGATAAGACGATTGTACAAAACTGCAATTTGATCAACACGATCACTTAAATCACATAACTTTTGCATAATACATGATTTTGGATTCAATTCTTTGAATTCGGAAATTATTTCCATTAGGTTTTCATTAAGTACATAAAAAAAACGAGAAATAAAACTGCATCCAATAAAATATACATTAATAATTATGAAAAGGATGAGTTTATAAACCAGTAAGAGAATATGTGACCACACAATTATCCATGAATAATTTCCGCCTCTTTGGCAAATAAGAGTGCTATAAGAAATCATAATGCATAAAAACGTTATTATTTGAAAAACTATTAAATTAACAAAATTTATATCAATCAAAGTGTTCTTTTCACGAGAATTATTCAAACATATTCCAAATGTAATTAATTCATTATAAATTCGAATGAACTTGTCTTTTTTAATAAATTGAAGAGCAAAATTCACAAATATTGTAAGTGCTGTTGAAATGTAATTAATAAAATTTAGAATTGATAGAAGTAGTTTTTCAGTAGCAAAATTAGATTCAGAAATCAATGCCCAAAATCTAAATGGTGTTATTAATATTAACAAAATATCTATGAGTACACTGTAAATTATTGACTTTCTACAAGAAATCACTTGCATTTTCCGCGAATCGAAACTAAACGTTGTTAAACCAAATAATTTCGCCAAATAATATGAACTGAAAATGTAAGCGCTTGCAAAATAATTACAATATTTTCCCATTTCAACTTCTATTTTCGAAAAGAATGTTTTCGTAACTAATGGAAAACCAAACTAAAACATGATTGAAAATTAAATTTATTAATTGTTATTGATTTTGTTTAATGAGCCCTTTGTTTATCAAGTTGTAGTTTCATGTCCTTTCAGTTGGAACATTTGGCAATTAAAAGTTTTGATTGATTCTTGAATATCCAAATATTTAATAGAATTTAGTCGTTTCAGTTATGAATGCTAAAACTTCATTCACACTACACGTTCTGTTTCATGGTGTGAACGTAAAAATCATATGTTTAACCAAATGTTTCGTCATCTCATAAATCCGACCGAGCCAAGCATGCGATTTTACATGCAACAAATTTGACAGTGTCGTTTGTACTATGCCTTTTCAATTTCAGATGGGAAATAATGTTATTTATTACAAAACTAAAGCAATATATTCTATATTTAATACATTAGGAATAAATCGTTAAATATAACCGACAAATTTGATACAATTAGGGAGAGTAATTTTAATTGTAATATTTATTTTTAAAATACTTTCTAGCTGTTGTAAACGATATTCGGTTTGTATAATATTTCCCCTGTTCTCATCAGTTATAATCTGTGCCATTTAAATAGCTTATCGTATTTCAGGGCTTGACCGAGAAAGTTTAATAAGGTTTTTAACACCGGACTATACTTAAGAAACAATTATTCTTACATTTTTATTCCTGAAACATTTCCTCAATCGAAACATTGCATGGAGTCCTTGTTTATTACACACACACACAGCTGACTGATACTTGAAATTAATTACTCCCAATTTGAATTTGATAGAATATAGAAAACAAGTTTAAAAAGTGAAAACTAAGCTTTATACGTTTTTAATTTAAATTATTTATTTAAAAATAGTTTTAAATACCCTTTTTTCTAACTTATAATTAATAAATCCTAATTATATTCTGTAGTCGTTATTCCAAAATACCAAAGAATTCAAAAAAAGGAAGTGTGCTTTTGACCACACTGTAGAAGTGAAATAGAAGCTTTTCTTTATGGTTTGTCAGCGAGTTGCATTTGTTCCGTTTGTTGAGCAAGTTGCCTAGCCCTAAATGCCCGCGTCCGCTTTGTACCAGTTATAGCCGTACCTGTCGAAGACCTACTCGTCGAAGCCTTGTCAACGAGCTGCTTTTTTTTCGCTTGTTGAGCAAATTGCCTAGCTCTACATGCCCGCGTCCGTTCTGCACGTCATAGCCGTACCCGTCGGAGCCTTGTTAGCGAGTTGGTTTTATTCCGCTTGTTGTGCAAGTTGCCTAGCTCTACATGCCCGCGTCGGTTCTGCACCAGTCATAGCCGTACTTGTCGAAGCCTTATCAACGAGTTGCTTTTGTTTCGCTTGTTGAGCAAATTGCCTAGCTCTACATGCCCGCGTCCGTTCTGCACCAGTCATAGCCGTACCCGTCGGAGCCTTGTCAGCGAGTTGGCTTTGTTCCGCTTGTTGTGCAAGTTGCCTAGCTCTATATAACCTTGTCCCCTCTGTACCAGTCATATCCGTACTCGTCGAAGCATTGTCAGCAAGTTGCATTTCTTCCGCTTGTTTAGCAAGTTGCCTATCCCTACATGCCCGCATCCGTTCTGCACCAGTCATAGCCGTACTCGTCGAAGCCTTGTCAGCGAGTTGCCTTTGTTCCGCTTGTTGAGCAAGTTGCCTGACCCTACATGCCCGCGTCCGTTCTGCACCAGTCATAGCCGTACCCGTCGAAGCCTTTTCAGCGAGTTGGTTTTGTTCCGCTTGTTGTGCAAGTTGCCTAGCTCTATATACCACCGTCCCCTCTGTGCCAATCATATCCGTACTCCTCGAAGCCTTGTCAGCGAGTTGCATTTGTTCCGCTTGTTGAGCAAGTTGCCTAGCCCTACATGCCCGCGTCCGTTCTGCACCAGTCATAGTCGTACTCGTCGAAGCCTTGTCAGCGAGTTGCTTTTGTTCCGCTTGTTGTTGCCTAGCCCTACATGCCTGCGTCTGTTCTGCAATAGTCATAGGCGTTCTCGTGGAAGCATTGTCAGCGTGTTGTGATTGAGCAGAATTGTCGACTCGCAAACTTTTCTTACCGGAGTCATTGTAGCCGTAGTAAGAAGCAATGCCCGTTAATGTATGTAAGATGCGCTGACAGCTTTCCGCTATGCAATATTCGTATGCGCCAGCCTTATGCACAGAAACGACGCAGTTGCTAGTCAGCTTACACTGATGTGACACGCTGCTTTACAGAGTTAGCGTTCCATGATTTTTTCCAAATAAAAAGTTAAAAAATTTGTATCGACTACAGCGCCAATACGGTGGCAGATAGGACTATTTGGTCTTCGACGGAAATACTACTCATTATAATTTCCACAATATTGCCGAACATTGTAGTCGTCTAAGACGTCGATATAATAAGATATTTTGTAATGTGACGTTTCATCTAAGTTCAAAAATTGTTATTGAATACAGCGCCGAAATGGTGGAAGATAGAACTATTGGGTCTTCGACGGAAATAGTCGCCATAAAAAGCTCTACAACTTTGCCGAACATTTCAATCATGTACGACCTCTATATAAAAAGTTCGAAAAAAATTTCATAAATTTATATCGACTACAGCGCCAATATGGTGGCAGATAGAACTATTTAGTCTGAGAAGGAAATATTACTCATTATAACCTCCACAATAATGCCGAAGGTTGTAATCGTCTAAGACGTCCATATAATAAGATATTTTGTAATGTACCGTTTCGTCAAATTGTTATTGAATACAGCGCCGAAGTGGTTGGATATAGAACTATTGTGTCTTCGACGGAAATAATCCCCATAAAAACCTCCACAACTTTGTTGAACATTTCAATCGTGTACGACCTCTATATAAAATGTTTTAAAAAATTTCAAAAATTTGTATCGACTACAGCGCTAATACGGTGATAGATAGAACTATTTGGTCTTCAACGAAAATAATTGTAATCACAACCTCCACAATATTGTTGAACATTGTAATCATCTAGGACGTCCATATAATGAGATATTTTGTAATGTAACGTTTCGTCACACAAAATCGTCACATAATTTTTGCAAAACGTCCCCATAGAAGTATTTCACTTCAAAAATTTAAACAAATCGTCAGGAACCAAAACCAATAACCAATATTCCGAAAACACTCCAAGAGCAGACGAAACCACAAAACGTCTCGATCAAACGGAAGCTAATTAACGACTGGCTGTATTTGGTATGAGTATAAGTATTATAATGTTACATTGATTCATATATACATAGGAATGCCTACAATTCGGCCGTCCTGACAATAGGTCGTCCTCGAGCTTTACAAATAAAAATATATATAAAGTACAATTTAAATAAAATGCACATGCGTATCATTTCACATGGTTAAGATTTAATGTATGGTCTTAAACTACCAGCGGCAAAAACACCTGAAAATGGTTTACGTGTATTTTGGTATCCTTCTAGATCCTCCAACAAATATCTATCATTTTCAAAAGCTTTCTTAATAACAAAAGGACCTCTGTATTTGGGTATAAACTTCTTACTAACACCAACGGTAGTATCTACATTTTTATCATTACTAAATCATTTATTTCATACATCTTTGGTGGCTTATGCCTCAAATTATACCTCTTTTTCATTATAATCTTATGTTAATTTATTCATTTCATTTGTCCTGTTTCTTATTTCTTTCAAATCGCTTTCGATATTTAAATTCTTATTTTCAAACCATTCCTTCAAAGGATCTAATATTTTATTTTTTTGTTTTACACCAAACAACATTTTACTAGGATATTCTTTAATGGAACAATTGCAACTATTGTTAATAACAAATTCGATTTCTTCAAGTACCAAATCCTAAGTCACGTTTTTATCACAATCAACCAATTTCGAAATAATTGGGTTCATAGTCCTATCACCACGTTCCACAGCACCATTGGACTGTGGCGAACCGGTAGCAACTAGCACGTGTCGAATATTATTTTCTTGACAAAAGATCGAAAGTCAGAGGATATGAAACAACTACCTCTTGTCGGTCTACTATAATAAGAAAAATATAATCTTAATGATTCAATAACTCCTTTCGTCGAAGTGTCTTCGACTGCAAATAATTTGATAAAACGGCTAAAGCCAACGACAACTAAAAATATAAATTTCTTTCCCTACTGGGACCATAATGGTCTAGGTGAATCGTCTCAAAGGGGGCATTTCCTTTCGGGATACTGTGCAAAACGCCTTTAGTTTTACCCATTACCGGTTGAAATGCAATACATTTCAAACAATTAGAAATATATTTTTTTACATATTCTTTCATAGATAGAACCAAATAAGTCGAAGTTATTAACTTAATTGTTTTATCTATTCCACAATGCCACATGTCATCATGATTGGTACGAAGAATATTGTATCTCATATTTTCTGGGACGTAAAATAGGATACCATTACTGGTTTGCGATAAACTAATCCAGTTCATACAAAGGGCTCTCCTTTAATTCAAGGTCTTTACGAATTTTCTTAATTGATTCATCTTGACGTTGATTCACAGCTAAATTTTGTTCTAAAGTATTTGCTTCTAATACCAAAATATTATTAACTCTACTAAATGCATCCACATGCCGCATTTTATCATTGGATCGATGTTGTATTTTAAAATCATAATTTTCCAATTCCAAAGCCCAACGCGCTATCCGAGGATTAATCTCCTTTTTCTTTTAAGGCCAAAGTAACAGAATTACAATCGGTAATGATCGAAAAATGAATCCCATAAAGATACGCTCTGAATCTTTTCAAAGCATGTATAAAGCCAAAAGTTTCAATTCGAAGCTACTATATTTCGACTGTGCTGGTGTAGTACGGCTTACTAAAATACATTAATGGGTGTAACTTGCCATCCGACTTCTTTTGTAATAAAATGGCACATTAGGCTGGCATCACAATGAAGCTCAGTCTCATCTTTAGGCAAATACAAAGCAAGCACGTGTGCTTCTAATAGTTTTGACTTCAAAAGATCAAAGCATTCTAAATGTTCTCTAGTGAAAACAAATTGCACATACTTTTTTATAAGGTCGAATAAAGGCTGAGAAATAATAGAAAACTCTGGTATAAATTTCCTGAAATATGAAGAAAGTCCTAGGAAACTATGCAATTCCTTCGTATTTTTTGGTATTGGGAATTTCAATAAACTCTCAACATTCTCCGGGTTTAGTTTAATTCCCTCCAAACTAACAGTATATCCTATATGCTGGATTACTAATTTCAAAAAGTGACACTTATCTAATGTAATTTCTAAACCATTGCTAGCTAAAATAAAAAATAGTTGTTCTAATATTTCCAAACGCTCCGTTATCGTTTCGGTAACTATCAAATTGTTGTCTAAATATATCAATATTTTATTTTCTTTCAAAAGGGGATCAAATATAGTATTAATATACCTTTGGAAAACCGAAGGGGCATTTGTTAAACCGAAAGGCATTTTCAAAAACTCGTACTGTCCCAAGGGAGTAACGAACGAAGTATATTTTATTGATTATTCTTCCATATTAACATGGTAGAAAGCATTTTTCAAATCTAAACAGGAAAAGTATTTTTTGTTGGACCAACAATCTAACTGGTCCTCGATAAGAGGTAACGAATAATGATCGCGAATAGTTTTTTGATCTAATGTTCTATAATTCACCCACATTCGAGTTACCCCTGTTTTTATATCACTAAAACGATCGGCCTACTATATGGCGAATTATTTTCTCTAATGATTTCTTTACTGATAAGGTCTTCAATAATAATCCTAACGTTTTCCTTTTCTACGAAAGATAAACGACGAGGTTTGTAATAAAATGGTTGATGGTGTTTTAAAGATATGATCATTTCGACTCCATGATCCGACTTCGGGGGTACTCCAAAATGTTTCAAATAATTTTTATATATTTCAAAAAGATTTTGTTTGACTTCAAAACCAATAGCTTTTCCAACAGCTAATTCTTCCAAATACAAAACTCCTTATCTTGTACTTAAATATTTAAAATTTCATTATAAAAATCTTTTCTTCTAATTAAAATTTCACCATCTGCCTCAAAAGTTAAATTAAAATAATCAGTATTAATAAAATCTCTTCCCAAAATACAACATTTAATAGAATTATCGGGAACTACAACTTCTATTGAAATATTTTCAAAATGAATAATTTCTTTAATTTTGTCCAAATAACATAACAAAATTCTTGACAAATATGACCGGTTTCTATATTACGCCACATTTTGAGTAATTTTCAAGATAAAACTAATAATTTACAACATCGAATAATCACAATTGTAGAAAAATCTCTTTAGTAAAGACACAAACCGTTGAATACATACTTTAATTTTTCGTTTCACATTTTTAAAATCAATATTTTATTTTATTAGTTTTGAAGAAATTTAATATTTAAGTTTTCACATTACAATAAATGTTAATTTTAAGAAGTTCTAAAAACAAATAATTTAAAGAAATACTTTGTCCAAATTTTACTGCAGTGTTTTTCTTGCAGAAGCATCATCGTTTCCAAACTTCAACTTACTCACCACTTCAATATGCTCAAAATGTGGTGAAATGTCAACACACCACCACTAACGTCAAAATTTCAATTTTTCCTGCCGGTTTCGAATTAGCAATTGTATTTAATTTGTTTGCGTAATTCGTATTGGAATTAAATTCTTATTATTTAAAAAAATATTCATTAATATCAAAGTAAAAGAAATAATACAATTAAAAAATGACTGCTTTCGATGGTAAATAAGATTCGTATTTTCCAGAATTTTTTAAGGTTAATTTTCTGATAAATTTATTTTGTTTTTTTTTTTTTTAGAATTTGGAGTTTTACCAGAAATTGCAAAAGCTGTTGATGAAATGGAATGGACGTAAATAACAAATTAAATATTCAAATATAATGTGAATGTGATAAACCATTTTCCTTTTAGATTACCAACCGATGTCCAAGCGGAAGCAATTCCATTGATTTTAGGTGGTGGAGATGTTTTGATGGCAGCTGAAACAGGTTCCGGCAAGACTGGAGCATTTTGTTTACCAATATTACAAATTGTTTGGGAAACGCTACGTGATATAGCCGAGGGTAAAGGTGCAAAAGGTGTTGCAGCCGGAACAATAGTGCCATGGACAATGTCGTTCTTTGATCGTGGTAGCGCTTTAGCTGTTACACCAGATGGACTTCGGTGTCAATCAAGAGAATTCAAAGAATGGCATGGTTGTCGTGCAACAACCGGTGTTAAAGGACCTGGAAAATTTTTCTATGAATCAATTGTTACCGATGAAGGTTTATGTCGTGTTGGTTGGTCAACGACACAAGCAAATCTAGATTTAGGAACTGATCGTTTCGGTTTCGGATTTGGTGGTACCGGAAAGAAATCCAACAATAAACAATTCGATAATTATGGTGAAGCATTTGGTATGCAAGATGTGATTGGATGTTGTTTAGATTTGTGTAAATATGAAATAAATTTCTATAAAAATGGTAAAGACTTAGGATTAGCATTTAAAATTCCGGATAATTTAAAAAATGAAACATTTTATCCGGCACTTGTTTTGAAAAATGCTGAAATGTCTTTTAATTTTGGTGAAACGCAATTTAAATATTCACCGCCAACTGATTTTGTAGCGATAAGTAAAGCTGATCCGAAAAATGTTAAAACAAATCCGTTGGCTAGTTCAAGCGGTAGCAATAATGCTGATTTAAAACCAAAATCGAATGCACCACAAGCAATTATAATTGAACCGAGTCGTGAATTAGCCGAACAGACATATAATCAAATCATTAAATTTCGTAAACATTTAAAAGATCCAATTGTACGTGAATTACTTTTAATTGGTGGTGTTAATGTACGTGAACAAATGTCTGTATTACAAACTGGCGTTGATATTATTGTCGCTACACCAGGACGTTTAGAAGATTTAATCGGTGGCGGTCATGTATCATTAACACATTGTCGTTTTTTTGTATTAGACGAAGCCGATGGTCTATTGAAACAGGGTTATGGTGATTTAATTGATCGTCTACATAAACAAATACCAAAAATTACATCAGATGGTCGTCGTTTACAAATGATCGTTTGTAGTGCAACACTTCATTCATTTGAAGTGAAAAAAATGGCAGAACGTTTAATGCATTTTCCAACGTGGGTAGATTTAAAAGGTGAAGATTCTGTACCAGAAACTGTACATCATGTTGTCTGTTTAGTAGATCCGAGACGTGATACAACATGGCATAATATGCGACAACATATACAAACTGATGGTGTACATGCAAAAGATAATTGTCGTCCACAAAATCAAACACCAGAAACATTTTCAGAAGCTGTAAAAATGTTAAAAGGTGATTATTGTGTACGTGCTATCGAAGAACATAAAATGGATCGTGCGATAATATTTTGTCGTACGAAATTGGATTGTGACAATTTGGAACGTTATTTACGACAAGTTGGCGGTAATAAATATTCGTGTGTTTGTTTACACGGTGATCGAAAACCAAATGAACGTAAAGCGAATTTAGAGAAATTCAAAAATCAAGAATGTAAATTTTTAATATGTACTGATGTTGCTGCAAGAGGATTAGATATTACTGGTCTACCATATAGTAAGTTGATTTTTGGGTGGGGGGTTTATAGTTTATCATTTATAATGTGTTTAATGAATTTTCAGTGATCAATATTACATTGCCGGATGAAAAATCAAATTATGTTCATCGAATTGGTCGTGTCGGACGTGCTGAACGAATGGGTCTAGCTATTAGTTTAGTTGCAGCTGTACCGGAAAAGGTATGTGTGTATTTTTCTTATTCGGACGAAACGAACGAAGCCTTTCTATATTCGTAAGATTAAGATAATCTATTATTGATCAAATGATGAAATTTCACATGTCTGTTCTGAATACTCTCCATGACTGCATAGATTCAGTTTGGTATTTCGAACATACTCGATATCGGAGATATTAGAACTCTTCACGCAAAACATCCAAGGTTGCCACCCGCCGTGTGGAAAGCTGCGCCGTCTTGTTGGAACCACATGTCTTCTACATCAATATCTTCGATTTCGTGCCAGAAATAATCGTTTATTATGCGCCTATATCGCTCACCATTGATTGTTACAGTCTAATCCTGATCGTTTTCAAAAAAGTAAGTCCCAATGACGCCGCCCGACGACAATGCGCACGAATCAGTCACTTTTTGGTAATGGAATGGTGTCTCGTGAATCTCATGAGGATTTTCATCTCCCCATATGCAGTAATTTTGGTTATTAACATATATAGAGAGGTGGAAATGTCCCTCATCAGAGAAGAGGATTTTCTTTGAAAAATCAGCAACTTCCTGCTGCTGCAATTGAGCAGTGGTTAAGCGATCCATTTCGTAAATGTGTTGTTGCAAATTGACATTTGACACTTTGAAAACAAGTACTTATCGACAGCTGCTTGATTTACGGTTCTGCCAACATAGGAAACTCAAATTGGATCACCCTCTATATAAGAAGATTCTCTATCCGAGCTATATTTAATATACGGAAGTTGTTAATTCCTTGTCAAATGATCACACTTGTCCCCGCCCTCTTGACCACTTACTTGATCAATCGTAGTCCACGGGCAAAACATCTAAAAACTTGCTTTTTTTGTAGGTTTGGTATCATGGAGAATGGTGTTCATCTCGCGGTCGGAATTGCTGGAATACACGTATAACAGATGAAGGTGGATGTTGTATGTGGTATAATGAACCGAATGTAAGAGTTTCTGAAGTTTTTTTAACCTTTATAAAAGTTAATCTTACTTCTTTTTATAGTATTTAGCTGATATTGAAGAACATCTTACGATGACAATTCAACAAGTTGATAAAGAAATGAAAGTACCAGTCAATGAATTTGATGGTAAAGTTGTTTATGGTCAGAAATTAAAAAATACAGGATCCGGTTATGTTGATCATGTTAATCAATTAGTCCCGGTCGTTAAGAAATTAACTGATCTTGAGTTACAGGCTCAAAGTTTATTCTTAAAACGTTTGAAATTTTAAAATTAATTTGATTAAAACTTGGAATCTCTAACCTAATTAAAATATTAATAAATTATAAAATATATATAAATAATATTATTTAAAATAAAATATTTCATTCAAACTAAATCATCTTCTGGATCTAATTATTATAAAACAAAGTCTCAATTATTCAGAAAAATGGTTGAAAATTTTGTCAAAAAAAGTCAACATCTGCAAACGTAGTCGTGGAAGGAGATTTTAGATATTGTTTTCCATTCATAAATTATAGTGTCGATAAACCATATTTCAATGAAGAAGAGGATTTACTGTATAATATCATTTTATTTCCACTGTTTTCTGTAATCTAGTTATCTAGTTTTCATTCAAATAAAATGTCATCTAGTGAGTAGCTGAAAATTTATTTTATTATCAAAAATTTCTAAAAGAATAAACCAAAAATGGGTGATGTTACCGAATCTAAACATATCAACATAAAAGTTTGTGGACAGGACAATTCGACTATGATATTCAAAATGAAGCAGCATGCACCACTTGCAAAACTAATGAGTGCATATTGTAATCGTGCAAATTTTTCCATAAATCGGGTACGATTCCGTTTTGATGGTCGTCCAATCGCAGGAAATGACACACCAGCTATATTAAAATTGGAAGAAGGAGATGTAATTGATGTTTATCAACAACAAGATGGTGGATGTAGAAGTAATTGAATGTAATATTTATAAAACATATTCCTTTTCCAACTGAAATGTTTTTAAAAAAATAAATAAAGAAATAGTTTAATAAAAAATGGATAATTTTTCTTTTTAAAATTAAATAAATACCTAAATTGCTATTCTAGATCAAAAATGCTCGACTAATTACGCTGTTTTTTTTTCCCTTAGCTAGATTATACTACATACGCGTTCTGTACAGCGTGCCTGTTGTTGTTAATCCATTGTTTCAGCTTAACAAATACCGGAATGAGATCGCCCCTTGTTTTGGTATCATGATCATGACGAGAGATCGCCATTGCCAGTGTTGAGTACACTTGGTTTCTTTGCAATTTATAAATGAAAGCTCCAGCTTGATAAAAATAAAGCAGCGTCAAGGGCAGTAAATCTATTGCGATATCGCTATATAGCTGGTGCGTACTGGAACCTTAAGCATAGGTTGAACACAGCCTTTAAGGCTTTGTTTTGTAAGATTTGCAGCGAGTTCAAATTTACAGTTACGCAATGTCCCCGGATAGATGTAAGATACATTAGTCGAGAGTGTATCAGTGCGAAATAAAGATGTTTCTTGACGTGAATGGGTTGTGTTCTAGGAAATTTACAAAGGATGCCGATTGCCGGTAAGATCTTTGATTTGATCAGATCAATGGATTCTTGCCATGTCAGGTGCGGTATTAGTACAACCTAACTGTTTGGAGCAATATTGTTCAAATTATTTACATACATTGACTACATAAATAGGCGATGGTATGTTCAATTTCAGTAAAATTGGTCTAAGCATAGAGGAGAAATAAATAGTTGTAGAACATAAATAGCCTGTTTATGCCCTATGGTAGGTACTACCAGAGGGTATATTAGTTTTGTCGCTCCATTTGTAACACATCGAAATAATCGTAGTAGAAATGTTATAAGGGTATGGTTGTGTCGGGAATCAAAAGTTATATCGATTTATCCATGTCCGTCCGTCCGACCGTCTGTATACAAGATAACTCAAAAACGCGTTATCCGATTTTGATGAAATTTACAATGTGAGTTTCTTATTCCTTAACTTGGTTTCGCATTGTATTTGAGCAAAATCGATCCAGGGGGAGCAAAGTTATTAAGGAAAAACCAAGCCGACCAGAAAGCTGATTTTCAGTCATTATATGTTTTTATATTAATTTGAAAACATCCCAAGTTTTTTTTTCATGTACGGCTGCTGAAAGATTTTCATTTACTACTAGCAGAATACCCGACCCTGTTCGGGCTGAAAATGAATTTTAAAATCATTTATTATACTATTTTCATTAAAATCTGTAATAATAAATGCAAATTCAAAAAGGTTAAATACGACATTTAAGTAAATTTACACGTAAAGCTTATGAATTGATCGGGCTTCCCATAAGTTCTTACGTAGGTCATCGCATCTTGTATCATTTCATGGATGTACCTTGGACTTCCTGTGAAGCTCGATGGAAGAATGCACAGCTATTCAATAGCTCTACCTCCAGACTCATCCCCCTCCCCTGCCCCGTTGAAATTGGCCAAGTTAGGGAAGTGTTCATATATTTCCCTCATACAACATCAAAAAAACCATTTCTATTTTACGTATTGCTATCTCAACTCCCCACCGACTGGAAGCATATCCCAATTTTAAGTTGACCCATTCCGAATGTACATATGTGTGAAGTTTCACGAAAAACCGATTAGGGTTTTTCTATATTGGCCCCCTCAACCCCACTCCAAGTAAAGACTTACCACATTTTGTCAGTTTGCCTATTCCGAATGTACAATCAAAGTTTCAAGAAAATTCAACTACTATTGGGGAAGCTTATATATTCCCCCCTCCCCTTACAACTACCCCCCAAAAATCAAAGTAGCCTATAACCAGCGCGCAGGAACAAAGAATCGATGGAGATATGTTTCATCAAAATCGGTCCAGCCGTTTAGGAGCCAACTCGGTACATACAGACAAAATTCCACAAATATTATATAGATTTTTAAATTTCGCGCTTATTTGTGTATCGGGTAATTTATTTGAAACTTCACTTTGTGTTTACAAATATCGAATTGTCAAAATATCAATAAAAGAAACTTCATTCTCCGGTTTTCTTAAAATAAATTTGTTTGAAATAAAAATAAAAAGGAAATGCAAAATAACGTTCATAATATAAATTCAATGCAAGATGAAGAAATTCTTGATTGGAAAATTGAAGCAGCCGGAATTATACGTGATGTGGAAAATCATGTTGAAGAGATTTTCATATCAGAAGGATTGGTATCGACAAATTTTGAAATTTATTTGAATTTAAAAACTTTAGAAAATCAAGAATATTGTATACGAGTTTCTGGGTCTGGATTTCAAGTAGCCGGTCATAATTATGATGAAATAAATCAATTAACAGATGATCCAGATAGTGTTTATGAAACACCGTACGCTCTTCTAAGCGAAATTAGCGAAGGTTACATTCAATCGTTTGCCAATCGTTTATCGGAACAACTTTTAAATAATCTTCGATAAAATTATGTAATTAAGTAATTTATTTTTTTTAATTTAAATAAATATATTTTGTATTAATTTCTTTTTTCAATCATTCAGTTTATCCAATTTCATTGTAGTTCCAAATTAGAGGTTCTTTTTTTTCATATAAATGGTGTTGTGTGCCAATTTTTCTAATCTATCATGAAAAATCGATAAAATTGAATTTGCGCAAAAACTTGGCTTTGTTTTTTTAAAGAGAAGAGTCCTGAATTTATAGACAATAAAAATGTACTAGAATATTCTGTAGGAAATACTAAATAAATCTAGGATGTGTTCAGGAAATGATGCTAAACAAAAAAATTCTGCAATAACCTTTTTGTTAGAAAAGTCAGTTAAAAAGGAATTGCTGTAAAAAAAAAAGAAATAATTTTAATTAATAAAAAAAAAACTAATTTGAAGCTTCAAGCTTCTTTATCTGACCTTTTGACACAGTATAATAAATCTGTTTATTATACTGAGCTTTTGATGTTGATCAACGATGGCGTTTCGACTTCCTTCTTTCTTAGGTTTAAGTCTCTTTAAAAGAAAGAAAACTAGTTCTAGATATTAACTCTTAAATTGGAAGATGATGTCTTCGTCAATTTTGTGAGTATCTAATTCAAAAAATAAATAATCATCGAAGAAGCGTTGCAAGGCTACATGTAAAATATCAGAAGTTATATTGATTTAAGCATGTCTGTCCGTTTGTCCGTTTACAAGATAACTCAAAAACTCGTTACCCGATTTTGATGAAATTGAAAATGTAAGTTCGTTATTCCCTAACTCGATTTGATATTGCATTTCAGAAAAATCGGCCAAAAGGAAGCGGAGTTATAAAGTAAAAAGCAGGGTGACCAGAAAGTTTTGTCGTTTTTTTAAAATAGTTTTTCAGATTTAATTCGGAAGTTTGAATACCAATTCTATTGAAATTTTTTCCATATATTAACTACATAAATAGGCGATATTGTGCTAAATTTGAATAAAATCGGTATAAGGATAATGGAGAAAAAAATAGACGTAGCAGAAATAAAGCCTGTTCATAAAGCCTTTTGGGTGTACTTTAAAAACTAATAAACCGATTTGAATACAATTTGCAGAATAGATTTATACTCTTAGAGCCTAGGCTATACGCTAGATAGAGAAGATTTGAAGAAGTAAAACCAATATTATGCAGAAAAACACTTGAAATAGTATTAGTTTTGGCAGTTTTTCTATCCCATTTTTGCAATGGTGCCATAAAAAGATTACATATTAGGATCTGTACTTATTGTATGATTTTTACCTGTACATATTTTCTTTCGTTCGAGAAACGAAAATTATTTTTAAATAATAAAAGCTGCTTTTTTGAATTTGAATTCTTCAATTTTTTAAAACACAAAAAAAACACGTTAGTACTAGATTTCCGATTTCATGCAGTAATTCTATTACAATTCATAAATCGAAAAGCTTTTCGAATTTTTTTTTCTTGTACATTTGTAAAAGTCAAACGACAAACAGTTGCGAAACAAGATTTGAAACAATACGTCATATTTTGAAGTGACGGATCGCGGAATTTTTTTTTTTCTATGTCATTTTTTCTCCATGCCAAAAAAAATTATAAATTCTATCTTTTAATATAATTATTATTACAAAAAAAGACACCACATTTCGGCAAAAATAAAAACGCGTGGAAAAGATTTACAAAAATAAAACGAATTAAATATAATTTATCGGTTTTTTTTTTGGAATAAAAAAAATATCAATTTCGTTTAAATCGGGAGACGATAAAAAGAAGTAGTTCCTCCTTTTTTTTCTGTTTGACAAAAAAAAAAAAAAAAAAACGGGTAAATTAATTTCTCAAAGTGAATTTTATTCTTTTTGCATAATTCCTTAATTTTTTTTTTGTTATTTGAAAATTAATTAATTAATAAAAGTGTTCATGCAGAAAAATTAAATTTGTGTTTTCCAAAAAGAAAATTCTTTTTTTTAGTATTTTTTTTTTTTTTGGGAAAATTTTTGTGCGCAAACGATTTTTTTTTTTTTTTCATATTAAAGAAAAAGAATTTTCAATTTTTATGATTATTTTTTTTTTTTCATTTTTCAGAGAAGAAAATTAAAATATTTCTTTTTTTTTTTTTTGGTTTTAAACGAAATTAAATTATAAAATTTTCTGTGATTTTTTTTGTTTTTGTTTTTAGCAGTTTGCTTTTTTAATTTTGCAATTTGAACAAATTTTAATGAGCCAAAAGCATCATCCTTAAAGAAAAACCAAAAAAAACCAGCAACACGATAAGACAATTTTTATCAAAGATAAAAAAAAAATAAAAGACGACAAACGCTTATTTTTTTTGAGGTAAGTAATTTCAATTAACTCACAAAATAAGAAAATCGCTTTTCATGATCCAATTTTAGTGAATTAGGAAGACTTGAAAATAAATAATCAAAAAAAAAAAAAAAAATAACTTGGCAATTAAATAATGAGGCTATGGGAAAAAGAGGAAGTAATTGATTTTACCCATTCTTCTCCTCTTCGATTAAGGTGCCTTCAGACTATCGGTTTTTATCATTTGCTTTTCGTATAAATTTCCTCTCCAAAAATATACACTCTGGCATTGTGAACTCCTAGGAGACACATTAGTACAATGACATATGACAAATTTAATGTTTATTTTTATGTCCTATGGTGGACATTACCAAAGTGTATATTAGTTTTGTCACTACATTTGTAACGCATTGAAATATTCATCGGAGAAGGGGTAAGGATTGTGTATGGCAGGGGTGGCCAACTTTATTATAAAGGGTGTCGCAAAATTCACGTAGGTGGAAATATTTATAGAAAGCACAGGTTTATAATTAAGAATTGTAGATTTTTTATTGATTCATAAAGTATACAGTACAGGGTTATGTATGGAATAGCATATCGGGTAAATGGCCTCCACGGTTTTCCTGGCACATATACACTCTTTTGTTGAAATTTTCCATGACCGTTTTGCATAAATGTGGCTGAATTTCGTTGATACAGCGCTTAATTTCCGCCTTAAAGGCGTTGGTGGTCGTGTGCTTGTTGGCATAAATCTTAGACTTTAAAAAACCCAGAAGAAAAAAATCCAATGGCGTTAAATGGCATGGTTTTTTCAGGTAATTCTGGTCACCAAAAAATTACACTACCATGAAATAGCTCATTATTTTTAAAATATTGCTCAACAACGAAAACGCGTTGTTCTTTCCATTTTTAATAACCCTGAACTGTCAGTTGTCTTTTTTTTTCGTTGGCAACACTTTACCCCAGAAATGGCGCAAAATTTCAATCTTGCGTGAATTTTGGGACACCCAAAAATCACTTCGCGTTCAACTTGTTGGCAATTCCTAGTGTATAGAATCAATCGATTTTTACATGTCCGTCCGTATACAAGATAACTCTAAAACACGTTATCCAATTTTAATGAAATTTAAAATATGAGTTTGTTATTCCTTAACTTAATTTGGTATTGCATTTGAACGTGATCGGTCAAGGGGGAGTAAAGTTATAAAGTTGAAAACCAGGTTGACCAGAAAGTTTTGTTGTTATTTTCCCGTTTTTAATTCCGTTTAATTGCCCAAAATTTGTAAAACAATTTTGTTTAGATTATTGACTACATAAATAGACGATTTTATGTTAAATTTTAATAAAATCAGTACAAAAAAAGGCGGTTTATAATGAAAAAACCTTGAAATATTGTTCATTTTTTTTTAAGACTAATTTTTGTGACCTTTTTTGATTTTGTATATTCCTATGGACATATTTTTACACCGATAGTCTAAGTGTACATTTAAAATCATTCTAATTTGTTGATTATCGAATGATTCCGCCCCTTAATACAATAGTTCTGATATGTTTATAGTAGAATCAAAATCGGGAACATTTCCATAAGGTCGTGTTTTGAAAAAATCAGAGAATAACGTTTTATTGTGCTAACTTTTTGTTGTAGATTTTCTTTTAACAAAAAAAAAAAGAAAATCAATTTATCTTGTACCACCGAGATTAATTAGCTTGAATCTAAATAAATCAATAATTGGTATTTTGGACAAAAATTTAGGTTAAATTTTCGAAAAGACAACGTTTGATGGGAATTTGTTGCGTTACCCGAAATTTTGGAACTCAGTCAAATCCATCTTTTTGTAGAATCTTTGTAGTATGCGAAAGACTGACTATTATCCAATTTTTGTTCAAATTGCCGCGAAAATTCGATTGTAATTTTGCTTAGAGATCTTTTAAAACAGTCAGTTCTGTGCATGTGATGTTTAGTACAGTAATCTATAACAAGACTTGCTATACTGGATGCCTGCACTCTGAGTTAAAAGGGGCTAGATAAGGATCTAGTCTTTCAAATCTATTTAGGATAAGGTACAATCGAGGCCTATGGGCTGTCCGGATCATTTTAATACAATACAATACAGTATAAAAGCTAATTGACATTATACAACAAAATGGTCTTGTCCGGCTCGCAAAAAGGTCATGAATGGACCACACGAGCGATATGAAATTTATACACAATCTTCCTGGACAATTTTTCGGTAAATCCATAAAGAAATTGGTAAAATATCTCGTCTAAGTTGTAAAAATGTTCCAAATTTTTTGAAATCAGGTAATATCATTTTTGAGTTATGATGAAACAAAGATTTGGTAAGAAAATAGCTCTAAAAATCAAAAATATATGAAACAGAGGCTAAAATGGAATTTCCAAATAAAACTCTAAAATGACTGGACAGATTTTTGAAGTACACTTTAATGGATTATCCGGGCAAAGTCCGCTAATAATAAATAACACCCATTCTAAAATTCATTGGAAAAGACTCACTTTTAAAGCGATTTTTATCTTTTAGATGAAAATTGGGAGGGGGGGCAATGTGGTGTTTGAAACAATCGCTGTATATAACGAAATAAATGAAATTTTGAATTCTTATCAACACGTTGTCTTTAGTTTAATTTCAAAAAGTGGAAGTGTACTGCTTTTGATTCTACCATATGTTCATATATTTTGTTTGTTTGACTTGTCATTATTTTGTGAACATGAACACTCTTCTTTTTTTCGTTGAGATTCTTTGATATTTTCCAATCTAAAAATATTGCTCCTTTTCGGGTCTTAACAAAAATTCTTATATGTTTAATAGAGAACGAAAATTGTATCTCAAAATAAGAAAAGCCAATGGAAGAAAAAACCATCACATATCTTCATATTTCATTCGATTCCCATGCATGTGATCTGACTTCTTTGACATATGATATTAATTCGTTGGATGGTGTGTCCCCTGTCGCGATTTTGCTTTGTTTTTTTTGTGTTGTTATCAAGCTTTTCCTCTCTTCTTCCTCCAAATTAAAACGTTTGATAATATTATTATTTTTTTTTTATCATTGATTAACAAAACGTAATAAAACTTTTTCAATCAAATCAAATTTACTATATTTAAAAAGTATTTGCTTTAATTTTTTTTTGACCGAACTGTGGAGAAGTGTTGTCCATCGTAACTTGTTTCGGACAACAACAAAAAATGGGATTTTTATTCATAGATTAAACGAGTTTTTTTTGGTTTTGTTTTTGCTTTTATCAAACGCAAATGAAACGAAACGGTTATTAGTAGATGTTTCTGTTCTGTTTTTATGACCTTCAGGGGCTACTCTGTGAGTGAGATTTTTCTATATCAAAAATACGTAGATGTTTGTTAATCATAGTTTTTCTTAGTTTTTATTAGCAAAACTTTGTGAAAATTCTCTGAGACGACTACAAAAAACAATTAAACAAGAAAAAGTGGTGTGAAAATTACAACCCTTTTTTTTTTTTTTTAATTTGCAAACAAAACAAATTTTTGCTGACATAATCATATTTTTACGTGTCTCTACTTTTTCGTTTCATTCCATAATAATTCTAAAACAAAATACAAACAAAAAAATTCATTCCCAGGGAGGAAAAGGAGCGAAAAGAAATGAGGACATTTTCCAGATCTTGTCATCTTCTTGTTCATGGATAGAAAAAAAAGCATAATGATAATATTTACATATCTGGTATGGAAAACTACTCAACTTTCTTATACACAATAGGTCTGTTTTATTTGCCATACCCTACACCGGAGCAGGGTAAGTGGCAAATAAAACGAGCAGGAGTAGGAAAAAGTTTTAATTCAAAAGTTTGTAGCGCTGCTTAGCAACCATATTGTAATTAAATGGGAAATTTTTAGGTAATACACTTTTTATGGTAGAAAACTGAACTAATTTCGGTGTGAGAGCTACCCCTGGTCTGAAAGTAGTGTAGGATTCGCACTTTTGTTGTTTTTGTTTTCAATGTAAAAATTTGCTCTACCCCAGAGCAAGTGGCAAATAAAACAGACCTAATATTCAAGTTTCATTTTTCTTCATTCTTACACGTTCTTTTCATTTTCCGTCCATTTCTAATCGCAAAGTTAAGCCTTAGTGTACGGCCACATAGGTTCTGCGCTTTCTACGCGGAGTTAGAAAAATATTAACGTGGTGAGAGGAACGAAAACGGTGAGCGAAAAGTGTCTACATCGGATATCACTCTGAACACATTTACATTTTCTCTAGTTTGTCAGTTAATTCACAAATACAAATACAAATCTTCTTCTTAATTAAAAAACGAAATCATGGCCTTCTTTTTCGAAAAAGGCGAAGAATTAAATTTCAATTCTTCTCTTTTTTTCTATCGTATCCTGCTTCCAACGAACTCGGCTATATGGCCACTTCCATTTAATTACACGCGTATATTTATCGTTGCTCTCATCTTCGAAAGCGCGCGCAGTAAGTGTAGAGCCTATGTAGCCGCACACTAAGTTATGTTAACGAACGTACTCATATTGAATTGAAAGAAATTTTCCGAACGCTCTGTCTACATAACAGCGTCCATACAATTTCAAGTATATTTGTTTTTTTTGTTCCGTCTCCGTCCTGTTTCCGTTTCGTTCAAATAAGGCTTTAGTTTGTATTATTAAATTTTTCTGACATTCAGATATTCGTCTTTCATCCAAAATCATTCTTCATTTCAGTGATCGTTCGATAATTTAAATCTAAGTACACCAAACTCTTCTTTTACACGGCGTTTTTTTACACGAATTTGAAGTTATACGGCTCAAAAAAGCCTTCAGTTTTTGAAAAATTTATTTGATCTAACACGATTTCAAAGTCATTGTCTTATAATTATGTACGCGACCATGAGTGGGTCTGGTACAAATTGCAGTCTTTGATACCAATATACCAAAAAAGTCACGATTTTATGAATATTTATGTTCTACGCTTAGTACAATTTATCTTATAGGAAGAAGGCAGTAAAATAGAATATACTTGTTTTATAAGTTATTTCTTTCCGAATTTTTTGTTTCTTTCATTTCCCAAGGAGTTATTGGATAAGAAGTCAGCGGATCGCGCCTAATTTCTCTTCAGATTGTAGTTCTTTTTTGTACTGAGACAAGGTATAGAGGCACATGTTCTCGACTTTTGTGCTCACAAAAATGGTGTACACACAGGCATCACTATGAAAATAGTGAATTCAGTGTTCTTCTTGTATTGTACATACAATATTTGGAATTTTCGGATAACTTTAAAATACTTTCTTATAAGAAAGTTAAGTTTTTCGAGTTTACGCATCCTCTCGAAAAACAAACATGTTCCAAATGGAATGCTTTTTTAAATCTTCAGAGGATTTAGGAATACATAAAATATAAAACCAATATATCTAGTGTATTTCTTATAGTATTCCGCGATCTCATATGTCTTCATTTCATTTTAAATTTCTTGGATAATATTCAAAAGGCCACCAAAAAAAAATCAACACACACGATCATGGTCGAGCGTGTTTTTTTTTGTTCTTGAAAAATTAATAAACAAAAATTTTCTCGAAAATCAGAATTTTCTTTTCTCTTCTTGATTTATCTTTATGCCCCCTATGGTAGAGGTACTACCAAGAAGGTAGCTGTTTCAAGATTATAGATGTGTAGACAATCAAAAGTTATATCGATTTATGCATGTCCTGTTCGTCCGTCCGTGTATAAGATAACTTAAAAACTCGTTATCCGATTAAATGAAATTTACAATGTAAGTTTGTTAATCCTTAACTCGATTTGGTATTGTATTTCAGCTAAATTGGCCAAAGGGGAGCGAAGTTATAAAGAGAGAACCAGAAAGTTTTGTCGTTTTTTACTTTCCCGATAAACGAATGTTTATAGGAAAGTACTATAATCGTGCGAAAACCTAACTTTTGATCTAGAAGGGCTAGGAAGATGAAAATAAGTGCAAAATCCGTTTCGTCAAAAATAATTAGCCCCATGTCCGTCCGTCCGTCCGTCCGCTTTTTTAAATCGTTAATAAAATCTGAATGGATGGTCCGATTTCCATGAAACTTTCACCATTTTGGTGTTGCATCAAATGCCAGATGGTGTTAGATTTTGGGCGAAATTAATATATGGCAACACTATTTGGTAACGCTTTTTTTGTCTAAAAACGACAAAATTTTGTCCGCACGGTTCAGACTAAACTGTTGGGCCAATTTCGATAAAATTTACACAGTTCATGTATTTGACCCTAACTTAGATCTGATTAGTTTTTGGGCCATATTCGACTATGGCAACACTGTCTAAAAATACATTTTGTCCAAATATAGTCTATTTTTGCACTTGTTGTAAAACCGAAACTGCTAGTCGAATTTTGATGACATTTGCACAGTTTGTGTACTATATTCGAAATCAGAACATATTAACTTTTCAGCAGAATTTACATCTGGTAACACTAATGCGCAAAACTTTTTTAAAAAAATGTTGTGGCGGAAATATAGAAACTTCCCTAATTCGGTTAATAATAGTCGGATTTTAATGAAACTTCGAATGTACGTTTGGGATGGACCAGCCGAAAAAATAAAATATGACCCCCCGCGGTGGGGGGGGCTAAAAAAGAAAGACTTCAATAATTCACTCAATAATGGGCAGATTTCCTTTAAACTTGGTGTGTGCATTCTGGATAGGGCAAGTGAGAAGATAGAATGTGTCTCCCCTCGGTGGGGGTTGCGGGAGGGTGAAAAAATACCCTAATAATAATCAAATATAGAAACTTCCTTAATTCGGCCAATAATAGTCGGATTTTAATGAAACTTCGAATGTACGTTTGGAATGGATGAGCTGAAAAAATAAAATATGTCTCCCCGTGGTGGGGCTTGTGGTGGGCTGAAAAAGAAAAACTTTAATAATTCACTCAATAATAGGCAGATTTTCTTTAAACTTGGTGTGTTCATTCTGGATAGGACAAGTGAAAGGATAGAATGCGTCTCCCCTCGGTGGGGGTTGCGGGAGAATGATATAAAGAAACGTTAATAATTCGGTCAATAACCGGCGGATTTGAATGAAACTTGGAATGTACATTTATAATAGGAGAACTGAAATGAATATTTGATGACATTATCGGGAAAGTTCCATAGTGGTCCGGCCGATATAGAGAAAATGTGAATTCACTACTATGGTTTGCTTTGCTCATTTTTTTAAATAGTTTTTCAGATTTAATTGGAAAGTTTGTACACTAATTTTATTGAAATTATTTCCATATGTTGATTAAATACAATAAATAGGTGATGTTGTGCCGAATTTCAATAAAATCAAGGATAATGGCGAAAGAAATAGTCGAAATAGACCTGTTCATAAAGTTTTTTTTTATGTATTTTAAAATCTAATATAATAATATAAAATATGCAGAATAGATTTATGCTGATTCTAGGGCAGTTCACAGAAAAACAATTCACAGAAAAACAATTCACAGAAAAGAATTCACAGAAAACAATTCACAGAAAAACAATTCACAGAAAAACAATTCACAGGAAAACAATTCACAGAAAAGCAATTCACAGAAAAAAAGAAAGAAGAAAGTCGCCGCGACTTTCAAGACATTTTTTTCCGTAAACTACTTTTCTGTGAATTAATTCCTTTAAATCTGCAACACTTCTTTTTACCCCAACATTATGTGCATTAGCAGCATGGTTATGATCACCAGTAGTTTCTATAATTTCTCCAGTTCTTTGATTGGTATGAATTCTAACTTTGCATTTCTCCGTCCTATAATAATTATTGTACAACCAATAAAATTTTTCTTTATATTCCTTATCGCGAGTAAATTCAAACCCGTCAACACAGTTTATTTTTTTCGGTTTTTTCTGTGAATTTTTTCCGGGAATTGTTTTTCTGTGAATTGACCGGTTACCATTTATGCTATTAGGGCCTAGGCTTACTGCAAATTATAGTAGATTTGAAAAAGAAGAAACAAAGTTATGCACAAGTCTTGTGAAATATTATTAGTTTTGACTGTTTTTTTCTTAGAGTTAATTGATTTAACTACGAGTCCCATTTATACCATCAAAAAATCGGCTATAGGCCGATTTTACATTACTATATATTTTCTCGTATCTTCGGCCCATAAATTGGTATGATTTTTTTTTTCATGTTCAATAAACAAACTTTTTGTCGCGAGTTCGAGGTTTTCTTCTTCGTAATTTTGTTTTGTTTTTTCGTTAGTTTTGTTGTAAATTTTCTCACATATTTTTTTCTTCTTCTAGTTTATATATTATAAAACAATAACAAAAAAAAAAAAAATACCAAAATTGTTTGGAAAACAACGGAAAACTCTCACCTCCTCAATGAAAGTTAAAAAAAGAACATTTTCTTTTATAGAATCGTCGCCATTATTAGTTTTTTTTCTCCTACTTCTTCTTCTTCTTTCCCAAGACAAAATCGTAGAAAATAGAAAATTCATAACGAAAAATCTTTTTTGGTTTTTTGTGTGTTTTTCTCTCCAAGGTCGTATGCACAATTTTGTTTTTGTTAGTTGGAAAATTGAGATCATGCGCATAAACGTAATTATTGCATAATTTTACTTCATGACAAGAAAAAAAAAAAAGAAGAAAATCATAGGAAAAAAAGAGTAAAGAAAATTACTCGTATTTTTTTTTACGCATGCAAAAATTTCGTAAAAATTGGAAAATTAAAAAAAAAATTTTTTTTGGAAAAGAAAATTATAAAACCAAAAAAAAAAGAGGAAAAAAATTACATAATTTTCTTTTCAAAGAAAGTATTTCTCGAAATACTTTTCTTTTCTGGCTGGCAGGTGGTTGAATTCTTCATTGATTGATCACACCTCGTGTAAAATCCATGGCAATATAAATATTACGTCAGAATATCAAGAATTTCAAGTGCGAACGGAAAATGATATGATTTCGGATCACATAAAAATGTTATTCCTCAAAAATATTGAATAAATTTTTATTTCGAGATTTTTTGGGGCGGCTGGGCCTCCTTGAAATCTATTACATATATAAAAATCAATGTTTGTTTGTTTGTATTTTATGCGCGGCCATACCGTTCGTCTGATTGGGATAAAACTTTGCCAGGCATAATAATAATAATAATATAGGCATAATATTTTTCCGCAGTTTACCGAAGTGTGCCGAAATTTACCGAAATTTGAAAAATGTGTCGAAATAAAGTACAATTTATATAAAAAACCAACGAATATAATTTGCCGAAGTTTACCGATGTGTGCCGATATTTACCGAAGGTGAGATTGGGCACAGTTCGGTAAAATTCGGCAAAATATTTAAAAAATGTATTGAAATAAAATACAATTTATATAAAAAACCAACGAATATAATTTGACGAAGTTTACCGAAGTGTGCCGGAATATACCGAAATCGGTCTTTAAGAAAAATTATCGATATATTTCGATTATCGACACATTTTTTAAATATTTTGCCGAAGTTTAGCGAAGTGTGGCGAAGTTTACGGAAGTGTGCCGAAATATTTCGAAATTTACCGACCTCTCCCGAAAATTAACGGCTTTAAAGAAAAATTGTAAAATAAGATTTTTAAACTTCGGCAAATGTCGGTAAAGTTCGGCAAATTTCGCTAAATTTTGGTACACTTCGGTAAAATTCGGCAAAATATTTATAGATTTAAACAAGATAACTACCAAATTTCAAACGAAATTTGCACAATTTCTACTGTGGCAGCAACGCGCCGGGTACCAGCTAGTATTATATAAAATTCTTCTTTTTCAGATTTATATTTATTCTTTGATTATTGATTATTATTCTTCTTTTTTTTTATATTTTATTTAAAATTTTATTGATTTTTCAATTTGAAACTATTTAAAGAAGAAAGGTTTTCGATTTCAATTAAAAAGCCTGGATTGGTATAAAAAAAAAATAACAATCGGAATGTAAAGGGTGATTCATTTAGAGGTACTTGTCTATGGATTTTTCGACAGATGACGCGTGAGTCGTGTTAACCTGGCATGGTATTTTTGTTCAGTATTGTTTTACATTTCATTTCACTTAGCCAGGCACAGCATCTACAAATTATTCAACTATATTATGAAAATCAACGTTCTACGAGGAATGTGTTTCTCGCACTTAGAGCAACTTATGAGAACAATTCAGCAGTTAATTTCGCGCTTCGGACCGGTAAATTTGGCCGCCTAGATCGTGTGATATCACAGCTCTAGACTTTTGTTTCGGGGCTATGTAAAGTCCAAAGTCGTCTACATGGGTAAGCCGGGTACGACTCGCGTTATTCGTCAAATACCACTCGAAATGCTCGGGCGCGTTATCGAAAATTTGGAATTTCAGAATGGACCATGTTAAACGCAATGTCAAGATTTTTGCGTAGGCGTTCTTTTCCAATAAAATCAATACGCACCAATACCTCATTATAACTGCCTTTTAATTATGGCACCTTTCCGATTTATGGCCCCGAATTTTTCGTTATACGGCAAAAAAAAAAATGATGTGCATATAGTACTGTTAGCGACCTTTTGTTTAGTTTCCGCTTCTCCTTTTAAGCAGTACTGCTACAAAAAATTAATGATTCATTATTCGGCCGTAACTAGGCCGTAAAGCGAGGTATGTGTGAATTATGGAACTTAAAAACAATGTTATATCATAATCTGTTAGATACCATCATTGCACTGTTTCAAGTTTTATTAAAATCCTTTCAGTCATTTTCGCGTGGTCCCTAATTGCCTTGTAAAATACATGAAACACGCATAAGAAAACGAGAAATCATAAATTATTAATTCTATTTATATATAAAAAAATTTTCTACATCTCGAACGTGGTAGGGTTTATCGCCCAATTAGTTGATGACTAAATAGAATCTTTGTAGAAGTCTATTCACGTAACATTTAGTGCCCCCGACTAAAATTAGTCTCCCGCGTGGTCGCATTCAAAAGATTTTAACGGGGTTTGTATCAAATATTTTTGAAAAAAAACGCTGTACTGTTTTACTTCAAATTGGTTTAATTTGTATTTCAAGTGCACCTTAGTGAATTTTTTATTTTCAATTAAGTATATTACATTTATTAAATCTGGAATGGAATTATGTAATTCGATTGAGATCAAATCAAAGATACACAATTCCACTCTTCCTTAGGCTTTCATACATTACAATACATTTCGTAATTCTAATAATTTGGGATCGATATAATATAAAATGCGTAATTTCAATACTTATTAGTAATGTCAAAAGATTATATTTATCGAATCGTGTTATGCATTAAAACTACTTTATATTTACATATCGGAATTCAGCGTTGAAAACCCTCGATCAAACAGAAGTTTCCAAAATTGATATAAATCACAAAAGTTCTATGTTAGATCATGATAAGACCATAGACCACATAAAATTTTTGTCAAAAATTGAAAGAGTTTTTTATCTATAATAAAGTTTTTGTTCTCCATGAAAAATTCACCCTTAATTTACATAGGCAAGCAAAGCGCAACAACTTTTTAGTCCATCCAATATGTACTCCAGCTGTTATACAATTGCATCCTGTAGTTTCAAAAATTTTGAACTAATTCTATGTTTTGTTGATTTAAATTGAAATTTTAATTGAAAATTCAATTTTATTGAATTAAAAAATTAAAGATTTCAAAAAACTTTTTCCATCTAATTTAAATATGTTAGAACTTTTGTATTTATATGCGCGGTCAAAAGTTTTCTAAACAATTTTTTGTTTTTATTAGTTTATTTTATATTTTCTTGATTCCCAAAAGTGAAATTACCTAAAGTAGAATGTTTTTTTTACCATGTTTAACATAAAATTCTCATTTATTACTTTTTTAGAATTCGAAATTTATTATAATGTTATTTTTCAATCAATAAGTTTATAAAGAAATTCCAATAATGTATATAGAGAAAAAATTCTGAAGATACATAATTTTCATTTATATACATTAAACCTTAAAGTTATTGGCCCATAAGTATTCACTTTAATCACAAAAAGAACACAACTCTCTAGTACTCATCATAAACCCTTTTAACCTACGTTATATTATATGCCACCCCAAAAAAACAAAGAAAACCCATTTGGCACCAAATTCCATTTCTTAAAATTTATACCAAAGAAAAAAGTCTGACGAGAATAATGTCGCATTATGAATTTTTGGGAAATTCTGCAGAACTTTTTTTTTCTTTTCTTTCTTTAAACTATGTCGTCTTTAAAAAGTCTCTGAAATTCATAAAATTTATAATTTCATAATGAAAGAAAAGTTTTTAAAAGAAAATGTAATGATTTTAATTAAAAAAGAAAAAAAATTAAACTCCTATTTTAAAATGTCGTTTTGGTAGCGTTTCTGTTTGAACTAACGACATTTTAAATAACTTTGAATGGCTCGAAAATTCATATTGTTTTGTTCATGACGAAAAGAATGTTTGAATCTAATCGTTGTTTAACGAAACCAGAGGATTCCTTCAGATCTATGTTAAGAAATTGTTGAAAATCATCAAATAAAAGCGTCCAGAATTGGTGAATCGCAAAAGTGTTGTGTTACATCACTATGGTATACCGCATACAAGTTTGGTCACTCGTCAAAAATTGAAAGAGCTTCGTTGGGAAATTTTTATAACCTTTAACCATCAGACTATCATTTGTTTCAGTCTCTGCGGAACTCCTTTAATGGTGTACATTTAAGTTCTCAAATTAAGCCTGTGAAAATGACTTATATTGAGTTTTCGTCCAGAAAACTCTGAAGTTCTACACTGAAAGTATAATGGTCTTGCTAGGAAAATGAAAAAAGTTCATAGACCAAAATGAACGATATTATTTTTATTTTTTCATTTACGTAAAAAAAAAGAAATGAAGTATAACGACTTTTTGTCCTATCCAATATTTTGATTGAAATTGTTATACTGAGAATACGCTTTCATTATCGTGAAGAAATTCGAGATTAAATGTTTTAAACCAGCGGCCGCTACCCAAAAAATCATAAACTTAGAAACTTCAAACTTACAAATATCTTCTTCCAATGTGGCCAAGGGAAATTAAAAAGTTTGACACCCCTGCTTTAGACAGATCTCCAAGGATTCTGTAATCATGGTCATGCTTCATAAAATCGTAATTACTTCGTATCGAAAGCTTTGATTTTAAGAAAGGAGCAATATCCATAAATGCAATTCATAAGAATAGGATACAAATTATTCCACCATAAAACCTAATTGGGTTTATCCTTTCTAAATAATTGGTATTGATAATAATTGTGACTGAATTCATTTGTGCAGAAGTAATCTTCTTCGAATGATTGAAACACACTTCGTCTTCAATCATTGTCAACTTTTACATGAAAAGGACATTACAAATATGGTGTCCAATGTCCATTGAGATTTCCAAAGTACTTATTTACGAATAAAAGAATTGACCCATGTGTTACAACCTAATTAATGTGATATATAAAAAATACACTTGGGGAAAGTACATTTAGTACATTAAAAATAATAAATATTACATTAATGAACATTTTCGATTTTATTTGTTTAATACTCAATAACATGGTGAAAGGTCTGCCTTCTTGACCTATCGTATTTGTTAAGAAAGTGACCGCGGACACATACAGACATCTTGAGATAATTGAGTCAGTTGAGATTCCGGGGAGCTGAATTCGAATTTTGTATGATTACTACAAAACTCTCTTATATCTTATTATCGTCGAAGAACGTAATAAGAGTCCTGTAAAAGCAACCCAAGCTTATAAAGGATGTCCCAATTAGAGCGTTGGATTTAATTCGGGTTAATTGAAGTACAAGTATGTGTGTCTGGTATTCTGAGCTTGGCCCTAGATATTACTTATATCTCATTCGATAGGGATTTTAATTACAAATACAATTCCTTTTTGGGAAGGAAATCGGAAAATACGGGTGTATGGGGGTGTGCTAGGCTAGTCAAAAAGTTCTCGGGCTCGATAAAAATCCCTTTCGCATCCCAAAAAACAGGCTAAATTTTTTTTAGCCATTCTTTGGGCCTTCACGCGTTTTGGAGCTGAATTATCGGTTTCACACCACTCTTTTGATTCTGCTTTCGACTCGGGATCATAGTGATAGACCCAAGTCTCATCCATAGTGATGAATCGACGCACAAAATCCTTTCAAAAACGCCCAAATGTTCTTGATAAAGTCGCAAACGCATGTGTTTTTGTTCCATTGTTAGGAAATGTGGCACCCACTTTGTACAAAGCTTTTTGAAATGGTTGATTTCGAATGTGAAGAGTCCTTATACACTTTTAATAATCCTTCATACATTTTCTTTACTAATCCAGTTCTCTTATTAGGACGACCCATACAGGTTTATGGCTGACGAATATAATCTTCAAAGATATCATTGAATTATTCAATTATAATATTAAAAATTACATTTGTTACAATAAATTGTTTTAATTTAATAAAATTCTAGCAAAAAAATTGAAGATATTAATCCCAAAAATGATTAAATAAAAAACAAAATTACATTTTATAAAATGTAAACAAAATTTGATAAAATATAATAAACTTGAAGATCAAATTACTCAAATTAGAAAATTAAATTTACTCTGAATAAAGTGAAAATTTTATTATATTAAAAAAAGAAAATTTTTTAGCATTGGCCTTAATTTTCGCGTTGATAAAAGAAAATTGTTCATTTAATGTTTTGTTTTTCTTATTGATGGCGAAAATTATTTACGCATCGTTACCGCATTTGAACAATGAACTAAATTAAAAAAAAAAAAAAACTAATAAATCGTATTTTACCATAAAAATATTATCAAATATTACGAAAAGAAAATATAATGGATTTTCGAGAAGAAAATAAAACTCATCCATTAATTACTTAGATCTCTTCTTAAAGAAGAAAATGAAATGAAATGAAAATATTACAAAAGAAACCAATAATCCTTATGGCCCACAGAATTTCTACATCTATGATGATGATGAACCTTTTGAGAACTTAATAAAATGGAAATAGAACCAAAAACTTGCAAAATATTCTTTTTCCATAGTGACATCGATTTTGGTTCTTCCAGGATATACATTTTCATATTGTCCATATTTTTTATTGATGTGTCTACATTTCTATTCTTTATTGTTTATACATTTCTTTTGTTGGAGATTGTATTTATTTTTTTTTTATCACTGACGTAAGAAAATATGAATAATCGATGATTAAAGCAAGGTTTCCGGGGCTCTTATATAGTACATAGAAGTTTCAACTCATTTTGTTCGATTATTTAAGAAGTTATATCATTCATTTCATTTTTGTGATTTTTTAAAGAAACTCCCAAAGTTTTTCTTGGCCCAAGATTGTATTTCTTAAAGAAAAAAGAAAAAATACTAATCATGTGTATTTCTTCCATAAGAGCAGAGCTCCGCAATTCAATGCTTTCAAAAATGCACACAGATGACAGAATCGGCACGTGAGTATGAATAAAAGATTTTAATTTCTATCTACCTTTTTTTGTGATGTCACACAGAAGGCTGAGAAGTATCTGGAATTGCCGTTTAGGTATTTAAGCATTGATACAATGTTGACGTGACATATTCATTCTTTCTATAATGCCAGAGGGCGTTCGTCGAAGAATTATTCGAATGTTATTTCATACATTTTTGAAACTCCCACTGGGATAGTAACATCTATCACTCGGTTAACATATAAAATATAAACCGAAGAAAAGTTGTACAAATTTTTAGTCTTTTATATCAATCATATAATTCCTTCTGGTATAATCTAGTGTAGTTCCCTATTTTCGAATATTCATTCACCGAAAAAAAGGATGTAATTTGTTAGACATAGAGATTGTGTTAATTTAACAAGATTTTTATTTACTTAATTCACTCATATAGATCGGGGATCGACAGGAGACTATGTTAAAATTAATATTTTAACAACTTTTTTTCCATTCACTTAAACAACTCTTTGAAATATTGTAATTGCACCAATGAAAATTATCCACATAATAACGTTTTCTTTTCCCCATAAAAAAAAAACGTCCTTCATTTTTAAACAAACAAAAAGGAAAAACTCAAACAGCCAGAATATTTTTCATTTATGTTTTTGAATCATTTAAATTCCCTGTTCATGTTTTTTTTATAAATTAACCAAAAAAACGGGGAGTCCTAAGCATAAATACCCAAAAGAATTTTTCTGGTGTAATTATTTTAGGAATTATTAATAAATCCCAACAGGAAATGGAAAGTATTAACCTCAAAAAGGAAAAGTATATAACAAATAATAATGAGAGTATGTACTTCATTGAAAATTCATGTTTTTAGCCCCAAAAAATGGGTTTCAGATACGCGACGTAAAATATCCTGAGTAAAAATTAGTGGGTGGGTCTTTCAATATCATCGAAATGCATCCATTCAATTTAATTTTAATTTTTTAGGAATGGTAAGAAGTCACATAATGGCTAAATCAGACAAATACTGTCTATACGAATAGAAAAATTTATTATATGTTCTCCGATTGTGATGTCTTGTCAGTTCTGCGAAATAGGATGTTCGGTAAACCCATTGTTGGCTTTTCGGATGTTCGATATCTGAAGTTGGAATAAATACTTGATTACCTGTAGAGGATTGGTGTGTGTCCAAAAATGGTACAAGCTGATATTTCAACTTAGACGAAGCCAATTTCTGACAAGATTTTGTAGGCATTGGTGTTTTGTGGGAATACCATAGGCCGCAAGGCCTCTTAAAATAGATATAAAAATACGTCCCAGGCTCTTCATGTAAGAATTTATGATTTTTTTGTTTATACATTCGTTATACATATTTGCAATCAATTTTGATAAAATATTTTATTTATTTATTTGATTTCTATAAAAAATATTAATCCATTATTTTCAATTTTTAATATCCGAAAATATTGAATTCATATCCTTAGATTGGGCTAAATTAAATTAACAATGAATATCGATTGTTTTTCGAAGAAATTCTATGCTTTTCTAAATTTTTGATTAATAATAAAATTTCCATTTACTTCGCAATATCTTATTTCATACAAAATTTCTCTTTTTTTTTCTTTTAAATAATATTGTGTAAAAAGAAAAACATAAATAAATTACGAAATCATGTTTCGATTCAACGCATATATTGAAATTTGGCTAATTTTTGAACATAATTAATTATACTTTTTCAGCGAATAATATTTCCTTATTACTTTCTTATACCTTATGAGTAATGAGCACATGCAATATTTTGTGTATATTTTTTGGGATAATCCCAGCGCTACAAAGCGCGGTTTCTTTTTAATAGTATTTCTAAAAAATACTGTAAACACATGTATTTTTATATCACACAGAATCATTTTAACAAATACTATTAATGGGATTGCGTTGCGTGGTGGTCTTAAAGTGATTAATTCCTTCCTACGTTAAAAGCCAGAAGTCAAAATTTTTAAGCAAAAATTACTGCTTACGAAGAGAAGTAAATTATTATATGAAAAAAAAAGAAAAGCGTAATAAAAACAAAAGAGAAAATATTCTCTTAAAAACACATATCATTCTCTTCAGCTATCTATCATTTTTTTCGATTACATTATGTTAGTGCAACAGAGATAAAAATAAATTTAGCTTTAATAAACAATTCTCAGACTTATGTAAAAATAAGAATCCCTATTCATACAGGATATACTACTATGGAAAAAAAGTAATGATACTGTATTTTAAAAAGTACGCTCACAATGAATATAAATGTGTATATTTATTTGATAGATTGGTATGACTGTTATGAACAACTAATAGAAATATCATGATGTTTGCTTTGTTAGTTTAAAAATTTCAGCGTCTAATTTCCTCTTTCCGAATTTATTCTGTTTTGTTTCTCTTAAATGAAATAATTAATTAGTTTGGCGTTGAATACTCAAAATATTGAATTAATTCTGTTTACTCAAGTAATTGATTATTCAGACCATGTCCTAGTGCAGACCTGCTCAAAATCAGAATCCAAGTTCCAGAATCTCTTTATTGTATACTTTTTGGTATGAGTTTTATAAACTATCTCAACTTCTTTATCCCGGCCTTGTTTATTTTCTGTTTTGAAATCGAAACATGCGTAATACGTGCACAGATATGTACATGCGTAAAAATCTATGCGTATATTCATATGTAAATGCGCGAAACACAGAAAACAATAAGAGCTCAGAATCGGAATATAACACTCATGACGTAATTTCCATGTGCTTTTTTCAATGCAATTGTTGTTCCTTTGATTTAATTGGTGCATTTTTTATTCTCTTATTATTATATTTTTCGTTTCTCTATGTGGCTGTGTGTCTTTAATCAGTTTTTCGTAAACACGATAACTCGAGAACGGCTCACTAAATTTTATTGAAATTTGGTTTAAGGATAGGGTGTAACAAAAATATTTCGTTTAAGAAAGTTGCGTGTACCAAATACCAAATATTTATATTGAATTTGGCAACTTATTCGGTTTTTTTTTTTTGTTTTTTTATTTATATTTATTTTTATTGGCTAAAATGCAGTACAGTCCAGATTTAGGTCTCCGATATTCAAGATTAGTAATGCACAACGTTTTCTTGATAATAACTTTATACAAAAATGTATTATTGTTTGGACCGAAAAGTAAAACGTGATATCATTTCGAATCGTTAGAAAATTTTAAACAATATCGTTTCTTTTCTTTTTTTGTTTTTTTGCTAAAATTGTCAGCAATAAGAAGATATTAATGTTTCCCATATCTTGAATACAAAAAGTCACATTCAAAAGCAATAGAATTTTTGAATTTTATAAAAGCTTTGCCTTTTTAAAATTCCTAGAAAATTGTCAAGATAAATCGATTTCTGAATTTTACAGATTCGAAATCAATGAAATTTTATAGTTTTCTTGTAGAAGCAGAAATATTTTCTTTCACTCGATTTTTCATATAAAATTTTTCAATATTAAAATGGTTTAAGACAAGATACAGAACGAGGTCCATATATGTATGTTATTACAAATAAATCAATATTTTATTATTATGCTCCATTCTTGGTATTTCGGGGTTTAAATCGTTGTGCTTTTAGAACTAATCTATGATTTTCATTCGATGTTGACTGTTGCTGTAAAAAAAGCAAAACATTTTTTATGTTTCTCTTTTTCTAGAATCGTCTTCTAGCGTTTTTCTGCCTTCTAGAAATTGTTTATAACACGCAAAAGTCTTTGACTTTGATAAACATATTATCACCATAAAGTTTTTGCATCATTTTGTATGTTTCTGTGGCTGTTTTGTCAAGTTTTGCGTGAAATTTGCGTGAATTTTAATATTTCAACAAGTGAATTTTTTGACTCATAAACAGAATGTCATAAAATTGACTAGGATTTAAAATAACCTGCAACCAAGAGATGATGACGATTCTAGTTACAGATATTGGAGAAGTTTCGAAACTTTATTGTCATATCGCGTATGTTTAGAATACGAGAAAGCTCTACGAGAAAATCTATACATTTTCTGTTGTAATGGAAATCAAAAAAGAATCTAAAGAAAATCATCTTTTTAGTTCAAAATTAAATTCCATTAATTTTATTTTTGTTTGGCTATAATCGCGAATAATTTGTTTTAGTTTCGATTTCACACAATTCAATTTAACTAATGTTTTTTTTGTGAATTAAAATATATGCCTTCCAATAATAATCATTGATGTGAATAATCAAGATTTTCTATCGATTAATCGATTATAATCGGAACATTTTTAATAATGTGGGAAAATGTTATTATTTATAGCGGGAAATTGTTTTGTTTGTTTTTTATTAGCTGAAAATTGTAGAATAAAGATTCTGGAGTTTTCATAATGTTTCTTCAATGTACACTTGTCTGTTTGGACTCTAGCTGACTTATTATTGTTTAGAATTCTATTAAGCTATTAATACAAACATTAATTATTTCCATTTTGCTATTTTGAAACAAAAATGCAAGTTTGTTGAATGAAAAATCTAATGAAAATGCTATCGTTGGATGTGTTTTTATTTTGTACATGAAATTGGGCTAGAAACTAAGATCGGCCTACATTCAATTTGTTCATAACAATTCCACCTTACAGTATCATTAAAGGATTTTTATTTTTTTTTGTTGAAAATCTATTAACCTCTTTTGTTTTTTCAGTTCCAGTTCTTATGCTGGTCTGTAAAAAAATATTTATCCTGGTTCGGCTTCATATTTTTCATTCATAAATTTCCTATCAGGTAGCCAATAAATCTCGTGTAGTTTTTATCAATAAAGATAAATGATATACCAAGAGATTAAACAAATATCTTATTCGAGCTCTTCTATTTTTCCAACGATCTAAGAACTTTTCTATTCTTTTTCCTTTTATATATGATATTAAATCAATGGTTCTTCTTCAACTCAGCAGTTTTAACGTCTTGAAGATATTATACTGGTCGTTTCAAAAAACCTGCAACATCTCTGAATGTGGAGGATATTTTCGAGCGACTTTTGAAAGACAGGGGCCAATTTGAATTCATGTAGTTACCTAGCCCGAACAAATGATTTTGACACAGTCATATTAAAAGCAGTTGTTGAACATTTTAGTGTCATAGGGTATACAAATTGTATATAAGAAATTCTGGTATGTTTTTATAACTTTTAACTTTTCAATGCAAATATGTAGCTTCTTCATTTATTGAAATTTGGATTTTTTTTAATTTCCTTTAATTAATTTTAATCAGCGGAACCAACTGCGTTTGTACCATTTCTTTCACATACTATATTATGTTATTTTCGAGTAAAATAAAATTTTGATTGATACAATAATTTTCTAAGAAAAAAATCAGAGACTGCCACAATTATCGCGGCCTTGTTTTTATTTATAAATAAAACGCGAATTGTTTTTTAATATTAAAATTAGATAAAAGAAAAACTTGTGCAAACATTCTATAGAAAAAATTTAAATCAAAAATATGATAGAACCATGATTTTTTTTGCAAAACGGTCAATTTTTATTTCTATTTCGTAAAAAGAAAATAAATACTCCCTCTGTCCGAAAGTGTGGTATATATTTCAAAAATTGTATTATACTGGAAACGCATGTGCAGATATTCTGCATGCAGCGCTGCACGAATATCTGCACGTGTCGGCTTCTTTTGTTGTACAAAAAATGTAGAATTTGCATGTGTTCGGCCTTATTATAAACGTGTGTATTATAATTTCGCTGCAGGCAAAATTCTGCACATGTGTTTCCAGAATTAGGAGAAATACCATATTTTGTGTCAAACAGAATGACATCAGCTTTTGTTATGAAATGGGAGATTTTGACGAAAATTGAGTTTTATTTCAAAGAAGGAGTTCCAAATTGAAGCAACTGACTGCTAGTCATCGTAATGATATCTTGCAAAACTTTTTGCAACCGAAGAAAGGTCAAATTATTTTAGTAATTCCTATAAGATTCTACATATCAATCGAAGTATGAGTAACTAGAAATTAAAGAAACTTCCTATCTCTACCGTGACGACGTTTTTTATATTTTGGGTGTAATTTTTCAAATAATTTTCTATCCACTACTGACATAGATAGCTACATAATGTACGTATAGGTATGGGTGAAATAGAAATATGATGTAAGCAAAGAAGCACGTGTTGAAATTTATATGGCAATATACAAATACTAGAAAAAAATAAGAGTTTTAAGAGTCATTCGCGTCTTTTTTAAAATAATGTTCATTCTTTCTCTTCCTGCCTTTTTTCTTTTGCACTTATTGCAAAGTGTTTTTTTGTACTTATTCTGGTTAGTTCACTAGCTTTCGGTGCTTTATGATTACTCATACTTCGATATCAATAAAGCCACACATTGTTGTAATGGACGGTTGCCTTAATTTGTTTACAAGAACCCTTAGAAAACGCCAGGACTCACATGTTTATGCTAATGAAATTGTTAAACGGAATTGTAAATGTATACCAAAATCCTTTTGAAATGTATACAATATTTTCGGACAGAGGAAGTATTATTTTATCTTCACTTAATTTAAAATTTTTTTTTTGCAATTCAACAAAAAATGTAGAATTTATCAGGAGCCCAGAAGCACATTGTTGTACATTTCTGATGATAGCATAATGTTGTTGTGTTATGCTTGGCTGATGCTGCTTTTGGTGCCTTTCATTTTGTGGACCACTTCGAAAGATAGCAAAATCATTTGTTTTTCAAATAATATTAAAATATTTGTTTGTTAAAAAATATGAAATTAAAAAGCAGAAAATTATTCCACATCTCTTTTTTTAAAAAATGATAATGAAATTTAATATCTTGTATTGAAAACCGGCTTTCTTATACATAATTATTCAAGTTTAGATTTTGAACTTTAGCAAATATGAAAAAAATGTTTATTTACAAAAAAAACTTGCTGACCTTATATCATATATAATATCATAATTTGAATCTAAAATTACTTTTTCCGGTTAAAGTATTCGGCTGAAAAATTTGTTGGATCTTAGCCCTTCGACAGGTTGTAATATCAATTGGCTAATATAAATTACGTAAATAATTGGCTTTCGTAATGCTATTCATTTTTCCATTTAAACGTTCCGACGCTTCTATTAATGTCCAGATGTAGTTGTATAAATTTGTATCTTCGAAGTTTATTATGCTGGATTCTTAGTTAATAAGACGTGACTTCGTCTGGAAAAAACTTCAATCAAAGAAAACGCTTTAATTGATATTGAATTTATAAGAATCTATTGTTTTTTTTAGAAAGTGTCATTACAATTTATTTAAAATGTCGAAAAATCAACATTTTAACAATTTTTCATATGCAGCAGTTTCAAGTCTTTTAGCCAATAATCTTGTTCACTTTATTTGTATTCACCATAAAATAATAACAGCTCTATGTTTCGCTTGTTGCCACCACCTTTTACCCCACTGCTCCCCTCCGGCGGTCGTGCCGGCCAGCGCCGCACCTCAGTATCACAAAAAGACAGTAAACTATCTGGGAACTGAAGAGAAGTTAGACGCGATCCTCTCAATACCTCCTTTAAAAATGACAGAAACAAAAAATTCCACACAAAATAAGGAAAGAAAATTAAAATTTTAAAGATGAGAGAGATCTGATCAAATTATTTACTTTCTTTGGGGAAATCACCCCACAGAGTTGTAATTTTAACATCTTCCGTGAATTGATCAAATATTCGTTTTTATCATCTCCCTGCAACATATACATATTTTTTTATTCATCATAATAATGAGTGCAAACATTTTGATTAATAAAATCGAAATATGAAAGAATCGATCTTCGCTTTTTATAAGCTATGAAATATTCGATAACCCAACCCTAATGTTAAGGGTTATCGAATGTTCTTAGATTATGAAAATTTTTGACTGTCAATAATACTATCTCCAGAAAATTTAAATCGACTGTCATCATTTGTCCCCAATTTTTTGTCCCTTCACTGGCTCAAATCTTTTTGAAACCAAATATTTTATGTCGCATTAAATTTACAACATTTCAATTCTTAATGTATGAATTTCTACATTTTAATTTTCAACTTTCTTTAGACATAATTTTTCAAAAAGCTTTTTTATATCATTTTTCATCGATAATCAATTTTCTGTAAAGAAAACATTTTTTTAAAAGAAAATTTCACATTAAATAGAGTGAATTTTTTCTTTTTTGTCTTCCTATTTGCGTAGGCATACCGCGTCCCGTAAAAAGACTTTGGCTATATAGAATAGAAAGAAATCGATATAATTCAAAAAGAAAAAAGAAAAATGTTGTAGAAATTAATATGAAAAGTTTTTTGTCAGATGAAACTTCCAATGTATAATATTAATCTGATTTTATACTACATTTTTTAAATGACGTATAAATTATATAAACGAAGTTAATTTAACTAAAAACTTTTATAACAGGCAAAGTAAAAAAAAAGAATTTATATTTGCAAAGATTTATCTAGCAAAAATTAAATGCAGGGATGTAAAATCCAACAATGATTTTATCTAATTTTTATATTTTACTAGACTACCACTATGGTAGACTACTATAAGCAAAAATATTTGGAATACATAGATGGAAACCTTAGAACAAATTTCCATGGCCATTTTTTCAAAGCTCATACACCTAATATGCGTCTAATGTCACATGTTAGAAATATCAAATACAATGACAATTCTATCCTGTACGTACTTAACGGTTTCAAAGCCCTTTTCAAAAGAGTTTTGATCACTTTACTTGAAAAATGAACTGCCCGGAAGAGATGTAAGTGGCCGACTAATTTAAGATCCAGATTAGCCATATTAAGAATTTATATTGATTGAGGTGCTGCAGTCATTTCTAAGCTACACAAATTTAATCGCCGGAACTATGGAGATATTTTCCTTTAATTTGAAATGATAAACTTTTTACAGTAGCGTTCGTGGAGTAAAAATATACTCATATCGATGCATAAGACTTTCCCTCAAAATTCCACAGACTTGCTCGTTATTTTAAACTAAATTTAGTGTCAAATATCGTGTTTTCATACTAAGGAGCCTCATATATTGTATTTAGTTTGTAAGAAATCAGATTTCAACGATTGTTTAGGTATAAGAAAATTTCTATTATCAAGTTTTCATAACTCTGAAGTCCATTTCATATATTTACTAAGTTTTCGCATTTATTTTTTGGGACAAAATTAAATTTAAAGTTTAATAAAATGGGTTACAATTAACATGAAATTATTTTTCGCTTTTAATGAAAATTATCTTAATACAAATTATATATTTATAATTCGCTTTGTGTGGCACACACGTAATCAATTGAATTATTAATAAAATTACTGAAAAGGAAACATAAAACATTCTTAATAAACAATGTTGATAATATCTTGAAATTTTAATAATGCCAGAAATTTTTCCATATTACATAAAAGGTTATTGTTGAATATATAATATATGAGAATAAATAGGAGGTATTAATTTTGTGACGGTAATTGTATATCAAAATGTACAAGTCACATAATTCCAAAAGTAATAGATTCTATTCTACATATCAAAAAAACTATTTTTGCAGTATTTTTAGTTAGAAAGTTTAAGCCTGACCTACCTGTCCTTTTAAAAGGTCTACCAATGAGAATATGTTAAAAATTAATCATTTATTAAGAAATGAGATTTGAAAGTTGAGTCCTATCAAAATTAATTGTCTTTCGACAGAATGAAGTCGCATCAAAGAATCTGCCTTTTTTTTCTTTAAATCACACAGGAATAGATATTTGCTGGTTCAATTTAGGATATGTATTGAACCGTGTTACGGCGGCCGAATATTAAAAATAAGTAATAGTATTTAATTTATGTGAATTAGGTGTATAGGCTTTATTTGCAATTATTTCTACGATAACAATTAGTCTTAAAATTTTTTTGTCTATCAATAATTAATTTTTACCACAGTTGATTTACAGTAGGAAAACACTATTTCCAGCAATTGCAAATGAATTAGCTTATTTCAATTAAATCGCTTTAATATTTCACTGTGTAAGCACCACAAATAATCACTGTTCAAACTCCTTTTAAAATCACTTCAATCCAATCAGGTTTGAAGTTTAACTTCATCTATATAGTTCTGCGTTTGATGCCGGCTTATATACATCATGGAAGCATTTTAAAACTTATACATATAATTTCCAAAACCATATATGGAAACTTACTTCTAGAACTGTCAAACTGTAATGTGATTATTTGTGTGTTGTTTCTTAGAATATTTCGTAGGTTTTTTTTTCTAGAACCACGAAATATTATTTTTATTTATTTCTTTTTAATTAATTATACTTGTATGTGCTTTGTTTTGAGTGTTGTGTTCTTAAGGAAAATTCCCGATTTTCTTTGTGGAATCTTTCCCTACAAATATAGTGCAGTATTATTAAATTTCACTTTTATTCAATTTCACCAAGTTTACCAAAATATCGGCTATTTAAAGGTGTGCTGGATGACGTGTTTAAGTCTAATTAATAACAAAATAAGGAACAGGTCATTCTATCTAAATTGAATTTTTACATGACCTTAATCGTACTTTCTAAATTAGAAGATGCGATCAAATACTAATTTTAGAAATTGCAATATTAACGTCTGACTAATCTCTTCAAGAAATTTTCCTTCCGTTCTTTTAAAGCATAATCCTTACTTATTTCAAAAAAGATCTGTCTTTAAAACTGAAAAAGTTTAATTTATCTCTTTTTCAGATTTTCTTCAGGTACTTTTTTTACATCTTATAAACTGCATCCTTGATTATTCTTCCATTATAATATTATCCCAGGATTTTCTTTTCAATAAAAAACTTGGTCCTTCCTTTCTTCAGTTATATTTAGCTATCTATAATTATATCTTTAGAAAAATAGAAAAGAAAAATCTTCACAAAAAAAAATAGGAAAATTATTTCAAAATCATTCAGGTTGAACGCATTGAAATCGTTAGAAGAAGAAAAAAACAAAAGAAATCTTTTCGAAATTAACTATTAAGAACTTTAAAGTTTATTTAATTTTCTTTTAATTAAATCGGAAATTAATTAATCATGAGGAAATTGCGACATTATTTCAAATACATGAAGTGTTAACCAATTAAACTAATATAATATCTTTTGAATTCATTGATGAACGTTCATTGGTTCATTGATTCTATAAAAGTTTAGATAATGATTTCAAATGAACGTCCATAAAGAATAGTAGCATTTTTAGCTAGCAATATTATATATCATGTTTTTTAAATCTTGAATTAAATGAATATATTAGAATATCCAGAAAAGCATTCACACCACAAACACATATTCACATATTAGGTCTGTTTTATTTGCCACTTGCTCTGGGGTAGAGCAAATTTTTACATTGAAAACAAAAACAACAAAAGAGCAAATTCTACACTACTTTCAGACCAGGTGTAACTGATACCCCCGAAATTAGTTCAGTTTTCTCCCATAAAAAGTGTATTAGCTAAACGTTTCTCATTTCATTACAATATGGTTGCTAAGCAGCGCTACAAACATTTGAATTAAAGCTTTCTCATACTCCTGCTCGTTTTGTTTGCCACTTACCCTGCTCTAGGGTAGGGTATGGCAAATAAAACAGGTCTATTGTCATCCAAAAACTAATGTCATCTAGTATTCGGTGCAATACACAAACTTAAAGTTTCGCCAATGATTTAAAGAAGTGGATGAACGGACGGACGGATATGGAGCTAATTATTTCTGATGAAACAGATTTCTATTCCTTCTAGAAAAAAAGTTAGATTTTCGAACGAATATAATACTTTAACATTCGTTTAGATCGATAAAGTAAAAATATATGTCAAAATTTTAGTATTTCATATTCCTTGTAAAAATTTTCGATACACGCGGAAAACCAAAAAAATTCTAAAAGGTTTTATGATACTATTGTACGATAATCATGTGAAATACTATTGAAAAATCGAAGAATTTTCTTCGTCCTCATGCGGCCTTCAAGAGGCAAATAACCATTCTTGTTGTTGTTTCTGCTTTATGGTATTGGCCAACCAAAATACAAGTTTCACATTTGGTACCAGATGATGTTGCTTGTTATGCTGTTGTCAGCATATTCCTTCTTAAAATAAAGTTTTTCTACAAAAAGAAAAAATATTAAGCTTATATGTTTGTTAGAAATGTCCTTTATATACATATATATAAATATTTCTCCTCCACTTTCTTTCTCTGTTTTTTTTTCCTCATACACATATGACAGTATTTTTATTTTTACATGTTTCTCATATCGTTAATATTTTTCTTCATATCATATGAAAAAAGAAAAAAACGAAAAAACTTTTTGTACCAGATGTGGAGTAGCAACAACTTTAGTATAATATAAAAAAAAATATTCTAAAAAGAACGAATATTAGAAAGAAAAAAAACCTTCCAAATGAAATATGCTTGTACCATAAATTCCTGGGTGAAATTGTCTTCTCCTGACATTGTCTCGTAAGACATTAGAACTGCATTAAGCGTATTAATATCATATGATATCATTTGTAATTCCAAAATAGAAATATTGGAAATAATCTACAAATAATTATAATAATTGAAATTTTTATAAATTATGAGTTTGTTATATTAGGAGGAAAGAAATGAATAAAAAAATAACACGTTTATTTGATGTGAAAACTGGTGTTTTATTTCAATCAAAATATTTTCCCTTATTACCCCTATGACATTTGTCCATCTTTCTAACAGGGCACGGATTCCGCGATGAAATTTTTTTTCATATTTCGAGGCAATCCAGCCATGGAGCTATTGTGTGGGGTAGCATTTCCCAGCCAAGCGCTTCAAACGTTTCCTTAACAACATGTCGCCTATAGCGTTATCATTTTACCGTGTGTAAAAGGGCATCCTGGTCAGTTTTTCTTCAAAGCCCGATTCAATTCTATCAGTTGTTGTCTATATAACTATCAGGAGAGACTGTTTCACTCGTTTTCACAAGTAGACAACACCCTTCTGGACCCACCAAATGCAGAGCAAGACCTTTCCATGGATATTGTTTTTTGGAGTCGATGTTGATGGCTGGCCGGAATCGCGGCAAGGTTTTTTGCGTTTGGGATTACCATAAAAAAAAATCCATTTCTCAGCACCTCGTTGCAAAAATGATTTTCTTTTCAATATTTCAGCAACATTTTACACATGACTAAACGCCGTACACACTTACTTTCTTTCATTTTGAAGCTGAGATTTAAACGTTTGGTAATCGTCATCCGACTATCGTTTAATTCTATTGCGAGTTGTTCTTGTGTTTGACATGAATCTTCATCCAATAACTGCTGCAATTCATCGTCTTCAAATTTCTTTGGCAGTTTTCCAGGCTCTTTATCTACAACATGAAAATTGCCATTTTTGAATTGTCTAAACCAAAATTCACAAGTTGAATTTGATGACACATGTTCGCCATAAGTTTTTTTACAACCATCGATGCGCTCCAGTTGCATTTTCCTTCAAGTTAAACCAAAAAAGTAAAGCTTCCGAATGCTGTTTTTTCCATTTTGAATCGAATAAAAAACAATATTATTTATACTTGAATCGAAAATTCTCTCAAGCACAATAGCTGTCATTTAAAAAAATATCATGATTTATGAATAGCGCCATCTCTTAGAAATCTTTGCGTCATATTATGTCTCTGAAAATATTTACATGGAAATTAAAAAGCACGAAACTTATTAGGCTAGTATGACGTCAAAATGACGACATAAAAACATTTTGTCGAAAATTTAATTACAATTTTGTCGGCACTCAAGTTTGTGTAGAACAATGTTGTATTTAAAATTCTTTTTTTCTTTTCACAGACAATGAAACTTGGTTTTCTGATGCGTTCACTGTATGAAGTTGTCCTGCCTGATATATTGTACAAATGTACTAAAGAAGAATTAAAGCAAATACTTATATTTTCATTGTTTTTGATAACTCCTTCGTAATACGTCTACGATTTTTTTCTTTTTCATCTACTTGTTGTTAAGAATGTTTTGCCCTTTCCATTAGTAGTATACTTAATTGCTATCAATGGTACTATATATGTATATGCTCTGGCAAACAATTATACGGACTAGACTCTTAAAACATGCATGAATTATTAAACTTTAACTTTAATCGTATGAAATTAGTACGCCTTTCTTAGTAGTTGCATATTCTATGTTGTCGTTATTATATAGTTAGATACTTTTTAAATCGTAGAAATGTACGTCTTCATTAATGTTTTATTGCAATACCAATTTTGCTAGAATAGACAAATATGTCACATTAATTTGTGGTGAAATTCTTTCTTCTACATTTAACTTTAATAATTATAAAGAAAGACTCTAATTCAATTACTCAGTGTAAAATACCATCGATGCTGAAATGTTTAATGATTTTAAATTAATTAAAAAGAAAGTGCAATATACATATTCTAAAAAAACCATTAAAATACTTCAGGTTTGGATTAAAAAAGTGTCCACTGTTAATTAGAAATTACACCTTTCGTCCGAAAATATGGTATCGCGGTTTTGTTTAGTATTTTACAAAACCATAAAGGGATGGGATATTACCATTTTAATTATAACTCGATACGAATTCAACTAATTATCGATTTTCATATTCAACTATAATTATATTGTGGAATCCTTAAAAAAAGAACAACATCTTCCCAGGAATAACACCACACCGAGATTTTCCAATTTAATTTTAAATTAGTTTTCAGATGTCATTTCCAATTTGTAATTTTCTTTTTTTTTTGTACAACTTATTTGCATAGTCGGTCAACGGTATTCCATGGTGGCATTTCTATGTTATCATTATAACTCTTATATCATCCTCATTACATTATTAATATCGAATTTCATTAAGAAATTATAATTAAATCCTTGACATTTATTTTCGCTCTTTGGAAGATGTTTTCAGTTACCTTATGGTATATTTTCTTTTGGGATTAATATTTATTAAACAAGAAAATTAGAAAATCATCCTGAAAAACTGAAAATGTGTTTTTTTTTCATCATGCATTATTTAAAATTCTAACTAGTTGAAATTATAATTAAAAATCTGATATTATTCATTCACGTATTTTGATTCATATCAATGGCTTTTTTTATTCACTCCTTTTACGAGTTTGTTTCGATAAATAGAGATCGTCTCTAGATCTTTACTCCTCTTGATAAGATAGTGACAATAGTGCCATTATTTAAAATCGGATTTTTGGTCGAGTTTTTGTTCCATTATTTCCGATGACTTCCTAGAGAACAATAAAGCACAAAATTATTTTGGTCAACCATGTTTTCTTTTTCTCTGATTTACGATGTACTACAGAGTGATCCAACTTTAGTTTTCGAACTAAAACGTGAAATAATGCGACCTGAGAACTTTTCACGCAAAACATCCAACGTTGCACCCGCTGTGTGGCAAGTTGTTGGAACCACATGTCTTCCACATTAATATCTTCGATTTCAGTTAATCAGTTATCATGCGCCTATATAGCTGATCATTGACTGTTAAAGTCTGACCCTGATCATTTTCAAAAAAGTAAAGCCCAATGATGCCGCCTAACCACAATTCGCACCAAACAGTTACTTTTTGGCCATGTAATGATGTCTCGTGAATCTCATGAGGATTTTCATCTCTGCGTATGCGTCAATTTTCGTTATTAACACACCCAGAGAGGTGGAAATGTGTCTCATTAGAGAAGAGGATTTTCTTTGAAAAATCAGCATCGTACAGAATTGTTATTTCTGTAGTATAATTAAACAATTTTAACGCTTGAGCGGTGGTTAAGCGATCCATTTTGTAAATGTGTTGTTGCAAACTGACATTGAAATTTTGCAAACAAGTGTTTATCAACAACTGCTTGATTTACATATGAAACAACATATGAAACTTAAATTGGATCACCCTATATAATGAAATATCCGAAAACTGCACTGAATTTATTTTAATATAATAAATCGTAAACAACGAACACATCGAATCTTTGTTTATATTTAGTAAGGATCGATTTTTAATGACCAAGAATAAATTTTGAACTTTTATCTAAAGGACTAGTCTGAAATTTAATGCCCGAGCTTTATTCATATTGACATTTTGAGTTCAGCAAATTGCATTTTCAAAATACAATATATTTTGTAAGAACTGGTAAATAAATAACGATTAGAGTCGATTGTATTGTACTGTTGTGTTTTGTATTGGAAATGTAACCGCATTTCGATGTGAAAAATTGTTTTAGTTTTTCCTTAAAAGAAATTTATTATTTTATTGGGTTGATTAAAAAGTTTATTCGTTTTTTATGTGGATGTTACTTTTTACTGATATATTATTTTTTTATGGGAGAAACATAAAAAACAAACATTTACTACAATTGTCTACAATATTACTTCGTTGTTCTGTCATTACATACAATAAGAAATTCTAAAATGTCTTGAAAAGAGAATATTTCTTATATACAAAGATTTCACACACTATCATCCCTTTTCAAAACTGAACTCGTTATTCAGTTTCATATTATAATCGGTTTGAACATCTGTATTATTTTCATGTAAGCCTGATAATAGTCAATTTATAGTTTCTTGATGAAAATTTATATACGAATTCGAATTCCATTTGCACCCATATATATTTTATTTATGTTGTTTTTCTTCGTCCTTGTTGACTCGCTTTCATCTAGTCGTAAATAAATATTTGACATTAGTGATTTTAGAAGTTTAATTTAACTTCATTAATTTCATTATTTAATAATTTTTTTACCACTTTTTTTTCAATTCTTCACGAAATGTGGTTCTTAAATTGTTGACTTTTTTAATTACTGAGTCTTTATTGGCATTTTCATCTACTTCTCTCAACTGCTCTACAAGTGCGTCGTATGTGGCATTCTTTTTATTTCTATCACTGTACTCCTCAGATTTTATGAATCACAAAAGTGGATAACTTCGGTAAATTTCAATAAACATCATTTCATGCTGACAGCACAACAAAACCAAGAATGACAGCTTAATCCTACGATTTTGTAAATTTTCTTTCCTTAACAGAATTTTAGATAATTCAGACATGAAACAATTTTTTCCACCATTTTGCCATATACTCTCCGTTTTATCATCAGTTTCGGACAAATCGTAGGATAAAACTGAAACTGTATGGGGGGGGGGGGGCATTTCGAATTATATGCGAAACAAGTTTTCAACCATCCTAATATATGTGTATGTAATTGCCATTGAATGAAATAGCAATGCAATTAATATATGTTTCAAATAAAACTTTTCATTTCTAACAATTTAATCAAATCAATAAAAATTTATCTTTTTTTGTAATTTAAACCAACTTTTTCTTGGATAAATAAATCTAGTCAAACTTTTCCTTATAATATTGCTAAATTTTTTTTTATATGGTATTTTGATAGGAAAAAAATATTATATAAACATAAAGTAATTTAAAATCGGCCTATAGCCGATTTTTTGATGCCCTATGGTAGAAATGGGAGAGAAAAATTGTGAAAACTAACAATATATCAAGGTTTTTCTTCATAACTTTGTTTGCCCTTGTCAAAATTTTCTCTAATTTGTAAGTAACTCAGATCCTGGTAGCATAAGTCTAATTTGCAAATTTCATTCAAATCGGTGCATTAGTTCTGAAAATACATCAAAAAAACTTTCTGAACAGGGTTATTTCTTCCTACGACTACTTCTTTCTCCACTATCCTTAGACCGATATCACTGAAATTTACAATGGCATGGTCTATTAATGTAGTCAACCAATATAATTAATTTAAACAAAATTGCTTTACCAATTTTCCAATTAAACCCGAAAAGCTATAGAAAAAAAACGACAAAACTTTATGGTCGCCCCTGTTTTTGCTTAATAACTTCGCTGCCCCTCAGTCGATTTTGCTGAAATGCAATACCAAAACCACTAGAGCAATAACCAAGTAGCATTCTAAATTTCATCAAAATTGGATAACGCGTTTTTGAGTTATTTTGTCAACGGACGGACGGTAGTAGCAAACATGGAGCATTAATATAGGGAATTTTTTTCAGAATTTTGGCTCATTTTCAAAACCCAATTACCCCAATTTGTTCTGCCAGAATTTCACAATTTTTTTTCTAAGTATTCTATAAAATGTTACCTTTTCAGCGCGCTATAATATAACTTGATAGGATTAGAACTACTAAAGTTATACGACTCTAAAGCCAACTATTGGAAAAAAAACGCCACGAACTTTCTGCTTAACTGAATATTTTAAGGTTTTTCTCTCCATAACTTTATTTCTTCATTCTCAAATTGGCCCAAATTCACAGGTAGGGTGGCGTCTAATAGTATAAACACGTTTCGTAAATTTGATTCAAATCCGTATATAACTTTTTAAAATACATTGGAAAAACTTTATGAACAGGCCTATTTTATGCTACAACTATTTCTTTCTCCACTATCCTTGGACCGATTTGACTGAAAATTAATTCGGTATCGTCTATTTATGCAGTTAACCTACATAATTAATTTGTACAAAATCGGGTCACAAATTTTCCAATTACATCCGAAAAACCATAACCAAAAAAACGACAAAACTTTCTGGTCACCCTGGTTTTTCCTTTATAACTTTGCCCCCCGTGGATCGATTTGGCTCAAATGCAATACCAAACCAAGTTAAGGAATAAGCAACTCAAATTATAAATTTCATCAAAATCGGATAACGCGTTTTTGAGTTATCTTGTCTACGGACGGACGGACGGACGGACATGCATAAATCGATATAACTTTTGATTCCCTACACAACCATACCCTTGAAATTTTTCTCCGATCATTATTTCTATGTGTTACACACTTAGTGACAAAACTAATATACCCTCTGGTAGTACCTACCATAGGGCATAAAAATGAGTATTTTACGAGAATCGTATATAAACATTGTCAGAAGTTCATACTTCGGCGCCTAATTCTTTGAAATTATTGATATTACTTGAGCTTTAGACTGATTTGACTGAATTTAGATGAACATAAAAATATAATATTTTGAAATATATTATCGAAAAACGAATTTTATTCGTTTCATTCTTTTTTTTTCTTTTTTTTGCCTTATGTAATGCTTATTTGCTCAAAGTTTTCAAAGAGGATTAGTAATTTATGGATACTAAAGTCGAAACCATAATCCATAAGCTTCTTTTTACATCCCAATACAGCCAGATAAAACAATCTCATTAATTTTTTAATTTTTCCGTTGATTAGGGATCAGACTTGGAACATTATAGCAATGCATATAATGCGCTTCAATGCATTGCATATTTTCATTTTGATGATACAGAGTTAATTATTTAGATTATGAATTTCATTAAATACAGCAAAAGTTAATAAAAATTTCTCGTGTGCAATGTGTGACAAGAGAATTCGAGGTTTTTAGTCTTAATTACTACGAAAATAGTAATTCTTTTTTTATTCAGCATGCATCAAAACTGAATACAATTTATTTCGATGTTTGTGAATCAGTTTTAATTTAACGTTTATTGGTTTAGCTATGAAGTAGCATCCCAAGAAAAACTTCTGGATCTTAAAAAGATAAAAATTAAATTTTTTGAATGGTCTATTCTTGAAACAAGAGGCATGTGATAACAGTATATATCCCAGTGAAGATAACTAAAATCTGTTATAATAGCCACTTTTATGAAGAAGAACATCAAAAACTGTCCATACGTAAGCTCAATATCAAACTGTACAATTTAAACAAAGATGTACACTACCGGTCAAAAGTTTGGGTTCACCTCATAATTTTCACAAAATATTAACAAAACCAAGGTTTCACTCAATTATTGTTATTTATTAGCATCATTTATGACAAATTTATCATTACATGAACAAAATATGTCGACTTTTACAAATACTCGGCATTATTTCTTCATATTTTTGATTCTTCAAAATACCCGCCTCTCGCGCGTAATACAGCAGCGCATACTCTGGGCATCCTTTCGATGAGTTTATGCAATGATTCGAACAAGTTTGCAGGAACGCCCACAGCTGTTTTGAATTGGTTGGTTGCATTTTCCTCACTTCTCTGTCCAATTCATTCCTCACTTCTCTGTCCAATTCATCCCACAGCAATTCGATAGGGTTACAATCAGGTGACTGAGGAGGCCATTCCATATATTTTAGTTCTTTCTGCTTCTCTTTGGCTGCTCAGAATTTGGAAGTGTGCTTAGAATCGTTATCCTGTTGAAAAATGAATCCACGACCCAATAGAATATAATGAGTAGCCGACGAAATTGCGTAAAATTAAAAAATGTATTAAGTGAACCCAAACTTTTGACCGGTAGTGTATATTCTGATAGAGACAAAAAAACTTGGAGTTCGAACTCAGCACACTTAGTTACTAAACAGCCTGCTTTTCCAACTAATTCCACTTTATAAAGTTATTCAGATTCGTTGCTGTATTACATTCTTACAATTCCAAATTTCTACATAATTATTCAAAGCGTTTTAGACAGACGTACAGATGAAGGTTTAAGCAGAGAAGTATAATTTTTGATACTCGATTCATCTAGTCTCCTGGGTACTGGTGCCAGACGTACTTTTCGAAGTTTTCAAAATGTAGCATCAAAGGATATATCAGTTCCATGAAGTATGCTTTCTAGTATATATGTATATAGGTAGGAATATGTATATATAAGACATTCATTAGTATACATGTCATATACTCTAAAGTATCTTGTACAAAATTTTACAACCGCTGGCATTAAAATATGTAACACTATGTAAATATTTTATGCGATATTATTTATTCATAAAGGTATAGCAGTACTTTACCTTTTTTAGAAGTGGCGCATATGACTTGTACATAAATTTAAAATAAACTGATTTCAAAAGTAAAGTAAAAATTTCGTGAGGATATAATTTCCTAGGACTTAAAACCTACACGAACCATTTTGAATTCAATCATATCCAAAAGCATATAAATTACAAAATTTAACCAAAAAAAAAACCTGTAAAGAAAGGAAAATGAGAAGATTTTAGTGAATTTTGTTGGATACTCTTTTTTTATACTAAATAAAAAAAACAGAAAAAAGTCATACGAGGGCGGTTTTAAAATTAGTTGGTCTCATGCACAAGTACGCACGTCTACAAGAAAATGTACTAGGGTAGTCAATAACTTCTCAGGCTCGACAAGAGAACGCGTTTCTTCAATTTTTTGTCTAATGGTGGTACAACCTTAATATGAGCACGTGTCAAGTTTCATATTGATAAGTCAATTCAGTCTTTGTTTAGAAGCTATTTGAAGTTGTTGTGTCATTGAATTTTTTTTTACATGGAAAAACTTGAATATCGTGCAGTGATTAAATTCGGTGTTTTGGATGGTTTACCACCTACAGAAATTCATTCAAAATTGTTAGAAGTATATAAGGATGTATCACCTTCACGCTTTTTAAATTTAGTCGTACAACCCTCGAAGATGATCCACTCGAAGGTCGTCCAAAAAGTGTATCAACAACAGAAAACATTAAAAAAATACAGGATATTGTTTTGGAAGATCGACGAGTGACTGTAGATGAGACACTATAGGCATCTCACATAGATGGATACATCACATCTTAGCTGAAGTTTTAAGTTTCAAAAGCTTTGTGCAAAATGAGTGTTACATTCGCTAACACTTTCGAATTCGACTTTCTCAACATTTGGACCCTTTTAAGAAGGATAAAACGGATTTCGTGCGTGGATTCATCACTATGAGATTTGAGTCCACTACCAGGATCCTACATCGAAACAAGAAGCTAGAAGAGGTCATAGTAGCTGTAGAGGCGTATTTTGGAGGCCTACCGGATTTTCATTTCAAGGATGGAATCCTTAAATTGGAGAATCATTGGAACAAGTGTATTGAAGTTCAGGAAAATTATGCTGAATCATAAAATACATTTCATTTACAAATACAGTATTTTCCTTGTCGAGGCTCGGAAATTATTGAGTAACCTAGTTTACAGCATTTTTAAAACAAATTCATCTTGAATATTAAATTTATCTGTTGAATAGTTTTTTTGTTATTAGCATCTAATTATCAAATCCACCTGGTAAATATTTATATTATAAAATATGGAGTAAAAATATTCTTAAAACGTAATTTCTATTAAAAGAAAATTTTGCATCTCTAATCTCTAAATTTTTAATTGCAATTTCTTCTGCAAAGACATCGTCGTTGATATGTTAATTTTTAGTTATATGAAAGTATTTATAATAATCTGACAACAAAAATTGTTGTTATCTATCTGATAAGATTGTGTGATGATTAAAAAAGAACATGGGTGATTGGCGTGGATACGTGATTCAGAAGATTTATAAGAAAATAGGAAAATTGGCCTTCGCGTTTAACTATAAGTATTATATAACTTTGCTATCCTCCAAGGGAAAATATAAACTCTTTAATATGTATCATATTACTTATGGGACTCGATTCTATTTAATCATGCGTGATGATTTATTTTATCATGTATTCTGAAGAGAATTTTTGTATTCATTCTATATGTTGTTTTTTCTTTTTTGCCATGAAAATGTTTAGATCAGATTTATCATCCATATGACAAAATGTGTCAATGTGTCATTTCGCAAGAAAGTGTTAAAATTTATGTATTTTTGTTTTTTAACTCTTTCCAGTTCTGTTGGAGAAAATAGATCCCAGTCCAACTTTTAAAGTAACGTTATTATTTTTTCTTAAGGAAAATACATTTAATGAATTTCTAATCATAAAGGGTGATCTAACTTCAGTTTCCGAACTTTAAAGCTAAATAAGGCACAAAAATTTAACGAAATCTACTTATTTTATTTTGTTAATCAGAAATGTTATGTATTTCATTAATTATGAAAAATAATATCAGTTAAATGCATCTGCAGTAACCGATCCTTTCGAGGTAATTTTCGATGACTTTTTCGTAAATTTCGGACGGTATCTCGGCAATAACTTGGCCGATGTTGTTCCAACGTTTCAGGTTTGTTGGCGTAGACACGACTTTTAACGAAACCCCACAAAAAGAAATCCAACGGCGTTAGGTCGCATAATCTTGGCGGCCAGTTGCGCCATCAAAACGTGAAATAATGCAACCTGGGAATGTTTTACGCAAAACATCCAACGTTGTATCCGCTGTGTGGCAAGTTGCGCCGTCTTGTTGGAACCACATGTCTTCCACATTTATATTTTCGATTTGGTGCCAGAAATAATCAGTTATCATGCGCCTATATCGCTCACCATTGACTGTTACAGTCTGACCCTGATCGTTTTCAAAAAAATACCATAAGACCCAATGACGCCGCCTGGTAACAATGCGTACCAAACAGTCATTTTTTGGCCATATAATGGTGTCTCGTGAATCTCATGAGGATTTTCATCTCCCCATATACGGCAATTTTTCATCCAGAGAGGTGGAAATGTGCTATTTCAAAGAAGAGGATTTTCTTTGAAAAATCAGCATCGTACTGAATTGTTATTTCTGTAGAACAATAGAACACTTTGAAAACAAGTGCTTATAGACAGGTACTTGATTTACAGTGCTGCCAACATATGAATCTCAAATTGGATCACCCGATACTTTAGTAAAGTAGTGATACTAAACCCTGAAACATGGTAAAACTCTTTGTAAATTAACTATTAAAGGTTAAAATCATTAACATTTTAAGACTACTACGGTTTAATTATGGTTTCAGTCAGATTTTATTGGACGTAATCATAGTTAAATCATCATCTGAAACATAGTCATTTTTTTATAAGAAAATTACTCTGTATACCAATGGTTTTACTATTCATACTAGTGAATTTACTATGTATTCCATGTTAGCACGGGTTTACTAATTTTCTATTTTGAATTATTAAATTTGTTAAAATATTTTTGGTATCTATTGAATTTACTAGCATAGCACCTATTGATTTGACCATAGTTCAGAATGAAAATTTACTATTGTATTTACTATTTTATTATTGGATGAAAATCATTGGTAAAAATAGTTGATTCAAACCCAAAAATAGTGTATTTTTTGTTGATTGTAGGAATTTGTAAAGATTTCGGATATGATTGAAGCAGAGACTTAATGAAAGAGAGTCTTTGCACTGTTCCGTAATTGCTTTCTTGTTCAAAAATTCCCACTTTTCATTAATTTGAATCTCTAACTGATCATGTAAGTTTTCAGTTAACATATGTTTCTATGATATCGAAAAATCCTGTAATTAGTAAGTTTTATAAAACCAGTTATTTTGTATAATTGGATATAAAAATTTATAGATTTTCCGCCAAATCAAATTCAAATTTATTATAAATAAAAATAAAATTTTAATTAATTTCATCATAATTAAGTTAGTTTATTGGGTCATTGATTTGTTTTGTTGGTTACCAAATAATGTTGTTAATAAATACTTCGAAAAAATAATTTCCGGCTTGAAAAAAAATTTCAAAATAATTACTAAAACAAAAATTTTGGTTTATATAATAATTTCTTCAAAATGTCATTTCAAATAATGAGATTACTTATATTTTGTTTTGTGTTTTAAACTTTTTTTTTAATAATAAAATTTTAATTTCGTGCACAAACAAAATACACAAAACAAGTACGTGCCCACATATCGGGTTATCTATTAACAACAAATTGATTATATTAATTTAATTAAACGTACTTTCAACTCATTGAATATATCAAGTTCATAGGCTTTGTTAACATTGTTAATTATTCAATTAAAATGAAAATCTAAAAAAATGCATCAACAACATAAGTGTGTACTTACTAAATCCTTCCAGTTTTTATGGTTATATAAACCAGATGGATGATATATATTCTACTTTTATGTATGTGTATGGTGTATAAAAGCTAAGTATTTGCACGTGGAGTTATTTCATGAAACGAAACTTTAAATCTATATTGAAACTGTATTAAAGCTGTGTTCACAATTTTTAACTAACTTAACTTTTACAGTATGTAGCGTTTCTCTCTTGGATACCTTATGGGTTTTCCTGGCCCAAAATACGGCAGTTTTAGATATTAACGTGTAATACATTGAGATAAGAAATACAAGTATTGAAAATGATTTTTCTTGAAAAATCATCATCGGTTGCCTGGTTTTCAGGACTCAATTGTCGAATCTGCAACTCTATCTGTGATCCGTAGCTTTAGTTCTTGACCTAGATCTTATGTGGGTGTAGATGAGAGGTCAAGTTTCTGTGATGTTTTTGGAATAGAGATATTTCACCGTACTTACACGTACATCATCAATGTTTTCGCATGAACCGGCTTAAAGAAAATACACAAGTGTCACGCGGTTCAAAACATTACCAGCCTCTTTAAACTTTTTTATCAACCTATGAATACTGACTTGCGAATTCTGACCTTAATTTTTACAGATGTCAGAGATTTGCCATTTTCGCAGTACGTTACTATGATTTTGAATATTTTGAATAAATATCACTGCTTCAGATCTTTTCCACAACTTTTATGTCTGCCTAGTGGATTCTCGATGTCCCTTAAGTAACCGCCATATATTTTATATTGAAATTACTTATCAACAATATATAACAATTTCTGTGTTTATTGTGAATGCCAAAAAAAGTTCTTCATAATCAGGACGCGTCTTTATAGACATCGTGTTATCCATTATAACTTTCACCTACGTAAAAATGAAATAATGCTTCATGTGTGGGTGAGAATTGGAATCTAGAAAGGAACATTTGAATTGAATATTCTAAATGTCATCCAGTACCATTAACACCCACATAATATATTCCAATATATTCACATTCATGACATACAAATACTTTCACGTTTTTAAGGACATCAAATCCCTTTAAAGAAGAAAAACTATATCTGTCGTATCACAAATATAATAAAACCTTCAAGGAAAAAAATATATATATATTGTATATCCTTGTGGTGAAGGGATGGTTTGAAGATATGATGTCATGATGGCATCGCAATCTTAAAAGGCTGCATATAAACTATATGAATGTATTTATACGATTTGTTTTCGAGTTTAACTCTGTATATATGAATATTACAGGGAATCCTATTTATAAAATCCTCCACTGCCTATGATGATGACAACATATCAATGTACCTTAAATAGAAAAAAAAAAAAAATTAAAAGAACTGTAACTGAATCTGATTGGGTAGTGTTCTCATTTGCACTCAACAACTTTATTTATTATCGATATATTATTAATATCGTCTTTTTTATTGATGTTATTTGACATGTCATCATGTCGTTTAATTTTTTTTGTCATATATTATTATTCATAGGTGTGTAGAAGAAGACAGATGAAATGAAATTTTTATTTTATTTTTATCTTAAAAATATGGTATTTTCATGAATTCTGTAAATTTAATATGCATATGGTTCTTTTTATCGCACGAAGAACTCATCATTTTGTACAGTTTGTGAATGATATTGGAAATTCTCGGACATAATATACAAATTTAAATTGAAAATTGGAAAATTAAAAATATAATTTCATATAGAAATGAAGACGCCTTTTCTCGCGAAAGTTCAATAGTATTCATGTCCGGTTTATTCACAATAAGTATAGAAGTAGAACTGGCACTATTGATTTTTCAAAATTAAAGCAAAAATTGTGTTCTTCTGTCCATGGATATTAACTCTGAATTGTATAACGACTTGAGTATTATTTCCTTAAGGCGGCATTGGTTCTCGATTTTTTTGAAGTCAGGGAACACTAAACTCTGATATTTTTTGGGCGGAGCAATTACAATACAACATATTTGATATCAGGACCTTTAATAAAAACTATATGTATTTATGAAACATATAAAATTAAACCACATTGACTGGTCAGAATTCAAATGTGAACTGCATAGGCACACCAGTACGCGCGAATGGACACAGTTCGTCGAAAAATTAATCTCATTTTTGGAAACAATTTCAAAATATAAACAAAAAAAAATGCTGAAATTTGTATACCAATGCACACATACCGGAAAAACAATAAGATGATAATTATTTAACATTGTATTGGTTTTTCTTTTGCAACAATTCTTGTCTATTTAGCCCTATTAATAATCTATTATGAATGAGTTGGAGTCAGAGTCATTGGTGAAAAAAATTAGAACTCGGTGTCAGAAATTGTGTCTGCCAAATCCGCAGCCCTCGCCAAACTATAAGTGGTTGTAGCAATCATTTTGCATATATTTTTCTTGGGTTGTGTATGCGCAAGTTGATTGCGAAACAGCTATGTATAAGCATGCCAATGCTTACCTTTAAGTTTGTTTTAAAAATGACGAATTCTCAGAAAGCATTAAATCTTTTTTAGCGTTTTGGTAATATATTTAATAAAGCCATGAAAATTTATAACCTTAAGAAGGAACTGATATGTTTCGAATTAAAATGTTAATCTGTTGTGATTCCTTGATTCATTTTGATACAAAAAATGCCATCTAAATAGTCAAATAAAAGCAAAAACTTTACAGGCAGGCTCAATTTCGTAATTCAAAATTGACTCAATTTTGTGATTGAAAATTTTAGAAAATGCTAGGCAATTTATTTATTCGCAGCTGGTTCACATACCAATAACATTCATTCGATAAATTCATATTTGATACGCGTATCTCAACATTTTAATTTTTTTCTTTATTGTGTCTTACCAATTTGTAGGAATTGTTTTTTTTATAAGATAAGATACCGACTTTTTGATAAAATTTTTTAATTTACAGGCCTTCAAAAATTAATAATACACAAACTTCGATCAAAATTCAGTTTTTGTTTTGACTATAATTAAATCAGGTGGAATTTAATTTTGAAGAATTCGTGATTAATTACAATTTTTTGCGCTTTTCATAAAAATTTTTCAAAAATTTTTTATGAAAATGTATTTTTAATTTTATATATGTCTTCAGTATGTAATTTAGTTTTGCCTACAAAACCTATTTTTTTAATAAAAATTCGGTATACCAGTTTTCATGTCACAATAAATTGCCTGAAAATCCATATAAATAGGTTCAATGGGGGTTGGGTAGCAATTCTAGCAAGGGCGATGATCCTCGTAAATTTTATAAAAGGTGACGTTAGCAAGCGGAGCGTGTTAAATTTTATTAGAATTTGTATTAATCCTAGTGCCAAAACGCGGTGAGATATAGAATTATACAAACTGCGACAAAATATTATTACCCTTGAAAATCTATATAACTTTTCTGAACTCTGAATTTTCAGCGCTAAACTGATGAGAAATACTACCATGAAAATCTATCTGATTTCGGTGAATATTTCAGTCGATGTACGAACTCTATTTTGTGATATGTCAAAGTACAAAGTTCTATATTGTAATTCAAAATTTTATGTACAAAATTTCGTGACAATTTTTCGTTTAAAATGGCATTTTTATAACTCGTTTTTACTCTATCGAAACTAAAGAAGTTTCACTTCCAAACAAAAAATTGTAAAATATCATAAAATTTATCTATAAATACATCACTGACGCGGTCCCATGCATAGAATACATTTTTAAATGGTAAATTTAAAGAATTTTGAAATATAATTATTTTCAAAAAAGTACTTATTTCATTTTCGAATGCACGAAAATCGATTATGACTTTCACCTTATCATAGAAAATATCTATTAGGGTTTGTTTACACTTGGGTAAATACATGAGAATTTAGGGCACAATTTGAATTGCATTTCTAACAAATCAAGATTTGTATGAACAAGTTTCTACAAAACAAGTGGCATGTATACATTTTGTAATTTATTTCCACAATATGTGTCTACATGTACTCTACTACTGCACAGGCACTTTAAAATACTAGAAAGAACGCCGCTTAGCAGGGTATGTGCTTTTTTCGAAAATTTGTTTTTCACAGCAACACTTTTTTCAGCGGTAGCCAATTTGGCAACTGATAGCTAATTTATGCTCTGTTTGGTTTGCTATTTCACCATGAATAGATTTACGCCAGAAAAACGCTTGTAAATTGTGCAAATTTATTTCGAAAATCGTGGTTCAGTTCGCGCCTCAATCGCTTTATTGAAGGAAACATTCGATGAGCTCATAATTTCACGTAATGGACCTATGAATTGGCTTCCAATATCGTGTGATTAACAATTTGGAAGCTAACATTTGCCGCGTTATTAACCGATATACGGCCTCAGCTGCTCCAAAAAGTGGTTCAAAATTAGACTTCCCTCTATTCGAGCCAGCCGAGACACCCATATGCCCGAAGTCATATTTAAACACTAATGGCTTAAAATTATCTTTCCAATAAAGTCCAATATCTTGGCCATTGCCACGATTTTATGTATTTTATTTGATTTTAAAGTTCTATACCTCTTAAAAAAACACCCGATATCATCAATTCTGCACCCTGATTTTTTACTGACATTGCTTTTATTTTGTTCCCTATTGAATTGGCTTTTTATATTGTGCCATTTATCCTTACCTTATTATTTGGAGCACATTAAAGATACAGATATTTTCTCTCGAATATCATTTCTTTTATTTGAATCTTTATAGTCTTTTTGATTTGAAATTCCATATATTGCTGAAACCTATTTTATGTATTAAATTTAATGTTTTTTCTATTGTTCACATTTTAATTTTGACAAAAAAAATATAACGATTACTTTAATCAAGGGAAATTTTCTTAAATTGTTTTCAGCCCCTCTAAGATGACTTGTTAAAGCGCGACCAAAATCCGGATGTATAAAATGTATGAGCATTTGGATTTGTATCTCATACAACACCTGATTCAAGTGTGAACATAGCTTTAGTTTTGTATATAAATTTTGGTTCTAAAAACTTTCCAAAATTTTGAAAATCTTTAAGACGTTCCGTATTCAAATTATTGCATGAATCTTCAGAATTTCACCTAAATGATGTTCACACACTTTAACTGTATTAAATGAATCTTCCGTCCCGCACATATCTTCTCCTTGCGGAAAGAAACCGTCGTCTTGGTTTTGAGATATATTGGAGAACATAAAGATACGTTCAAGGACAGTTAAATATATTAATGAGACATAATTGTTTGGATTTACGAGTATTATATAGTTTTATACTCGGGTGGATTTGATATTAGTATCATTTCATATATTACCACAAATACAATTTATGATATTTAATTTCCGCAGCTTTTTCCAATATTCTATCTCTCAGGAAAACCTTTTTTTGCTATTGTAAATATCAAATATCAAGAAAACAGAATCAGAAATATAAAAAACTTCTATTCATGGAAACATTTTATTTATGACATAATTTCCCAGTACCCATTATAGCTTTATTTTTCGAATTTTAGCCGAAACTTTGTTTGAATAACTAATACAATCATTTCGCGGGCGATGGGAAATATTATTAGTGTTTGCAACCCTTTTCGAAAAAGGTTAAATTAGTTACTCTAGTATTCAGTTTAGCAGGCAAAAGTTGATATTACCAAAGATGATGTAATATATAGACTTTTAGTCGTCGGGCAGGTAAAATGACCGAAAGAGCTTTCAAATTCTCAAGTATTCGTACAACTTAAGGCCAATCTCGACACAGCCGACTTCCTATTCTGACGGGAAAAATCAGAAAACTAAAAAGAGATGAACTTTTGCAACATGTTCATCCGTTTTTGAGGGGAATCATCTGCAGATCCACAATCAGTTGGGGAAATGAGAAATGCAGAAGCCGATAAAATTTGTAGGATAATTGCTTTCTCCCTTTCTGTTTAACCTTTGTATAGTGTTATCCCATACTTGCATCAGAAGTAGGAAGTCGGCTGTGTGGAGATTGACCTTTAGAATTGCCATTGTATTAGATATTTTTAATCAAACTACAAAATCTTGCTATGTGTATGTGATATTAGAAGCACATTAGATGTGTGACCTTTCAAAAATTGTCACGAAAATTTGTTCTAGGAATTTGATTTACGTATTCCATCATCTTTGATATTACTAATTGGTATCACAAGATAATGTAAATATGTTCATAGAGAATGTTTTTAATCGAATTTTCCGATTTTCCTCCAGGTTTTTTTCCTCACTAATTCCCATCGTATTGATTGATTTTGGAAACGAAGTTGTAAGCTATTCATGATCCTTTCTTGTCATAATATTATAATAAAAAACTATCATCAATACAATTTGTTGGATTAGATTAACGTATTTTTTTTTTTTAAAGTGATTTAAATATAAAGGAAACCATCGGACAGCCCCCAACTGATAACTTTCGGAATTTCTAATGTATTATTATTTTCAATTCACCTCCATAGTTTGAGAAATTTATTAGATAAATTCTCATGCAATTATTTTTGAATATAGAATTAATTATTAGAAAAGATACAATTAAAATTTCGCATATTTAAAATTGTTTCTAAAAATCTGTTGTTTTTACTGCAAATATTAATTATTTATAATTTTTTGAACAATGAAACACGACAATTCTTTTTATGCCCTATGGTAGGTACTACCAGAGGGTGTATTAGTTTTGTCACTCCATTTGTAATCGAAATAATCGTCGTAGAAAGGTTTTAATGGTATGGTTGTCTCGGGAATCAAAAGTTATATCGATTTATGCATGCCTGTCCGTCCGTATACAAGATAACTCAAAAAGGCGTTATCCGATTTTGATGAAATGTGAGTTGCTTATTCCTTAACTTAGTTTAATATTGCATTTCAGGAAAATCGATCCAGGGGTAGCAAAGTTATAAACGAAAAACCAGGGTGAACATAAAATTTTGTCGATTTTTTTTGTTTATGGTTTTTCGGATTTAATTGGAAAATTTGTAAATCGATTTTGTTTAAAGTAATTATATAGCTTAACTACACAAATAGACGATACCATGTTAAATTTCAGTCAAATCGATCCAAGGATACTGGAGAAAGAAATAATTCTAGGAGAAAATAACCCCCTTTATAAAGTTTTTTTTGATGTACTTTAAAAACTAATAAACCGATTTGAATAAAATTTGCAGATTGGACTTATGCTGTCAGAGTCTCGTTGACCTGCAAATTAGAAGAAATTTTGAAAAGAAGAAACAAAGTTACTATATGAAGAAAAAACCATGAAATAATGTTAGTTTTGACAGTTTTTCTGTTCCATTATTACCATAGGGCATCAAAAAATCGGCTATAAGCCGATTTTCAGTTATTATATGTTTATTATTTAATGTTTTTCAATTGTTTTGAATTTCCATGTATTTTTTTTTATTTTTTTTTCTCAAAGCCTTGACCATACGCGAAAAAATATAAGATCAGAATTTAACAGACATTTAATTCGATTGTTTTTTCGACTTTATGAGAAAATTTACTGTGAAATAAATCAAAAAAAGGAGATTTCTAACATAAAACAAAAATCTGTTTTGATTTTCAAAAGCATTTTTTTTAATTTACCCGAGGCTATGTTTATTTTCCTTTGTAATGCAAAGCTACTAAATAGAAAACAGAAACATATAAATTTATGTGAAATAAGTCTCAAAAAAAGCTGAAAAGGAATTTTTACCTTTGATTTTGATTAAATTTTAAAACGTATGCGAATTTACGTTTCAATAAAAATGCGTACAAGTAGATTAGAACTGCTTCGCAGAAAAAAATTAAATTTCTTTCTGCTAAAATTTGATATTGCCTAAAATATATTTGCTTCTTTTTCATTTCATTAATAGATGAAAAAAAAGTAAATTTAAATTTAATATTATTAAAAAGATCGAATATCAACAAGTATTTTTTGAAGTCTTCTTTTATGGAAGAAATTTCCAAGATCTAATCATTAGACAGAAAAAAAGATAAGGGTTAACGATAAAGGGATCTATGTTAGGTCTTCAGTTTAAACTTTATATTTGATTTAGTTCCACATTTATAGGAGCTTTCCATTTGAATATACCAAGTACTCAAATAGGTGAGATACAATCGGACATGGAACCTACTTTTAATAGTTAAACACTAATTAAAAAAAAAAATGCGTGTTAATTCTTAAGTAGCTGGAAGCAGATTTTTCAGCAAATATTTTTACCTTTTTATTTACCAGTATTTAAAACATGCAAATTGTCTTTGAACTTTCACTGCGTGTATAGAGATTGGAAAGTTCAAGTCGCGATTGGGTCGAAATTTCGCATTGGAAATGGATTTAAAAGATCGAGTTCAAATCTAGTCAAGTATACATAACGAATTTTAATTTTTCATGAAACAAATGGAAATCGTAACACAAGAAAAATGTAGAAAAACTATTTCTCAAGATAAAAACAAAACAATGTCAATTTTTCAATCGTTCATCATTTAGATTGGACCCAACCAACAAAACGCAGTCAAGTCTAGTCAAACAACCAATTTGGAGTCGATTTACGTATACGAATATTCGAACTGTCCAAGTATATGGTATGTCATTAGCTGGAGAGTATTCTCTTTGTTCTTTGATATTGCATTCTAAAAACAGGATAAGGAATGCAAATTCTTCTTTTAAGTAAATTGAAAAAGGAATAACTAAAAAATATGTGCGAATGCTTAAAATTAATCAAATTCAAATGTCTGCATGTGTCATCCCAAGGCATTCATTCTCAATTCACTTCTCAAATTAAATGGTCCTGAAAAAGTTTTGAAGTGTTCCTTTTTTTGTTCTTATTTTTTGAGATTAATGGTGGAATTATTGATCTCAAATGTTTGCTGAAAAATGTATAAATTCATCAGTTCTCTTTAGATTTAGATTGATCCAACATTCCTAGAACAATTTTGTTTTGACGATTATTATGGTACATCGTTTATCTAGCCAGGATATTGTGTTATATATTTCTACTTCAGAAAAGCGCTGTATGTTCTAATTTTTCCGTCCTAAAGTAATGAGTTCTAGTTTAAATATATATTTTCGGAAAGAATATTTTTTAAAAAAAATCTTCGCAGTCCGCAGTACATAAAGAACCAAAATCAAATGAAAATTTTTTGGCTTAGAAATAGTGCAAAAATATAGTTTTATAAAATTAAATATACAATGTTTCCATGAAACGTGTAATTTACAATTATTTTGAAATAATATTCTTTTATTTTTCGGTATACTTTGGGTATTTTAGTTTGTCATTTCTGTTCAGTCCATTGACCTAAATAATTATCCGACATACATAAATTTCGTATAGCATAAAGTTTTTAAAGCATTCTCTTTTTGTTGTTGTATTTAGCAAAAACATCTAAATTTATTTGAAAAATAATATTCATTTTACCAAATTATTCCGAAAAACATTATAATATTTGTGTCAAGACAAAAAAAAATATTAAATAAGAAGAGCATTGCCAAAAATGACCGCCTGGGACTAATAAAATAAAATTTATTACATTTAGAATATTATCGTTTTAAGAAAAAGTGAATTACTAACAATTATAATTGGATAAAGTTAAGTTGGATGAAAATAGAACAAGAAAAAGGATACACGAAAGAATTATCCTAGAAGAAGATTTTAAAAAATTGTTCACATAATGGGCGCCAATAATTGCGTCATACTGCGTCGTAGCATTTTTTTCTAGTCCTTTTTTCTCTTCTATCTATTAACCTTATTCCATTTTAATTTTTTTTTTGTAAAATCCTACGACCTTGTATAGTAATTTTGGAAAAAAGATCCACATGCAAACGTTTCTTTCTGTTCCAGACTTAATGTCGCCTATATTACATAAAAATATCAGACTATATAAAATTGGGAATACCCCAACAAAAAAAAAGAAAAAGAAAAACAGACAAATGTAGGATGAATAAGGCAGAAAAAGTAAAAAGGTTTTGGTCGATGTAATCGTATCCTTTTTGGACGGATATTCTTTATCGAGAATATAATTTTTCTCCTTTGGTTTTTTTTTTTTTTTATTTGAATCATATCAACATCATTTTAAGCTTTCCCAAAAAAGAAAATGTTTTATCGAATTTCCTCTAAAATAAAAGTCCTTCAATGTTTTTGGGTGATGATGTGTGGCAAACGAACAAAAGATTTCCTTTTTGTTGATTTTCTTGAAATCGTTTGGAATGAATCTTATTACGAAAATTGATGTTTCAATTATTTGTTTTTTCGGATCATATAATAATAGAGTATACAGACTGCCAATAAAGTTTCGGGATTTCACTAATATATCTATGCAACTAGTGCTGTCATCTTTTGGTCGGAGGTGTTTTTTTTTTTTAAACCTTTAGACATTCCTGAACAACGTTATCGTTTAAGAGTCAAAAAATTTTCTTGCGAAAATTAAATCATAGAACATAAAGCCTACACGATTAAATTTACCATCCGTCTTTGGAATGACAAACTAGATTCGATGACAAGTTTCACCTTGTGTACGCAGAAACTATAGTAAACTTTTCGTGCAATCTAGTTTGTCATTTCAAAGATAGATGTTAAATTTGACCATGTGTATAGTCTTATAGAGTTATGTTATTAAATTGAATGCAAAACTTAGCACAACAGCCATCGAAACGTACAAAAATATTCTTTCATCTCATTTTTACAACAACAGTCACAGAACTTTTTTGTACCACTATGTATCATAGGAATCAGTATTAAAATCTTTATATTAATGGCAATAATTCATCTTCATCTTTCGCTTATTAATCTTTTGTTAAAGGTTGATCCTTAGTATAGAACGTGACAAAGTTGAAAATAGCTTACGTTTGCTAGGAATTTTTATTTAAAATTTTATTTGAAATTATTGATTTTCTCATTTCTAAAAAATATTAAAATCGTGAATATATGAAATTTTTTTTATACATTCTGACGAACAACACTTACAACATTCTCAATTTTAAGACGAAGCATTTGTATGGTTTTTGAGGTTTTAGCCTCCCTGCCTTATCCATTTTCTATAATATTTATAGCTGTATTGATTTTTCAGTATAAATTTAAATAGGATCCGTCTATCACATAGAACAATGTGGTTTGTTGTTTGAATATCTTCTAAATATATATAGAACTTAAATCAAAGTAATAATTAATTCTTTTGTCAAAATGAAAGCCAATTTTATAACGACGATAGCATCCTCTTAAGGATAAGTCATTAAAAGTAGATGCAGGATTAATTGTTTCTCATCTATTAGTTGTGCACTACTATCGCTAAATGAACTCTCATTAGGGCGATAATCAGGAATGGAACCACTCCAGTTTAATTTATGTACTAGTAATTATGATGAACCTCGATGGAAGCTCCTCAATACTGACGGAGATCAAAAATTTATTTTTGTTGGGACTAGGTTTCTAGGTTTGAGACATATATGAGAAATATATAAGATTTCATCAAGAAATGATAAATTGCATATTTCAAGGCGCCCATGAAAAGATAATGGAAATTGAATTTTAAAGAAGTACCTAAAATATTAATACCTGAAATTATTTCTTCCAGATTTTACATGATCGTAAGGATTTATTGTATTTTTTTGTTTAAAATCTATTCATTTACATTTGCTCCTGACATATTGTTCGTTGGGAAGCTTTTAAAAATTCAATCAATTTAATTGAAAACTTAGATTATAAAATTTGATCACAAAATTAAATTGAATTGAATTGTCAAATGATAAACGATGCAATCGGATAAGATTATAAATGATCTGATATTGATATTTTAAATAAATGATAACTGTAGACAAAAAAAAAAAAACAAGTGGTTATAAATTACTTTGCCTAACATTTGTAATGTTTTTCTTCTTTTTTTTTTTATTAATATTTCTTTCATTTTATAAGAAATTCTCTTAAGTGAAAACACACAAAAAATAATATTTTATCGTTTGTGCACATCTTGTGTACGGTGTCAGCATGTCAAGATTAATTTCTATGAACTTTGACATGATAACTTCCTTTACAGATTTTTAGGGAAAGATGTTTAATAATAATTTATATATTTTTATTCTATACTATTAAATCTAATGTCTTTAAGGTAGTATATATACGCTATTATTATACTACTTTATATATTTTCTTGAAAGAAAAACATATAGTAACGTAAAATCGGCCTATAGCCGATTTTATTGAAATCGATATATTCGTTTTTAAAATATGTATATACATCGAAAAAGCTTTGTGAACAAGCCTATTTTTACCTACGACTATTTTTTGTTCACTATCCTTAGCCCGATTTTACTGAAATTTAACACGGTATCACTTATTTACATAGTCAACACATGAAAATAATTTTAACAAAATTGTTCCACAATTTTTCAAATTAAATCCGAAAAATCATATAAACAAAAAAAAGACAAATCTTTCTCGTCACCCTGGTTTTCACCTTATAACTTTGCCCCCCCTGGCCGATTTTGCTGAAATGCAATACCAAACTAAGCTAAGGAAGAACCAACTTACATTGTGAATTTCATCAAAATCGGATAACACGTTTTTGAGTTATCTTTAACACGAACAGACTTACAGAAATCGATATAATTTTTGATTCTCTACACAACCATACCCTTGAAACTTTTCTACGATGATTATTTCGATGTGTTACAAATGTAATGACAAAACTAATATACCCTCTGGTAGTACCTACCATAGGGCATAAAAACATAGATTCAAATACTTTATTTTTATGACTTAATTTGTAGAATATTTAAGATGAGACAATTCTTGTATATGTATATGAGATATATAAATATTCTTTAAAAGTGGTTCTTTGAGATAGGAAAATCAGGTTAAAACGATGTTTAAATATGCATTAAAGAAGAAATCAGAAGTAGATTATGAGGATTTCTTTCATAGAATTTATGCTTGACGCATTATTTTGGTCTTCTTTAGTTTATCCAATTTTGTCATCTTACACGTACTATATTTCTCCATATATTTTTACATCTTAAGCTTGTTTAAGGGGTTAGTTCTGATTTGGGCTTTCACGGCAGCCATTATTTGGAAGCCTTTATGTTGTCATAAAGGATTCTATTTTCATCTCGGATGATGATTCTGATGATCGTATACTGGTGAACAATGAATGTCGATAATTTTTTTTGGACTTTGATAATTTATGTAGAATCCATATGATTTGTCTGCCTACCGAACTATTTTTTCGTATAGTTGCTTTTTTTAAAGTTTACCATATAGGCACAAGACTTGTTGATAATAATATGTATAGTCAATCTCAGATAGATAGACTCGTCTATAATTTTTAAGGCGTCATAGTCAAAAATCAACTGGTCTCGAAAATAATTAACTAATAATGGATATTCCTAAAACATTAAATGATTTGAATAGGTCAGAACATGTTGTACTAATAACCATTTTATATTTCCATAATTTGTCTGATCAATCTAAATCGAATCTATTCGTATAATTCGCCTTTTTACAGAGGGATACAGAGAAATTTTGCTACTATCAATCCAAATAAAATCCATACAAATATTACTAGATATAAATGTTTAGAATCTAAATCAAATTTATTGATTAACTTTTCCGGTCTTGTCTATATTTAAATTGGCGGAAACTAGAAATCTACACATTCTTATTATGTAAAATGTGCTCATCTTTATCAGGTTTCCAACTGGCAATTATAGAAGAAATTATGAATATATCATTTTAAAGTACAATAGATATAAGGACAATTTCTAGATGGTGTCTTCTATCTTTGTACTAATCTTGACTTCATATTACTTGCATGACGAATTGCGGAACTTTACAGATTAAGTTGAACTGGTTTTTTTTGGCAGCTGATATGTGTTCTGTTGTACTATATAGATTTTATTCCTAGTCCTTCTTTAAAGATTTTGATGACAAAAGATGACTTTCTTAAATATAATATTGAGATAATTGCTCATCGAAATATTAAATTATCTCTGCCCTTAATGGAGACCATTTTTTTTTATAAACATGGATAGAGAACTACCCTGTACATTTGTTAATTTTAAATTAAGTAAATTCGGCACACTTAAAATGAAATTAATTCAATTTGTGTTCATTTTATAATTCGAAGCGAAAAAACTAATCTTTCTATTTTTAAATTTATTCTTTTCATCCATCTTTTTTTTCGTTTTTTTTTTTTTTTATTATTATTATTATTTAATTCATATTCTATAAATTTACATAAAAATACAATTTCCATTTTTGCCTACACAAGCTTAAAGAAACTTACCTTTTTTCTTTTCCCCCATTTTAGAGAAGAAAAGGTCGGTCTCTCTAGACTAATCGATTCGAAAAATATTTTACTTCTAAAAATATCCTAGAAAATAACCTAAGACTAGATAAAATAACGAATTCTATTTTTTGATAAGACTTTTACTTTATAAAAGAAAATTTTACGCATTTTTTTTTGTTTTTGTTTCTTTTTGGGTTCGCAACAAGTTTTAATTGAAATCGACTTCTAAATATTATAAATAAATGCTAAATCCCTAAAAAAAAGAAAAAAATATGATTATATATGTTGAATGAAAATATGGAAGCCTATTAAATGGATTCAAGCGTAAATTTTACAGATTCATATATTAACATTTATAATATATTGGATCTGAAGAAGGATGAAGAAAATTATCCTTTCGGTAAAGGAAAATCGGATTTTCACTTGAATAAAAATTCATATCATTATACTTGTAATAATATTTTCTCTGGGAAAATTGTAGGTTTTAAAAAAAAAAAAAAAAATTTTGATAAGAACTTTGAAAATTTTATAAATAGAAAATTCGGAAATATGAGATTATTTTTACAGTCAAAATATGAGCAGTTTATCAATGAGGGGTCATTAAATTACATTTTGAATTATATTGTTGTACTTAAAAATATATAAAAATTAAATGTCAGTCCAGCTTGTTCATCCCAACGATTTTTTAAGGCAGTATAATATATATATAAATCTCGGTTTACAAGTTTTCTGTTTAAGAATGCAGCAACAAAAGGTGGAAAGATACAAAAAGTCAGACAGACGACAATCGATTGTTACTTTCATAGAATACCTAAATTAATTTGTCGCTTGAAAGTGATATGAATTTGAAGTCGTATCCACATTGAGTTATCACTTTCAAATATTTATGTGATATTTTAAGTAATAGCATTATTTTCAAGTTTACGCTTTTGAAAATCACCAATCACAATCGCCTTAAAGATTTGAGCACGATGACTATGATTTTCTTTTTATATTTCTGCAGTTTGTGAACACCATGTAAAAAGCAAGATGGGGAAGGTTCCCCTTTTATTTTTTCGTTTCTGGGTCGCTTGCTGGATTTAGACCACTGATTAAGAATCACTGATTTAGACTATGATTTAGAGACACCTTGAGACTTTTTTTAGTGATTGTAGAGTTGCGGAGCTTTGCATTGAGGAATTCTTAAAGGCATCCAATATAAAAAGATTGGGATATAATTAAAGCTTCTTTCTATTGAATTCTGGGTCTTATATTATCTTGTCAGATTTGGTTTAAAATATTTGGTGCCCAATGATATGACTATTTTCCAAAAATTGAACTTTTTTTTTCCCCCGTTGCTTTTAATCACAGGTCTTGGATTTTTTTTTTCTTCAACCAAATTCCATAAATAATTCTTCTAGTTTTTTCCCAGTATTTTCGTACTTACTATCTTTTCGCGATTTCCGAATTGACTCATAGATTTCTACTGAAATTTATCATTTTTAATTTAGTTCATATTTAAAATAGTTTTCTATTTTTAACCAAATTTTGATTCATTCAAATCTAAATTGATTGAAATGATTGAATACTAGAAATTCTGTAAAATGAACACAAATAACATTTTAATTAACAGATTTTCTTATACGTTGAGAGTGCCTGTTATTCGTCGACCTTAGTCCTAAACTTAAAGTTTGTATAATTTATTTCTTAAAATAAACTAAACTAAACTAATTCATAGATGTTGTCAAGCTCAAGATTAAAATTGAATTAGAAATTTTCTTTGTAGAAAAACGTGTTCTGGAAAACGTGTATTTATATAATTTAAAGGTCTTCCATCATCTTCAGTTAAATTGAATATAATTAATAACTCAATTCAAGATAACGAATCTCCAAAATATAATCAATATTTTAACAACAGAAATTATGAATTCTCAAAAAGACATGGATTTTTAATATGAAAAACTCCTATAAATTTATTTTATCTTCTATTTCGGAAGTGATAATTTTAAAAATAAATCTTTTATACTACTGTAATTATCTTCTGGGTACTCCAGTTTTTTTTTTTTTTGTCAAGAGATTTAAAACTTCACAATATAATTTATATACACTGATTCTCTAGATTTCGCCTTCAGTGCAATAAAGTTTTTATTAATTACTATTCTTTTTCTTTTTTAATTAAAGTAATATTTTTAAAGGTTTTGTTTTTATATTTATAATTAATTAGAATTTTTTCAATTTATACGACAAACAGAAAAGGTTATATAAGATGAACATTGACCTAAATAAAAATCTGTAATATAGTTTGTAATTTCATTTTATTATACCAATAGTTCAAGTTGGGTATAGTACTTGTAAAATTTCTGTCGGAACACCATACATTTCTCTTATATATTATATAATTTGTCATCATCATTGACGGTGTTATACCTTCTGCGGGTCTTGGTTTTCTTTACCAAGCTCTTAGAAGTTGTAATTGTTTCATTGAATATTTTTTTTTCGAGGTAATAATTGAGAATTTCTAAAAATAGAATATGCAGTGTAATCCTCAACAACAGTGAATCTTCATTAGGAAATGTTCTTTTTTTTTAAATGTATGATGATTTATTCCTTAGATATCCTTTGCATCCTAGTCTAATATTCTTCTGTAATATTGTCATCACTTTTTTTTTGTAATTAATAAATTGGCTTGAGTTTAAATCCCTAAAACTAGTGTTATGGAGTCAAATTCGTAGAGTCGGAGTCCAGAAGAATTTCTAATCACAGAAGTGTCAGTGTTAAAAATGGAAAAAACTATGCCTCCATGTTTGTAAAGTCTATAGTATATACTAGGGTGCTCAATAATTTCTCAGCCTCGGCAAGAGAAACACTGCTTTTGTAAATGAAATATATTTTATTATTCAGTATAATTTCCCTGAACTTCAATAAACTTGTTCCAACGATTCTCCAATTTAAGCATTCCATCCCTTGAATGCAAATCCGGTAGTCCTCCAAAATACGCCTCTACAGCTGCTATGACCTTTTAGTTTCTTGTTTCGATTCAGATTTATGGTGGTGGACCCAAATCTCATGAAGATGATGAATCGACGAATGAAATCCATTTTATCGTTCTTAAAACGGACCAATTGTTGTTGAGAAAGTCGCATTCGAAGGTTTTTTGTGTTCCATTGTTAGCGAATGCGGCACCCATTTTGCACAAAGATTTTTGAAACCTCTAACTTCAGCTAAGATGTGATGTATTGATCTATGTGAGATGCCTATGGTGTCAGTTATCTCATCTACAGTCACTCGTTCCAAAGCAATATCCTGTATATTTTGTATGTTCTCTGTTGTTGACACACTTTTTGGACGATCTTGGAATGGATCATCTTCGAGGCTTGTACGACCAGATTTAAAAAGGGCAGCCCATTTTTTAACAGTGGAAAGTGAAGCTGATGCATCCTTATATACTTCTAACAATTTTGGATGAATTTCTGTAGGTGGTAAATCGTCCAAAACGACAAATTTAATCATTGCACGATATTCAGTTTTTTCTATGTTAAAAATATTCAATGACACGTCAACTTCAAATAGGTTCTAAACAAAGACTGAATTGACTTATCGACGTGAAACATGACACGTGTACATATGAAGGTTGTACCAACATAAGACAAAAAAATGTACCTATTAGCAGTGCGTTCTCTTGTCAAGGCTGAGAAATTATTGAGTTCCCTAGTATACAAGAATGTCAATTCCATTTATATTTTAATATAAATTCATATTCATTCCGGAAGCCACACACATAGTTCATAAGGTCAAAACATTATAATAATTCTATATATACTCGTTGGACCATGGATCCATTGAATAAAATTCTACCACATAATCAATAAAAGGTAATAAATGGAAGGGCTCAGAACAATAATCGATTACGAAATCATAATATAGACTTTTAACATAATTTTCTCTTTACAATAAAGTTGCCATCAAACAGTTCCGGTCTACACAATTATAATAAATCGAATAAATGAAAGGAACTAAAAAGGCCCGAATCAATTTATATTTTATAAACATCACAAAAGTATTATATAGATGGAAATTAGTTTTTGATGAGTTTTCATAATGAATAATTATGTTTGTGAATATATTGTATTTAGTAGTCTTTCAAAAAGGATAAAATCGGAATTTAATAAATATATTATATTTATAGTTGAAAATTAATTTTCGTGGAAAATGGAATATATTTTTGATAATTGTGTCATATTTTGATCTTTCTTTAGAAAAATTTTGGACTTTTTGTTTTGAATGAAATTTAAGTTTATTTAAAAATTATTTACCATAACCCTTAATCTTTCAAATAATCGTGCTTATTACTACGGATTCCATTGTGATAGAAACTTAATGGTTTTAAGGCAATATAGTTCCGCCAACCCTTAAATCACACCAACCCGTGCATTTCTCTGAATGTAACGGTAGCTCTTGATACTCTTCGGGTTGTTCATCAGTCCAAATACGGTAATTTTGCTTATTGATGTATTCATTTAGCCAGAAATGGTTCTCGTCGCTAAACAAACTTCTGCGATAAAACAGCAGATCATCATTAAGCTGTTCAAGAGCCGTGCCGGTGTAAGTTTTTGCATGATGAAATGGTATTCACTACTGAGTTGAGCTGGAATGACAGCTTCACAGTATTCACGTGTGACATGTAAAAAAATCCCGATTGAAAAGACACCTCATAATGAATCACCCGTTATATGGTAAATCAAAAGGAAAATAAAAGATGAAAAATATTTTTCTGATATGATCATATAATAAGTAAGATTTCAGAAGAAAATTGGATGCATTTTCCTCATAGGTGGTATACTCAGACACCACCAAACCATATACACAAGAATTTACATTCGAACCAAAGTTTTTTAGGGTTTAATTCGAAAAGATCAACAACAAAAAACCATAGTTGGCAAACAGAAGTTTAAAAATAAAATCCTTAAAAGCCTTTTTTTTTTTGTTTTTATCAACATAAAAAAACTAGGATAATTTCGAGAGAATAAGGAATTGGTCGATGAAAATTCAAATATTTATGTATATGTATAAAATTTTCGATATATTGTGAAATATTCACATCGTCTCGTCTCACTTCATTGCGTCTATATCGATAAAAAACCAAGGAAGGAAAAGTTCTGTTCAACAGGAGGGAGTCTGTGCAGAAAAATGTAATGAAAAAAAAAAAATATTAGTATACCTTGGTTGTGGAGATGTCAGTAACCAACAGCAGTGATTGTTGAACAGAAGTTCAGAAGTTTTTAATAGAAAATAAAATTTAATAAAAATATGTAGTTTTATAGAATTTTTCTATTCCGGAACATTCATACTCAATAATGTTAGAATTTAATACGAAATTAAAGGAACTAGTGAAGTGCAAGTGCTTAAAGGAATATATTTTCTTATCCTTGGGAATATTTAATAGCTAATTGTTTATATTATGTGAGTTTTTTTTTAAAGATATATCTTAAATTTTTACTTTTTTTTAGTAGTAGTAATTCGAAATTAAATTTTCTACAATATTTTTATTGTGAAAGAGTTTCTTCTATTTAATTATATTACATCCGATATAAAACGGAATCACGAAAGTTTGAACAGCTCAAACTCGAAATCTGAACTTATTTTGTGTGAAAACTTTATTAATAATTAATTTTTATACAAATACTTTTCTGACATCTTGAAATACACTTAGTTTTGGAAAGAATAAAGAAAGAAATTTAGAACTTCTTTATTAATTAAAAATAGTTCAAATTGACTACAAAGCATTTCCCTGTAATTATTATATCTTAAAAAATTCGTACAAAGTACAAAGAAGGACATATTATAATACGAAGTTAAGTTCAAAGAAATTTCCATATCTGACTCAAAAACTCGTACACATTTTTCTACAAGTTTTAATATAAGTATCCATGGTACTCTGATAGGAGGAACTATAATGAAAAATACTTGGAAACAAAAAAGTCTCGAAAACTCCCTGAAAATTTTTATAAATTCTGGACGATTTAAACAAGCTTAATATACGGTTTAAATAAACGATAGAAATAGGATTAGAATGAAAATTCGTTGTTTTGGTGTACGTCGCGAAATAAATTAACTATTTCCAGAAAGATTGTTATTTCTTAATTCACTGTTTTTCAAAAGACTTTTAAATATTAGGCAATAATCCTAAATAAAACTTGCATTTTACTCTTCTAGATATTCTAAAAAACGCGATATAATGTATTTTTACTGATTTTCTAAGACTCTTTTTCTCCAATAATTACAGTCACTTCTCGGTTTACGACAGGGTTCGGTTCCACAACTTCGAACATAACTCGAAATGTTTGTAAGTATCGAGGTAGTTGTAACTCGAGAAGTTACTGTAATTCTTCTATTGGAAAAATATCAAATCATATTTCTTTCGGTGTATATTACGTTTCAAAGCTTATTAAAGATTTTGAAGAACTATTTGCATCGTAAAACAATGGAACACTGAATTTTTAAAATAGGGAAATAACAAACATTGTTTTCGCTCAAACATTCTTAAAACGTCCGCCTTGACATAAAAATGGGAATAACAGTTTCTAAAAGTTTGTAAGAATAACTGTCCGAGGATCGCCTTTAAGACCATTATAAATTTTAAAATATACATACTTGAACATTTCACAATCTTTCAGTACTATTTTAGTTCTGGTGTTTCAATGGAAACCATGGTTCCCTTAAGAATTCCAGATATACTTCCTTTTTCTTGAACAATCGTTTGTGTTCTACTGTCATGTATTTTTAGATTTAATACATTTTTAATTGGTATTAAAAATAATTAAATGTACGCGGTACTCTAAAAAAAAAAAACTCCTAATTGTTGTTGTATTTCGAGAAAATCTTCTTACGTCAATTTTTTTCTTTTATATAAAATTTCTGGTGAGAATTCAACAACACAAACGAACAACGTAAACTTTTGTATTTCAAACCGGAAAATATGCTTTTTCCTTGGAAAATGTGTTGGCTGAAAAAAAAATACATATCCGTTAAAATGCATAGAAAATAATAATTTTATGTAAATTGGCATTTGTTCATAATAAATGGTGGAACTTTTGTACATAAAATAACACACCAAAGAATAGAAACTAGTTCAAACTTCACCATTTTTGTTGTTTTATTTTTTAAAGTTTTCAACAATTTTGTATTTCTTGAAATAAAATTTAACTGTTTGGAAAACAGAAGTCATTTCGTATAATGATCATCCTTTAAGAAAAACTATACGTATGAGAAAAATTTTATTTAATTTAAATTTTCATATTTACATATTTTGTGTTTTACTCAAGAGTTTTCTTAGTTTTAAATAATTTTTTTTAATTAATTGTAAGAAAGAAATGGCATTAATCCTTTCAGTATTTCCTTTTTTGTCAATTATTTAAAAAAAAAAGCTTCCTGTTATCTTACTTAAATTGTACACAGTATTAAACGAGTGCATTTTAAAAGCTTCAATGTCAACATAAAAACCATTCAAAAACGACTTAAGTTCATTAAAACTTTACAAAGTTTTTCCTACAACAGAAATATATGCTCAGACTTCTTTTTTCAAGAAAAACGAAAAATATTTTATAATATTTATTTTTAGTTCTTCTTTCTCTTGAATGAGAAATATAAAAGCTTAACTTTCTTATACATAATTTTTTATGGTTTCTTTTATTTTTGTAATGTTTATTGTATAAAATTAAATCCTTAAAGTTGTCAAGCTAGTATTCATAATGGGTACACCATCCGATCGATTTGAAACTTTAGGCATGTACCTAGTTCTGGTGACAATACAATATTTTTGTATTGGATTGATGGATTGAGTCAGATGTATGGAGTAAGGAAAGAAATAATAAAATTCCTCACCTCACCACTCCTGCCAGAGTTAAGGGAATTAACGAAATACCTCATCTGCTTCAATTTAAGGAATTTTCGGAGACTAAAAAGGATACAATAATTTATAGTAATTTATATTATATTTTAGTATGTCCGCGCTTTTATTTTTAATTATATGAGGAAATATTAGGAATAATTTAGGCCAGTGTTTAAATTATTTTTTCGTTTCTCCTCCATTATCATCAGGGCTGGTTACCATTCTTCTTGGGAAAAAAATAGAATTCTCCATCTTTGATCTCTATATAAACAATACCTGTGTTTTATTAGGAATTCTATCGGGCGGTATTTCACTTTCTCGAAAAATCGATTTTTTTTAAAATCAATGTTCTTATAACATTTAATTTCCGATGTTGGTACTACTGATATTATTTGATGGAATTATTTGGTTGCATAGTCAACTAGAGTAATTTTTTTTAAAGTTAAAATAATTAAAAATTCTTGCTTTAGACAAATAGTGTAATTAAAACAAATAATATTTTGCAAGACGGCTATTTGAAGTATTGTTTTAACTAAATAATACAAAAAGCAATAAAAATATTAGAAAAAAACTGAGCACAATCAGGTACGATTCAAGATTCAAACCAATTTTCTGTTAATTTTAAATATTCCATGGTTTGTGCTATCTATCATCTGGTAGATAGTATTTACTACATGTCTACTATCCATCACTAATTTATCGCCCAATATTATCCGGTGCTAAATAAGTGCCTATAAAATGTAAGGTAAGCGCGGATAGCATTCTCAAAAAAACTGTTAAAAGCTCAATGAAATTCTTGAATAATGCACAGCATTTTACACTTTCAAAGATAAAAGTAGTACCAATACACAGTCTGTTCCGTTTTATGATCCTGTTCGTTTGAAGCTATGTATTTAATTATAATTCATATGGGGCTCGACTACATTTGTCAATATTCTGGAGACAAATATATTTACTACATAAATGTTCATATCAGATTCCATTGAAAATCAGTTGATACCTTTTTAAAATTACAATTCTTATAGTTAAGTACGTATAGTAAAGTAAAAATGAAACGTTATTTTATTTTTATAATCTATATTATCATTGTTAGAACAATGTTTATTTTATTTTCCATTTTTAAAAATTTTAAAAGGTCAGATTAAAAGGATTTTATACTTTCTCCTACAATAGGATTTCATTGTGTGAACGTATTCACATGTTACAATTGATTTTTTTGTTTTTTTTTTTTTTTGCTAAAATAAAATAAACCTTGTTGGACGAAAGGAAAGGATGCATTGAAAATCAAATGAAATAGTATATTTTAGTACTTCTCCGAGGAAGATACACAAGCAAACATTTTCACAGATATTTATTAAAATACAAAATTTTAATTCATCTTTAAGCTATAACTAAACGTATGATGGATGTTGTGCAGCATGAAATATATTTGAAAATATTTAAAATAATCATGTGAAAATATCAATCTGTGTTTGTAATACAGAATATCTGATGATAAAATTATTGTATGGCTAACAGGCAAATATAAATTGATATGAAAGAGCTGCGACCACGAAACGTTGAACCAAAACCTCTTTAGTTACTAGCTAGGCGAATTCGAAATCAATGACATCACTGAATACTCTCTTATCAATTTTTGACCAATATTTTTTGAATATATTTTAAATCCTACAAATAAGCTAATTATTTGGATATGTCTAAATCCAAACTACAACCGATGATATTTACTTACAGGTTACATACTCGTAACATGACGTAAGGTGGATGATGTGTAAATGTAAAAGCTTGGGGAGTCTTGCACCGGCAGAGGCTTCTATTTCATTTAACAATATATGCCTAAATCCTGGATTACCACTACTACTATACATATTGAACTGCTGATACTGTGGTCACATGTTTAAAACCTAGTTGGATTTGTAAAATAGAAAAAAAATGTTAATCTCTTCTTCACTTTGAATTTGAGATTTTAGTCTCTCGTTCCTGTTTCTGGTAACTAGGTTAAGCAGTCTTCAGTCTTGCTGGGTTTAGTGCGTTAACAGCTATTGTACTAAAGGTAAAATAGACCTACAATTAGCGCAAGGGCTAAAGTAAAATCTCTTCTACATCACACAACTCAAAAAATAATTCTAAATGAAACTTTCTAAAACTTCGTTAATTAAAAATATTTCCTATAAAATATTAAAAGTTATCTGAAAACTTTGCAATTAAATAATAATTATTTCCTTTCTTTTTAGAGTAATTAAAATATTTTTTATTGGCATACTAGATCCCAGACCATATTCCCAACAATTTAATACTAGGTTAGGGACAATATTTTAATTAAAATTTTATTCATTAAAAAAATTTTTTTGATTTATATTTGTTTTTTGATTTATATCAAATAATTTGTTATTCTAATAACTCATTGCGATATAAATTTGGTCACCATAATAATAATAATAATAATAACTATTAAAAGAATGTATTTCCAACATTGTATGAATTTTTTTCATAGCAAGAACTTATATGCTTCATTTTTATTTTAATATAAATTAAACACAAACATTACAATTTAGTTGTTTATATATTTAAATGCATATTTCGTGTAAATAAAAACAAAATAGATACTATATCTATATATTAAATAGTAGTATTAACAATCATAACATATATTAACCCAGACAAACGCGCCACACCCCAAAAGAAAAATGCATGGAAATTTTGCACGCGATTATTTTTCCCATTATGTCGACGAAGCGTTCGAGACTAAACATTTTAAATAACATAATTGAAAGAATGAAACTAGAACCACTATTAAAAATAGTGCAACAAAAAAAATGTACACATACTATATATAGTATATATACTAGAAAATAACTAATAGAAGCATTTGCCACATAGATAAAGCCTTTTGCACATGCAAAAAAATGGGCTTTCTCATCGATGGGGAATGGTTAAAATTTGTAGACTCTCACTAAATACACTCTTTTTTTTCTGTATATTTTAGAGTTTGGGGGTTGTTTTAGTTATGGTTACGAATTAATTTCTCGGAAATATAGCACATAACATGTTTGATATGAAGCATTTTCTTTCGTTTGTTATTTTATTTAAGAGGGTTGTTTATGCCTCCAACACACATATATTTCAGTTGCCATTAAAGCTGTAGCAAATTACTTTTATATAATAAGTTCAAAAAACGAATAATTATATTCTTAGAATACTTGTATTTCGTGTAGGTTTTAGAAAATTCACATTAAAAAACGACAAAAATTGTACGTTCTAATGTTTTCATATATTGGATGGGTCGAAAGGCCATATTGAGCTTCCACGCAACACTAAGTTTTCTTCCGATTTCAATATATTTTATGTGATGAATTATATTCTGTAGTTTATAAAAATTGATTATTAATACTCTCTATGGTACTGTCGGAGGTAGTGGCGTGCGTTATCTTTTGCAGCTAGATGTACAGAAAATATTTTCCTTATTCAGAAAATTTCTATTATCGATTCTGAATGAAAGAAAATACAATATACTATAGATTCAAACCAATTGAGTAAAAAATATTGCACCCATTATTCGCTTTTTGTCAAGTATGAATAGAAAAAACAGACAAAATAACAGCTCTAAAGTCTCTGTGCTACCAAAAAGCATACAATAAGGAGAGTTTTCATCTTGGATTCTGATTTGGTCACGTCTGCACTCGCCAACATCTCATTAATAGTATTTGTTAAAAAGACTCTGTGTGATATAAAAATGCATTTATTTACAGTCATTTTTTAGAAATCCTTTGCAGGGCTTCAATGGATCGAAAAATGTATACATAAAGAATTCACTTTCTACTTCTGGTCGTGTTACGACTTTTTCCTGACCGGAACTTTAAATCTCAAAATAGAAAAACTAAACAGAAAGAAGGAAATGTAACAATAACAGCTCCATTTTAACGTTTCGAAAAATATCTTATCACCTACAAGCGTATATATCTTTATTTTGCTCCATATTTTTTTAAGCTCTTAATAAATGCACCTTCTGGTCAAAAATTGGTTTGATATCCATTAATACTTTCTTAGAAGAATCAATCCGAACTTACGACTTTTTTCGACAGTCCTAGGTAGCAGCGACAGTAACAGCAAACATTTTTTAAACCATGCCTTTTAATGGGTTATTTACTGACATTCATTGGTGTAACAGCAGTTCTAGCCAAAACAAAATAAAAATGATAATTTAACTTGTTTCCTTTAAATTGAGGATTACAAATTTGCGTTTTTTTTTATTTTCCATCCATTTACATTGTGGTTTAGTAATATTTTCCCCATTTGAGACAAACCATTAAAGTTTCCAACTAATACATCTCTATCACTGTGGGTCCTGATCACAGAGAATTCCTTGTGTTTAAATTTTTGCCCTCTCATTAACACATTAGATACGGGAGTTCATCGTGCCCTTTTATATCAGCATAAAACGGACAATATTTCCACAATGATTACATCATTACTATCACTATCCCTATATGACTGTACTATCTTCATTTCGCTTTCACTGTCACTAAACTGAAGTGAAAGTTAAAATGAAGTATTTAAGTAGCGAGTTAATAATACCTTACCTGCCAATAACCACCAGACTACAAAATCAATAAAAATACCCTTTCTGTACTCCAGCATACTAGTCGGAGAAAAAGGTATTCATACCGCTCCCATATTTAATGTGCTAATAGTATTTGTAAAAAAGACTGTAAAATAGATGCACTTTTATATCACACTGAGTTTTTTTTTTTAACAAATACTATTAATGAGGTAACATCAAAGATATAAATGAGTAAAGATATGTCAAATTCTAAACAGCTTTCATTTAATATGAGTAAACTACATTAGATCTTATGGAAAGAACTTTTAGTAGCTTTAAGCTCTTTTCATTAACCCTAATGTAAATTACTTATGTTTCAAAAAGGGGTTTTTGGAAATTTCAACATCTTTTCTTTATTATTATCTTTGCTGGCATGTTCTACAGATTGCAAATGTGACCAAGTCATAAGTTGAGAATTCTATTTATTGTATGCTTTTTGTTCAAAGTTAACTTTTTGTCCGACACTACAAGTATAATAGTTATCGAGAGATGAAAATTTTAATATTTTTACTAATAATGTTGCATATCTAGTATGGAAGGAAAGTCTTTTGCTTTTATTACGTACTTTGAAAGAATTTTCAAAAAATATTTACAGCACGATGTTGCTTTTCAAGTGTTGTTTTCTCTAAGTTAAAATTTTCCTATATTGATCATAAAACTTAGGTACAACTTTTCTCTTATCTCATCTTTTGCAGATATTTTCATTTGTATTTTATTCATTTCATTTTAAGATATATTTATACGTATATAATAGCTATATTGTAAATATATGAAAAACTTTTTACCATGATATGAAAAACTTATTTTTGGACAATCATTCTTGTATGTTTTATCATTTTCATCTTCCATATAAAGGATTATTACTTGTTATTTTCAAAGTTGTTTGCGTTTATTCCTTCTTTTTTTTTTCTTTTTGTGAACAGGAACGTGACCAAAAATTAAGTTCAATGGTTTAAATTTAATATTAACAAATCATGGAAAAATATATTTACCTCGAGAGTATACAAACACATCTTCTACAAATTTAAACTTCTTGTAAAAATTCTTTCCAACTTAAATTCTTTTACAGCTAGAAGAACTTTCATGAAATTTATTAGAAATAAATTTCATTTATATTAAATTCCTTTTCCGCAGTAAAATAGTTAAAAATAGTTTTAAATTTTTTGTCTGTGTATTTTATATATAATATAGCATTCCAAACTTTTAGTTTCATGTTGCGCAAATTTTATGAATTTTCCAAAACAATAGCGTTATTCCCTTACCATTGTAAATTGTGGAACTTTTCTATAGAAAACTTTACAACGATACATCACAATTTAAAATGGTAAGGGAATATGGCTTATATTTATATTGAAATATATTCTGAGGCACTCATGACGTATATGCACAGTAAAAAATCAATTTAAAACATAGAAAATCCTTGAAATTCTTTTATTTTATTCATGGACCCGTCGTATTCAAAAGTATTGTTTTGAGAGAAATGCGTTAAAAATTTTAATTTGTTAATGCTGGCGTATACCTTCGTTCACTTAAGGGGCTACATCTATTTAGACTGTCCAAAGAAAGGTTCAAATTCGAATTTATTTGTCTAAGAAATTTACATGCAAGAAGTCATAAAATTTTCAAAAAAAAAGATCGATTTAGTAAAAGTAAAATTGTCAGCGACCTCTGAATACAGACCATCGTATGTTGGAAAAATTTAGAGATCATTTGTACGTCGGTTATCGAGATATGGTGACCACTGGCTTGGTAAACCGATATGCCGTTTATATGGCGACTTCAAAATTGAATTGAGATCGACTTGTAGATCAAACCGGAGTTTTTTTCAGCTTTACCAGATGGAAAGATTTACTTGAAATCGATTTCAAATCAGATTCAGTTTGACAGACGCTTGTAAACAAATTTTTATTTTTTAGGTTAGGTTTTGCCTTGATTAATACTCCATTTTAAATTTTGAAGTCGATGTGGTTTTACATGCCATCAAATTGATCTTCTTATATACTAATATCCTTGCACATTAAACCTTTGTTTCTTGTGCTTTCATTTCAGAGATATTAAAGTAATTTTGATTTTGTTTTTATTTTTAAAGCAACAATTATTATTTCTATTAAAAAAATGGGAAATCCTTTCCAACTTGTATCAATGATAAAATTGAGTTTCCTTTAACATGAACTGATTTTAGCTGATAGTGTTTTAATTTAGAGAGAGTCACCTGTATTTTCCTATAAAAAAATTAATGATTACTTAAATATCTTTTTAATGTTTGTTGAATGATAAATATTTGAATTATGTGAAAAATTTTGACTTTATTTTCGATCCCATCAACAACGTACAACGATGCTCATGCTTTTACTTAATTTATATTTTACTCCTTTTACGTGAATTTCTCATCATTTCCAACCAACCGTTTATACCGCATCCTTCTAATATATTTTTCTTGCAAATATTCTTAGAAAATTTTTAAAAAAGAATTCCTAGAATTTTTCATCTGAATCATCTCACAAATAAAATCGCCAACGCATGAAAAATCCTTTTAAAAATATTATAATTAAAAATATTTTCAAAATAAGATATCGAGTGGGTGGGATTGGGTGGTGAGTGGGTGGAATTCTACTCTTAACATAAATAAGTCAATATAAAAATAATGAAAATTTCCCAGTTATCTTAACTCCCACATTTTTATTTCATTTTTTTTCTTCTTAGAATAGAAATGAAATGTTTTTCTTCATTGATTAAACAACGATAAAGTTTTTTTACTAAAATGATTTTCCATCAAAAATTTCTTCGTTTTTGATGGTCTCTTCTTCAAATTAATCATTAATCTTACAAGAATAATAATTTATTTTAATTTTCTTTCAAGGTTTGATGGAATTTCTTTTTTCTGTTCCTAATCCTTTGAGGTTTTACATGGCATGGTTTTTTCTTTTTACTTTTAAAAATTTCTTCCCATTACTATCACAGATAGAATAAATAAGTAATTTTAAACTTTTCAAGTAAACCAAGAAGAAAAACAATAATAATTGTCTTGTTTCATTTATTCTTATTTAAAAAGGATTTTATTCTGTATCTCTTAATTGCCAAAGGAAGTTCTTTTCATTCTATTAGAATGTCTAGTCTAATCTCGTTCTTTCACTTGGGTAATCTTTATTTGGTTTTGTTTTAAAGATATAACGACAGGCTAATTTATATAAGAAAATTGTTGAATCTCAATTGATGATTGTATTGTATTGAAAATGAAAAATTATATAAATTCATAATGTTAGAGTCGAGCATTCAATTTTGAGTTCAAGTTTCAGTTTGATATATACTCTATATTTTAAGCCCAATTTCATGGTCCAAGCTTAAGCCCAGTTTGTAGCTGAAGTTTAGCTTAAGTATACTAAAATGAATTTCGAATTTCTTCTTCCTGTATGTATATGGTAAACGTGATTTCGTTAACGTTTGTATTTTCTTAACACTAATTGAAGATGTCACTTTTATTTTAACACTATTTTCTTTTTTTAATGATTTCCAATTCAAATATGTATTTTTAAAGAAAAATTAACTTCTAGGATTTTAGTTACAAGGAAACCACCTAAGAAAAACGCTTTAATTGGTTTAGTTTTCTTCTTCGATATGATTAAAAAAAGCACATATAATACTTTTTTTTTTATTTCTTAAGAATTTATTTTATACTATTTTTACAAATATAAAAAAATATATTGGTTTTTTTTATTCATCATGATTTTTTTTATATATTTCAGATTGGACACATTCCATTCACTAGTCACAAATCCGGAATTAGTTTAAGAAACCAACAAGATATTTATTAGCGTTTTGCATTGAAAATAGATATTAATTTAAAAATTGAATCGTGTATAATTTGAAAGCCTCAAAATGGCATTTGCTGGCCTCAAAAAGCAAATTAATAAAGCTAATCAGGTGAGTTAAATATTTAAAATATAATGTATATTTTTTGTCTTCGTCATGATATTAAGTAGAAAGTAAAGGATTACAATTGAAATTAAGACCTTTCATTGGTTTCCCTTAGCAAGCCTACACATAATTAATAGAAAAGAAAGGTTCGATATATCGAGTTACACTCGTTTGCTGTGTTTACCAGTCGGAAATTAAAGATTAAATTTTATTTGAATTGTTGAAAATTGTGAAACTAGTTTTAAATTAATTTTTTTTGGTTCAGTTCGGTTCTGCTCTCTTTTCTTTCTTCAACTGAGAAAAGAACGAAAAAATTTCCTTTTTTTAAAATGTTTGTAATCCATTCGTTATGAGCTGTTTCTTCCATTTGACGTTTTACGTCATGATTTTAAGGACAGAATTTCTTGCATCGTCAAAAAATAAAATGCCGAAAATTTTATAATATATTCTTGGTCAAAATTTTCTAGAAACAAAAATGGTAATTTTGAGAGATCAAAATTTTTTTTTTTGAAGAGAAAAGAACGAAAAAAATTCTAATTTTTTTTTTTTGAGAAATGATGACATCAATAAATTTCTTGTTTTGCAGTGTTTTTTTCTGCTCTTAATACGAAGATTCCTAAAAATTTGGAAATCCTTTGTATCTGACGACATTGGTCATGTGTAATCTATCAGTTCATGATTATCGAACAGTCGATTAGTATATAGGTATATACAGGTATCCCTCAAATATCACGGTACTTGTATAGCACGAATTCGCGAATAACACGGTTAAAAATTGCGACAACCCTTGAATAACACGGGATTTGAATTACACGAATTTGCGAATGAGTACACATAATTACTGTTAACGATCACACAATGCATTTGTACATAACAGATTTGCAGGAAATACATGGATATCAAAGAAAGTTGTAAAACTCAGTTCTTATCGTAAATAGATTTCCTCTCTTCTTTGCGCTCAGAATAGTTTTAGTATCATTGCATAAAGTTGTGAGTGCTTACTTCTCTTTGGAACCAAATGTACAAATTTGTATGGATACCGACTTTTGAATTACACGGGTTTGAATAGCGAGGAACGATAATTTCAAAACTGTATGAATTATTAGTATCGAATAACACGAATTTTTATAACACGGTACCAATTAACCGTGTTATTCGTGAGATGCCTGTATATGTATTTTTAACTACAAAATCAAGGTATTAGCACAAAAATTAGTATACTAAAGAAATACTATTTTTCCTAGAAATGTTTATAAAAATGAAATATGTTAATAAAGTTGCTAACATTAAAACGACATTATTTTTCGTTACACCTAATACTTGGGAAAAAGACTTTCCACAAATCAATAAATCAGTTGTTTTCATTTTTAAATCGACATATCTAAAGCAGGTATTATATCCGAAACCATATTTTCCGACGGAGGGACTAAATTTTTTTGGAATTTCAAACAAAAAAAGCTTAAAATCCATATTCAGGAATTTCCAATAACGAAATTTAATATTATTAATTAATGAATTTTATCTTAATATCAAAAAGGAAAATCTGTTGCTATAGATAAAGTTTTTCCTTTACCTTTATTATCGTTCAGAGTTTTCTTTTTATACTTTTTTGTTTTCCGCGAATTCCCAAAAATTTTAATTTGAATGGATTTTGCAAATTCAAGCCAAAAAAAATGTAGATATATTTTTTAATTAACTTCATTAATGAGTTAAAACGTATCCATTCTGAATTTCTAAAAGGACAGGTAAGCTTCTATGGGACAAAAGGAAGGAAGAAGGATGCTCCATTTTATCATGAATTTGAAATATTATCTATTTTTTCGGATATTATCCTTTTTTTTGCCAAATATGAAACTCCTTTTTTTCCTATTCTTCTAGAAATACAATTGCGATCCTTGAAATACAATAAAACGATTTTTTACAGAAGCTTTCGTAAATTTTCCAATTTTCCTCTCTTTTTCGCGTTACATTTTTGTACAATTTTTTGCCTATATCACAAATTTAAGAAAAACTCATATATCAACAAAATAGGAGTAGTTCTTCTACTATAGTCCTATTTACTCTAGTTTATTCCTGATCCAATAAGAATTTATTATATACAGCTCCCTATTTTATAGTATTTCTTGCTCTTTTCTCTTGTACCAAAAATTTTATTCTATCATATAACATTTTTATCCTTGGAATTTTTTATCATTTCCAAAATAAGATGGTGTTTACTACTACCCTATTTTTTTCAAGGACTTTTTCCTAGCCAACCACATAATATAATCCCTTAAAATAGGTCACGGTCTAAATTCTTGATATTGGTATGTATTTGATTTTTTTGTTCTTTTTTGTGGGGTGCTTTAATTTTCAACATTGTACAGAGTGTTTCGTAATAGTATTTTGTATAAATTAAGGTAGGACAGTGAAAAGGAAAGTTTTTGGTTAGATTATACTTAGGTTTTTTTTATTAACTTCTATTTTACCAATGTTTAATGACGATCCTAATTGAATTTACTCCATTCAGTATATGTAAATTTAATCTGTATAAAACGACAGGAAATAAAGTTTTTCCTTTTCCAATCAAAACCTGATTTATTTAGACTTTGAAGTATCTATTGTTTAATCTAATTCATGCAATTTAGGGCGTTTTCATTTCTCGAAAGAAATTCTTCTTTATATCAGTTGCAAAGACAGGTCAGAATTTTTGAATTTTGATCTCTTAAATGAAGAATATTCTGCATCTTTTCTTTCGATGATGTAAGAAATTCTGAGCTTTAAACTATAACCTAAAACGTCAGAAGGGGAATAACAGCTGATAACGATTGAATTATAAACATAAGTAAAAAAAAAAGAAAACAGATTCACCATTTTTTCTGTTCGATTCTACTTTGGAAAAATTCAGAATACTAACAGTGTTACACTTTTTAAGGAATTTGCGGAATTATCGTAGTAGTTTCGAAAACATAAATATTACCTTATGTAAAATTAAATCAGGTTTTCTCATTTCTGCCAAATCATTAGCTTAAATCAATTTCTTTAAGAAATTCGTACAATTCTAATAGATTTCGCACAAATTTATTTAAAAAAACTATGTATATTTAAGTTCCATATGAACTAATTTATGTTTTAGTTTTTATGCTTTACTATATACAAAACATATTCTGTTGAAATCGTTCTACATGAATAAATACATTCTTCTTTGCTTTTATGATATGAAAAATGACTATTGTATTATTGAGAGACAATTGATAAGCTGACAAGTGAAATTGATCTGTAGTTCTGCAGATCCTGAAATAAAAATACCCAGTTGTTTCTATAAAAGGACTGAGTATGCGGTTTCTTTTTTTTACACAAAATAACACCTTTTTCTAACAAGCAATATATTTTTTTTTGTTCTCTCCTCTATTCAAGGTTTTTTCTTCAAGTTTTCTCGTCCTTAGCTTTTATTGTGTTCATTCAATGATAAATAAAAAGGGCTTATTTTGAAAACTTTATGAAAAACTTCACTTATACAATCACATCAAAGGATATACTACATGGAAACAAATATATTTCTAGAAATTTTTTATTTTTCCAGTATAATCCGTCCATCCATTCTATCGCTTGATATTTGTCATGGAATGAAATAGAACGATATGTGAATTACAATGAAGAAGATAGAAGATGAACTACTAACTTAGAAAATCCAGAAAATGACTTTTTCTTTTAGGATTTCCAATAGGAATGTAATGGAATAGGATGTGCATAGTTGGACAATAAAATTCCGTGACTTGTTGCTATGAGAATGGGATGAAAAAAAATATTTTTCAGGTTTTTGTTTTTTCTTTATTCAAAGTAATCTTAATCCTTTTGAATTAATGCATTTCCTACAAAGATTTAATAGTGATTGAAATGTATGTTAAAGAGTATTGTGTTCGAAGCAAGTTTAAAAGCTTTTTGAATGGCCTCAATAATTACGAAAGATAGTCCTCCCAACTTTAATTAAATTTTTGAAAATAGTGAGACATAGTACTAAATCAGAAGAATACGATTATAAATCAACACTCAGACTTGATTTCGTTCGAAAATTCATAATCAACGAATTGCCTTGATTTTTGATGGAACTTTTCATGTTTTTTTTTGGATTGTGGTGCTAGCGTTTATGACACTCAAAAGTGTTCGATTCTTTTAAACAATTGTCACGCAAAACTTTTTGCATCATTTATATGCCTCTGTGACTATTGCGCCAAGTTTTACGTGATATTTAATAACAGTGCCCTTTCTTCCTTAATTTTATTTCAAGAAGTAAATTTTTATATTGATAAACGTCGTAAAATTGACAAATGTTAAGTGAAGAATTTTGATGGTTTGGTCAAAAATGTCACAAGAAGAGATAATAGGTCTAGTTGCACAGATTTTGAAAAAATCCCGGAACTTTTCGGATCGTGTATGTACAGATTTCGTGTAGAACATACACAATATTTCACATTTCTTTATTATCTTTTTTTTCTGGATGGTAGAGATTTATATAGACTAAAATATAATCCTTAAATGTATTATTGGCTAGGTTTATGATGATTTTTACCAAATACTAAAATAAAATCAAATATACGAAAGTTTATTATTGTGATTTTTTTTCTGTAGAAGAAAAAATGTGAGAAATAGCGACAAATAAAAGGCAGTAATTGTATAAATATAAAAATATTAGAATTAACAAAAAAATCTATAGATCTGCAAAATTCAAGATTAATAAATTTTCCCATGAAAATTACAAATTTACATATTAGTGGCAGAAGTGGGATATTTTACCAATTTTCATTTTTTTTCTATTAATACTAATTAAGTTTACATAAAATAATTAGATACTAATTATATTTTTTTTTTGTTTTTCCTTTTTTAGTATGTCACAGAAAAAATGGGGGGTGCTGAGGGCACAAAATTGGATATGGATTTTATGGAAATGGAAAGAGTAACGAACATCATTGAAAAAAAATTCTTTTCAAAAATTTTCTTTTTACTTAATAGAAAACGGATGTTACCGTTGAATTGGTCGAGGAACTACAAGTGAAAACGAAGGAATATCTTCAACCGAATCCAACAGCACGGGCTAAAATGGCAGCAGTAAAGGGTATATCTAAATTATCGGGACAAGCTAAAAGTAACACCTATCCACAGCCTGAAGGACTACTTGCAGATTGCATGTTAACATATGGTAAAAAACTAGGTGATGATAGTGTGTTCGGTAAGTTTCAAACAATTATAATAAAAAAAAATAGTTTTTAAAATTTCTTTGTATTTTGGAATATTTTTAGCACTAGCCCTGATTGAATTTGGTGAGTCTCTTAAACAAATGGCTGATGTTAAATACTCACTTGATGATAATGTTAAACAAAATGTGCTTGAACCGCTACATCATCTACAGACTAAAGACCTGAAGGAAGTCATGGTGATTATTTGTTATTTATTATATTGATTGAAAATTTGAGAGAAGTGATTTGAAATAATTCAAAAATGTTTTCAATTATGATAAAGGCGAAATATAAACCTGAAATAGTTGTATGTGAGAGTTTAAGATTTTAATGGGAGACGTATCAGGCCATGTTCTAAAAATTTCGCAATCTTAGATGTCATTTGTTTGTAGTGCCCGATTGAAATGTGTTCAATCGAAGGAGTCAAATATGATACTGAACGTACGATAAACAGTAGTTTATTCAATAGGTGTTTCATCTCTCTCTCTCTATTTCGACTAAATATTTATGACAATTGTCAAATTGCTCTTTTAAATTATTCTTTTACACTAGCAAGAACAGCTAAACCTGGTTCATTTACTGCGTACACATTGGGAATCCAAACGAGTTCTAAACTGAATTGAAATGCATGTGTATACTACTGGTCAAATCCAAATTGTGTTGACTAAATTTACTTCATTTTGATGGGTCTCGAACGGTTTTTATTCGCTGTGTAGAAAAATTTCAATTTTTTATGTGACTACATTTGGATTTGATTTGGACTTGATATTTCAACCCTCTGTTCAATATGAATTCTTCGATTTTTCGACTCTGTATGTAACTTTAGTAATAGAAGAGTTTCTTTTTGTTCATCTCTAATATCCGAACATTGGAGTTCTTCACAATATCTAAAAATTGCATTTTATTAAAAAATTTTTGCAGAAAACCATTTTTTTCTACCTTAAGCTAAGATCACACACTGCAACTTTTGTTGCAATGCAGCATAAAAAGATGCGAAACTAGAGTGCTGCATAGTGTGAACAGCATTGCAACACAAAAAGTTGCGATTCTTTTTTACTGCATGACTAGATTTTTTTATTGCGTGCAACCTAGAAAGTTTCAACGTGTGAATAGCAAAAAACAAAGTTCAACAAAGAATATCCTTTTTTTTTATTATGGGTTTCAGTTTTTCCAAAAGATAATCAAAATCAGATGCTGATATTTACAAAATATGTTTAAAAAATAACACGTAATTCGCGTAATAAATTATGAACAAATCCGTACTGTTCACGTTATTTTATCCATTTTTTTACCCAGCATTTTCTTTTACTTTTTTGACGCCGTCGTCTTTCTTTTCTCAACAAAATAAGTGCTAAACAGGCAACAGCTTGTTCTTCTTCATCATAAAACATATTTTATTGCAATAAATTAAATGCTAAAATCAAAACAAGACGTTAAATTTTTAACACATACATACACGAAAAAACTCCAAGGAAGTTGCAAGCTATAAAAGCTGCATGCTATGTGTAAATACCTCTGCAACTTTTTTTTTATGATTGCATCATTTTCTGTTGCAGCAGCATAAAAACTTCAGATTGCACGCCACTTTTACTTACATGTGTGAACAAGACTCGCAACTTTTGCAGCTGCAACCAAAAAAACCCTGATGCAAAAGTTGCTATGTGTGATCTTAGCTTTAGTAAATTTCGATCTCGGATTCTTTCAAATCGAACGGTCTAAACTACTGAAACTTTTTACAAATTTAAATCAAACGTTTACATTGTTCTAAAATAGATTAAAGTTTTCTAGAAAAAAACAAAAAATAGATGTCATAATTCATTAAACTTTTATTTTCTAAAATTTTTCAGCATCATCGCAAAAAATTGCAAGGGCGGCGTCTAGATTTTGACTGCAAAAGACGAAGACAGGCTAAAGGTAAAATACGGATGATTTGCAACAACAAAAATATAATCCGTTTTGTGATGTTGTTAAGTTATTGATGTTAAACTAATTTTTACTATAAACTAATTTATTATTAAATTCATTAAAAAAAAAAAGTTCAAAAAAATATCAACAAATTTATATATATATATATTTATGTGTGTGTGTGCGGTCTAATAATTTTTCACATATACTTATTATAATTTTTATAATTTTTAATTAACAAATTTCATTTGTTATTTGTATTTTATTTATTTCTTTTATTTTAAAAAATAATCTTACTACAGTACGTTCACCAATGGGAAGTCCAATTAAAACCATCAAATCTGTTGGTACACATAATTTTTTTCTTTTAAAACAAAACTACTAAATAATAATGTAGTTCTGTAGTCGTATTTAAAAGTGTTAGCTTTTATTGCTAATGAAAGGGAATGTAACGTATATGGAAACCTCATATATTTAATATTTAACTAATATCAATTGAAATACATTTTTCATTTATGCCTTTTTTTGTTTTGGCCCATATACTTTTATTTTGATTCCATTTAATAATTAAATATTCTATCTTTTTTAAATTAATAAAAAAAAACGCAAATAATCCCAGCACAAAAATTAATTAATCATGAAAATGATTTATAAAAGAAAATTTGATTAATTTATAAATTATGTACTTAAAAAAAGGACATTTACGAGAGTTTTTAGCTATGTGAGAAATTCTATTTTTATTTTGGGAAGAAATTCTTTAACCTATGATCTCCACTGGACTTATTTCAAGACTTATTTTCAGTCGGACTGAAAAAAAGTCTTGTGGATTCTCTAAAAATTGGACTTTTTTTCGGTTATAAAGTTCAACATAAACTTGGAATTTTTTTAAGAAAATTTTTTTTTTTCACATATTTAAATAATTAATTAATTAAAAATGAAATTAATTTGGCGCCTTTATTTATACCGACCGCAATAATCATCTGCCGTTATGTATTTTTATAAGAAATTTTCGATTCCTCAAGTTCAGATTTCTACTAACTACGATTTCGGGAGGAATTGATAATAGAAAAAGTGGCATGAAAATTACAAATTTACGTATTAGTGGCAGAAGTGGGATTTGAACATTTTTTTTTTTAAATTCATTTTTAATAATTTATCGTGTTGTAAAAGAAATGAATTAATCCAATACTTGGGCTTTTTTCTATACATATTTACTTCTTCACCTTCTAAATTGTCTAATTAACTTACGACACTCATTAAAGCAATGTTTTTTCGTTATTTCTTCATCAACGTCATTTTTACAAATAAAGTATCAGGACATCAACGTTTTAAAAATGATATATCTTACATAATATATTAGATTATTTTTGTCCTATTAGCATGTAGGCCGGACAGTCTTTATTAGTATTGTCTGGTAAAAATGATACTGTGTATGTAATTCTTTATGTTTTCATATTATTCATTCCTAGAATATGAATGAAGTTTATAAAACGATAGAATGGTCCGAATTTAGATTTGTTTTTTTTTTTTTTAAGAGGAAGTCTTCTAAAATGAAATCGCTGAGTTCTCAAGTCCTTAAACTCTTAAAGTTCTTTCTCAAATCGTTAAAAGGTCTAATCGCTATTCAGAAAACCTTAACATGATGGTTAAAGCAATCTTTAAATCATTTTAATTTACTGACCATATTTTCTATCGTCGTTCAAGTATCGAAGTTTTAAAGTTTAAAAGAATTTCTAAAGAAACGCTCTAAACGGATTATGGTAATGGGACGTATACACCTAATCCTGTTTTTTTTTAGATATCCTTTCTTGACATGGTTTCTCTTTTACATCATCAAGAAAATTCAATTAACAATATTAGACAATTTGTTTACGATTACCTGAAGTCCTGATTTTGTTTTTTTTTTTAATTTGTTTTATACGATTAGTCAGCAGATAGTCAAATGGAGAGTGATCGTCAAAGGGCATGATCAGGAAGTTGAGTTGGTCAAAGAGGATGTTAAAGAGCGATCAAGGGGTAGTCGGAAAGTGGTTAACGGGGATTATAAAGATAATGTTCAAAGAACAGTCAGGGGATGATGGGGGGTATTCAGTCAAGAATAAAGTTTGGTTTATGTTACCTAGCAATGGGCACCATTTTTTTTACACGTTTTGTACGTTCTTTTAAATGGTTTACCAAATTTCTAGTACATTTTCGTAATAATCGATTATTTTTAATCAAAGTAGCTCGCTTCGCTCACCAACCCCCGTGTGTAGAAACAACAACCAAAATATTAAACCAATTAAAAAAATGTATCAAAGACACTATTCAAGAAGCTTTTACTTTTTGTTTTTTTTTGTTTTCTTTAGCGATAGAATAAGATTTACCTTTTCTTTTTTTCTCCGTCTAAATTTTTCAAGATGCTAAATTTTCTATTCTTCCTTATGAATGTGTGAGTAATATTCATTTGAAAAATAATTGCCTTGAGTATATTCGCCTAAAAGTATGCATATTTTAATTATAAAACTAGTTTATATTATAGAGGTATTCTGCCTAAAAGTATGCCTACAATTCGCCTAAAAATAAGCATACAATTAATTCTTTCACTTGCTGAGAAAAACTATTTTATATAATAGAAGGATGTCTTCTAAAAATTATTACTTAACACTTTAAATATTCTTCCCAAAAATGAATTTATTTTATATTTTACAATAGCCTGAATTGAATGTTCTTTTTGTTATTTATAAATAATTGAATTTTCCACTTTTCCCTAAAGGCCCCAAAATATCGTACACAAATTTTTTTTTTTTTAATTAAATATTTTCCGTTTCTTTTTTGTAGAACTATTTTTCCCTTTAATGCTATTTTTTTATGGCTTTTAACTAATTATATTTTTTATCCTTTATTATTTCTATAAAAAAAAAATTTTTTAAATTTAATTAATTGGAAAAATTTTCTTTTTTTTTATATGTATTTTTTTATAATTATTTTCGATTCGACCACAATCAACTTTACTTATCATCATCAAAACAAATTTAAAACATTACAAATGTGTTTGCTCTCATCATCCCGCATCTCCACGTTGCTGTTTTATTATTTCTTTAAAACTTAACTCAACATGCGCACAAAAACCTCAACACAAACACAAAACATAAAAACAAAACATTTTATTTTGTATAATTATTATTTTAATTAAAATAAAAATATAAATGTTAAAAATTATCATTATTTCAAATTTTCCGCTAAATGTAAAAATTAATTTCTTTTTTTTAATTATTATTTAAATTTCCCAAAAATATTTGTTATTTATAAAATTATTTTGTAAACTTTTGTCAATTATATATAATTTTAAATATTTTCTTAAAAATGCTAAATGTTAAAAACAAAAAAAAAAATATTTGTAAATTTTTATTTTTTTCTCGTATTTGTAATTTTGATTTTATTTTATTTTTATTTGGTTTTTGTTTTCGATTTTGTGTTTTTCTGTTACTAAAATCACAGGCTCTCATATTACAGACGATGAAATTCGTGGCGCTGAAGATAAATTTGCTGAATCTTTACAATTAGCCCAAATGGGAATGTATCATTTATTGCAGAATGATGTAAGTTTTTTTCTAAAAAATGACCAAAAAATTAATCTCTTTAAAAAAAAAAATATATATTTTTTTTAAATATAAAAATATAAAAGCATAACACTTAAAGTGAAAATAATTTTGTATTGCTAATAAATTTGTTCTTCATTAACAGTGAAGTATGAAATATTTTCTAATAGCTTAATAAAGAGAGAGAGAGAAAGATAGAGAGAGAGAGAGAGAGAGAGAGAGAAAGAGAAAGATAGAGAGAGATATATAATTTTGTAGTATAGGGTGAAGAATCAATGTTGCATCATAAAAATGTCTAAAATCTAATTTTCAGTCGATTCTTTTACTTGATTTACATCCATTAAAGTCAAATTTGATCAAGTTATGAATTTATACACTTTATTGAAGTTAATAAGTTTCAAATACATCAAAAAATAGAAAATTATACAACGAAAAAAAAAAACTGTCTTTTTTACAATGCAAATGTTTCTAATTTCAATCCGGCTCGAAGGACCAAAATATGTTGTATGTAGTGCATGATTCGGATAATCGATTACTTGAGTAAGCAGAATTAATCCAATATTTTGAGTATTCAAAGCCAAACTAATTACTTATTTCATTTAAGAGAAACAAAAATTAATTTGGAAAGAGGAAATTAGACACGATCTTCCCAATATCTTCTATGAAAAAGACAGAAACAAAAAATTCCGCATAAAATAAGGAAAGAAAATTACAATTTTTCATTAGAAAGAATGAAGTAATCTATAAATCAAAAATATTCTATTTTACATCATGATTCCTATAAGATAATTGTAGCAAGCGAGAGCATTAATAGTTTTATAATAGTCCTATGGATGTTGTACTAAAGAAAGAATGAAATAAAGAAAGCAATCGAACATTTTTTTAAATTCAATTTTTCTAAACAAAAACCACGCGTTGCCTTATACTTTTAGGCGCCAATATGATTTTCCCAACACTTTTGCAAAGATTGGTGCATGTACGAATAATAAGCAGAAGAGATTTGTTTTATGGATATTACAAATATTTTGAGTGTTAGTGCCTGTATGAATATTATTTTTTATATAAGTGTTAGAATTGTTTATTAAAACTAAATTTATTTTTATCTCTATTGTACTAACATAATGTAATCTGAAAAAAATGATAGATAACTAAAGAGAATCATATGTATTTTGTATTTTTATTACGATTTTTCTCTTTCTTTCATATGATAATTTACTTCTCTTCGTAAGCACTAATTTTTGCTTAAAATTTTGTGTTCTGGCTTTTAGCATAGGAAGGAATTAATCACTTTATGACCACCAATTACTCGATTATTCACTTACCTGGAAAAGTAATTAATTAACCATGCCCTATTTGTATGTATTACAATATTACGTGAAATTAAAAACGAAACGAAATTGGATATGTATGGAAAGAAAACTGTTGTATACTTTATTAAATTTACTTTACAAGAATAAGTTTGAAAGGCATCGAAAACGGAACTATCCTTGTTACAAAGCAAATGTTTGTATGAACAAGTAATTTTAGTGCGTGTTCAAAGATCAAAAAAATGCATCTAATAACGTTTTAGTCTAAATAAGTTTTCTTTTTCAATATTATGTTATACTAAATGAACTAACTTATGCCTCAATAATTACAATGTTTTTGTTGACTAAATGAGATGATGCTGCGCATTGAAAAAATCGGCTGAAAATCCTGCATTACACATTTTAAGCAACATTTGTGCCTCATCTTATATTTAAATTTAAATATTATAAAAATTTTCTTAATTATATATTTTTCTTTTTTATTTCCATTTCTTTTGAAATATTTAAATTAAATTAGATTGAACAAGTCTCACAATTGGTGACATTCTCGGAAGCCTTGTATGATTATCATTCACAATGTGCTGATATATTAAAAGTTCTAACAGAAACTTTACAACAAAAGTAAGTGCAAAGACACTGTATATAACGCTATTTCAGGAATGCTTTTAATTTTCCATAATTTGTATGAAAATATATAAAATAAAAATATTTCTTAAAAATTTTCCTAATGTGTATTTTTTCTTTTTTTTCTTTTTCAGACGTGAAGAAGCTGAAAGTCGTCCAAAATCAGATTTTGTACCAAAAACATTGGGCGATTTAAATATTGAAGCTGTTTTAGGTGGTTCTGGTGGTCCAGGACAAGATGGAGGTTCGATAAAATCTGGATTTATTGGGAACGGGAATGGTGGTTTTAGTGGTGGCATTAATGATACATTTAGTAGTAATAATAGTCGCCATTATCCTCCATCCCGTTTAAAATCAAATATAAACAATAATAATAATAATAATAATAATAGTAATAATAATAATATAAACTCCCATCACCAATTTTTGTACAGTTCCCAACAGAATTTATCCACAAACAATATTAATAATAATAATCTTACTACTAATAATAATATTGATTTTAAAAATTTACAAAACCCAAATTTTTCACGAAATCGTGTCTATGGATCACATCAATCTTTAACAAATTCCAAATTAACGTTACACAATGCAAATATAATAAATAATAGACAAAATATGATAAATACTTCTTCTTCGGCAACAACAATAAGTAATAATAATAATAAAAATGTTGGTGGTGGTGGTGGTGATATTGATTTAAATTCAAGTTATGATTGGTTAAATGCTTGGAATAATCCACCTCCAAGTATACCATCAGCAACAGCAATTCATAATAGTTGTATGAGAACAACAAAAGCTGGTACGATATCATCAACATATTCAGCATCATCGACATCGACGACATCATCATCATCAACAACAACGAATTTTAGACAATTTCATAATTTCAATAGCAATACAAGAAATAATGCCCAAATCAACATCGATCCTTGGACAGGTGAAATTTTAATTTCTTCGTTTTTATTTTTAATTTTATAAAAATTTTTTTCATTTGAAATTTATTTTTATTTTTATCATTTCATTTCATTTTGTTTTTGTTATTATTATTCAATTTGTTTTTAATTTTTGTTGGTAGTCAAATTTAGCCATTTTTTTTAGTACATATTTTATTTTTATCATTTTTGTTTAGTACAAAATCATAAAAACATAAAAACATAAATATTGTGTTCAAAAACATTTACAAACTCATAAAAATTAGTTTAAAAATATTAGTTAATATTTCTTTGGCTGCGAATTTGAATTCTTAAGGTCCAATCAGAATGACGGATTCACGACGCATTAAATGTATACGTTTTCAATTAGACTACACAGAATGCGACGATTCCACGACGAACTATTTTTAATATTTGAAAAACGAAAACTGTGAATCCGTCATTCTGTTTCCCGCAAAAGTCCCAATTCTGAACTTCCTAATCTTTATGAATAACAGTCTGGTTACCAGCGTAAAAAGCTCAACACTGATTGCAGTATGTATATTCCAACTAGTGTTCGCCTTTTTATACCCGTAACGAATACATATTTGTAAAAATAAAGGATTTCGGAATTAGGGCACTACGGTAAATTGTTTAATATGTACTGAAATCCAAAGATTTTCTTTAACAAATTTTAGAATGCAATTGATGATTCCATTCCGTGAAAATAAAAATATTAATCCGAAGAAAATTCTGGGTTTCGTTAGAAATCTGTCTGATGTCTTTTTTAGTAAAGGAGATTTACAATAGATCTCTTTTGGCTGCAATGAACGGATTGAATCTTCAGCTTCAGCTAATCTAATTTTAGCAAATTTTTAAAAAATTAATTGAGTAACTAGTAGATTATATGATTATTGCAAAGATATAAATGAGTAAAGATATGTAAAATTCTAAGAAGCTTTCATTTAACACGAGTAAACTACATTAGATCTTATGGAAGGAACTTTGTCCAGTTTAAATGTCTTGCCATAAAACCTAATGTAAATTACCTATGTTAAATAACAGCTTTTTTATCTTCTCTCTATTTAATATCTTTGGTTATTGGTTGGGAAATAAAAGTAACGATCATAGTCTATTTTCAATTTCAATATATAAAAGGCTCAATATGAATGTGGATTAATCTAAATGAGCCACAACATCATCTTCAAAATTTAGGGCAAATAAGAGGTTTCTGTCAAATTCTTGTATTATTTCGGTACACATTTTAAAGATATTAGAAAACTAATGAAGTATTCAAAAGTATTTTCGAATTTCTTTTTTTCTTTCACTGTACCAAGAAATCTTAGCCTACCCTCTGGGTGCACTATTCTAACTTAAGACTGGAGTTCTTTCTGTTTCATTGCAATGAACAAATAAAATATTGTATATTAGAAAAATCAAATCCAGTTGATTATTCAATTTCAAATAAGTTTTCTTTCGCAGCCTAAAAGAAAAATAATAATCATTTGATTTCATATAACCAAAAAAAAAAAAAACACACAACTTCATATTTTGTCTATGACCATTAAAGTTTACGAAAATATTGATGATAATTTGCAAAATTACAATTTAATAAAGAGAATAAGTAATTTTTCATTCATACAACAAAAAAAATAATATTTCAAAGATATAAATATAAAATAGAAAATGTGGAAAGTTTAAAAAAGCTTTTATTCAACATAAGTAAATTACATTCAAGCGTAGGCATTAACTCGTTTTTACGATATCTGTGTCTGAAGCATCGATTTTCACGCCGAACTGTCAAATTTGGAGGGGAAAAAAATTGCGTTTTTTTAATTTATAATTTTTAGTGCGTTTCGGATTCCAAACCAAATTCTTTTGAATTAAATAATTAAAGTTAATAAATTTCCTATATAAAGTGTTTAATTCCTGGGTGTAATAACAAACAACATCCAAAAATTCGTGGATATTTCTTTCACAACTAAGTTTGACATATTTTTTATTAAAACGTGCGAATTTTCATTCTTGCCGTATAAAAAAAAGTTTTTATGGTGTTTATTTACTTTTTGGTAATCAAATATAAATTATGTTAATTCATAAATTAGTAAAAAATTGGTTTTTTTTAAATCACGCCGAAATGTCAAATCCCACTTTTTTTTTATTTTGATTTTAACGAAATCTACCAGTAACAGTCATTTTTTGGTTAAAATGGGGGCAATTCTTAAAATTCGTTGAAATTTTTGAAAATTCAGCATTTTCAGTTTTAAATGTTTTTTTTTTTTGGTTTTAAAGTTTCCAAAAAATGAGGCCCTACGTATGAAATGGCTTTCGGCTATTGGTTTACGCAGGAAAGGACATATATAGGCACATACGTGTTTATAATTATTATTTAATAATTTAATTTTGTATTTTTAAGAAAAACTTGATTTTTTTAGCAATCAAACGCAAACATTTTTTTGCAATTCGGATGTTACAGAATGCATGAGCTTTTAGCCCATTTGCGATGTTGCCCCCCGAATTCATGTTTTTAACGCCACCACTACGCCGCACACATAAGCAAAAAATGCAAGTGTATTCCAAAAGTGCTTCAATTTCCCCTGCGAAAGGCCTATCCATATTTTCCCTAATCTAAGATTACATTAGATCTTATGACAGCAGCTTTTACGAGTTTTATCGCTCTATTCTGAACTCAGTAATAACAAGTTCTGACTGTCATAACATGACGTAATTGTCATTTTTTTAAGCTTATTTGTTATTCTGAATTCGTCATAATTAATAACTGTCATAAAAAAAGGTCATAAGTTCTGACCGAAAATATTTGACATCATAGCGAAATTTTATATTTGTTCTCTAAGTGATTCAATTGATAAATATGGAATAACTTCCGCCATTTTTTAACAGTTTAAACTATTATAAATTCATATTTTGTACATTATTATGACTCGTTCGCTGGAATACGAATTTTCGCAGCAGTCATAATTTCAGTCAGAATATTATTATCAAAAATATTTATGACAACAAAACTGTCACAATGCCAGAATAAGCGGGTAAAGCTCTTGCCATAAGATCTAATGTAATTTACTCTTGTTAAAAGCTTTTTTTCGAATTTTACATATGTTTACTCATTTAATATAATATTTGATTATTTGTCCTGTTTATCCATTTCCTTTCAAAATGATACGCTTTTTTATTTAGATTAAATATTTATAAATCCCAAAAATATATATATATTAAAATTAAGCAAATTTTAGACCATAAAAAAAGCACACAAAATATACAATTAAATTTTGCACTTTGGGAATTAGTTAAAGATCACTTTTTTTAGTATTTTACAGAATGATATTTTAATTGGCACTTTATATTCCAAAGCAAAATTAAAAGATAGTTCATTCACGCTTTTATTTAGATTGTTGTCGCTGAAAAATTGCAACAATTCAATTAGCTTTATATGCAATATTAGATACTAACCAAAAGAAATTAGTATAAATATTTAGTTTTGATAGAAATACAAACTTGGGGCGAATCGAATTAGAATATTGGGAAAACTTTTAAAATATAATTTTTAAGAAAATTTGGTATTACAAGTAATTCAAACAAATTTTCAAAATAAATTGATCAATAATTCTTAAATTCTTTTCTATAATAAGGCTCAAAGGTTGTAGCATTATTCTTGATTCAACCTATATGTTTTTAGTATCATACTTAGGTCTTACAGTAAAGTATGAGAAATAAATAATTGCTTTTTTCCACTCTTTAGATATATTTGCGTAACTCCGAATCTATCAATAATAGTTTAACGAATTTCTTTTTAAATATATGAATGAAAAATTAAGTAAGTTTAATAATTCAGCCCCTTTCATTTAAGATAGAGCCAGAAATCGGATATATTTATAACCATTCAATAAACACAATATTATTGAAGATATATATTCGTCTGGAAGCAAACTTGATGAGAGTTAGCATTATTCTCTTCTTGAACAGTGATATATTCAAGTCTTAAAATTACGACTACAATGGTTTATTTTGACATCAAATTGGATTTAAATTTTAATCTGTCACATGAACAAGATTTATAAATCCAGAAATTACAATTAATGCCCAATTTACATCACCGAAACATGCAAATACAAATCACGGAAATTTGTTTTAAGATATTCAATCATTTTTGGTTTGAAGTTGGAAGCAATGCCAGCTATCGTAGACTAAAAATCCTTATTCTTAATAGTTAGAACTTTCTCCTGTGTGAAAGTAAGAGTTTTTTTTTTAATAGGTTAGAACAAAAATTAATGGATTTATATTTCGCAATTTATTCGTTCCACAAACGTATTTTTGTCGCTAAAAAACTTTGTAGCCTGGAATTTCAATAAGTGTGTAATCAAAATTGCATCTAACTGTTTCGGTAATTCAGAGAGTGTTAAAAGCTCTTATAGTTAATAATCTGACTGATGATCATTTCAATAGTGTGGAATCGCTATTATCTTATAAACTCGTACTATATAAATTATGGTTTCATACAATTCTCTAATATAAGAGTATATAATTTTTAAAATACCTAATTCTAATACATATCAGGTGTCCCAATAATAGCGCAAGATTTGTCATTAAGGTAGCATTACTAAAATCTTGATATCCGTTATTGTTGTTATAAATAGTCATGGAACTCTGCACGAAGGAACAACATTATTATTGACAGTTTCGAGCGCCTACTGTGGTCAAAAAGACAATTCCACACAATTCAAATCGTACGTTTAGATTTCCCGTCCTAAAAAGGAATATTTTTAAAAACGGTGGATGGCATTTAATTCGTTATTAAATTGATCGTCGAATGACGTATAGGATGTATCTATAGGATGCAGAATACCGGAGATACTTCATTATTGAGACACTTTATAGTTAGTTAAAAAATACAGTATTTAGTTGGATCTTTAAAGAGGCTGAATTATTACAATATTAATTTAATTGATAAGTTTTTCGAATACAAAGAAATGATATGATAAAAATCAATAGATTCCAAAACAAAAACTAATATATAAAAATTCATAATAAATCCATTTCGACATTCTAAATTATTATCATCAGTTGCTAATAATATATTAATATTCAAAAAGGAGATCACACAAAATCACATTCTTAACAAGAATAAACATTGTTCATTTTAATTTGATTTCTAATATTTTATTATTATTATTTAATTAATTATTATTTATTAATAATTTATATAGAAAATAAATTTTCACCATGTTACGTACGATCTTTGAAGTTCTTCTTAATCATATATTTCCATTAATTAATTTTTTTTAATTTTTTGTACCAATTATAAAAGTTAATAGTTTTATAATATTGAATGTGAATCGATATTACACTATTCTTACATCCTAGACAGATTTCCCATCATTATTGCCCAATTGGTCATTAAAACTCGATAATGAACTTTATTTACGTAATAATTATCAATCTTAAGTATTTATTTAAAGCATCATTATTGTTTTAATTATCAAATGAAATTGTGAAGAGGTCCCAAATTTTTGCCTCACACTGTTTACAGGGCCATCTACATTTGAACATTTTCAAAATTTCATCTGATTTTGACATGTTTTCATCTTTCACATAAACTTGAAAGGAGGAAAAATTGTTATTATTCTAAAAATTTCTTAAAATTTACTAAAATATAATTTTAAAAAATTAATTTTATTGAATCAAAATGAATAAACATTCTATTTTGAAAATTATAAACAAAATAGTAATTTTTTGAACCTTTTGGAATGACAAAAATAATGATCATTGTAAAAAAAGGAAGATGTGTCATGGGTCATCCAGAAGTATCATTAAGTATCGGAGATCTGTCTAGAGCATTATAATTAATATTTAATATATTAAAATTCTTCTTTTTAGATATAATTTTTTCTTGGTGAAGGTAAAAAAAAGCTAAATAATTTTATTTCGAAGGAATAACTAACAAAATTTGTATGCAATTACTATGCATAAAATGGTGTTTGTTGTTTTAGTTAAAATATTGGTGATGGGAATTTCATATTAACAAAAATCATTAAAAATTTACTATTTTATTCTCATTACTACTTTTTTTTTAAGTTCATATTTACTGCTGTTCCCCCATTGGAAGGGGTTGCAAGTACTTGCAATCACTTTTAGTGGGAGTGATCTAAAGAAAATATTAACTCCCAAGTAGATACAAAGACATATTCGGTATATACTTGCAAAATCCCAATGGACAGCATTAACTATTTATTTTATTTAGAACTAACTACGAGAATTATTTTCAAAGATATTTAAATGAAAATATTAATTTTTTTTTTTTTGAAAGGGAAATATTTTGACTGTAATTTTCTTTTTTGTGTCCATTTCTTTCTTATAATTTTTTTTTCTTGCATCCAAAAATAGTATTTTGTCGAATATTTATATTTTAATTAAATTAATTTGAAAATTAATTAATCAATTCGATTTATGAATTGATTAAAATACATGCAATTAAATCCTAGAAAATTATTAAGATCTCTGATCTTCTTCCTGGTTCTCACAAACCTTATACTAATCAAGATTTGTGCAATGCAGAAAATCCAAATGATTTATTGTTCAGTTTTATCTATCTTCAGTATTGTTAGAAAGTCATGAATATAAATAACCGCCATAGTAGAATCTCTGGAAGATTGTTGTTCGTACTTCCGTGTGTTTAAATCACATAGTAGATAAATACTTTTTCATCAAAATGAGGGATATTAGCAAACTCCATCTTTTAAAAATGATTCGGGGTCTTTCATTCAAATTCGGAAGCCGGATATTTTATTTCAATCTACATTTTAAGATAAATTGGATTAAATAAAAATACATATCGAAAAGAAATAAATATGTATAAAAAAAATTAAAATTAAATTTAATTATAGAAAAACCAAGGAAAATCGTCAACTTAAGAAATCTAAATAAATGTTGCTTAAATCATAAAATAAAGAACATAAAAGAAACATATTTTCCTATGTGAATGTGGGACTAGTACGGTGCTAAGTTACATTATTATTGATCGGTCTAAATTGAGACTATGTGTGTGATTTATCCCATTGCCACCTCTTCAAAATAATTTTAATTTTTTGGACTTTGTTTTGATTGGTACTTCAAAATTATTCACACATTGTTTGAGGGAATATATCAATGAAGATCACGTCGCATTTAACCATTTCCTCCAATAAAAATCACGCATTCAACTGAGATAAAACTGGCGGTTTATATAACACATGGAAGAAAAAATTAATACATTTTTGTTTATCTGTTCCTTTCTCTGTGCTTAAATTGAAGAGAATTGAATTAAAAAAGTTTTATGTTTTCGGTTTTTTTACAATTATTTTTTTATAAGATAAAAGTTTATTAATTAATTAATATTAAATTAGATAAATAAATATACGTCAAAATACTATAAAAAAAAACTTGATATGTAACTGAAAGTAATTGTTAAATTTCTTCAAAAACGAAAAAAAAAAACCTTAAATTCAAAAATTTCAAAATTTAATAGTTAGTTTTTCAGTGAACGTTTAAACTCTGGCTTACGTTCCCCTTTGAGATTAAAAAAGGGTTTGGTTTTACAGTTCTTGAGTAACCTGTGTAGCCCAATAAAAATTCAGTTTAACCTAATCGGCTGATTTATAGAGTTTAAACGTTTTTTTTTTGCGATTAACAAATCAAAAAGGAAGATAAAATAAAATTATTCGAATTTAAATGCATTGAAATTTGTTCTAAATTTGTTCTAAAATTCAACATTCGACAAACTAGGAATAAAATTTGATATTTTAAAATGAACGTGGAACAAGAATGGCAACCTGTTGAAGGAAACGCATCAATACGAAATATTCCAATAACCAATATTTCGATAATATTTATGCTTAAAGAAAATATTTTTATTACATTAGGGCTTGTCACGCGTTACTTCGCAAACTTGCAAAATTATTTGATTATTTTTGACAATTCGTTGAACCAATCAAAATGGTTAGAAGATTTCACAGATTTACGAAGCTTATGTCAGAAATAAATGTGACTATTTTCGCAAACTTGCGAAGATGAATTTTTCAGTTTTGACAAATGCAATTTTAAATTTATTTTGACGAGTTTTCTTTTGGAAGCGAATACTAAAAACTACTAAATTGTATAAAATGTCAGGAAAAAGGAAAATAGTAGAATTTTTAATTGAAAATTGTAAAACCCATTCGAGTTAACCTACGAGTTTAATCGGGGTACTTGGGTTAGCTAAACGTTTACTGAAAAACTGGCTATAAATGTTTCTTAAATATTTCTAACATTCTCTTTCTCGTCTTTTTTTTAAATTCTATATTTGATTGATTCTATCGCTCTAATATATATATAAATATATAAATATATTTTTTGGTTTGTTTTTTTAAAAAAAGTTTTTCTAAATATTGTGTTTCAAAAAAAAAAATTTTTAAAACAAAATTCAAAAACAAATCTTATAGTAACGAAACCTACTCATCTGGAATTGGATAATGGTCATGCGCAGGCTCGATCTGTTAATGGTAAAAACAAAATTAAAATCAAAATCAAAAAAAAAAAAGTTTAAAACAAATTTTAAAATAAAACAATAAAATTTTTAATTTTTTTGCAAACCAAATAATTCACCAAAACTTTTTTGTTTTTGTCAAATTCACAAAAAAATGCAAAATTTTTTTTTAGTTTAGTTTTAGTTTTTTAAGCTAAAACAAAGTTTATCAAATTTTTCTTCTATTTTTGATAAAGTTTAAAAAATTTGTTATTTCAATTATTTGTTATGTTTTTTTTTTGTTTTTAGTGGCAAACATTCGTTATTAACGAAATTTCGACGAAATCGATGAAAATAAATGGCTTTATTCTCCAAACGTATCGATACTATTGAGATAAAAGCTTTGACAACGGGCAAAAACGTACATTTCTTGTGTACACGCATGTGCGAGGTTATTTAATGACTTATAGAAACTTGAAGAAACATTAATGTTTCTCATGAATGAAAGAATATAAAGATTGTGCATGTCAGCCATTTTGAATTCTAATTTTCATACTTTTAAATAATCGTGATTTGTCACACAAACAATGTATTTCATGTCTCGGGTGACGTAGGGTGCACAGAAAAAATCAATTTGAAATATGGGAAAGCAGAATCTATATTCTTTCATTCATGACGGTTTCCTATGTTTACATTTCTTTTTCTGCTCATATACGTCATCAGTGTCCATGTATACATTTGAAGTATAGAATAAATCGTGATTATTTGAAAGAAAGTTGGCTTTTTAAAACAATCTATTGTTAGAGACTTGTATGTTTTAATAATATAAATTAAAAAATTATGATAAACTATGAAACACGACTGAGAACAAATCTCGTAATATGTCACGAAAAAAATCTTAAAATGGCTGGAATACGAAATGTGTAATTTTGTATCCTTAAGAAAATCATCACTGATACATAATTAATGTATTTATGAAATAAAATATGTTTAAATTGGTCAAATTTATCTATCAAAAAGTATGATATATCTGGTTTTGAATAAGGAAAGCAAAAATTGCGATTTTATCGAACTCACATTAATACGAAATTTGGCTGAAATATTAATTTTCGTAGCTTGTTTCATTAGAAAATAATTTGCAAAAGTTTTCTTTCAATTTCAGTGAAAATTATCTTAAAATAAGTCTACACACAAAAATTAATTAAATACATTTTTGTTTCTAACTAAACAATTCTTTAATGAGTTTTCTTTTCATTTTTCTGAATTTTATAGATTATTAACTCAAATTAATTAAATCGCAAAAAAGTTTGTTCAGGATGAAATAAGTTCATGATAAATTGCAAAAAAAATTTTTATATTTTATTTTATGAAACTTTCATGAAAAACTCTTAGAAAAAGTATAAAAGTATTTCAGTATGTATAAACAAGAAATAAAACATGAAATAAACTTTCATAATGAATTTCATTTCATAAATAATTAAAGGGACTTTAATTTGAATACGAAATGATTATTCAAAATTAGAACAATATATTCATGGCTCAAAAAAGGCAGATTAAACAAGTGATAGCCCAATAATGCTCACATCAAATTTATCACTTTTAAAGTATAGAAAAAAAGTAGTGTCTAAACACTATAAGTGTGTTTTTTTGGGACAAAAAAGCACGGTTACCATACATTTTATACGGATTTATTTAGGAAATGTATAATATAGCTGTCTAATTTAAGGACAGCTATTTAGTACACTCTATTCAAATATAGATGGCACAAATCAAAACTTTTGTCTTTTATTGCAATATTTCAAATTAGCAGAAAATTGGCTTGAATTTTGAATCTTACCTGATTTTGGTTAATTTTTTTTTCTATTTTTTTTATTGCTTTTTGTTTTATTTGGTTAAAACATTACTTCCAATTATGGGATGGGAATACCGGGATCCCGACATCGTGAGACTTGAAACTTGAACTTTTTTTTAATAAAAAAAGAAATTGTTAAATTGTTTATAAACAAATTCATACTCTCACTTCTTAATACGAAAATAAGAGCAATGTAGTACAAAATGTATATAAACGTTGTAAACTTTATATTTCGTAAATGTTTGTATGGGAAATGCAAAATTTACGACGTTTACGATGAATACCATTCATGTTCCCTAAGCTATAAATTTAAGACCGCTTAAAAAGTACTTACTTTTAATATTTACATGATACCAACTGCAATGACAATCATGAATTATTTCCAATCATTATCAAAGCCGTAATTGTAAAATTTATTGTTCTACAGATACAATTTTTGGCTCTAGACAACGAAGATTATGAACCTGCGACGAGTTACATCAACATCTAAATTTGAGTTATTCGTAACGAAAAGATAATACCAAAAAAGATGGAATTCATAGAAGATCCAAATCCGATATCAGTATGGGAACAGTTTGCCCCGGGAGTTTCATTAGTATTGAACGGTCAAAATTGAGAGTGTGTGTGTGATTTATCGCATTACCACCTCTTCAAAATAATTTGAATAAAATGATTAAATGGGACGCCATTTTTATTCTGATATTCTCCCAAAAAATTTCTAAATAATTATGAAGGACGAATCAAAACAGAGATTAAAAAAAAAATATTTTACTTATTCAGAAAAGGGCATGGCTGGTTTTCAAAAGGAAAAAAAAATTTATTTATAAAATATGGTCTTATACAGGGTGACACAAAATGAACGTTTTGTATTATTTAGGAGCCATTAAGTCCCTTGCAGTATGCGCTGTTGTTTCATCTTGTTGGAACCAAATCGTGGTTTTCCACAGCTGGCCTAAAAATTTTCCAACATCTTCCGATATTGAGCACTATTAATGGAAATTGCAACACCGTCTTCATTTTCGAAGAAATTTGAACCAGTGATCCTCCCAGACGATACACCGCACCAAACAGTACACATAAGTGGGTGTAACTGTCGTTGATGAAATGCTCTTGGATTCTCTGTAGCCCATATCCTGCAGTTCTGCTTGTTTATGAAACCGTTTAATTGGAAATGGGCTTCAATGCTCATTATCAAATTGTTAAAACAATGGACCGTTCATGTTCAAAATAAAGTTGGATGATTTTGGTTCGTTGCTCGATTATGTATTGTTCCATTTCACATTCCCCATTACAAAATCCTGTAATCACATTTTTAAAAAAATTGAACAAAAAATTATCAATAATTCACTCTACAACATTTTGCGCCACCCTGTCTTTCCTTTTATTTGATCTATATTTCTTTTAAATGCGATCTCAAAGACGAGGGGTACAATGTTTGCGGAGACAGGTGTTTGATTTTTTGGCAATATGAAAATATTTTTGGTGATTTGATTCCATGAAAAATATATTTCAATATAATTTCTGGTCGAGTTTCTGGACAAGTGGTGTTTTAAGGCAGAGGGGAACACATTTTTTAGAAATACTCTTTTTGTGTTGTATTATCACAGATTGTGTGGTTTTTTTTAAAGAAATTTTAAAATCAATGTGCCGATCTGTGAATACATTTTCTATAAAACAAAATTATGAAAGGTCAGTTTTTTAAGCGATTTTATGATTTTTGTTTTTTTTGCTAGCTAAAAATTTTTTTAGGGAATGCATATAAATTGCAATATCGGGAAATATATAGTAAATATTTTTCTTAAGGCTTATGAGGAAAATCTCTCTCAAAAATGGATTGATTATGTTTTCAGTTTTTTTAATTTGTTTTGAGAAGATTTACTTGAAGACTTTTTTGAATTATTCATTTTAAAGGAACAGTGCTTTCTGAGGAGAACTAAGATCATGTAACTAAGCACTTTTTTCTATGATCAAAACACGGGTTTTCTTCACAGAACCAATGCCCGTATAAAGAATGGCGCATGGAGGCAATAATACACACCCATCCTTATTTGAATTTAATTTCATTATTGCCAAAATAATGGCTATGAAATTGGTGTATTCGTCCAACGCTACCAATTGCGAAGCAGATGACGACGATTTTCTAAATTTGGATTGGAAGGCAATATTGAATTCAGAAGAATCTTATATTACCCAAGACACAACTGGATCAGATTTAACTTCTCGCACCTTTTCTCCGTTAGACGACCCGGAAATTGAACACGAAGATTTTAAAATTTTTGATAGCCCTAATGACACAGGTGCTCAACGCTTTTTTTCTGGTTTTATTTTATTTAAAGTTCTTGCGAAATTGAAATGTCTAGACTGTTGCGCATGCATGATTAAGTCAGAATCTTCAATGACAAAAGCTTCTGAAGCCTTAATTTTTTTCAAAAATTTTAGCCAAAATTCTGATTTTGGCAAATTAATTAATCCGACTGATATGTGTGCCGAGATTTTTAATCTACATTTCAATGTTTTTAATATCATTTTTGAAGAAAGCCCGGAGGTTAAAAACATTAAAAAAATTATAGAAGCTAAATGTTTTGAAGAAACCAATTCTTTATACGGGCATTGGTTCTGTGAAGAAAACCCGTGTTTTGATCATAGAAAAAAAGTGCTTAGTTACATGATCTTAGTTCTCCTCAGAAAGCACTGTTCCTTTAAAATGAATAATTCAAAAAAGTCTTCAAGTAAATCTTCTCAAAACAAATTAAAAAAACTGAAAACATAATCAATCCATTTTTGAGAGAGATTTTCCTCATAAGCCTTAAGAAAAATATTTACTATATATTTCCCGATATTGCAATTTATATGCATTCCCTAAAAAAATTTTTAGCTAGCAAAAAAAACAAAAATCATAAAATCGCTTAAAAAACTGACCTTTCATAATTTTGTTTTATAGAAAATGTATTCACAGATCGGCACATTGATTTTAAAATTTCTTTAAAAAAAACCACACAATCTGTGATAATACAACACAAAAAGAGTATTTCTAAAAAATGTGTTCCCCTCTGCCTTAAAACACCACTTGTCCAGAAACTCGACCAGAAATTATATTGAAATATATTTTTCATGGAATCAAATCACCAAAAATATTTTCATATTGCCAAAAAATCAAACACCTGCCTCCGCCAACGTTGTGAAATATAGATCAAATAAAAGGAAAGACAGGGTGGCGCAAAATGTTGTAGAGTGAATTATTGATAATTTTTTGTTCAATTTTTTTAAAAATGTTATTACAGGATTTTGTAATGGGGAATGTGAAATGGAACAATACATAATCGAGCAACGAACCAAAATCATCCAACTTTATTTTGAACATGAACGGTCCATTGTTTTAACAATTTGATAATGAGCATTGAAGCCCATTTCCAATTAAACGGTTTCATAAACAAGCAGAACTGCAGGATATGGGCTACAGAGAATCCAAGAGCATTTCATCAACGACAGTTACACCCACTTATGTGTACTGTTTGATGCGGTGTATCGTCTGGGAGGATCACTGGTTCAAATTTCTTCGAAAATGAAGACGGTGTTGCAATTTCCATTAATAGTGCTCAATATCGGAAGATGTTGGAAAATTTTTAGGCCAGCTGTGGAAAACCACGATTTGGTTCCAACAAGATGAAACAACAGCGCATACTGCAAGGGACTTAATGGCTCCTATATAATACAAAACGTTCATTTTGTGTCACCCTGTATAAGACCATATTTTTTTTGCTTTTGAAAACCAGCCATGCTCTTTTGTAGTTAATTGGTGCTTCCAAATGTTTCATAAATTTTTTGGGGGAATAAATCACAATGAAGATCGCGTCCCATTCCTCCAATAAAAATCACGCGTTCTACTATGTTAACTTTAGGGATTTTTTTTACACACGGATAGGAAAACACAGCGTACATAAATTTTATATAAAAAAATTCCTCTGTTTATATACTCTGTGATAATACATACTGGTATTATCTGTAGTGCCGGTATTATTAAATTACAATACCCAAATACTGGTATTTATAATTTATAGTCCGGTATTCCCAATCCTATTTCAAATGGCTGTCTCGCAAAATATTATTTGTTTTAATTTCACTATTTGTCTGAAAAAAGGACTTTATTTCTTCTAATCTCAAAAGACATGATTGAAGTTGGCTGCGTGTTCCATCAAATAATTTCAGTCGTATCAACATTCAAAATTAAAAGTTATGAAAACATAGAAAATCGAATAGTGGCCGATAGAATTTCCAAAAAAAGACAACTTATGTGAACTACCAACTGCGTTACGAAATGTATGAAAATGCCAATCAATTGTAAATCTCTGATGTTTCACGAACCGTATCTATGGGCCAGGACTTCTTAGTACCATCCCCTGACTGTACTAACTAACTTTTCGTAATGTGTTTTGCGCTTCAATATTTTATGTAAAAAACGAAAATTATTAATAAAAAATAAGTTAAAGAAACATTTCGTTAAAATAAATAAAATATAAATTTAGAATAAGTGTTTTTCAGAATTCTTTCAGGAAATTGTAAAACAATATATATTTTCCTTATTTCGTTTTTTTTTTCTTTATTTTGCTTATATTTTCTTGAAGATGAATGAAAACTCGATCTTTGAAAAAAATCTAAAAATCTGGATAAATTGGTTCGAAATCGTTTGCCACTAAAAAGAAAATCGCTGTTAAAATTTGTTTTCTTTTGTTTATTCTTGTTTTCTTTTCAAATTAATCAATTACTTAACAAATATTAAATATATTAATTATTTAATAAAATAAAAGATTCTGAATTTTATTTTCAATTCGTTTTGGTTTCATATTATTTTTTGCATGAGAAATTTCGAATTAATAAGAATTCCATATTTTGTAAGAAATAAAACAAAATATGCATGACTTTAAAAAAAAAGAAAAGATTAAAAATAATTTAATGAAACATAAAAGCTCATAAAATATTAAAAATAACATAAAATGTGTGGACTTTTAGTATGATTTGTTTGGCATTGTAAATTGGTGTTCTTTTTGTGTTTTATTAAAAATGAAAAACAAACAGCTTTTTTTTCTAATAATGTGTGTCTTCTTTTTTTCTGTAAATAGTATTAATAATAAAATACTAAAAATAATATAATTAATAATAATTTGAATGAAGGAATTTATTTCTTTAAGTTTTTTTTTTTTTTGTGTTGAATAAAATGCATTTTTTTTTTGTTCTTTGGAATATTAACAAGAAAACATTACTACAAATTATTTCAGCTTCACCATTACCATCGCCAATGCGATCACCAGCTAAAACTCCAGCCACTAATCGTGCACCATGTTGTACAGCTTTATACGATTTCGAACCAGAAAATCCTGGTGAACTTGGTTTTAAGGTAAAACATTTAAAATCGAAAAATTCTGTTTTTATTTTATTTGTGTCCGGCTACATGAAGTGTGTACACTAAGGCATGGTTCGAATAATTGAATATTTGAGCAAACAGAACTGTTCAATAGTCTTATAATAGTCTTATGGATTTTGCAATCGAAATTGTTTTTAACTCAATTTTGTACATAAAAACCACGCGTTTCTTTATACTTTTAGACGCCAAAATGAGTAGAAGAGATTTTATGTTATGCATATTCCAAATATTTTAAGTGTTAGTTCCTGTATGAATAGGCATTCTTATTATTTTCATAAGTGTTAGAATTGTTTATTAAAGCTAAATTTACTTTTATCTCTGTTGTACTAATATAATGTAATCTAAAAAAATGATAGATAGATAAAGAGAATGGGATTTGAATCATATGTATTTTTAAGAGAATATTTCCTCTTTTGCATTTTTATTACGTTTTTCTTTTTCTTTCATATAATAATTTATTACTTTTTGGAAACTGTAGTTTTTAGTTAAATTCTGGGCATTTACATACAAACGACTTGTTTGAATAGACTATCAAATAATTCATTGTTTATTTACATCGAAAATAAATTAACTTTTCCATGCCCTAGTGTACACCATAAGCAAGTGAATTTGTCCTAACCCCCGAAACATACTATATTCAGTCACAAATAGATGTACTTTTCGTTTTTTTGTTTTATTAAATAGCTCCAAAAACAATTCAACTAATTTTATATAAAAAAGATAAGCGGTAGCTTATAACTCGAGGTTGGTGTAGAAATAGTCCATCAACAAAAAGTATGAGAAAAAATACTAAACTTGCATTATTGGAAATTTCGTAGATAAAAAAAAACGGAAACTATTTCCAAATTTCAAGTAAAAGAATGGAAAAAATACATGCCTTTATTTTAATGGTAAATAAATGAATGCTTTGTGGAATCAGAATTAGATTTGGTACACATAACAATCATAGTTTTCTAAAGATTATTTTAATTGGATTTTTTAAAAATTAACGTGGATCTCGGTATTAATTTGTAAATTATAATCATAGTTTGATCTTTCTATAAAGTACACTTTCATATGGGTCCTGGGTGACCAAAGAATCTTGAACTCATTGTATTAAGCAAGATTCATAGGCGAGAATAGAGCAAAATCCATGCAAAACAAGGGGAGTTCATTTTATATAAGAATTGTATAGAAACTCAATTTCATACTGATAATTTTCGGACATAGTAAAAATGAAAGTAGGGTCGAAAACTTGAAAAATTTGAATGTACAAAATTTGAAAACAATACTAATATGCTAATTAACACAAAATCACAATAAATGATCGGTATTAAGATTAATTTAAAATTTTTAATTACTATTCTTTAAAGAAATTTAATTGGAAAATATGGTGACCGGCGGATTTGACTTGGGCAATTCGATTAGTCGCAATTTAACTCAGTACTATTTGACTAGGCACAATTAAACTCGTTACAATTCGACTCGGAAAAAATACAAAGGTGAAGTAGAATGTCAAAGGGTTTCAGGCGCAGAATCAAAGAGAAATATGTGTCCCACAATAAAATAAATACAAAGATCTTTTCGAACATTGATCTAGGATACCAAATAAGATCAATAATTACTAATGAATAATTCAATGCATTTAACTTGGCAGAATTCGACTAGGGAACAATTTTAACTCGCGTGTTAAATACATTGAATTAAATTTTTCCCTAGTTGAATTGTACAGAGTTAAATTGTGACTAGTCGAATTGTGTCGAGTATTGCCCTGGAATCGGAAAATATAGTAAAGAAAAATAAGCAAAATTGCTTATAAATTGAAAAAGGAAATTAATACCGCAGATGGGGTTTAATCTAAAGTTATTTCAGTCAACGGTCTTAACTAATGGAGCTATGACCTGGTGTAATTTAATACAAAATACTTAGTCTTCTTCAATAATTGTATAAAGCTCCAAACAGAATGACGGATCTACGACGGATTCACAACGCCTTCAAATTTAAAATGTACATACGTTTTCAATTAGACTACACAGAACGCGACGGATCCACGTCGGATTATTGAAAACCGTGAATCGGTCGTGCGTCCGTCATTATGTTTCCCCGCATAAAAACGTTTTTAATTCAATTAATTATTATGGTTTTTTGAGTAGAAATAACAAATTATATATAATTCCAATTATCCAATTAACACTTCAAACTAAACCAAAATATATTTTTTTTTCTAAACTTAAAAAAGAACTTAATTTATATTAAATAAGCTTATATTTCTTTTTTTCTAGGAAAATGATCTCATTCAACTTTTAAATCGTGTCGATGAGAATTGGTATGAAGGCAGTGTTAATGGTCGAACCGGATATTTTCCGCAATCATACGTTCAAGTTGTTGTTCCGCTACCAAATTAAATTAACAAACAAAAAATAATATTTTGCAAAAAAAAGAACATATTACTAACAAAAATTATATTAAACATAAAATATAAAAAAAAACAAAAACAAAAACCAGAAAAAGTTAAACAAAAACTATAAAAATAATTAATTTTTATTTAATAATATTTACGTAAAAATAAAAAGAAAAAAAAAATGATGAATGAAGAAGAAATTTGCTTAAAAAACAGAAATTATGATTAAATTTTCATAAAAATAAAAATTACTTTCTCTCTTTGAAAAAAAAAAAAACAAAACTTTTCTGCCAACAAATCAAGTGTTACGATTTCTTACGATTTTTAACGGTCAAAAAAATCCAAAATATTTAAATTATTCAATTTTTATGCTAAATATACAATTTTCCAAATGAACCAGTTGAAAAAGTTTGTTCTGAAATCAGTAATTTTCATTTAAAAAATATTTCGACCGTTAAAAATTCATAAAATAGAATTTCAAGAACAAAAAAAAAGTAAAAAATTAATAATAATTAAGCTTATTCAAAAATTAAAAGTTTGAAAATTAAAAAAAAAAGAATTAAATTTTTAAGTAAAAATCGTGTTCAAAAAATTCATTAAATCAATAAAAAAATTATAAAGCAAAAAGAAAGAAAATTAAAAAAAAAAGTTTATTTCTGAAAAATTCTAACAATTTTTTTTGTTTTTAATTTCAAATTTACGAATTTATCCATCACAAAAAAAAATTCATTAACTTTTTATGATGTACATTTTTTAATTCAATTGTTTCTTTTAATTATTTAAAAACAAAAAAAAATCCAAAACGAAATATTAAAAATTAATTTTTAAGTTTAATAATTAAATTAAAATTAAAAAAAATATATAAGTTTTGAAAGTGGAAAAATAAACTATATTCAATGTGCTATAAAACAAAACAAAAAACATAATTTAAAAAAGAAGGAACAGAAATAATGATTAAAAATTATTATTGAGCATGTTTTTTTTATTTTTTATCTTTTATTTCATTGTTTTTAATTGTAAAAATAAAAAAAGAAATATTTTTTGGTATTGTAATTATTTTTTTTTTTCTTTAATGTAAAATACTTTCTTTTAAGAATATAATTTCTTTTTTTAATGCTTTAATTAATTTTTAAGCATTTGTTTATGTAGTTTTTATGATTTTTAAATACATTTACATAATTTTTTTTTTTCTTAAATTTTTGATTTATTTTCATTTTCCTTAAATTTTTTCAGCAAAATTACATTTTTTTTATGTAATTAAAAAAAAAATGCAAAAAAAGCAGAAAACTAATAAAGTAAAAAGTTAAAAAAAAAATTCAATCATTTAAAGTTAATTAATGACAAAATAAAGAATACAAAATAAAACTTTTATGACAATATTTTCATGGGACTGTGCGGGGAGATAGTTTAAAAATGAAATTGAAAATTTTTAATATTAAAAATTAAATATGTAATATAATTTTAAAAGAAATGAAGAATAAGTTTTATTTTGCGCACTAAAAATCAAAAGAGTCAAATCGAAATGGTTTTGATTTTCGGTTTACGAGCACTTTCCTAATTTTTATGGTTTTCATTCCGGTTCGGTTTTGGTTTTTTTGCGTTTGTTATTATTCCAATTATGCGTTTCGGTTTGAAAATGGGTTTAAAAAAATGGAAATTATGTAATTAAAAACCGAATTATTTTACTGATTAAAAATTAAATGTAATATAATTTTAAAAAAATGAAGAATAAGTTTTATTTTGCGCACTAAAAATCAAAAGAGTCAAACCGAAATATTTTTGATTTCCGGTTTACGGGCAGTTTCCTAATTTTTATTGTTTTCATTCCGGTTCGATTTCGGTGTTTTTGCTTCTGTTTCGGTTTCGGTTTAAAATGGGTTTTAAAAAAATGGAAATTGTTAAAAAAAAGACGCCCCAATTATTTTACTAATTAAAATTATTAATAATTTTCGATTTATCGAAAAATACCGATTTATTTCGGCTTCCGGTTTCGGTTTCGGTTTGATTCTCTGCTAGAAATTGATAAATTAAATATGATTGTATTTTCTTGGTTTTCCATCTTTATGAATTGGGACAAACCTGCGACAGTATTTAGTAAACGATTTTGAGATGGTGTAATTAATTATACAAGTAAAAAAGATTCTAAAAGGATATAAAAATAAAAGTATGTATTGGAGGAACAGTATCCGAATAGTGCCGGTTTACAAATTGTGTAGTAATAACTAGCAGTTGTCTATTGAATTATATAAGTTTTTTTATTTATGACATTGTGTAATATTTATTCGAAAGAATAATGTGGTTAAACGCCATTGACATATTTGATGGGTAAATATTTAACCATTTATATATATCAAGTGTCTCCATAATAGCGTCAGATTTAAATGTCGTGCTATCTTCGTTTCATTAAGTTTACAGTACTGAAATCTTCACATCTGTCATCTACCATTGTTGCTATTAATAGTCATGGAACTTTGCAGGAAGGAACGACATCATTATTGACAGTTTGTCAAGTTTCGAGCGCCTACTGTTGTCAAAAAGACAATTCCACAAAATTCAAATTGTGCGTTTCTTTCGGAGCATTCTTTATTTAATTAATTATTAAATTCCCTATCGAATGAGGTATAATTCATACCTGTAGGACCCAGAATACCTGAAATATACGTATACCTTCATACAAGAGAATTCTTGTATTTCCTGTCCTAAAAAGGAATATTTTTGAAAACGGTGAATGGCATTTAATTCCTTATTAAATTGATCGTCGAATGAGGTATGGGTCGTCTTTATAAGATGCAGAATACCCGAGATATACTTGTACACAAACTTCAGTTACGCAAATTAAATCTTGCACTTTTATTTGGGACACCCTATATATATACGTTGACGATATACGTAAAACTAGGTATTTTCTTTTTTTTTTGGATACATCCATTGAAAGAAAGTAGGATCAAATTTGTCCATGGTCAAACAATTTTGTTTTTTTTTTTAATAAAATTTCTGCTTTAACTCACGTTCAACCTGATAGGGTACAATCTGTACTTCTATTTGCCATCGTGACACACCATTTATGTTCCCAATTGTAATTTTAATTAGTATTACATATTCCCTACTTTTGATAAACTTAAACTAGCAGTAAATCACTGATAGTGATAATAATGAATGAACTAATCAAATTCTCTCAAAAGAACAAACCACATATAACCACGAGCTTGTTCCATCCATACAGAGTATAAAAAAGCGGACCGCCGTTGAGCGTGTTTATAAAAAGTTAAAGAAAAAATAATTTGAATATTAAATAATTTAGAAAACTAAAATTAAACAAATAGCATAGCCCCAGTAATTAATATCATTGGTTGAGAAAGTGTTTTTTTTTGTTTGTTTTTAATTCCTTTTAATAAAATACATTTTTCAAAATTTTCCCGTATCACTAGAACACACGGGCTTCTCTAGTTTCTTTTAAAAATGTCGACAATCCTTATTAAGTTCATATTAAAAGCAAGAATCCTGAAAATATAATCCTTAAAAATCAATTCTTTTTTAATTTTAACTTTTTTAATATTAAACTCTTGAAATTTTTAAAGTTTGTAAAATTGCAGCAGCGAAAAAAAGGAAATAATAAAATTGAAAAGCGCTAAACTTAAAGAATCACAATCAATATTTTAGAAAATTTTTAAATTAATTCAAAATATAGAATTTTTAAATAGTAAAATTTTCTTCAAAAACATTTTTATTAAAACTAATTTTCGAAACAAAATAAAAAAACTTATTTAAATTTAATAACCGACAAAAATAAAAACACTACAAAAATGTTTAAATATTTTTAAATCAAAAAATAGACTAAAAACATTTTCTGTTTTTTTCTATTTCTTTGAATAAAATCATCCAACATATTTAAAACGCTTAAAATAAAAAATATATGAAAAAATGTAAGCAGAAAATATGATCATCCGGCGTTCCACGGAACCCTTGTATACGGTTCTTAGGATACTATTAGCTAGAAGGATATTCCGCAGGTCATATAAGATTGAAGAAACTTGATCTATAATATTATATGAGCAAATTGTTTTATTTTCCAATTACTTTTGGAGTTTAGTCCGCAGAAAATAGCTATTTATAAGAGTCTGGATTTTGTAGACAAAATTTGCTTAATAAGAAATAGAAATAGAATATATCAGGCCTATTTTAGCTTTAAAAATTTACCAATTTCTTCTATCTTTTGAATTTTGAATTAATCGAAACCCAATCCAAATAAATAAAATACCTCAAAATAATAAATAAATGAATGGCAATAATTCCGAAACACGAAACAATTTTCTTTTCAATTTTTATTTGAATTAAAATTAATGAAATTAAAGAAAATCGCAATAAAATGCTTGAAAATATTCAGAAAAAAAAGGCACGGCAGTAAAATTTTGAAAAATATTTATATTTAAAACTATAAAATTTTAGTAAAATAAAAAAAAATTATATTTAAAAATGTGTTTTATGAAAAAGTTGTAATTTGAAGAAAACAAATTAAAATTGTGAAAATATTAAGAAAATCTTTTAGATAGAATTTGAAATTTAATTCACGAGCAGTTATACTAAAAAAAAAAGAAATATTCCAAACAAAAAAGCAAGTAAAATTTTAATATTTTATTTTTATTTTTAATTAAAATAATTTTATAAAAGATTTAATTTCATTTTATTGACAAAAAAGACAAGCAATGTTATTTAACTAACTAAAAAAACAAAAAGATATCATTTTTAAAAAGTACAATTTATGTTGTAAATGTAAAAATATTAAATATTTTGCAATTGTTTTTAGAAGGAAATTAGTTTTAAAAAAATTTTTTTTAGTTAATTTTTTGAATTTCAAAATATATTTCAAAAATTGTTTTGTTATTTTTTGAAGCTATTAAAAATAGTAAAAATAGTTTATAAAGGTTGATAAATGCGGAGGGATTACATTCGGTTTCACACATAATTAATGTCCAGAATACTATCTCGTGGAAATGTTTGTTAAAACAACAATTTTTCCCAATGAAAAATATCATTAGTTCTACATTTTTGCGATATGCCAGTTTGCGGATATCAAATATCCTTAGACATTAATTTTTTTTAAAAAACTATCTAGCCTAGAATATTCTCGTACATGATTCCTAATAAAAAAAAACTTCCTTTACTTCCCTTTTTAAAAACAACGCGAATTCCCGAACTATAAAATTCAAATTATACCTAAATATATTTTCTATAAACTCTTTTTCCTAATTTGATTAAATTTCTTTAAATTTATTAAGTAACATGCTAGATATTTGTATTAATTCTCGTTGTTGTTTAAGAGATGGCGTAGTCATGTTATTTTCACATTGTTTATCGTTACAGTTCTATTATCAATTAATTCCAGTATTTAGTATATGATATTGAGGTGAAATTTAAGCAACAAGGCTCATCGATAATAGAGCACGGTAAAAGCATATCGTAAGGTGGAATCAAGATAATACCTGCTGTCTGGCGAAAATCGTCGGCTGTCAACCCAGAAAAACGATATCGAAAGAATTGCTAGCTCTCAGTAAAGCAAAAATTCAGCCGGCTGTAAGTGGCCTAACTGGGGACTGCCGACTTAATTATCACTTTGAGTTCATGACTCGGACAGATGACTCTTCCTGCGATACAGAGAAAGAGCGGAGCACCTTCTTGGTCAATGTTCAACCTTTTAAAAACTGCAGACTCAAAACTTTCGGCGATCGGTTTGTCGAACCAAATGCCATCAATGGGATCCATGCCAACCGGATATCCAGCTTCATTGTAGGCTCTGGAAGGCTGGCCAATCCCACAATCTAAGGATTCAATCCACAGTGTGCACATCGGACCCAATTCGTTGTCTAAGTGCCGAGATTGCCAATACTTATTACTCCCAACGTCAAAATCAGTCAAGCAGCAAAAGAGCATTTGCATTACTTTTTTCCTTCAATCTTAAAGCTTGCTGTGTACATGCTTTACCTGTAACTATTATATGATTTTGATTTTAACGAGAAACAACGATCTGGTCAGCCGGGTTCGGGTGTTATGTACTATGAGCTGCTAAAACCTGATTACACAGCTAACGCTAACTCACCACCAACAATTAATCAATTTGAAACTAACATTACAAGAAAAACGATCAGAATATCAAACAAATAACAAAAATTAATTCAAATACGCAATATTTATTACAGAAAAACATAAATGTTTTCTTCCAAACATGAAGCAATCCAAAATCCCATTTAATAATCCCAAAAAATATAATTTTCTGAATTTCATTAGTTTTACTTTTAAGAAAATCGCTCCAGAAAATTTGTACAAATAAATTAATGTTAAAGGATATCAAAAATTGGAGGCGATTTTCTTACTGACATATCGCAAAATTGTTATGATCGAATTTTTTTCAATACTATTCAAGCTTGTTTGTGGGAACAAATTCCAGAAAGAAACTGAAGAATATTTATTCGAAAGCTTTATAGTTTAACTAAACGAAACGATATTCAAATTGAGATCTTTGAGATGTTTAAATCCTTCGAATTTAATATAATTTCTTTAGTTCAACCTTTAAAATTTTTTAATAAATGGACAAGTTAATCAAAATACATTATTAATTTGTGATATTCTTGTTGAAGAATTAAAATTTGAATCAATAACTTTTAACATATCACAAAAAATAAAGCTAAAACAAAAATATTCTTTTTAAAAAAGAAATTCGCAAATATATTTTTTATTATTTGCTTTTTGATAATAATAAAAACCTAAAAAAATATTCTAAAATAAAGCAATTTTTAAATATTAAAAATATTTCATAAAACATTGAAAATGAACAAAAATTAATTTAATTTAAACAAAACTAAAACAAACTTGTCCATAATTTTTCATTTTATTTAAAAACCAAAAAAGTAATCTTTTAAAAAACTTAATTTATTTACTAATTTAAGCTGAAAAATTAGGTTGAGAGCCTGTCGAAAAATTCAATATCTAGGAATAGCTTGACGAGAAATATTACTTCCGGGAATACATGCGTGTTTTTCTGCTCATTATAAGCCTCGTTTCCGACAATAACTGTTTGAGCGTTTCGTGAAAACGCAGCTTTATGAGTAGTGTAGATCCCTTCCCTTGTAGAAAAGAACGAGCTTTTGATGTATTTAAAACGGTGAAAACTCGAAAACTCGCTTCATATATGCTTGCACCACTTGTATGTGTATACAAACGTGTAATATTGATGTATATAGAACGGGAAAATCACGAATTTGAAGCTATAAGGTTGCTATAACTTCAAAAATCCATTTTGGAGTTTTTGCTCATGCAAACTAATCCACAAACATCATATTTTCAACAACAAAAAAGTTACTTTCAAAGTAAATGATCCCGCAAACACGTATGTGGTATTGAGACTATAGTTTTCCAACGTAAGATTTAAATCATATTTCTTTTATTTATTCGTCAAGAATATAAAGAATTAATAAATATGATTTTACTAACAGCAATCTGTTAGCAAGTTAAACGTTAGTCAAGTCAAGCGCATGTCCATTTTTAAAAATGTATATTCCAAGAAAACTTGAAATTCTGGAGGAAAGCTTGAGAAACATCGTTATAGACAATCCCGGTTGTGCGGTCTGTTTGATGTCACTTTATATAAAAATCAAAGAATTTTAGATCAATCAGTATTTTAGGGAGTAATAAATTAACCGCCGGCTCCAGAATAAGAACTTATTAAATTACATTATAATATCCCGGATTCCATTGCCTTATTTTGTTTATGTTGTTTGTATTCAATTCGAATTTAATAAGGTTTAGTTTCTTAATTTAAAAAAAAATACACACATATTTTAGTTCCATGGAAAAGGTAGCTGCTCTTTTAAATGAATGAAAACATAAACATGTTTGTATTTATCATAATAATCATAATAAGTTTTAGAATGGCAAAACCGTAAAACGATATTAAATCTGAAACCAGCAAACAAATAAATCATCCTCAATATTAAAATAGTTAACCACAAACTTAGAATTTAGCCATAGACTAATATATACCCAGATGTCCAATCTACATGGGCAGCATGATGTGTTCAGTCTTGTTGTTGTAGGTGAAATTGAAGTAGAATGCATGAAAATAGCTTGTAAAAGAAAGAGAAAATGTATAATGTATTTGGATATTAGTACACAAGATGAATCAGTTGAATGTAGTTATTAAATGCTTTCCATTCCGACTCTTCAAGATATTGGCTAAATTTCAAGTACATCTGAGTACTTGAACCAAAGACATAAATGAGTTTATATGTAAAATTCTGTAAAGCTTTTATTTAATATGCGTAAATTACATTAGATCTTACGGCAAAGCTTTTAAGGAACTCTTAAAACTCATGCCAGAAGATCTAATGTAATTTACTTATCTATTATCTAACATATTAAATATATAAAAATCAACGTTTGTTTGTTCGTATTTTATGCGTTGGCACACCGTTCGTCTGATTGGGATAAAACTTTGCCAACTTATTACTTGCACTTGCGGGAAGGTTATAGGCATAATATTTTGCCGAAGTTTACCGAAGTGTGCCGAAATATTTCGAAATTTACCGAAAATTAACGCTCTTTAAGAAAAATTGTAAAATCAGATCTTTAAACTTCGGCAAATGTCGGTAAAGTTCGGCAAATTTCGCTAAATTTCGGCACACCTAGGTAACATTCGGCAAAATATTTAAAAAATGTATTGAAATAAAATACAATTTGTATAAAAAACCAAGATAACTCTTCGAAATTTCAAACGAAATTTCCACAATTTCTTCTGCGGCACCAACGCACCGGGTACCAGCTAGTATTAAATAAAAGCTTTTTTGAACTTTATATATATATATATGGCTTTGCTTCAACAAATTACACGTTCTTTAAGGGTACAAATGGAAAACTACTATTATTAATTTATGTTTTCATTTAAAAATCCACCATTTTTTTTCACACCAAATTCTTATTGTCATTCTAGTAATGACTTTTTTGAACATTAAGAACTACTTGTAAAGCCCGAAAAACAAACAAATAATTAATTATAAAAATAAATATGCTGAAAATTTAAAAATGCCAGACTTAAAAAACATACTCAAATATGTTAAAAATAAATAAAATATTTATTAAAATACAAGCAAAAATGAAACACAAAGGACAATACATAGTGTTAATTAATTAAAAACAAAAAAAATAAAAATATTAAAAAATAATCTCTTAAAAAATATTTCAAAAAAAAAAAACTAAAAAATAAAAATCAAATTTTTAATTAAATTAAAAAAACGTTTTCAAGAAGAAACAAAAAAGACAAAAATTAACAAAAATTTTAGTCATTTAAAAAAACTAAAAAAAAAAAAAAATTTAAATATAATAATTAAGAAATAATTAATAAAAAAACTAATAATTATAATTAAAAATTCTTTATGTAAAAATAAAAAAATATGAAAAATTTTATTAAATATTTCCAAGACAAAAACAAAAAAAAAACTTACATTTTATTAAATTATTTAAATTTTATTATTATCACACTTTTCAAATATAATTACTAAAAAAAATATTAATTTATAAAAAATTAAATGTTAAAAACAGAAATCATCATCGTCCTCAATTATTAAAAATATTTTTAAAAAAAAGAGAAAAAATAGTTATTTAAAATACAATTTCAAAAGTAGCAACATAAAAATACTAAAAACTGACAGAAAAAGAATAGATACTCATAAAAGAAATTTCGATACTCGACAAAAATATCAAAATGGCGTTTTATTTTTTTTTGGAGATTAACAAAAACAAAGAAATCTATAACTATTTAAAAAAATAAAGAATAATACAACAAAAAAAAACAAACCTATTTATTGTTAATGTTTTGAAATTAATTATATATATTTAAATAATAACAAAAAGTGTTAAATAAATTGAATCAGGTTTTCTATTAATTGTAAAAGAATAATATTTACAAAATCTTACCAACCGAAAATATATGAACAGAAAAGAAGAAATGCGCTAAAAAAATATTTATAAATATTAAAACGTAAAGTATTAAATTAAAAAAAACTAAATAGAAATAGTAATATTATTAAAAAAAACCAAACAAAAAACCTATAAGAAAAACTAATTATTAAAAAGAAAATATTCTTCGGTTTAGTTTTTTCTTTTTTTAAATAATTTTTATAGATTTTAAATAATTCAAAAATTAAAATAAATATGTGTAAAATCTCTTTAAAAAAAAAATACTATTTAAATTTTAATCTGCGTTAATAAACTAAAAAAAGCATAAATTTTTTCGTTAATTTTTTTAATTTTTAAAAATTATTTAAAAAAATACCGTTTTTTCAAAATAAATGTTAATAAAAATAATAAATTTTACAAAAATATTTAATCTTAAAAATAAAATAAATAAAATATTTTCTCTTTTTAAAATATTAAATATAAAAAAAAAGCTAAAATATAAAAATATAAATGAAAAAACAATGAAAATAAAATAACATCCTTTTTCTCTTTGTCTCTGTATTAAAAAAAAAAGAAAAAAAAAATAAGGAAGAAAATAATTTTAACAACAAATTATAAAACAAAAATAAAAATTTAAAATATTTATTCTATTTAAAAAGAAAAAACCAAACAAAATATCGGAAATGTTATTATTAAAAACAAACAAACTAATAATAATAAAAATAAAATATGGATAAAATCGTAATTAAAATTATAAATATTAAAAAAGAAAAATGAAATTATTATAAAAAAATTAAAATATGATAAAACATTTATAATTATTAAAAAAAAAACAAATAAATTATTTAAAAATGCTGTAAAACATAAGAAAACAAAAAATACTAAACAAAAACAGAAGAATTTTGAAATTTATTTAATATATTTTTTGTTTTTCATCTCTCAAAATCCTAAAGCTGCGATCACACGGATACAGCAACTTTTGCAATGCACAGTAAAAATAAAAATATGTTAGCGCGTAATGGTGTATGAGATTGTGTAACTCCCGTTTTGACCTAAAAATCGTTTCGAAAAAGCATATCAATCACAACAATGCAAATTCGATTCAATTTAGTCTTAGTCGAATCATATACGATTCCACTATGGCGGCTCTGCAACGAAATTTTTCGTAATTTGAAATTTTACGAATTTACACTTATTAGGTAAACGAATGGAGTTTGCATGTCGAGTTGGCTGGCACATTCTAGCTCGTTGATGGGGGGTCGCCATTTACCATCTGGTTATTTCGTCCAAAGACGTTGTACTTGAAAAACTCTTTAAAAGTATCTAAAAGACGTCAAAACTGTTACAACTGCTCGATTTTCAGCTCAATACTAAAAGTAAAAACTCAATTACGAACGGTCGAATGACAATAAGCACAGATAGAGAAAATATGTGGGTAAACTAAAAAGTTGGATATGAATAGAGCAAAATGAAGATGTTGGAGATGCGGCAAAAAATTATTATTAAAATATATGAAATTTTCGTCGTGTTCATAAATGCATTCTATCGGGTGTCTCCATAATAGCGCCAGATTTATATTTCGCGCTATTTCCGTTTCATTAAGTTGATAGTACTAAAATCTTGACATGTGTCATCTGCCATTGTTAATACTTGTATTAATAGTTATGGAACTCTGCACGAAGGAACGACATTATTATTAAAAGTTTGTCAAGCTTTGAACGCCTACTCTGGTGAAAAAGATGATCCACAAAATTCAAATCGTGCGTTTCTTTCGGAGCATTTACTTAATTATTAATTTCCCCGTCGAATGAGGTTTGGATCATACCAGTAGGCCCCAGAATATCTGAGATATACGTATACCTTCATACTAGAGAATTTTTGGATTTCCCGTCCTAAAAACGAATATTTTTGAAAATGGCGAATTCGTTATTAAATTGATCGTCAAATGAATAGGATGCAGAATACCCGAGATTTACACATTCTTCAAGTTGCGAAAATTAAATCTTGCTCTTTTATTGGGACACCCTATATTTGTTTGCGTGACGTTAATCTTGCGATCGGATTGCTGTCAACATAAACATTTTTTATTTTTGACAACTGTAAAAAAAATACTCTTCTTCCTTCGTCAGATAAGCGTAGGGCCTTTTTCATAATTTGGGGACGATGCGCATGGCATGTGTTCACCGAAAATATCTGGAGGATCGTTGTCTTTTCTAAAATGTCTTCAAATTTGCAGTATAAAATTTTCACATGCGACTTATACATAAGAAGAAGAAGGCTAAAATTTAACATAAATTGCATGAATCTGTTCAGAAATGCGGAATGTTGTATTTTTTTAATGCTTTGCGCTCGAACTCTGCTATATAATTGTGGAATATGCAAAGTCACCAAAACTGCAATTTCGACATTATTAAAAAAGGCCTATAGTCTCTAAATTAGTTGCTTATTTTCTTAAACGCGATGGTTTCCGCAACTGTGCCTACATTTTTTTTACTGCTGCATTAAAAAAAAACTATGATGCAAAAGTTGGTGTGTCTGAGCGTAGCTTAAAAAAGAAACAAACTCTAAATTATTAATTCTTATTTTTTTCTGTATTTTTAATTTGGCAAATAATTAGAAAAACCTTTCATTCCTAAAATCTGAACGCAAGAAAACGGTTTTAAAAAGAATCCAGCCAAAGAAACCAATTTAAGAAATCAATATTTTAATTATGTGTTTTTTTTTTAATTTAAATTTTTTAAATTACCCAAAAATTGGAAGAAAAAAAATATTTCTAAATTAAAATGAAAAAAAAACGTGGTGTGACAAAAATATTTAAAATTAAATTTAATATAATAATTAATATTTTAAAAAAATAAAAATATATTTATTAAATTTAAAACAGAAAAGAAAAAAATGAAATTGAACAAAATTAACTTTTTCGTGTCTTATTGTAATTTTATTAAAACAAAAATAAGAAAAATGAACAAAAAAAAAAACCAAAAACAGAAGAAATTTAAAGAAAATCATTGGAATAAAAAGTATATACTTTCAACGGTAATTGATGAGTTTTATTCTCTTGAATATTTTAATTTATTTATTCTTAATTAAGCCAGGTTGATGTTATCTCCGATGAAGATTTTCTTGAAGAATTCATGAAGAAATTAAGTATAATTCCGTTATTCCATTCGAATCTTAGCTAAAATATTATGGAAGAGAAAAAATTAAGATATAATTTGGATATGTTTTTCCAAGGATTATTTGTGGGTAAGCCAACAATTATTTTACAATTTTATATAATAAACTAAAATCGCCTGTGCCAGTACAATTGGTCTTATTTAGTTTTTATTACAAATATCAAACAGAGTAGAGTTTGTTCAACGTTGGTTCGTACGATTTCCATTAAAAAACGTTCCATGGAGTAACCCATTTCTCTTGCAACCGTATGAGAACTAAAATTGATAGGATTATATTCACTGGAAATAAGATGTCAGGTAGCAGGAGTTATTTTTGTCCACCAATGGTGTAATAGATGCTCATTTTCTTTCACCTAAGATGCATTTAAACGTGAATACACGTAATTTAAGGTCTGTGGAGCTATTTAAAATAAATCACCATTGGACGAAATATGATAGAAATGAACTATGGTTATTCGAATGTTGTGTGATGTTAACGCTAATGCTAGAGACTTTGATTTTTACATGGGTAAAATTATATTAACATAGAATAGGCATTTTAATTCCATAGGTAAATTTCTATTCCGACGGAGTCTGAAATAGGCACTATTAATGATTTTATTGGGATCCTTTCTTTTAAAAAAAAAAATGTTCATTCATTCTTGTTAACTTTAATGCATATGGTACATGAAACATCATACATAAAATATTTTTATTATAAATTTATGTGCCAAAAATTTCGTTGTTTCTTCGTGAACGCCATTCTTATAAATAAATGTCTGGACCTTGAAATAAGTCGTGCAATTATGGTCAATCCCAAACTAGGATCAAAATTGCATAACCCTCTTCTTTTATGTATCGAAATGTATCCAACTTCAGGTCCACTTTTCTTCTCAAGGAGTCAAGTTATCGTGTGGTTGTGACTTACTTTAAATGGTTTTATTATATCCTGGATTATAGCCTTTCTCATTTAAACACATTGTATAGTATATTATCGACGGATCCCACGAGACTAATAGTAATCAAAGCGATAAGTTAAACGCGTTTATTCAATCCTGCAGTGGACAAGTGGCGACAAGTGACAATCAAAATTGCCACATTTGGTAAAGAAATTTGTCATTTTAAAATGATAAATATAATGCGACAGTTAATGAGTTCTCACTTCAAATACTATTTAAGCGTTCTTCTAAGTAACACCAGGTTAGGCATTCTGTACGGGGATAGGCGATTGTCGCTCGTCACTTGTCGCTTTTCGGCATTCCGTAAGGTGATATAGTCATCAATATTGCCGCATATTGATGAATTTGAAGCGATAGCTCAAACCTTGTCGCTTTCATATAATTTTATAAGTTGATGCCTATGTTTTTGGCAATGTTTATTTTATATTATTTTTTATTAAAAAGGAAGTATTAATAAATACATTTCCATACAACGCAATATTTTTTTTGACGAACAACAATTTTTTACTTTTCATAGAACATTTTCAAAACTGACAGCTACAGTGGACGAAAAAATTAAGTTGAGGCGAGAACGAAAGTGATCGCCCTACATAATGCCGAAATATGCGATGATCACTTTCAAATTGGTCACAAGCGATCACTTTCACCTTACCAATAGTTCCACTATTGATTGATGAGTTTGAATGGTAGGTTTTTATGAGTACTGCGAATTACCTTCTTAACTCGTCTTACCCCAGCTTCTTCTACTAACCACACAACTTTAGAGCCTTTATTTAGAAAGAAAATAGTAAATAAAAACAAAATTTGAGTTCTATTCAATTTTATATATTTTTCTTCTTCATTTGTATTTTTTATTTTTTTTTTTTATTAAAAACACTTAAATTTATACATTTATCTTGTTGTTTTTTATTTATATTTTTACTTTCTTGCTATTTTTTATATTTCTACTTTTTATCTTCTATTAATGTTAATTATTTAAATTGTTTACAATTGTTTTCTTCTTAATTTTTAAATTAAAAAACAATTTAAAAACAAGGAAAAAACTTGAATTTCGTTTTCTTTTTCTTTTTTCTTTAATTAAACTAAAAACAAAAAATAAAATAATTTTTTTCCTTAAAATATGCTTAATCTTTTTATTTCATTTTTATTTTAAAATGATTTTATTAAATTAATCAACTTTTTTAATAAAAGAAAAAAAAATAAAATAAACATAAAATTTCGGTTTCTTTTTCTGCTTAATTTTTTTTTTAATTCTTTGTTTTTAAATCTTAAAAATTAACTTTTTTTTTCATTAAAAACAAATTATTTCTTAAAAACTTCAATAAAACTAAAGTTTTTAAATATATTTATAATTAAAATTTTTTTTATTTTTTTTATTTTTTTTTGTAACAAAATTAATTAAAAATAATTAAAAAAAAATATTTTAATTTATTAATTTACAAGATTTTTAATTTTATTTTTCGTTTTTGTATGCTTTTTTATCGTTTTTAATTATAATAATTTTTTTGTTTTTACTTTTTTTAAGCACCAAATTTCATCGTTTTCGGATTCATTCGGAGTGTGTGGTAGTTTTTCTTGCAGTAACACTCGATCGATGAAATTAATTCCGAAAACAAAGAAATTGCTTTAAAGTTTTTGCCACAAAAAATCGCGAATAGTTTGCTCCTTTTTCACTAATTCTCCGATTTTAATGTAGAAAGCGTAAAGCTTTGAAATGAAGATCAAAACTTATTTTTTTTTTTCTTAAATAGTTTTCTTTATTTTAATTGAAAAAAGTAATTTTTTGGAAGAAAAAAACGAGGAAAAAAAAAGATGATAGAATTTTTAATAATAAAAGGGAAGGCATTTGTTTTTTTTTTACATATTCTTGTTTTTTTTTTTAATAAATGACTTCATAAACTGTTGCCTTTTTATCACCCGAACCAGTCACAATGTATTTATCATCCGCTGAGATATCGCAACTAAGCACCGATGATGACTCTTTCGATTGGAATATTGATGCACCGTATGGTGTTCGCCATGCGTTCAATAAATTATCTTTACCGGTGGATACAAACCATTTACCACAAGCGGCAAATTTTAAACTAAGTACACAACTTTCATGTAAATGAAGTTGATATTTGTCCGGTTTTGTGGCATGCAACACTTCAACATTTGAATTTTCCATACCAACAGCTAACCATTCACCTGAAATTAGAAAAAAAAAAAAGAATTTTAAATTAAAATTAAATTTTAAGAAAATTTGTAATTAAAACATTTGCAAAACACTGTAAAAATCGGTGTCCAATTCAGTTTTTGAAAATTTCCCTTTCGATATATTATTTTAGCTAAGACAACCACTATCGGGTGTAATATCGTAAAAATACAATATCGTAAAATCATTTTCTCAATGGAAATTTTTCATAAATTTATATTAAAAATTTGGACAACTGATTGGCCGAACTTTTTAGCTTATATTAAAAATTTGGACCAACTGATTGGCCGAACTTTTTAGCTTATATTAAAAATTTGGACAACTGTTTGGCCGAACTTTTTAGCTTATATTAAAAATTTGGACAACTGATTGGCCGAACTTTTTAGCTTATATTAAAAATTTGGACCAACTGATTTGTCTCTGCCCCGCGAATAGCAGCAGAATAGCTATTAAAATATTGGAAAAATTTAGGAAAAAAAAATATGAAGAAAATTCATTTTCTCCAGAGATGCAAACCGGTTTCTTTGAACCGAACCAAAACCACTGAACCATCGAAATTTTCCGAACAAAAACCAAAACCAAAACCAAACCACTTTTAAAATGATTCGGTCGAACCAAACCAAAACCAAACCACTTTTAAAATTAATACTTGAACCGAACCATAAACCGAAATTTTTCTATTGGTTTATGGTTCGGTTCAACAGAAAAAATTTACATTTTTCTTTAAAAAAAACTGAAAAAGTCTACTACATTTTCTTATAAAAACGATGGTTAATCAACATTCAGCAGTTTGCCAGTTTTCAAATTTGTTTTTAACGAGTAATCAAACGACATAGTTTTTCATTTAGTGAAATCATAATTAAAATAAAAACAGAAACAAACACAAGAAGGAAGAATATACTTAAAATTAAAAGATATAAAATTCATATCTAAATGACAAATGTAAGCAAGTCTGTATATTTTTGAGTTTAATAATAATTTTTTTAGTATTTCCTAAAAGAAAATGTCAGGCAACAAAGATAAAAATCACCCGGTTTTTGAAAAATTTGTTTGTGATTCAATAACAAATAGCAGTAAGTACAATGAATGCTGCACTGTTATGACAAATAATCACCCAGAAAATTTAATGCGGCATCTTAAAAAAAGCACTCCGAATCCTATGACATAATTGAACAAAAAAAACAGCTGAAAAAAATTTGCCACGCAAATCTACATTGGCTTCCTTCGTTTCTGTCACAACAACTAAGAAAAAAGACATATTAGTTCAGAACCAAAACCAAAACCAAAAATTATGTAGTCTTTAAACCAGAACCAGATGGATTAATGGTGTTAATCAAGATGCTGTCAAAATCGGAGCAATGAACTGGAGGACAGCTGCGAGAAACAGAAATTCCTGGCAAAGCAGACTTGAGAAGGTCAAGACTCGTACAGGGTTATAGCGCCACTGATGATGATGACAGTCTCGAACGGGTATACGGGCATAGCGATGTCAAGTATGGCTCGATTCTGAGCTAATGAAGGCTCATCTTTAAAAAATCATGCAAGGATTTTTCTCTTAAATATGAAATACAAAATCCATACAGATTCATCGATGCTAACATGCTCTTGCCCTCTACTCACAGCTCAAATTAATAAAGATCTGTGAAAAATCGCAATAAACGGTCATACCAAGGTTCATGAATTTTTGTTACAAGCCAAAGTTTTCATTCTAAGTAGATAGGGTGGACTGATACTATTAAAATTTTGTAACTCTCTCGACCTATATATTTTAGATATAGACAAACATACATATAGCTGCAAACTCATTTGCTTATATACATGACGTAGGTTGGATCAATTTCTTTCAGTCATATAGGATTGGAAATCAAGTAATCAAACAGAAAACCCCAGCTCAAATCGTTTATGGCTATGGTAGCTTGATTTTGAACATAGCAAATGCCAGTGAGCTTAACCAAAGTCTTCCAATTGTCTGTTTTAAGTATTAATGGCAATGGGAAAAATCAGAAAACTAAAAAGAGATGGACTTTTGCAATTATTGTGAGAGTATACATCCGCAGATGAAGTGCCATATAAATCAGATAAACATGTTCATCTGTTTTTGAGGGGAATCATCTGCAAATTGAAAATCAGAGAAATGAGAAATGCAGAAGCCGACAGAATCTGAATATTGATTATTTTCTGCCGTTCTGTTTAAACAATATTTGTATAGTGTTACTTGCAGAAGAAGTAGGATGTCGGCTGTGTGGAGATTGGCTTTTAATTGATAAAAGTTTTACTTATAGAAACGTATCCCATTTATCAGTTGCTGTCCTTGCTATTTAAGTACTTGGTATATGAAAATGAAAAGCTATTATTTTTGAGTGTTAAAAATCCTCTTATAGCTTTAAGCATTTCAATGGCACTCAGTTACAATCGAAAAGCAATGAAATTTGTATTTAAAAACTAATAAATAATTGTTTGTAAAAAAATTAAAAAAAAGATTTACCTGTCGGACAATAACCCAATGAAAATATTTGTGAACTAAAATCATGTTGTTGTAATTGTCTACCCTCTCTTAAGTCCCATGAACGAACTGTATTATCTAAACCGCCGGTCCATAGTTTTGTACCATCCGCACTAATATCAATACATGATGCACCATCTGTATGTCCTTGAAATTGTCGTACCAATGTTTGATTTTGTAAATCCCACACGGCTATATTACCATCTGAACAACATGAAAAACAAACTTTTGAATCTGGTGATATCGCCAATGCATAGCATGCTGGTGCGCTGGATGTTAGTTCAGCTTTAATACGTGGTGTCGGACTAGCCAAATCCCATATTGATAAATTTGATGCTTCACCACCTACTATTAATGTTCTACCATCTGGTAATAATTTTACCGATCTTATATAATTATCACGTTGTAAACAATCAAGTTGTGAAACTGGATTTTTATTGCCTGGCTGTGATATATCCCATGCTTTGACACAACCTTTACCGCCTGTATAAACATATTTTGTTGGATTTGATATTGTCACAGCGCATACAACTTCACCGTGGGCGAGTGTATTTATTTGGCGGGCATGTCTAAAAAAGATATTCTATAGTGAACAGAAGCAAATTCTACCGATGATATTTTATCGAAATATTTTACCTGGGAATTCCGGATCCAATTAATGCATCTGGAGGAAATGGTACAGGTTGCATTTGACCATCAGCACTAACATGAAATGAGTATGCACTAGAAATGAAATTGAGAAGAAAAAAAAAACATTTTTATATATTCATTATCTCAAAACTTCGAAAAAAGCGCTTTAAAAGTTCAAACACACACACACAGCTAATCTACTCCTTATTTCAATTACGTTATTAAATACTACATCAGACAGACACACACATCGTCATCATCATAATAAGTCTACGAAAAAAAATGAATACAAACTCACGGCTTTCCACCGGGTATTGTGCCCAATGATGGTCCTAATGGTGCTCTCATCTGTGGATGAGGATCAAAACCGACTTGTAATGGTGCTCGTGGAAAATTATTTAATCCTGGCGGTAAATTATTATGTACACCAGCTGCAGCTGCTGCCGCTGCACCATATGCAGCAGCTGCTTGCATTTCATGTGGACTAGCACCATTTAATTGCCCTAAATATGGTGGATAACCGCCTGGATTAAGTACAGGCGGTTTAGCTACAGCTTTAACAAGACCACCAACAACAGCTGCGGCGGCTGCTACACTACCAACACCAAGACCATTTGACGATGGATTCGAATTTGTTGGTGTTACCGGTTTGGCAATTGGTGTTGATGGTTTATCTTCTAATTTTTTATTTGATGGTGTCGATGCATTCGAAGATGTACCAGAACGAGGTGAATGTTGTCCACCACCGCCACCAACTCGATCACGATCCGAATGATCGAATTTCTTAACAAGCATACCATTTTCTCGTGGCGATGCTGTTCCATTACTATGATGTTGATTTGGTACAGGCGATAAGGGATTAATTTCGGAGGCATCATCAACAACAAGATCTTGATCAGATTTTTCGCCATCAGATTGCTAAAATAGAAAGGAAAATTAAAAATTTCGAATAATATAATTTTTTAGTATATTCAAATTACATGTCCCATGTCTTTATCCTCTTTTTTAACTTTTTTGAGATCATGTTGATCAGGCGATCGTTGTCTATATTTATCACGATCACCAGGTGATATTGAACTTCTCTGTAATATTTAAATAAAAAAAAAATGCAATTAGTTACCATTCTTTTTTAAATTACGTATAGTACACAACAACAACTTACATGTCTTTCTTCATTTACACTCATTCCACTTGAACTTTTTGCATCATCTGGTCGATGTATTTCCTGTTTTAATCCGGCCAATGGATGTTGTGATGGCGCATTTGGTATACCAAGTGGCCCACCTGATAATCCACCTGGTGCTATGCTTGGATGTGGCATTGGTAAAGGCATTGTTGGTGCAGCTGCATGTCCAGGTATTTGTTGTGTATGCATTTGTTGTAATAAACGTGGTAAATCTGGTCTTTGTTGTCCAATTATTGTATTTAATTCTGACATTGTTATTTGTTTAGCACGTTCAACAGCTGTTGCAACTTGTTGTTGATGATCTTGCGTTAAAAATGGAATGATTTGTCCAATAATTGCATTCAATCGTTTTGAGATTTCTGTCTAAAAATGATATTTAAAAAAAAAAGAAAAAAAAAATTAGTTAAATATAATTAGAAAAGTATATACGGTATGGAAAAGTCTAATGGAAATTTTGACTATATGTTATTATCGTTAAATCGTAATGTTTTCCATATATTCATTCTACAGTGAACGTACAAAATCCGAAAAGAAGGAACAATATATTGTAATAAAATGGTAAATGAGATGGGATTGCGAATGTCATGACATTATTCAAAATATGTAACTTACATATTTAAATACATATATATATATATATCTATGCGGTATTTAAACCACTAATTAACCACATATTTCCCATGGGAGAAAGACAATAGGCAAATACAGTAAATAATCAAAAAGTAAAATGTATATGAGTTAAGGTAATACTCATTTATAAATAACGATCATAAATGAGTTAGTACTCAGTACTCATACCAAAAAATTGTGCGATAAAATAAAAGCATGATAAAGGTGTTGATTTTTGAATAAGTATATCGTAATACACCCAAAAAAGTACAATTAACATTCGAGAGTTCGAATTACACCACAAAATATAATAAATAATTTCGGTTATACAGATTGTAACAGACAGGATTATATAAATTCATTCGAAACAATATATTTATTTGAAAACTGACAATTTTCTTTAATATATATTGTCGCGTGTTAATCCGCGGTTCGAATGCTATTTATGTGAATTAGGTGCGTAATCTTTATTTACAAATATTTCTCCTTTAATCTTAAAAATATTTGTCTATCAATAATTAATTTCTACAAAATTACGGTTTATTTACAACGAAAGTTACTAATGAATTACTTATTTCTATCAAATAATCACTTTAATATTTCACTGTGAAAACACACCACAAATAACCACTGTTCAAAATCTGTTTAATTATCACGGCTCAAGTTTTTTTGAATCGAACTGATAACTAGTCGAATTCTCATCACCTACCTCGGGTAACATTACGAGAATCATCTACAAAAGTCTGAAACATTTGACAGCACATTTCTTTTTCGTACAAATGTTTCGATTGTTTTCGGTTTGTGATAACATGAATATTCCACATTTCTTAATAACGAAAATCATGGGATATTCATGATTTCGTGTAGTGATTCTAAGAGTGTTCTAGATTTTCTTTTAAAAAGAAAATCATACAATATTTCCACTTAATTTCTATGCAATATTGATTATTGATGGACAGCTATGTTTTTCATGCGGAAAATGCAATGGGACACACTTCTTAATATATCTGGTGTTTTTAAAGGCGGCATATACAGTCTTATTCTACTAGTATCCACCGTACTTATCAGGAAATACTCTTATATCCGTAAATCCGTAAATTTTTAGTATGTGCTCTCATCTATATTAAGGTGATGTTAGGTTATGATAGTGTTATTTCAGTCGTTTTCTTTTTAAATATTGTATTTTATCAAACTAATCGTGAACTAACTTCATCAAATTTCATTTATTTATTCAATTCAATTTAAATTGAGAGAATGGAAGCAATTGATTTGTTTTCGTTAAATGAAACGGAAATAAAATTTAATAAAAGGATAACTATACGCATTATATCTACAGTATATACGTAAGTTCATCTATGCTTGACTCTTCAACTTCCAAGTGAGCCTTCACGCTTCATACATGCGGCTATATAGCAATAAAAATATATCTAGACTTAAAACGAAAAATGAATATTCCTAATAATTTTTCGAGACCGATTTGCAACACCTATAATTTTGTATATATACAAAATTTCCTCAAGATTTGTCTTACAAGATCTTTATGAAACACCCCGTAATATACAAAATATATAAATAATGTATTTCTATATATTTCTAAGTTAACAGAATACAATATAAACTGGTGTTAATTAATTTCTAATTACCTTAAAATAAATAGAATGAGTAAAGTTTATCATTTATATAATCTTGGAAAAAGCCCATTAAATATACACCGACGATCATACCACTCCAGTCAGTCACCTACACAGAAAGTTCCCATCGGAATATCAAATCCCATATTTTCAATCGTTTCACAATGATAAAGAGATAAGAGAGCCCGTAACCAGAAACAAAAACAGAAAAAACTACAATATACATAATATATAACACTGAAACAATAATAATAATAATAATAATAATAGTAATATAAACCAATTTGATTCTATATACAAGAGAAAATGATATATATATATATATATATAACCATAGACCATAGTTGAGAGACACCTTCCATTATCCTACGGCAATCCTTTTCTATTGTATTTACGCATTCCATCTAACCAACAAATATCATGTAACCCACAACAAAATCATGGTATCCAACATTTAGTCAATAAAGTCAAAAATAAAGCTACAAAACTTTATATATGTGCCCAGAAGCAACCATTTATAGCATGCAAAATTTGGATGATGTATATATATAGTATAGTAATACCCAAAAAACCGTTTTAATAGTATACAAGTCTTTTTGTTTTTTGTTTCTGGAAAAATGTTTATATATACCTTCCACAAAAAACGTACACCAACAATATTCATGTTGTTAATGTTGGCATGGAACATTTAAATCCCTTAACTCTTCTCGTCTTTCACACAAAACAAGAAAAGAATGAAAAAAAAGAAAAATGTGGAAATATATCCCATTTGGGGAACAGCATGAAAACTAATTCAACATGTTCGTGATAACATGATGTTAACACAAGAGACGCAAAAATATTTAAAACAAAAACATTAGCAGGAATGGGAAATGAGATCCAAAAATTGGGTTGGCATGGTTAAAGCTCATTATGGGTTGTATATATAGTGTCAAGGAACAGAATAATGTAACCAAATAGCTTGTGATACAATATTATATAGTACTATACACAATATAGTGTATGATATACAAGGGAACCGGTGGAACAAGAGGATATTATATATATTTACGTAGCAGAACATTCCCAGACAAAGTTGGTAATGGTTAATTTGCTTACCATACTAGACCCATATATATATATATATCCACTCTTTCATTCCTACTTCTGGGTATATATATATTTTTGCTACTATATATAATTCTCTGTATTCCAGTTTGTTTGGATGATTATATTTAGAAGGTGAATGATATAATCAAGTATACGAGCTTACAAGAAATAAACTTGGTATTATACTTTGTTTTGTGGTGTACGTATGTATATATATTTATATCAAATGAGGATTTAGATAATCGAATAAATGGAATGAAAAACATGATGATATTTATAAGAACCACAAGGATCAGACGTGATGTTGAAAATTTTCAAAAACTTTTTGTTTGTCGCCAATTTACACAATTTACAAATTCGAAAAGAAAAATAACTTTAATGATTGACAAGCTTCCATAGCCTTTGCCAACATATTCTTTTTGTTGGCATCACATTATTTATTAGAGATTATAGCTGGTACCCGCGGCAATGTTCCATGTCTTTCAAAAAATACGACTACACTATTGAGTGAGTTAAGCACGATTTTATATTTTTTTCAAAGTTTCAAAACAATTCCAAAGAAGTTTATTATTTGGAAACGTTTTAGAAAAAAAAAATTGCCAAAATTGATTTTACTTGATTGAACTGCCAAATAATCGTCAAATATCGTCAAATGTTGACAACAGGTACAACGTGTAACCATCATAAACGAAGGGAAGAAAAAGCATCAGATTTCGCATTTGGGGTTGAAAAGATCTTAAGAACATTCAGAGCAATGTTGTAAATCGAAGTCTATATTAAATGTATTACTCTATATATGTTTATGGCCTAATCCAGGACACAAGATATATTTTTAAGAAAATGTGAACCAAATGATAGATCTTGACACCAGGCCCGGCAAATAACGCGGTATGGTGGGTAGCTATATCCACACGAGAAATTCCTAGTGGATAAAATATCCGCGTACAATTCCAAGACTTCTCGATCCAGGTACAACTGAAAATTTTGAATTCAAAACACCCAAAGATTTTTTCAGAAAATCGTACTTTAAAGTTTTCGACTAATTAATTGCGTCACTGAAAAGTCGATTCGAAAATGATTCCGCACGATTTTTCAAATTCTTGGAACGATTTGCGATAGGTCAGCCCGCAAAGATCGATATTATTGTAAAATTTTTTAAAGATTACTTGGACAAAGAAAAATTATTTAGGGATTCGGACATTTTATTGCAACTCTTAAAAAGATAAGAAATATATAAAAAGAGGCGAAAACTTGAGGGAAGTTATAAATTTTTTGTAAAAATACGAAAGGACTGGAAGGCTTATGTTTTGTTTATCTGCTGATTATAATTCCAGGCTTATCCCGTTTGAACGAACGATGTTTTCTGTTCTCCATCAAGCCAAAACGTATTTAAAATCAACAATATTACAGGATTGGCTCAATATTATTGCATGTTTATTCTGAAATTACCGACAAACTCGATTTGGAGAAACTGTTAAATGAGTTTATTTCGTAAAATGTAAAGCTCGGCACAGTTTTTTCATTGCGAAATTAAGTTCTTGTACCGAATGTACTCGATCAACTACTTACGCGGGCCGAACATGATCGCGCGCCTGCTTGCCACCTATGTTGGTACCGAAATAATCGAAATAAACAGCCAGGAAAGAACTAAATTCAAAGAATTAAAGTCGATTGATTTTCCAATTATAAAAAATTTCTACATTGAACTCATATAATTAAAATAAGAATAAAATTCGAAATTATTGTATCACATATTATTTTAATAGTTCCGCCCAATGGATACCCCAAAAAAACCCAAAATCAAATGTAGGATAAAATTACTAACTCAGTTTTGTGAAAAAGTATTCAACCTATTAACAGCCCAAATATGTGGTTGTCGGTTTTTATGTGGTTTTAGGACTATGTGGTAGATTAATTTTTTTTGTATTTTAACATACTCGTATATGTAGGATAATAACAAAAAAAAAGAGGATCCGGTCTACCATCCGAAATGGAAATAACCATGCAAATAAACTATATATGAAATTAATTCATACATGGTGAGATAATGATAATGTATATAGAGACACCATTTAGGATGATTGTATGTAACTCTGCATGTATGAGAATGGATCACATATGGATAGACATGAAATTTCTAGAAGCCGAAAAATACAAAACAACCTCATCCCAAAATCGTAATAACAAAACAGAATTATCCAAACTTATAGCAATAAAACAGTTCATGAGCAAAATCCAAAATAGGACGAAAGGACCAACGATCAATAACAGGATATACAATTTGTTACAAAAGTACGTTTATTTAATACGAAAACTTTGTATTTAGCCGTTGCGGCCTCATTTTAATTATAGCCTTACAAAATGATCAGGGTAATTTCAGGAAAAGTCCGGATTATGCGTTGCTAAATAAGTTACCATCAAACTAATATACATATGTGGTTGTGTATGGTATTTTGTGTACAAATAATAACTATAGGGTGATTTTTTTTAGACTGATGAACTTTAAATTCCAAAAATAACATAAAAAGTTAACTTTTAATTAAAAATCTTTTTTTTATTCGAAAGACCTATTTATGGCATTAATATTTAGAAATAACTTTGAGCATATGACACCGCAACTGTTCTTGGCGAAGAACAGTCCAATTTTGGGGTACCTTTTCGAGCAAAGTCGGCTGCATGTAACGAATAACACGGACAATGTTGACCAATGCTTGCTGGTTTATCAGCGTAAACCAGTGACTACGCATAAATACAATACATAGAAAATAGTCGATAGATATCAGACCACATCACCTTGGAGACCAATTTACAGTGCTATTTCTCGATATCACATTAACGCCAAATTGTGATTTCAATAAATCGATGGTTTGTATCACTGTATAGCCATCCTGTTGAAACCAGATCTGGGCAGGATCAATATCATCCATATTTTCAAACAAATATTCATTGATCATGGTCCAGTAACAATCTGACTGACCATAACGCGAGATACTGACTCATTTTTAGAGAAATAAGGACTAATACTGACACTAGTGTGTAAACCGCATTTTTCTGGATGTAATGAGTTCTCTAGTGTCTTCTCGATTGGTCGCATTCCAAAAGCACCAATTTTGGTTATAAACAAACCCATTGAACAACAAATGAGCCTTGTCTCTGGACAGAATTTTTCGATGAAATTAACAGGATCGGTTTTTGAAGTAAATTTAGATAATTCTTGATCGTTCCTCAAGCGTGAGTATAATGATAATTTGGTATAATATACTGGACATAGATATCAAAAAGAGCTGTGAGAATGGCAGATCGGATTGACAGTTATCTCCATCGGAAGTTATATTACGCTCAAAAAAACATTCTATATATACTAATTGTGATCAATAGAAATCTCCTTTTGGAACATATTGTTCATAATACGGAAAAGGTTGATTAAACAATAATAATATGAAAATGGAAAATGCATATTTTCCTTTCCTTTCCAAAAAAAATTTAATTTGTCATAGTATCATATCGTATTTTTCATTTTGATTATAGCATTTTTGGTAAATTCAATTTGTTTGGATCATATAGAATAACAACAACAACAACCGAAATTGTTCACATATAAAAGCCACTAAAAATTTGCGGTTAAAATTGTTCGGAATGAGGTACAAATTGTCAACAGATCATAGTTATTCGAATGGAATTTTTGACCATTCATACTCTACTAATTCCGTATAGATAGGATAATTTTGTGTGTTGTTTGGTTTGAGTTAAATTTCATGTCTACATTACGGAAAATTAACCACCGAAAAAACTACACAGTATTCACACTATGTTTTTTAATCGGAATTCATTTTGCAATTTTAGGAGGAATATTTGGAAATTTCAAATATTTTTTATTTTATGAAATTAATTTTTGTTTTTCATAATCTTTTTGGAAAATTTCAGATCAATATATTTTGTCATTTTTGATTTAGTTTTTTTTTTAATTATTCTAAAAATTGTTGATTTTTGAAAAATTCTAATATATTTCCATACATTTTCACATCAGGAAATTATAAATTGCATATTTGCAGGAGCATATTAAAATTATATTTGATCAGAACCGACACAGAAACTGGATGCTATTTATATAATATGCAGACAAAAATTAGAGATTCATAGAATACTAATCCGGGGAACAGAATGATGTGTCCACGACGAATTCGGGGTTTTCGGTTTTCTGATTGTATTAAAAATAGTCTGTCGTGAATTCGTCAGATTCCGTGTACTATGTAATTGAATTGTAATACGTCGTGAATCCGTCGTGGATCTGTTATTCTGTTTTCCGCATAAGGCTATCGAACCCAAAAAATTCTTATTGCCAGCAATTGTTTTAAACCAACTGAGCTGCGAGAAGACATACAAGTATCTCAATTTAAATAAACCATACAAATGCAAATCATTTGTTAATTTTATTTTTAATAATTAGAATTAATTAGTTACCTGTTTGTGCATTTCTACATTTAAACCATACGACATTTCATAATACTGTAAAAAAAAGAAAAAAAATACGAAAATTAAATTAAAATTATCAATAAATTAATTCGAAATTATTTACCATCACATAGTGCCTCTGCATTTCGGTTTTTTCTTGTGCTAATTTTTCACATTCCATTTTTAAGCTGAAAACAACAAAATTTAAATAAAATTTAAGTCGTTTTTAATCAACGATTAAGTATTTAAAAAGCTCTAGAACCCACTCTCTGGCAGTGCCACTAGCCAAAAAAAAAGATAATTGCCAAAAAAATGGTTGGCCCTATTTAGGCCTAACTCCAAATTCTTTTCAAGTCAACGGCCTTAACTAATTAAACTATACGGAATCAAAGAAAGTTGTCTTGTCCTTGTGTTATATATTTCATTATTAGATTTTAAGAATCACCATCTTCGTTGCTCACAGAGCACACTTTGATTGTGACCCTACCGAACCACAGATGTCAATTAAACTGTACCCTCTTAAGAACCTCAATAGGTTCTCCATCGACATCAAGAACCGTCCTTACCGGTTTCAGTTCCGTAAATTATCCACCTTTCGGTTTGAAGATTTTTATTTTGAATGTCTCGCAATGAGCCATTATGACAGACAAACAGACTGGATTTTATATCATTTTAAATGTTTAATTAATAAATTTTGAAAGATTTTCTTTAAAAGTTCTCAAATATGAACAAATTAAAGTTCAATTTATAAAAGAAAAATTACATTTATTTCTCCGAAAAAAGGACGAATTACAAAAAAAAAAAAAGCAATTATACTTACTTATGATATTGTGCTTGAAGAAAATTAAATTCCTCCTTGATTCGATCACAGCTTTCAACTACTGTAAATTTAAAAGGTTGCCCGGGTTGTGGAGGACCCTAGAAAATAAAAAAAATAAAAAGAAAAATGAATTTTTTTTTTTGTTATATTCAAACAAATCGATTTTATTCATCTGCAAGAGAAAAAAAATATAGTATCTAATTTTAGAGATTTAAAGAAATCAAATAGCATGAAAAACGGTCGTAGTGATTTCCTATCCATTTCACTTCATTTCATTTCATAATGTTCTTTAATATAATAATTTATTATATCAATTTGATTTCTTTTCTTTTCTTTTCTTTTCTTTTTTTGGGTGAGAACTAATCCACAATGTTTTAATTCGATTTCACACAAAAAAAAAATATATATATATATATACGAATTGATATAGTGAGATAAAATTGGACAACAAAATCGGCTATTATTTATAAATCCCCAAAAAAAAGGAATTTCTTTTTCCATTTCGAATCATGTTTGTTTCTGGCAGATAAGATAAAAACGTGCAGACTAAAAAGAATATGAAAAAAAAACCAAGGAAAATAGATGATATAGGTTCTTATAGAAGTATCATCACATTTTCTTTAATAAAGGATGGATTTTCCTTATATATAGAAAATGACCACAATAGAGAAGAAGAAAAAATAGTCGAATTATATGAAGAATCAATAAACATTGACAGAGAAATGAATGGAGAAACAAAATGGATAATAAATGATAAAACGAAAGAAAATGTTTTCGAAACGACTTAGTAATTCTTTAAGATATAGTAAAGGACCGAACCCAATAGAAAAATACTTTCATTGATCATATTTTGTAATTTTATCTTTAGCAGTTTGTGTTGATGGAAATCTATCGTGCAAAAATATATTTTCGATGTATTTTAGAAACAAAAAAGGAGAAAGACAGCAGACCTAATAATGCGTTACCTTCCTAGACCACCTATAGGGATAACTTAAATGAAATGTGAGTGAAAGCATGAACTGGAACGATGTGTCTTCGCTGAATATGATATCTCTTTAGTATATGTCTACTATTTTAAAACAGCTAAACTTTTCATATCTGTCTGAGAAATGCTAAAATTATATTATAGGAACAATTCTAATTGAAATTTTAAAACCGTTTTCTTGAGAAAGTTAAATAGTAAAGGATGAAAATGTTAAAAATTCACACTCAACAAATACAATAACGATGCATTTCTTGACATTGCTCTGCTTCGGGTCAAAGCAAGATGTGAAAAAACCATAAGGAGCTATGGCAACAAAAAACTTAGATATTGGTAGCTTATATTCAAACCATATGGTAATTAAATATCGAACTTGTGGAGAAAATAGTTAAACGTTTGAAAAAAAAATTTAATAAAATGCTTATAAAAAGTATAAATCAATTTGAAAAGTTTTACAATTAATACTTTACATATTTTCAAATAAAAACTGTCATAATCATCAAGAGAACAACATTCAAGTATCAAAAAACACAAAACAGAGCCATCTATATATTCAATATTGAATAAGAGAAATGGTATAGATATTTTTCGGTCCAAGTAAAAGCAGGTGTAAGTTGTTGTTGTATTCAAAGTAAAATTTTACTTTGCTCTGGAGCAACTTATGAAAAAAACGCCCCTTTCAGAGTTCTATACCCTAGTATTACAGATAATCAATAGCGTCACCCACTCCACTCACAAATGTTAAATATTATATTACACATTCAGTCGTAACTAAAATCCCATAATATCCCTAAAATTATTTACAACTAAAAATAAGGGTATTATAAGAAAGTAAACAATATTTTCAACTGTTTCACCTCATATTTATTTATACCAAAATATCCTTTGCACGCTTCTCGAAATGGCAGACTTTCGTTTCAAGAGTGGCGGATTTAGCTATTAGTTTGGCTTACGGAGAGTTCCCAGACCATAATCCTATTTAAAATTGGTTGTCTCTTTTGAAGAAAAATATTAGGGGTTCTAAATGTTCATCAAAAAATTGGACTACAAGAAAATCAACAGCAAAACTTGCGTATGCCGCTTAATTAGACGATGTAATTAGTTGTTATATAGTTTTATATACAATTTCTAATCTCATTTTGTTTAAATGAAAATTTTACCCTAGTTTTTTATTTCTTCAATGATCCTAAAATTGCATTCAATCTAGGTAATTACCTAAATTCACCCTCATCAGATTTCAACCCTCTTATTTTCCACCAAATGGACATGTCTTTATTGTTTACATTTTTCTTTTTTTTTTGGGAAGAAGCATTTTTATTTTTAATTAAAAGTATACCCTCGAGAGTAATGAATGTTGTTCTTCAATAAACTGCAAGTAATAGAAAATAAAAAAATATTGAAAACGTTTTTAGACCGATCCTTGAAATGGGATGTATTTCAATTAAAAATGATTTATGAAGAAATTTCACGCAAATTCTTTGATTAAAAACATTTCCATAACAATTTAATTAAAACCGGACCAAAAAAAATTGCATTTTGGTTACAAAATTAATTTCATATCCTTCCGAAAAAAAAATGGTGAAATACTGTTTCTTTTGAAGTTTTTTCTCAAAGTATTCTTACTTCAAAAGAAAGAATGGAAAATCCTGACACATGACAAAACATAAACCAAACAAAAAAAGGGAAAGAAAATAAATGAAGTGCAAATTAAAATGAGATCTGCCGCACACGTCCTGCGAGACTAGAACATCAATCAACGCGGTAAAATCAAATAAACAACAACCAATCCTTCTAACTCATTTCGAATTAGTAAAATGAAATGAACCACCAAACTCATAATATAAATCGTCATCAAACTTATATATTCACCCTAAAAAAAAAACAATAAACATCCATTTTAGAACCTTTTTCAAGAACCCTAAATATCCAGAACGCAAGAGCAAATAAAAACCGTTGAAATTATTTTGTGTTTTGCTAGTTTACAGGATCAGTTGTTGTTTTTTTTTTTGGGAAAGTTTCAAACGAGGAATATATACATAAATTTTTTGGGAAAATACGAATCTATTCCATCCACTCCTAATATAATTTCAAATTGAATAAGCCATCATAGTAATACCAGAGTCTCCTTATTCCACCCATCACCATTACGTTTCATGGTTGTAATTGAGTGAAAATTATTTCGAGTATACATTAACCCCTTTTTTTGTACCCATTTTATTATTTTCTACGGATGACATAAAATATTCAACAACTATAAAAGTCACTCCTCATTTTCGAGATCTTCGCATCATTTTATTCTTTAATGTACGATACTTGGAAGTATTTTCATCATCTTTAAATACTGACAAGAGAAGACGAAAAAAGTACAACACATTTTCATTCCATTCAAACCCACAATAATAACATCACCTCGCCGTTTATCACTCTCGAAAAAGTATATATCACAAAAAAGGAAAACTTCTCATTGTTGTCGGTGATATACCGTCAGAAAACCATCAGAATTCTAAAATTATCCTTTTTTGTTGTTGTTATTCCATTCGTCATATCGTATATACATCTATAAATTCATCCATGGTTAGATGTACATGTCTATTCTAGAAAATGTAGTTAAAAATAACAAAACCAACCAACAAATATAGAAATGATATAATAGAAATATCCAGCACAACCAACGACAGAGCATCATCAACAAGGATCCGAAATGACAGCACTTAAAAAGGACGTGAATTTCAACCCTATCCGTTGGAATCCTTTTTTTCACTCTTTAAATTGTGTGTGATAAAATTGTCCTGGTAGATATATATATAGTGATTTTAGTATAACAACGATAGCATTAGCAAAGACATAAAAAAAGGAAAACAGAAAGATATATTTTATAGAGAGAAAGAAAATACGGCCTGCAACTTTATCATGTCCATAGATATTATATAGATATCATCTATAGTATATACAAAACTTCATTCTGTCATTATCCAGTCAACAACTTCTAACGACGAAGGCCATTTATTCTATTACAAATGAATAAAAATCCTGAATACCAGCCATATAACCATAGAAGAGACATCCGAACGGAAAGAATATTATGAAATCCTGTGAAATGATGACGGATATTCTATCCTATATATATACCATATAGATAAAGTTCATCCCTTGTTATTGCTGGGTGTGTCTGTGTGTTATTGTTGTCATTTCATCATTCAAGCAGAAATGTTTTCGTTTTGGTTAAAAAGCAATGTTTTCCAAAATCTCAACTTCCTTTTGTTTGATTCTATCCTATGAAATGGATTTTTGCTATGCCCATTTTATGTTGATATCATTCTTTTCGAAAAGGAAAAAAACAGCACACATAAAAGCCCATCTCCTCATCTTCATCTCTTTTCAAATGTTCATCGTCTGATAATGTTTTTCAACCATCGCCCAATTCGTTACCGCCCTTATCATATCCGTACTTCAATGGCAATAAAGTAAAAGTCAAGAACCATTTTTTTTGTTGCTTTCTTTCTTTCTTCTCTTGTTTATTGTTGGATTTAGTTCATTTAGTAGAGAAACGACTACACAATGATTCCTAATGCTTTTACGGATTATAGGATATGTGAAGATATGGAGAATAGATGTGGGCGATAGTATCCAACAATAATGTTACTTCGTTGAATAATAATAGAAGCACAAGTGAAGGAATAATAATATGGTAATGAGAAAATGTTGTTTTATGTTTTCGGGTAAGAGATTCATTCGTTTAGATTAATACCTCTACATCATAGTCGAAATATCTATTTTACATTATACGTATAGGTACTTATAGCACACAGGTGGTTTTTAAACAGAAAACACCAACAACGATCTGCGATGAAGTACAACTTTTTTAAGTTCGCTAAAAAAAGGAAGCAAGAACATCATTATCATAGTCATTGAAAAATGAGGTATTGTAAAACATTTATATACAAGGATAACAGAAAATCATGAAGATTTCTTAACAATCAAGAATAATAATAATACTGCATAGTATATAGGGATAGTCAATATCCGACTAGAAGAATAATGCAAGATAATGTTCTGGGGCATGATGATGATGTTGATGATGATATTGCTGTAGAGTAAATGGATATGACAAGAATGATTTATGTACCATCGATGATAGAAGAACAAAAAAAAAAGAAATATAATAAAAATAATGAAAAATAGAAAAAAAGTCACTTGAAAAAGTCTTCTTGAGACAGCAATTCTTTTATTAAGGTACTTTTTTTTTTAGATATAAAACAGAAATAAAAGAAGTCTCTTTTTTCTGGATTCTTTTCATTCATTATAAAATATATGTTTTGGGAATCTTATATAATGATTAACTGTTTACAACTCAAAGTGGTATTTTTAAATTAAGTAACTTCAAACGAGCATAGAATGAATGAATATAAAGGGCACAGTGATTATTCGCTATGGTGTTGTGTTGTCCAATGGGACTTTCCCAATCCTAAAAGTGACTAAAATTAGCTAAATAGAATAGAATAAGGTTTAAATTTAAATGTAAATTGCTATTGAAAAAGGAAAAATAATAGTTTTCTTGATCGGATGTCGCCATCAGAAAAGTTCTACCTTAAATATTTATCATTAAAACTTTGAGATTTTATATTAATATACCGCAGTAGTACTTGTCTTCTGACCATTTCTAAATATAATTTCCATTTTCTTTATCCAGAATTTCACATTCAACCATATCATCTTCTTCCTTTTCTTCTCTTCTATATAAGATAATTCAACTATACGAAAATTACAAAATGTTGCTGTCAATTGTTTACTCAGTGAAACGTTTCAATATACTTGTTCTTTTTTTCTACTTCTTCTTTTTCTTACTACATATACTTTAAAAATGGAATCCCTTCAATTTAACCAACCTAAACTTATCTATACACAAAAAAGCGTATAATAGGAAAAACATACAACATATATATAGAGTCATTCTGCTTGTAACTTATATAAAAAAAAAAAAATAGAAAAAAAATCAACTTCTTACAAAGTCATAAAATTGTATGGCCACCTTTTTAGATCCTCATACGTCATTTATCCACCATCATCTACTCTATATATCTTCAACGATTTCACAATGTCTCTTCACGTTTTCAGTAAAGCAATGTGCTTAAAAAAAACCATTTCCATGATTTCACCACCGCCCAAGAAAAATATATTCTTTAACCATTTCATTCATGTATAGTATAAGGTGTTCATATATAATACATATATCTAAATCTATAGTAAAGTATATTTCCATTTTTTTCTTCTTTTTTTTCCATTTGATATAGTATTTTGTTATTCGACCTCATGGTGTCACGTCTTTGGTATCTATCCAAAAACCCGGAAATGATAACTCTCTACATTAGAGACATGGTATTTTTTTTTTCGCACAAAACTTCCTTTTCTAAAGTATAGAGACACACATTGATGATACACATTATACAATTTCCATCTACATGTAGATATATTATATAGAAGTAGCTTTTGGTAAGCGGCGTTAGGGATTATAGAGCTTAAATGAATGGAAAAAGAGGAAGCTCAAGTGAAATGCTGTATATATAGTACATATGCCTATATACAAGTATATTCCTTGAGAGGATTCTATCAGGTTTTTTTTTTGCCTGATACTTTGTTTTTCAGCGAAGATTTTTCATGAGGATTTTCTTTGGATTTTTTTTTCATCTCTTTTTTTGCGCTATTATTTGGATGAGTGGAAAGAGGAATATATATATATATACAGGAAAATCCTTCTCTTGTATATGCCATTATCAGTACCAAGAAGAAAAAAATCCTTCTCATCCGGTTTAGCTTTAGTACTCGTCCTGAATAATTTACGAAAACTTGATGGAAATGAAACGTAGAAAGTTTTTCTTTATCCATGGGATTGATATTCAAGGTACACGTATACTATATACATATAGTTATATAAGAGTGACAGAGGTGAACATGATGATGATGATGAAAAAAAGTAAAAATGGCCAAGGAAATGTAGTATAGGATACTTTCTGATTTTTCTTTGTATAAAAATTCTGTTCACTTCTGTTTTTTCATCGTATTTTCTTTCTTTCTTTTTTAATCCCGAAGCTCTTTTTTTTTGTTCCTTCTGTGTTGTGTGTTACTTTCAATCCCCAAGAGAAAATCTTTGTCTGTTTCGAATTGGAAAAATCATTCCAAATGGGAATTTTATTTTTACTTTTTTTCTTCTTCTGTGAAGATAAGTGGATAGGGAGAAAAAAAATCCAGAAAAATATACACTATATAAGAGGGAATGGTTAAATGCTTTCGAGGGTGAACTTACGATAGTCCTAAAGAACATAATATATATATATATATATATATAGACAAATATAAAGTGCTTAAGGGTAGAAATCCATAAAATGAAAGCTGAACAACAAGACTTAATATGGAATGAGATCAGAATATTAGATTTGTATTTTTTGTTGTTATTGTTGCTTGTGTTCTGGTTCATTTCAAGAGGGTACCAATCGAGAAGAAGAAAAAAAGTGGCAAAATCTTCTACATGGTTGTTTTCCTATTTGTTTGTGAAGCTTCTCTAGAATCTCAGGCTAGAGATGATGATAAAGAAAAAGGTGTTTTTGTTTTTTCTTTCCTGCTATGTACACTCTTTCAATTGATTCGTTAGAATATGTTTTCTAGTGTGCTGTTTTTTTTTGTAGGCTATATTTTCCATCAGTATTGCCCAAAACCAAATGCTCATTTCATCTATCAATCTATTGAAGAAAAAAAAACAAGTATCGCATTTTATTCGGAAATAACCAATTTTTCTGTATCACATCCCACTTCTGAAAATGTTTAACAATCACTGATTCTTCGCAGGTTATTTTTTCTTGCGTACATACGTACGATTCTATTTCCGGTTGGTTGTGTTCATTAAAATTCTTGTCATTTTTATCATCAACGAACGAAACGCTTGAATTTCCTTTCATTATGGAAATGGAGTGGTAAATTCTACATAACAAATTAAGGAGAGGGTGGTGGTAAATAACAACAGAGCAGGTGGAATTTATTTCAAAACAAGAATCTATACGATATTCCACTTGAATAAATATCAAGGATGAAATGATACATGTACGAGTACTATATGGGTTTTGAGTTAAAGATATGTATGTATATTTGTTTGTTTGCTATACTTATATGATGTATATAATCTTGAAAGGATCATATGAATGTGACAAACAGACTGACAAATATGAGAACATATAAAAAGTCAGCATACATATGTATAGTTATTATTACTATTCAAATGTTGTAGTCATACTACAAGGATCCTATAAAAAAGGATAAAAACAAAGATAAAAAATGACGAGTTCTGTATTTATAGCATTTTTTTTATTGTTATTATTATTTACTCTTTGCACTAAAACTTTGCCTTTTATATTATCAACGATGTAGTTAAGTTTTATCGTCTAGTGACGCTTTTAAAAGCTATACTATACTATTTCTAGAACAATCTGAACTATTTCCACTTTCATCTAGGACTTACAAAATAACTTAAAACAATATTTCTAATTCAAATGATTCCATTCTTTTTTGCGCTTTTAACTCTTCTTCATATATTCCAACTAAATCCTTCCTGACTTCACTATATATTGGAGATAATTTCAAATTCCTTTCACAGACTTCGTGATTACAAATATTTTCTTCTCTATACCAAAAATAGTCTCTTTCATTTTGCTGTTGTTGTCATCCAATATCTACCCATTTAGTTTTTTTTTCTTTTTTTTTCTTGCCTTTTACTACATAGTGGTTACTATGGTTGTAAGGATGTTGTCTACATCATCAACCTCGTAGCTATCATCATCATTGTTGTTTTTGGATTTTCTATTTGGTTAAGAGATCTGTTATCACATCACCCATTCTTTCATTGTTAAAATAGATATACAAAAGTACATAGATGACTTTTAGGTTGATTTTTTGGGTCGAATGAAAAGTGATAATATATAAAGATATATGTTTTGTGAAAGGATAAAAAAAAAAGAAAAAAGAAAAGTACATACATGTCCTTCTGTTCATTTCCAAGGAAAACGTACTATACATAACCATGACGATAAAGATGACGATGGCAAACAACCAACAATGATGATGATGATGATGATGGTGTTAAAGTGAGTGGTTTAATATGTGCGGTTGTTTTTATATATTTAATGGTCCGAAATGTTATATAGAAAATATAGATAGAAACATATAGTTCTTGTTCGGAAGTATAAAAGATAACAATAGATGAAGTTAGGTCTCGCAAAAGTTAAATATAGTAATGTACTCTATAGTACTTTACTAGAAAAAAGGGGTTGAAAGTCGTAAATTGAGTCGTAAACTGCTTGAATTTCAATTTATGCTAGCCAACTTTTGTGGTAATATGGTAAAATTTCGATATATAGAACTTCATTTTTATATATATATATAGTAGATCTTATAAAATTATATATGGAAAACTTATTTCAAGAATTCATCTAGTTAGAGGTTTTTGTAAATTGATGGAAAATTTAGTTTCTTAAGAAATGTATATGAACATTTTCGTTATTATATTTTTGTGAAAGAAATATTATAAGGCCTTTGTATCAAGGATAGTTTCTATTTTATGCTTAAACTTTAAGAACCGATTCTGTATATGTCAAAATGCGTACAGTGTTTAAGGAAGAAAAGACAAAAACAAGAACGATAGATGGAACTGCAAAACGTAAACAAACCGAAGCGTAAGAAAACATTTTCATTTCACATTATATTAGTGCTCACACAAGATTATATTTCAGCACTGTATATCATAGATCAGCAGTGCTGCAGGCTGCTGTAACGAAAACGTACATTATTCTTGATCATGTGTAACAGCTTTAAAATAATGTTTATATAATTACAAAATATTTGTCCCAAGATCTTTTCGAAATAACAAATATATTCTAATTCCATACAAGTGTGTCAATGGTTTAAGATCTAATCTAGCATCATCTGTTCATTAATCTATAGTTAAAAATTTTAATAATTTCTTTATATATATAAATTTAATATCCTTTTTCTTCTTAATTTATTCGTACATCTTCTACAGTCTGGAATAATCCTATTTGAAAAACCCTCATAATCTGGAAATTCTTAATTTAAACACGAACTTTTTTAAAGAAAAAGATGACACATTTTATGTTGATTTTCACCCCAAAGTTATTCTATAGTAGAACCTTTTTCACCCTTCTTAAATACATGTACCTTCTCAGAAAAGGGTGACAGAAAATGAATGAAATTTTTGTTTCCCTCTCATTTGTAACTCCGCTTTTTTTTGCTATGTGGAAACTTGTGAACTTGCCTTTAAGGGCAATGAAAAAAAAAATACAACGGATTTTAATTGTATGGGATAAAATATTTTCAGGTTAGTTTAAAAGAGTAGATCCATTTTTGTTTGTCTGCTGATCCATACTCGTCCCATTTACCAGTTTAATTGTAATTTATTTCCTGTGATTGACAATACCAGTGACGCCGGCAGCAAATAAACTTTCTAAATTTTTATTTATTTTGGTAGTGGAAAGGCATCATAATTTGCCGACATCGTTTGAAATAATCAATGGGTATATTTGCCAACACCATCGTATGAATTTGATATAAAAGGAGGGAATCAGTTTATATAAAAAGGACCTATAATAGAGGAAAATACTAAAGAAATTGTTTATATAGAAAATAGGGTAAAAGAGGGTTCTTCTATGAACCAAATTATTTCCCCGAGTTTATATTAGTCCCATTCTTATAACGATGACGTATTAATGCCAATATAAGGGTTGGTTTTTTTCTGGTTTCTAGAATATTGTACATATTCATATTTCGAGTGTTGTACGCTGTCATTATTAAGTGTCACTTTAAATTTTTAGGGTTGATATAATGAACGCGATAAACAATTTTCAAATCACCGTCATTCAAATACAATATATTACTGATTTTTTATATATAAAAAAAAACACACATCATATTTCAACCATTAACTCAATAACATGTGGTAAGATTGTATTATGTTTCACTTTGAAAGGTTATGGGAAGACCAAAAGGGACCTAATCCACATACACATACTATATATATACTCGATACAAAACAGCTATAAAATAAAACGATTTAATGCTACGTGAGGGTATTTTTTTTTCTGCTTTCATATCCCGCATAGAACAGGCGAACTTTGTATATATACCTATATCCAATCTACTACATGGTGATATGGTCATCATATACACTTGGTTGTTAATAGACAAAATATGTATCCATAGTTTAAGAAAAGGTTCCAAAAGACTATTAAGATACATGCTAGAGAGACCAAAGTATATATCTAAACGTATATATATGAAAATTGTTTATTTTCTTACCCTTAGATAAAACCGGTAACGAACAATTTATCCAAAAAGTTATATACTATACAAGATTGTTGTTGTTGTTCTTGTTATTGCTATTATTATTTTTGTTTGTGCCAAGAGTCTCATAAACCGAGTTTTGTATTAAATTGAGTTTAGAAGTGATATGTACCAAAACAAAAAATGGAGGTGAGGTGATAAAATAATATAATATAACCCTATTGAGATATGTGAAGTTCAGCACGAGATATTATTATTTCTATATATTTATATATAAATACGAATGTGTTTGTATTTAGATGATGGTTCTTTTGGGTATTCTTTTCATACAACTCCTTTGTGGATAAATATCATGTATATCCTTCAAAGTTTAAGTAAATTTTCAAGGATCTACGGATGTTCTAGTATATATATTTGTGTAAAGATTTATGATGCGATGATGTGTAATTTTAACAATAATAATGATATTATTGATAAAACGTGTTTTTAAAGATGTAATAATTTAGAAGATGTACTGATGTACATCATAATATACTTTCAATACAGAAATCAGAAAAATTTAAAAGATTTATAATACATGTTGTTTTTGAGTCAAGAGAAAGAAAAGTTATAGTTGGACCCAGTTGAACTTCCACTTTCAGTTCCCTGTATATGTTTCGAAGATCGCGTTAAACCATCGTTCCCTCTGAGTTAAGGTATAAATAAAAAAAAAAACTTTTTAAAAAGTAGTATAATGGGCCGCAAGACCTATGTGCCGGATCAAGTTTAATAAAAGTTGCGATCCCTGATCTTATTCACTACAGCAGTTACAGGAATTGATGATAATGACTATTAAAAAACAACATATAACTTGATTCCATTTATTATTTAGTGTATCAAACCAATCCCTTCCAGAAATATCTCATCAGGCAAACATATTCTATCCGTATCCTGACATCTTAAATCCCAGTAACTCGAAAAGATAGATAATTTGCGTCTTTTAATCTTCATGGTTTGAATAATTACTTCCCGTTTTCACATCCTGAAATTAAAGACATCACTACCTTTTATATGCGGACCTTATTAAACTCAGGAAGACATTGATTAAGGCAATAGAAATAAACAACTTTATTAAATATATGATATAATATTTTCATATGAACTAATTTTTAAATAAGCTCCAAATAATTGCTATAAGACTTCCGGAAATTTTCAAAATAATGACATGTTATTTTCCTTTGATTACATATATTTATATGTACAAAACAATTCCTTTTCACTCCTTCTGGAAAACACAGGCAATCTTAAGCTTTTTACTCCCCTAATTATATTCCCTAATATAGAAATATTGTTATAAATATTCTTCCTCATTTATATAGATACAAGTATATACGTGTATAACAAAAAACCACAATATTCTTCCCTTTTTGATTCGAAACCCCATCAAAACATTTCTCTATTTCAAAAACTTTTAAATAGAGACTAAACCAATCTGATTATATTATATTCATCCCAGTTCTCTATATCCATATGTATAGAGAATATTTACACTTCTACTTGTCTCCATTTCAAATCATTCATATTAAATACAGTTCAGTTTTAAATAGTATTTTCCAAAAAAAAAATACAAAATCTAGAATGAAAAACCATAGAAAACTTTCAGCTTGAAACCAAAAAAACCACAAGTTTTTTTTTGCCTATAAAAAAGAGATCACCACTTACTACCATTATGTTTCACCACCTTCTCAACTGGAAAATATGTATATCCAAACATATATTATCTATCTTTATATAAATGGAGTTGGTGGTTCGATATACATTAAAATACCACAAAGAACCACAAACCACCCTATGTCATGGTTTAATGAAATAGACCAAAAGTGACATGGAGAAAAAAGGGAAATATACATAAGTCTGTAACTACAGTACTTGCTGTATGTTCAAAAATACATACATATATATACTATACATACTATAGAAATCAGTCGGAAATAGTTGAGGTTGATGATGACTATGGGAATTGGGTTGTAAAGTGGGCTGAATTTGGTAATGATGTTGATGATGATGATTATCAAGAAAATTTCATGATATTTTCATATAGTATTTTAGAAGTAAAAACTGTATAGTGTGTAGTGATAGTGGTTAGTATGGTATTAAATGAATAGAACAAATCGTTTCTGAAAGCTTTGAGAATACCAAATGTCTACATATGTATAGACATGGTTCTGTTAAATGTAAATTTCAAATAATATTTAAAAGGGAAATATTGTATAGATAGTGCGGTTGACATTAGAGATGTTTAGTAAAATACTAAAACATGAAAAATTTATGAAAACTTTTTCAACTTATACCACAAACTATTTAACAAAATGATGAATCAAAAAAAAAATATATTCATATTAGTACATACATATATTAGCAAGATTTTGTTTAGGTACTTAAATTTCTTAGGATAAATGATATTGAGCTGTATATAAAGTATACAATAAAAAGGCATTAATTGAGGCTTAAATTCAAAAAGTTTGATTCTTTCCAACAAAAGAATAAACTTCGAATTTACGTGTTTAATTGGACTAATTTTAGCCAACACACATTTTAGTAACTACTTGCAAGAACTTGCAGAATACCAAATTAAATTAAATTAATTTAAAACTTTGATTGAAACAACAACCAAGTATATTATCATGATTCTGGGGTTATCCAGTTTTATGTTATTATAACTAAACGTACTTGGTTAATTTTGGGAAATCTTTGATGAGAGTAAATATTGTTTTATGCCTGATTTAAGTTATTATAAGAAAGTCTTACTAGTTACAAAATATTAAAAAACATAGTAATGCATCAATAAATGTTTAACGGAATCAATTTATTGCCAGGCATATTTAGTTCTATTTATTGGTGTTTCTTTTCTCAGTTTAATTGATGGCAATTGTAGTTGTTCCCACAACTGTTCACACAGAACAATCACAAAGCTTTTGGCTAGTTCTGGCAACTGAATTTTAGTTGTGAGATATGAAAACTTAGTTGTGAGAACTGAATTTGACTTGTGAGAACTAAAAACTTCAGTTGTGAGAACACAATTTCAGTTATCGAAACTTCGCAACTGAGATTTAGTTGTCACAACTAAGTTTTCAGTTTCCATAATTGTGTTTTTAAAAATTCAGTTGGTGGAACTATACAAAAGCTTTGTGATTTTTTTGTGTGTTGAGATACTCAATCTTGTTATATTCTGAGAACAGTAAACCGTGTGTCCTTTTAATCGATTGTAATCAATTCCATATAATATATAATTACAAGAAACTAAATTACAATGCATATGTAAATAATATAAACAAGCAACAAACTTATTAAACTAATCAATTTTACCACATACTAATATAACAGTGTGGCCACATTAACTATCTTCCATTTTAATATGGCCAATTTATTGGTTAGATTTGATGATCCCTTACACATTCTAAACCACAAATTATATAGAGATACATATATGTTTTAAAACAAGAAAACATACAAACTTTTCTAATCTCCTAGCACAACCTATCATTTCTTTTTTTCTTTCTTATAATCTTTCTAGAACCATCCTCCACGCTCCCAGAACCAAAAATTTGATCCTCTTAGCAAATATGTATTTTATTTCCACTCCCATATTCATACTCCGATTGTTCCCATATTCATTCAACCATATTTTCTCTTATGATACATATATACTTGGCCCATTAACGAGGCCCTTGTCATGGGATTACTTGAGGATTATACTTGATGACTTCGTGCGACTCATTTTACTTAACAACACAATTTGCAAAAAAAATAAATGTATATACATATAATATATATATAATAGGAGAAGTGGGTGTTATTGTGTCGTGATGAAAATGATAAGGAAGAATATAAAGAAGAAAAAAAAAGGCACAAGTTTATCGTTTTTATTCTTTTCATTTCCAAGTGACGAAGAATAAAAAAAAACAAAATTATGGCCAACCATAAGGAAAAGTCAAAGAATTAAATACACCCTTGTATACCGATTCACACCACCTTCATTTACAATATATTCTATAGAAAACGATAAATATAGAAACGACATGAATAACAACCATCTTCTATGCTTTCACATTTAACAGCTCATGCCAATGTCAAGAAAAAAATCTTTGACATAAAATGAAAAGGGCTTTAAAATTCCAAACGAAATGATTAAGGGGTTCTTTTTGGCGCTTATTCAGAATGAGAGACGATACTATATATAGTACAGCAAAAGCAATAAGACTATGTTGATAATAATATATAAGTAGTGACAGGTGTGATGATGTATATACTATTTTATATCCTTTCATTTTGGTGAATATAAATTTTAATATAGTCTGCTTCACCATCGTCATTATCATGAACAAACTAACTAATACTCTTTAGATCCACTTCAACATTTTTTTCCTGTTGTTGTTGTTGTCTTTTATTGCTCATGTTTTACCACACAATTTTACCACCTCGTACTTTTATCGTTGAAATTTCTAGTTGGTATATTAATATATATACCTTGGCTATACCTTGCTATACACCATGTTGTATACGAATCCTGTATATATTTATATATAGTATAGCGAAGTTTCTGTATATTTATGGAATGAGTATAAATTGCTATTGGAGAATGGGGTGAGTTGCCTGGTTAAACCAAAGTACACACATGAAATTCAAACTGTTGTTATGTGTAAACATTGCTACTTCCACTTGCCTCCAATGAAAGAACAAATATAATTCAAGAGGATATATAACTCCCGCTATATAATCAACATGGAACAATTTAAATGGTAAAATCCATACAACCCTTATATCCATACACACCTTTCTATACTTTAAGTACATCATGGTAAGCTCTTTTTTATTTTCTGTACATACTATATAGTTCAGATATATACATATATACCAGCATTATTTTGTTTGTGCTCCTTTTCTCTGTACTCAACGTTCCTCTTGTGATTTTCCTCTTTTTCATTTTATTAGTGCTATAACATTTCATACGATATATACACATGATTGTACAACTTGAATGTGGTGTGTTGAACGAGTACTATACTTACCATTTTATGTTGATGATCCTTTAGCAGCATATATATCTATACGTACTTTCTTTTCACAACCCATGCCTGCCCTATCACCTTATATATACACGTTTTATGATCAAACAATGTGCACCTCATTCCATGTAATACTTAATTTTACCTTCTTGTCTTCTTTACGGCTTTTTCTTTCCTTGTTTTTTTTTGTATGTGTTTTTTCTGACATCGATGAGGTTTTTGGATAATGGCACTGCCATAAAAAAAAAGAGGAAGAAATGGAATGAAATTGTGGGTGAAAGTTGGATTAGGTGGCGTACATTTCGGAATATATCCGTATATAGTCTAGGTAGATTGTATAACAGATTAAAATATGCGGTAAAGAAATGAAGGTCTATGAAGGGTGCAAGAAAAAAAGGATCTGAATGGGTTTCAACACAAAAAAAAAGGGTTTCCTTTTTTTTTGGTGTGTTCTATTTTATAGAACCTTTTTTCGCCATCCTTTTTGTATTTTCTTGATCATGTTTTTTTTTGTGTTATTTTAGTTTTCCTATGAGAGAGGGGGGGTTTCATCTAACCCACGAACAAAGGTCCTTTTCTAACCACAAATTCGTTGTCGTTCTATTGTTGGTAAAATGAAGGAAGTTAAGCTACAAAAAAAGGTGACTGTGTGACGATGAGAAAAAATGGTTTAATTTTCTTTATTCTGGGTTGTGCCCGATTCTATATCGTAGCAGTAATTAAAGTTGATGGAGCCATTCAAATTAGATGGCATTGTGGACAACGAAAACATGTATATATATATATATATATGCATATATAAAGTGATTTGTATCTGGTACGATAATGATACAAAGACTCACTTAATTGAGTATACTAAATATAAATTTTAGTGTTACCAGATTCATATTTGACGTATATATGTATTTACATAAATCTTAACTTCTCTGCGATCATATACCACGATATAAATGTCATTAAGTCCACATGAATCAAAGAATACAGGATTACACATTGCGCATCCCAGTGATTTCGAAATTTTTCTCATGACTTATTATTTATTTAAAAAAAATATAAGTGTCATAGGAAAAATTATTTTAAAAAGTCAAGTTTGTTTCAAATAATCATGATCTACTCCATATTTGAAATGTATACCGGGGCACTGATGACGTAGTGTTTATAATTCGACTATAACTGATATTCTAGTAATATATTCTGGCATAGAGAGTTATATTTTCTATTATCCGGAATATGTATTATTTTCTTTATTTATAATCCCAAGTCTAGATTTACTAGCAATTTATTCTCCAAATGATTACATCCTACATCCTACATCCTTGATATATTAAGCTGCGTATCCACCAAACGAGTAAAATATTTTTTCTCCCGTGGAGTAAAAGACAAATAATTATTAAACAATAGTATTAAAATGAGAGAAATATGTATATTTCATTCAAATTACACGAAGACGAATTTCTTTCTTTTCCTTATTTATGTTTAACATTTCTTTTTCTTTTACCCACGCGAGCAAAAACGTTTGCACGTTTGGTGGATACGCAGCTTTATATGTACTTCGAATATTTAGATGCCGTTTGCTTGAAATAATTTCGAAAATAATTCAATAGATGGCATTATGCAACCAAATGAATACAAATCCCTTTAGGATGTACAATCCCGTAGATTTTAAATTCAAACTCAAAATTCCAGTGGTGGCAACTAATTTCTTTTTTTCCAAATTAAAATCAAAATTATCATAATTCTTTCTGTTATTGATTTTCCAATTAAATAATGGTGCCTGTTCTGATATCCGACGTTACGTTAGTTTTATTCGATATTACTCACTTGCTGCTCGATATTACATTTTTGGTGTTCTGGAATACGCAACGTTTCATTTCAGTTCAACGCGTAGCAACGCATTCGATTTTTGATGTTCTGATACCCGCCGGGAACTCGATTTTCAGGTTAAATTACTCACTTCAGCTTTCGCGCGTTCGAATGAATATTTTTGTATGAATTTCCTTTATTTCTAAACCCATCCACACTATGCACCATAATATCAATTTTAATCAATTTTAATCTCATTTTGGGCCTGAAATGGCTTTTATGAAGGATATATTCATAAAAAAAAATGTTTTTTTTTTCATTTTTAAATTTTTTAATGATTAGTAAATGGAAAAAATGTTACAAAAATATATAATTTATATTTTGAAATAAACATTGCTGAAAAATATATGAAATTTATTTTAATAAGGACAAGAACTTTATTTTTAAAACATTTATTGATGAAATGACTTAGAAAAAACACAAACAGCTGATTTTTGACATGCGATGATTGCCGTTTTTTTAAATGGGAAACGTAGTTTTCCAGAACACTGATCGCGTTAGAAATCGAATCGAACGCGTTACGTTTACTCACCTAACGCCGTAAAACAGAACAAGGGTGAATATATGAGCACGTTTTACTTTTCATTATTTTTTTTTATTGTTTTGTAAATTTTTACCTCAATTTTTATTCTGAACTGAAAATACGTCAATTTAAGAAAATTTTCCATTTTTTTTTGTTTCGACAAATACACGTGGAAATAAGTGCGGGTTAACGACATTTCAAAAAAAAAATTAAAATTGACAAAGTTTTCTCGCAAGAAAAAAAAACTAAGCGGAAATATAAATTTGCTATGAAATTAAGTAATTAATTACTTACGCAAAATGAACAACAAATAAGTTTCTTTAAATGAAATTCTTCATTATAAGTTTTTTTTAATGGCTTTAATAAATACAAGATTTTAAATATAAAAAAAAAAAACATATAGTAACTAAAAATCGGTCTATAGCCGTTTTTTGATGCCCTATGGTAGAAGTGGGACAGAAAAACTGTCAAAACTAACATTATTTCAAGGTTTTTTCTTCATAACTTAGTTTCCTTTTTTCAAAATTCCTTCCAATTTGCAGGTAACCTAGACCCTGATAGCATAAATCTAATTTGTAAATTTTATTCTAATCGGTGTATTAGTTTTTAGAGTGCATCAAAAAAACTTTATAGAGAGGGTTATTTTCTCCTAGGATTATTTCTTTCTCCTTTATCCTTGGACCGATTTGACTGAAATTTAATATGATATCGTCTGTTTATGTAGTTAACCATAAGTAATTGCAATAAAATTGATTAACAAATTTTCCAATTAAATCCGAAAAATCATAAACAAAAAAACGACAAAACTTTCTGGTCACCCTGTTTTTTTGTTTATAACTTTACTCCCCCTGAATCGATCTTGCTCAAATGCAATACGAAACCAAGTTAAGGAATAAGCATCTCAAATTCTAAATTTCATCAAGATCGGATAACGCGTTTTTGAGTTATCTTGTATACGAACGGACGGACGGACATGCAGAAATCGATATAACTTTTGATTCCCAACACAACCATACCATTAAAACTTTTCTACAACGATTATTTCGATGTGTTACAAATGGAGTCACAAAACTAATATACCCTCTGGTAGTACCTACCATAGGGCATAAAAACATAGAAAATTGCACAGAAAACTACATTTTCTCGACAATATGAGAACGCGTAATTCCAGGTGCGCTATAAAAAAAAACAAGCGCGCGTGTTTTGAATTTTGTCATTTAATATTTAATTTGAAGTCGAGGGGGTTTTATTTTTCATACGAAATCCCTTTATTTACATATTTATCCAGACTTTTCATTTATGTTCGTATTACGTTGGTAATACGTGTATTTAATTTGAGGGGCGCTTGTGTGGGGATTCTTTTGAATTAAGAAACAAGTCAACGATAAGCCAATTCGATTAAAAAATGAACAAATAAAAAAAAATTATACAAATACTAATTTCAATGGACTCGACAATAATAATTACGTCGACACGATGAAAATCGTGTTGGCGAGTTATTAAACTATATAAAGTGGATTTTCATGTGAACGTCCTCTCTCCGATCAAAAACAACAAAAAAAAAGCACCAACAATTTTCCAGTCTATAATTACAATATTTATAATTTTTTTGTCGTTTTATGTGTCGAGCATTTTTTTGGTCATTAATTAAATACAAGAAAAGACTATAAATAACATGGAAATTTAGAATACAAGATAAATTGTAGAACATTTAGTTTAGAATGATTAAATATCGTTGAAATATTTATTTTGTTTCTTAGGCTGCAACAGAAAAAAATCGAAGCTACTAGCTTCAAGCGAGGTTGGGTTAGGTAGAGTAGAGATACTTGTGTACAGTACCAGGAATCCTATGGGCCCATTGTGATCCCTACAAGACCAAGAATTACCCAGCAGGATCGGTATCCTACAGAATTTCATTAAACTGCCCATATCGATTGTTTATTTCAGCTGCCCAGAATGTTGTAACGAGTTAGGGAGAGGGCTAAGCATTCACGCAGGATGTGTGTGATATCTTCATTCGCGCCCATATCCCCACAGTACCGACAGATATCGCTTTGTACCAGTATGAGTCTCTTAGTATGTCTCCCTAGAAGACAAGTGACCCGTTAATATCGCAATTAGCATGCGCATGCTATTTCTGTTCCAGTCGTTTATGAGGGCCGTAGTTAAAAACATCATAGTCCTCTATATTGACTGATTGACTGATGAATTATCTAGAAGACATTACCTTGCTTCACATAATATAAAAATGGTTCCAGTCTTAAATATACATGAAGCTATTAACGCCATCTATTTTGAATTAGTAAAACTCAACGGCAAAGAACATGTCTTTAATCTTTTTTGTTTTAACAAATGATTATTTTGATTTACTCAAAATCAAATGCTTGACTATTCGATTTTATTGGCAAACAATTTTCACTAATAACATTTTACACGTGACTGTCAATAAAATCAATAAAAATAAAAACAATGATTTTTGAATATCACACTTTAACTATATAGAGTGTAAAACCCATCAAATTCCCTCCGATTTAGAAATAACAACAAAAAATATCTACCATATCAAACAATAATAACAATGTGATTTTTCACCCAACAGGGTGGGGGCTGATTGTCATTAAACCCGGGGTTTGCAATATTCGGGAAAATTCTAACCACGCACTTCTTCCATGAATTAATACACAGTCACCCTATTCTCGTACTTAAAGTAAACTATTCAAATTATACAAACCCTTAACATTCAAAAAATCATATAACAAATTTTCATCCCTTCATTGTTTTCCAAATGTCACATGTTGTTGGCCCAAAAAAATATTCCAACCATACAAAATTGAGTGATTCTCAGAAAGAGAGAAGGACGATTTTTAAGGGAGGAAAAAAAAGGATAATACAGCACATATATAGTACATATTTAACAGCATGAAATGAAAAAGGGGATTTTTGTTAAATAAAGGGAAATAAAATTACACTATAGGCGATAGACCCTAATTTCAATGTTTTTAAATAGACGACAGAGGGTAGATAAAAGTCAGTTATTAGTGTTGTGTGTTTCTTCGAAAAGTGAAATTTTTGATGTCACGCTATTTTTATGTTGCGGGTAAACAATAATAAAAACTTCGGCAAAAAAAAAATTAAGGGAGAGAGATATTCTGGATAAGAGGGCGACATAGACACACAAAAGTATAATCAGAAGATGGTTAAGGAAGACGAAATGAATCGAGTAAAATTAAATATAAAAAATAATTTATATGTTGACGTTTACTGTACTGCACAAGGTGTTGATAGTATAAGGATGAGTATATATATATATACATATATACATAGTACAAAGTACACACATCCAGGCAATATAATCAGATCTGATTATTCTACATGTTTTCTTGTATTTTATCAACCCTCCAATTATTATGTTACCCTTAAGGGAAAATTGGTAAAAGAATTAAGTGATGGAAAAAAGCGGATTTGGTGGAATAATATAATATGGAATGAGTTCTTTAGAATTGAATATGAACGATATTAATTCTATATGAAGGGTGGAAAACATTTTAGACGGGTGTGAGTTTTGGATAAGACCAAATCAGTCTCACATCATACATACATATATATATATATATTTTGACCCTCCGTCGTTTTGTAATAAATTTAATAAACAAAAAAACAACAAAACTCAATTTGAAAGGGTGCTGTCATGGATAAATGACCAGAGAATTGAATTGGCTGGATAAATGACTATGGCTATCAGGCACGAAGAGTGAGTTATTAATTTGATTTTCGAATGAAAGCACTTTTGATGAGCATTATAAAGAACTCGAAATAGTAACATGTCTTGTCCTAGGACTCATGAATTAACGGATTAATTTATTAGACACAGAAAAAACCGTTACAATTCAAAAAATTCTTCAAGAAAAAAATTTCCCTTGAGTTGCTGTCGTTATCACATTTTAATAACAATGAAATATGATGCCCATAAATTGGACAACTTGCCCACGCACTATATACTTATTATTGACTTCTCAAGCTGTGTTTCCACCAAAGTGTAACTAATGCTAAAGTATGGAAAGCTCCTATCCTTACCGTACCGCTGTTTTTCAAAATTTGCCTGTTCTTTCTCAAACAATTTTCTATCCACTGCTGACATAGATAGCTACATATTATACGTATGGGTGAAAGAGAAATATAATCTAAGCAAAGAAGCACGTGTTGAAATTTATATGCAATGCACAAATACTATAAGAAAGATAAGGTTTTTAAGAGTTTTTCACGTGTTTTTGCTTATTCTGGCTACTTCGCTAGCTTTCCATACTTTAGCATTAGTTACACTTTGGTTTCCACTAAACTCGTAAAATGTTTTTGCTGGCGTGGAGTAAAAGAGAAATTCCAATTAAACCAGAGTATTAAAATGAGAGCAACATGTATTTTATGCAAATTACATGAAAACGGGTTTCTCTCTTTTTATTATTAATGGTTTAACATTTCTTTCTCTTTTATCCACGCGAGCAAAAACATTTTACGCGTATAGTAGAAACCAAAGTGTAATTAATGATAAAGTCCGAAAAGCTAGCGAAGTAGCCAGAAAAAGCACGTGGCAAACGGGGGAAAGAATACGCAAGAGTACATATATTTTTCATAGGCAAAATCCATCAGCAAGAGAGAGAATGAAATGTTCTTAAAAATCAGATGGAATCTTATGAATTACCCTTAGAATCTAAAATATGGGACCAAATCTTATAAATTTCCCACACATACCAGAAAAAAAATATGCGCCAAATTTTTTTTTCTGGTGTGTGTGCATTTGTATATGAATTTCTGCCTGTGTTTCATTGTTTACATTTTAAAATTACCCAAAAGCGAGAAATGGGATGTTTTTTAAAATAATGTGTCTCTTTCACCCATACGTAAAATTTTTAGTTCTATCTATGTCAGCAGTGGATAGAAAATTGTTTGAGAAAGAACAGGCAAAATTTGGAAAACGTCGGTACGGTAAGGATAGGAGCTTTCCAGACTTTATCATAGTTACACTTTGGTAGAAACACAGCTTCATACAATCGGGCGATTTCGAATTCAACTATCAGATCACTTATTCTCTTCAATATATGGGCACTTCGTCCCTGCTCGCTATACAATATATTAATGCTTGACTAGCTAACTTAACCCATTAGGTTTATATACATTTTTTTTAATTATTAGGGTAGAAATAACAATAACAAAAATGAAGAATTAAAAATACCCTATGGGTCGTCATTGTGCACCGCATGTAACACATCCGTTGAATATTCCATTGGGGAATACATATAATATTATTTGTAAAATTCAAATATAATACTAGCTTTTAGGGTGAATCTATAATGCATATGTTGAGGATATGTTATAGAGCAACACTTGTATTACCGAATTTATATAGAAACATCGTCATAGTCGCCACATGTAAACTTCATTCCGGAGTTTTGCTATCAAAAAGCATTTATTTTATTACTTTTTTTTGTGATATTATCAAATGAAATATTGTTTGGGGTCGTAGACGTCGTCATCAATGTGGAAAAATGTTCTGTGAAGAAAAAAAAACTGAAATTTAATTGGTAATTGCTTTTACGCGTGAGTTTGTTTCATATTTTTTTTTTGTATTTAAGTTTTTTTGATTGCTCACCCCCAAGAGCAATTACTGTGATAATTCGAGATCCGGTAGTATAGTGACTGATGATGATGATGATGACGATGATGATGGTGGCGTGGTAGTGGGTAATGGCACAAGTAAATAAATCAAAAGGTGATGGAAGGATAGATTTTGGAATTTCAGTTCTTTTTTTGTAAACCGTGTTCTTTATTAAGATTTTATGATAAAAATTATTGGAACATGTTCTTGAATTGGATTTGATATTATGATAATCAAAAAAAGAAAAGTAAAAAAAAATGATAAATGATATTTATATTAGAACTTGAAAAGTTTATTTTTAGAGAATGTGTTGGTCAATAATTGGTGTTCTTTGGCGAGAGAAAACGAAAGTGAAAGATTAAAATTATTGTTTTATTACAGTATTTATTTTATTTAGCTGGTGGACATGGTCAAATTTAAATTGGACGAAAAATTTGTTATAGTTTTTGCGTACACACGATCAAACTTTTCATCCAATCTAGTTTGTCATTCCAAAGATGGATGGTAAATTTGACCATGTGTACCGTTTTTTTGTTCTTTATTAAACGCTTATCAAAGTAATTTCCGAATCCCCACATTAGTCTTTTTTATTACCTTGTTAGACCTAGAGTAAAATATACCAGCCAGGTGTGATATCCCTACTACAAGGTCCAAACAAGTAAACTAGAATCCTGTTTAACGTAGATTATTACGGTACACCTTAAAAAACGTTCCTTGTAACTATACCCCTTAAAATTGGTCGGTTTACATTTTCTGGAAAAAAAACGTCAGGTACTGCCAGTTAAATGCTAATGCCTCAAATAGACTTCTAATTTTGTATGACTGACGCTTGCATTGCGGATCATTGTTCTAACGATACTCCATGTTGAAAGTAGGAACCCTCTATTATGGCGTTTACATAATCTACTTGAAGTCGACTTCAGTCCATGTAAACCTGGTTCGACTTCAATCCGACTTGAGTCGATCCGATCATAAAAATTTTTCTGATAGACTTGAAATTTACATGTAGACCTAGGTTAACTTCAAATCGACTTGGAAATATAAAATGGAGTATAAAATGAGGTGAAACATAACCTAAAAAATAAAAAATTTGTTTGCAAACATTTGTCAATTTGAATCTGATTTGAAGTCGATTTCAAGTCAATCTTTCAATCTGATAAAGCTAATAAACCCGGCTTGAGTTTCAAGACGATCCCGAGTCAATTATCAACTCGCCGCGTAAACGCCTGTGTGAATCAAAAAAAAAAACATATCTCGGACATTTTGAAATTTTTTCCTCACGTATTAGTGAAACCCTGCTGTCTTTTATGTTTCATGGTTTTTATGACTTTTTCTTTATTTTATTTTAAGAAATATAAGTGCTAAACGTTAAACGATAAAATATTTTAAAAACGAGAATTAAGTCTAAATCACAAATTATTTCCTCTTCCTTTTGAGTTTTAGTTGATGAATAACCGTTTCTGGAGTCTTCCCTTAATAAAACCGGAAACTGATATATCTTGGAATATATATTCTTGGTTCATCTTCAAATTTACAGCATCGTAAAATAAAAACCTATTATCATATTTAAGTGGTCAATGAAAATGTTTATATAAAACACGGTACGATATTTTTCAAATATGTACTAAATATATATCTTTTTTTTTATTTAAATCAAAATAGTCCTTCGAGTATATATTTTCCATTTTATTTTATTTTTGTGATGACAATCAAAATCGAACGCACAAAAGTCAATAAATGTATATAAAAACCAAAGAATAACAGGATGATGGCCAATATTGCCAAAGATCATATTTATTTAATATGTTCCACGATATATATAGATATACTTTTAGGGATGTTATTTTTTATGGTTTCATTTATTCCGATATAAATTGATGATTGCGTGGACTTTTTTTGGAACAACAAATGGAATGAAAAAGAATATGTTGATCCGGGATTTTTTGTATTTTTTGTATTTTTTTTTTTTGGTTGAATTTACTCTGACAATTGTGTGAACGCAATATTCATCAAGGAACCATTTTTTTTTATTATTCCTCCCCAAAAACATACAAAATAAAATGAAATATAAAATTTATCCTAGAAAAAAAAAAATAATAAATAATGAAAAATAAATATTTATCATCGAAATATAGTTAATTCGATTTTTATATCGATTTATTCAAGTTTGGGTGCATGTACATATTTTCTTTTTTTTGAGGGAATTTTTTCTAAGGACTTTAATGGAGAGATCTAACCATATTTGCTTATCCATAAAAAAAAAGCTAGCTTTAGGGAATATACAATCATAGTCAAGGACTTTCGAAAATGCGTGGAGGTTTGTTGTTTCTTTTTTTTTGTGTGAATGTATTTTTTTTTGAGTCAAAGGATTATTATATAAATTCCTAAAACTTGAAAGGATTCATTTCTCAATTGAAACTGAAGCCAATAAATTAAATTGAAACTTTGTTTATATTATTTGGTTTTTGGTAAATCCATTTTGGTTTGTTCCATTAGAAAATTAATTCATCTAGATGAAGTCGTAGAAGTAACATGCATTTACCCATCAAACAATAGAGGAGGAATAAGATTTGATAGAAATTGCGTTTTATTGGGAGAAATACGGGACGGTTATCACACATTTTATATTTGCTATTTAGGCAATGTTAATAGTAAACACTCTTAAGATTTTCATTTTTAACACAGTTATTCAATGTTATATTTGAGATATAGATGGCATGTTGACACCAGCGCAGTGCAGATTAACAGAAAATTTGTTTAGTTTTTTGAATTTTAATCTGATTTCGGGCATTTGCTTTTTTGTATTACGCATATTTCTAAATTTTTAACATCATTTTATTGAATGCTAAATACAATACATCTAACCCTCGATTTATACCACACTCGAATTACATGATTTCAGTTTAACACGGTGGAAGAATTAAAGTAAAACTTCCATTTATACATAGTACAATTTCAGTATAACGCGGTCACAGAACATTGTTGTGGATTCGAGTTGCACGTTTTCGATTTGCACGGTGTAGGAGTATTTTGGTGTTTTGGTTTGGTTTACGTTGAATAAATAATTAATACAAATAATTGGCATTCAAAATTGAAAGAGGTTATAGAATAATTGTTATATCTCGAATAATTGTTGTATTGCTTGATGTTTATTGTTTATTGTTTTTAATGTTTAGAACTTATAGAAAAGGAAAATTGAACAGATTAATAAGTACAGTGTCGAATGATCAAGTTGGTTGAGACCTCGTTTCTAGAAATTGATGAGACTCTCTTGTTGAAATCCAGATCTCGGTTCTTTATAATTTATTTTTTCTTTGCCTACAACGGTTTTTCGAAGAACTTATCTTCAGTGTAAGTCGAGAGATAGGTATGCATTTCCATTTGAAAAAAATTTTTGCAATTTAGATTTGTTGATTCAATGATTTCAGTGATTTTATACTCCATCTGTTAACCATACGATTTTCAAAGCAAAATATCAGCAGTTTATTTCCATAAGGCTTGAATATATGATAAAAGTCTTTGTATATGTTTGTTATTCATTAAATATATATTTTTTTGTGTTCGAACCTTAACTTAACGAAAGATCTTTAACTTACCTGTAATTTAATATAGAATTTATTTATTATAACAAAAAAACAAAGCTTGAAAAGAAACTTACCGGATGCCTAGCAGCAACAGCAGCAGCATTAATACTTGCACTTGGATACATTTTTTTTATTTAGTTTAATTAATTTTCTTTTAATTATTTTATAAATATATATAAAGCTCTTTTGTTTCTTAATTTATTAAGAATATTTTTTTCACAGAATTTAAATTAAAATATTTTCGTTATTTTGCGTTGAATTTTAAGTTTTAAAAGTTCTTTTCCTGTTTTTCTTTTTAATAAAATCTAGTACGTTCTTTTTTTGCATTCATTATGTTCTATCCACATGTAATTAAAAATTTCATAATTATTGCATTCAAATGCATAGTTTTTTTATAATAATAAATATTAAATTTATTAAACATTCTCATTTTCAATATATTAATTAAAAAAAAATAAAAAAAAAATTATCCACCAAAATTGTTGATCCAGCAAAATTAGATTTGTTGATAATTATTCTGAAAATAAAAAGAAAAAATTTGAATTAATATAAACAATAGTAAAAAAAAAAACGTTAAAAATTTTTAATTATTTAAATTAAACCAAATTTTATCTTTCTTCGCATCGTTAAGTGTTACGAAATACAATTAATTCATGTGTGACAATTTGATTTAACTACTAATCCCAAAAAAAGAAAAAAAAACAAATAACATGTTTAATAACATGATTAAAATCAAATTACACATTAATTTAGTATAACAAAAGAAGTAGAAAAAAAATCATTAAGAGTGTGTGCGAATTCAATTACCATTTCATGTGTGTATAATTTGAAATATATGCTAATAAGTTTCAAATGTTCGATACTTGTACTATATCATGTAAACCATTGGAATTATTTGACAGTATAGTTAGTTAGTTAATTGTGATATAATTTTATACTATTGTCATAAACAGTGAAGCCATAATAAATAAAGCATAAGCACTCAGAGGTAACATTTTTTTACCATCAACCTTTTTTTTGGTTCACGTTGAGCGAATATATTCCAAAATTACTTAATCATAACTAATTAGTTTCTTTAAACTGTGACCAAAATCAAGGAGAAGAATTCATAAGTGACTTTTCAGGTGTATAGGAAATAGAAAAAATATTAAAATCACCGAAGTTTGGATATGAACGAAAGATATCTCCACTGCTATCTGATATGTACTAATACTAAAACTTGTACCAAAACAACCTCACAGATTTTTCATATTTTATTACAGATAAGAACACTGCAACAGAGTGAATTCATACATATTGATTCAATCCTTATTATCCAGTGAGCTTGTATGTTTAGTGAATAGAAATTATACTAAACCAAGAAGCCCCTATGTCAATGCTACTGATAATATTTTAAAACGGCATTTTATTGTTGGCAAAGAAAAGTAAATTATTGTGAAGAACCGACACCAAGATTTGAATCGGTGTCTAATCTAGTTTCTAGAAAAAAGAAGTAAACTAATTTAATTATTACGCTGTGTTCTTCAAATTTGCTCAATTTACGTTTTTCTACAAATTTGAAATATCATTTTCAACAACAGCATTATAATTGTAAAACCTTTTACTTTCAATTCCAATTACACCTATATTTCGCTATACGGCCGCTCTTTATACGGCATTTCGCTATAACCGTCTTTTTTTAATTATTGCACTTTTTCGATTTACGGCCCCAAAGTTTCGTTATACTGCCCCAAAATATGCTGTTAACGACCTTCTGTTTAGTTTCAGCTTCTCCCTATAGAGGCAGCACTGCTATAAAAAATAATTAATTCGTTACACGGCTTTTCGCTTTTCGGCCAACTTTTCCGGAACATATCTAGGCCGTAAAGCGAGGTATGGGTGTACTTGTATTATTTATTAAACCAAAACAATTTCCTTGAGGTCGAAGAGTTTAAACTAATGCAGCTATATTTACGAACTAAAAAAAGACATGTATGTTGACGATGTATATACTATGTTATAATATAAATGAATCCCTCATAAATAAGCGGATAAAAACAAATCATTTCTTTTTGGCATTTGTCCAGTTGAAAATATATTGAAAATTAAGACAAAAAAAAAACAGGTCGTGCTTGCTCAAGTTTTTCTATTCAACATATATCATTTACTTATCCATCCATTAAAAATAATTATTCATATGAACCGTAAAATTCATAATTTCGACACCAAAAAAAAAAAAAAAAAAAAAAACAGAAAAAAACACGTATGCCTACACTGCTTATATTAAAATTTTCAATTAAAATTATGCAAAACATGTGAGTATTTAACATAATTGATGAAAATCGCAGTCAACCTTATCATTCGTATTCACTACCACACATCTTCTTCTAATTTTTTTTCTTCTCCATATTTAATTTATTTTAATGAGAAATCATGTAGCATAACATTCGACTGATAAAAAGAAAGGGGCAAGGAAGAGCTCTATAAATGATTTTTTATAAAAACCCATTATGTTCTTTACTTCTTTTTTTTGTCGGGGTCTCCCCCATATTTTATTCGCCTTCCTTAATATGTAGTCTTCTTCTTTTAATGATTTTTATTATTTCTAACACGATATTAATAGCACTTAAAAAATAGAATGGCACATCAGGAACGAACGACAGATGGGGGGACACCCACATTAAATTCGTATTCATTTAAATATTTCCCACATTTTCCCTATTTATAAACACAGATCCATTCATGTAATCTTCCTTCATATATATACCATACTCTATGGATGCATGAAAACACGACAAATCTTCATGTATTTTTTTTTTTTTTTTTTTTGGTCTTCAATTACCACCCACTGCTGATTCTATTCCTCCTGCCCCTACACCCCCCAAAAAAAGAAAAAACACTTCTATTACTACCGCTCCTTAACTCATTATTAAAAATCTCCTCTCATTTTGAAATGGTTATATGGCACTCAAAATACCATGGTATGAATTTAGTATTCAAAAAAAAAAATTAAACATAAATATTCGCGAATTCAACGCGAAATATGAGAAGTAAAAAATTAACTGAAGCGGAAATAAAACCGCACAAAATCCGTTTAATGCCGCGACGAATGATTGCGTTAATAATTTAATTATGTGTGGACGTGATGTGGAAAATGTTTGAAAAGTATTTATATACATATGGATATGTAAAGAGGGACACAAACTGGAGTTTTTAATTTTTTTTTTCTTTATTTTCGATGAATAAAATATTGAATATGGGGAATTTGGCGGGAAAGGAAAAAGTAGAACTTTCAATAAATTTAATAATGTACGAGTAATATGGAATTTTATGCAAGAACATAATATGCACACATGATATATAAATATATGCTTATTTGCATATTTTAATGAGTATATTCAAATTAATTTTATGTTATAAGGGAGACTCGGCTAATTTCGGGATATTAACTAATAATTTTATTATGAAAAAGAAAAAAAATGGTTAAACAGAATAAAAATCTATAGATGCCCAATTTGGCAGTAAAACCTTAAGTCCAAGTATGAGTAATTATTAAGTATCCAAAGTTAGCAAAACAACCTGAATAAAGTATAAAAAAGAAAAAAAACACGTTGCAATAAGTGCAAAAGAGTACGGCCACTTTTCAAAGAAAAAATCCATCAGGAAGAGGGAGAATGAAATTTTTCTACAATAGTAGATTGACTCTTTTGAAGTTTTTAATCACTCTTACTGTTTATCTGGTATGGTACGCATTGGTATATAAATTTCAGCATGGATTTGTTTATTTACAATTTGAATTTGTATAATCAAATCATATTTCCCTGTCACAATGCATAGATTTTTTAGCCCTACCTATGTTAGCAGTGAATAGAAAATTGTTTGAAAATTTACAGTCAAAATCTGAAAAACGTCGTCATGGCAGAGATAAGAAGTTGGTGTACAAAGATGAGAGCAATAATAAATATACGCATGTAATTAAATGGAAGTGGCCATATAGCCGAGTTCGTTGGAAGCAGGATACGATAGAAAAAAAGAGAAGAATTGAAATTCAATTCTTCGCCTCTTTCGAAAAAGAAGGCCATGATTTGTTTTTTCAATTGTAAAGAAGATTTGTATTTGTATTTCTGAATTAACTGACAAACTAGAGAAAATGTAAATGTGTTCAACAACAAGGGTGATATCCGATATGGACACTTTTCGCTCACCGTTTTTGTTCCTCGTTAATATTTTTCTCACTCCGCGTAGAAAGAGCAGAACCTATGTGGTCGTACACTAAGTCTATTCAGAGAGAATATACAATAGAATCTTTTGTCTAACTTAAGGAAAACTTGATTCTCTGCTTAAACTATACTATAACCACTTTTGTACTCAAAAAGTTAAAGCTTAAATGATTGGGACAAATAGTTGCTATTGGGAATTCGTATTCGTAAGTTGGCACAAATTAACTGATTGAACTAATCGATTTGTACTCCTTCAGCATAACAAAACGAATTACCATAATTAACCGAGTCTCTCCTATATTCAGCAAAATTGTTTGAATATTAGGTGTCGCCTTATGGATTCGCTTTATGTTCTTGTGAATTCGAATGTTAATCGAATATACTTTATTCCTTCAAGTGGATACTTCTCTTGACACAAATATTTAAGTACATCCATTTACTTCAGTATCGGTGAACATTAAAAATCGTACATAATGAATAAGTTCGTTTATTGAACTTTATGAAATATGGATGATATTTGATTTGAATAAAAATAGAGGTGGAAAGATAATACTATTTTTTTTTGGTATATTTAACTAGAATTTTTTCTTGTATTTTTTTTTTACAAGACTATAATTATTAACAATCTTTATATTTGTTTAATGAACATAAACACTTTAATTGTTTATATTTTAGGAGACTCTGGTGTCATGGAACTTTCTAATATATAGATTTTAAAATATCATATTTATTTTCAACAAAATAATATTTGTTAACCAAATTCTGCAAAGATATGTTTTAGTGAATTTTATAGATCCAAAGCGTTACTTATTTGTCGGGTTGTTCGAGTGATAAGAAGATTGCGGCCATATTTATGCAATAATTTACATGAAATTTAAATAAAACATAATTAATTAAAAACTATCTTGAACCTAATTAATCTCAAGTAAAACGCATGAAAGTCGCAGATGTTGTTTGTCGTTGGGCAATCCAGGGAAAATGGAAAACTATTGCAATAGTTTTGCAGTTTTTTTTTTCTGAAATCAGATATTTTTGTCTTCATAATATTATAATCTACGTTCGGAACTAAACAGTATTTTGGTTTTTCTGAAAGCCTATCACGTACGTTATAATACTTCTATAAGACTTTTAACATTTCAAAAGTCACATGCCCTAATCAATTTATTGGCACTCTAAAAATTATTGTAAAAATAAATTTCATAATGAACAAATTAAAAAAATAGCAATTTCTAGAATTTTAGTTTTATTAAAAAGACATATAACGGGTGATTTATCGTGAGGCGCTTTTCTCAATCAGGACTTTTTTAGACATCACGCGAGAATAGCGTGAAGCTGTCATTACAGTTTGACTCAGTAGTTAATACCATTGCATAAAAAGAACTTAGTATTTTCAGACTATGGTCTCTTGAACGGCTTAATGATGAACCACCGTTTTATCGCAGAATTTTATTTAGTGATGAGGCCAATTTCTGGCTAAATGGATACGTCAATAAGCAAAATTGCCGTATTTGGACTGATGAACAACCTGAAGAGTATCAAGAGCTACCGTCACATCCAGAGAAACGCATGGTTTGGTGTAGTTTATGGGCTGGTTGAATCACTGATCATTATAGAATGGACCACTTAAAGTGTAGCTGCGGCCAATATTTGAAAAACATAATTTTCAAAAAAGAAATGATATCAATTTTCTTTCGGTTGTTAATAAAGTCTTCGCCATCATATTCAGTTCTATGTGTTTTATTTCAAAATATTTTCCTGAATATCACGATGAATCACCCGTTACTGACTGAAAATCGGCCTACAGCCGACTTAGGAATAACCAACTCATATTCTTGTATACATGGACGAACGGCCATAAATCAATGTTATTTTTGACTCTCCATACACATCTAAAGTCTTGCCATCCTTTTCCGGTGCTTTTATCTATGCGCTACAAATGTAGTGACAAAACTAATATACCCTGTGGTATTACCTACGATAGGGCATACAAATTATTATTAAATTCTTTCCATCCAAAAACAAAAAATGTCCGCTATTTAATAGGTTTGTATTGTTTTGGAAAAATATCGAAAGAGTAAAAAAAAAAAAAATAACACATAATTAAATAAATATTTAATTAATACTTATTTATTAATTTTTTTTTTTAATTGTTTAATATTTTTGCATAAAATTTCCATGACTCATTTTATTTTTGAAAATAGAACACGCAAATAATTTATTGTGCGAACCAAAAAATTAAATTAACTGCAAAGTATAATAAGAATAAGAAAAGCACTTGAGTTTAAGTAAATGAAGCGCACAGAAAATAGACATGTAAATATAGTATAGAGGAGACTCAGGTAATTCTGTTATAATATAGTGGAAATGAAATGAGTTTTCTAAACTATTTAATAGGAATTTTATGCAGAAATAGAAATAGTAGAAGTTCTGGAACACAAATTGAGAAATTTCATGAAAAACGCCAAACAATTGAAGTTATCAGAACTTTTATTTCAAAAGCATCTAATGTACGTCTAATGTCACATATACAGGATAGCATGGTTTCTTCTCTGGTTCCAAATGTACTATAAAATACAAATTACAAGAACATAATCAAAAGCTTAAATTTCGAGTGAGTTCTCTATGAAAGTCATTACTTGATTTATAGTTTTTTGCGAGTGTTGGTGGTAAAAATGTGGATTTAAGAATAATTAGTGATAGTTTTGAATTACTTAATTTGATTTTAACTGAAATCCTTGATTTGGAATTTATGAATTTCTTTTAGAACTATAGTTCTTGTTGTTCTATAGATATATTCTTTGGTTTTATCAATGATGATGAAATACATATAGAAAACATTTTCTAGACTATATTCTGGAAGTTCAAATATCTAATGTGAATCTTATATCACCTATACAGCTTAGTATGATTTGTAGTTTCATTTAAAAATATGTATATGAAATACAATGACAATAATTTCATCTTTTATACGTGATTGGGAGCTCTATCGCCTCAAAAAAGGCGAGTGATCACGAAAATTTCTTCTATCATCTTTGTTTCTATATAACTCAATACGTCTATTTTATTTGCCATACCCTACCCCGGAGCAGGGCAAGTGGCAAATAAAACGAGCGGGAGTTCAAATGTTTGTAGCGTTGTGTAGCAACCATATTGTAATGAAATGAGAAGCTTTTAGCTAACACAATTTTTATGGTAGAAAACTGAACTAATATCGAATCATACAACGATACACCACGTTTTACAATGGTAAAGAAATACCCATAATATAAAATATTACGTCTTGCTTACATCTGAAATTCATTCGACAAGTTTCTTTCCGATTATAAAATGTCAACGATTCTGCAATTTCTCCATGTTATACATTTTATATACAAAGTAGAACTTATATCAAGTGTCACAGAATTTCATTCGGTGGATAAATGTCAAATATGAACAAAACTTAAATTTAACATTTATTTGTTGAAATCATTAAATAACAATTTAATAAATTACTGATAAATTAGTTTTTAAAAATTTATACGAGCATAATTGATCGACCTTGATCATAATTATATTTAATAAAACTACCAAAATTCTTTCATAATGAGTCAAAATTTTAAAATAAAATCACAAAAAAAAAACTTTTTTTTTTAATTTTTTTCTTTTAAATTAGATAAAGATAATTTTCATCTACAAATAATTACTTAATAATGAGACAAAGTACAGTAAAAAAAAAATCACTTTCAATTAATTTAACCTAATTTTTTCTTTCTTTTTTTCTTGTTTAAAATGAAATTTCTCACGAGATACATTTTTTCATTACGAAATAAATTCTTTTTTTTTTTGAAGGAATTTTTCTTAAAAAATTTGTTTTTCTGTCTAGTAACTGACAGAAATATTTTGTCTTGACAAAATAAAAAAAAATAGAAAAAACGACGAGGTTTTAAAGTGAGAATGTCGTAAAAATATATTGTATGAACAAATAATGTCTAAAAACAAGAAAAAAACGGGTTAAAACTCGGTACACATAAAACAACAGCGAATAAACACTTTTTTTTTTTACACTTGTGTAAATATTCTAAGTAAATAAAGTAAAAAAGAAATACACGTCAGTCGAAAAAAATGTTTCAAGTCAACTATTTGTTTTAGTTTAAAAGAAAAAAAAAACGTGTATGTGAACTCATTTAAACAAAAACGATCCTCGTTTACAGAATACAGATATTTTTTTTTTTTTTCAAGTTGCATGAAAAAACAATTACACAAAATACGAAAATAAACACATCTTTGAGAAAAACTCTCTCAAATTTCTTACAAGGATTTTTATATTGTTTATATATTTCACCCTGTCCTATATCCTTTCATCTTAAAGCTATCTCATTTGCTCTTATATTGTTGGTAATTTTATTTTTCACTTTATTGTTAGAGGGTGTATTTTTGAAGGTGTTTTTCTTTTTCATTTAATTTCTGTTTTGTATTTAAAAAGTAAACATGAAAATATAATTTTACATGGTTACCAAATTCCGCCCAATTGTTGCTGGTTTTTGTGTTTCCGTTACTGTGTGTCTTTAAATTTTTTTTTTTCTGTTTGTTTGGCAATCAAAAATACAAGAATGTGGTAGAAATATTAAAGAAAATATTTGATATCCTTGTTCATAGATTCCATGAAAAAAACTACGGTTTTCAATCCTTATGGATTTATTTGCTTTTTTTTTTTATTTTGAGGTCAAATATTAGACAAAACCAAATAAACAAACCGCTATGCCAGTGCAACTGTGTTCCTATTTAAACATAACAAATAATAAAATTTCATCAAATAGTTATTATTCTTTTCATAATTATACAAGTCTTATTTTCCGGGTGTCAATTGTTTGTACACATATGTACACTCACAGAGATGGTGCAATAATAAAAAAATATGCTTATTGCAAAATATAGTAGAATGATAATAAGACCTCATTTCCCTATACATATATGAATATTCTTAAAAATTAAATCGCTCAAATAGAAGTGGCCTCATTGTTTCGTAAACGTATAATAAATTTTAAGATGAGCGATTAAGATATTTTCTGAGTAAATCTTAATCAAGGTTGATCGAAGTTCAATCATACGAGGAAGGGTCATGTTCAAAAGTGGAGGACATCTAACCACTGCGCCTTTTTGAATAGTTCGTCGTTGCTTCAATGTAAGGATTCGAGATCGTCCAAACTTTCCTTATCGTATTCTCTTCGGGAAATGTGTTCATATGGATCCAAATCTCTTTTCTGAATTTTGTAATTCCGTTGATGTATGGTATGGCACGGGCTTAAACCACCCAAATTCTCACGCCCCATTTTATGTGAATATCTATTCATTGGTGGATGGAGATAGTGATCCCACACCACATCCGACAAGCTAGTCAGGGCAATGAGCGTGCCATCTTCTAGCTATCTTCTTTCGGACACATATCACATATGATTGAAAGCAAATCAATTATATGCCGTTAGATCATGGCAGAATTGAGACCAAATTATTACATAAATTTAGTAGTTGAACTAATATTAGCTCAAGTAACATTTTTAAGCATGTAAAGCGCTATTACTATTACTAGCTATTAGTTGCTATGAATACATTGTGATTTCGAAACTTTTTAGCATTCATGCTTCTGAGTACTTAAATTTCACTTGGATAGTAACGAAATCAATAATTACTCTATGAACATATTTCAAATTATCCATCAATTGATACTTCTGTGTTCCTAATGCTTGTTGTGCAATTAACAAAAAATACTCCGCCTAAAGAAAAATAAACACTTGTGTATTTACATACCGAAAAATAGTTTTTCAAAAGAAAAAGGTACAAAATAACAAATGAAGATTTAAAATTGACACAAACAATAATAGTCAATTGATTATGTTTGGCGAAATTAGCTACTTAATACTAATTCCCCCCAAAAAAATATACATTCTCTTAGTGACAAGAAAATGTGCAAAATTTTAATATATAGTATGTGTTTATATTATCGATTTTTGGAACAAATCTTGAAAAAAATTCAATATTTTTTTCCACCTGAATATACATATAAGTATTTGGACCTTCTATAACACGATAAATACACTTCTTCTTATACATGGATGACGTGTTAAAAGAAATTTTGAGAAGTTAATATGAATCAATGGAATGCATTCCGTGTTATCAAAAAAGAAAGTCAGATATATGGTAAAAAAACAGAGATATATCATTCAATACATAATGTAAATTTTTCCTTGTTAAATTCAACCGAAAGAATGGGATGAAAAAATTCGTGTTATAGGAGGATTGTTGAAGTTTATTAAGTTATTTTAATTGTTGAGGTGTTGTAATTATTACATCGTGTTATCTGGAAATCGTCTAATGTTTGGAAAATGCCATGTTGTAGGGTGTTCGTTCGCACTTACATTATTTTAGCTTATCTTTAGAATAATCCCAGTTTAACATAATTTTTACAGAAATATTTACAGTAGTTTAATTTACACATAAGAAAACAAAATCGGTACAATTTTGAATGATATGCGAGTCGATGAAAATTTGTTTGTGAGCCGAGTTCAATATAACATTTTAGTAAAATTTTGGGCGGAAATGGAGGAGTGAATTTAATTGAATATTAAACTTGAGATATTGTGTGTAAAAAAGTTTAGTGGTTTACCATATCAGATGTGTTTTTTTCTACTTTTTTTTTGTAAATTTCAGTACATTCATATAATTCAAGTATATTAAACAAAACGTATTTTTTTCGAGCTCATTTTTTAAGTATGAATAATTAAATTTCGTAATTAGTTTATTTATTTTGTCAAACAAAAATAAATATTTTCATTTAGGTTCAAGTGTTCTCATAGAATTCATATTTAAAGTGGTTTATTTTTTTGGGTTGGGAAAATTTTTTTTTTTTTTTTTTACAAAACAAAGTACATATTATTTGTTAAGTTCAATAGTATTAATTGTGATTGGTTGTATTTGAAGTACATATAATAGTACAACTACAACTCATTGGAATATAGTTATAATCCGATTTTAGTAGGGTAATGGAAAAACATCACAACAAAAAGGCTGAAGAGACCTCCTTCTAAACAAATGTCATTCTAATTTGTTAAGCTGTAGTAAAAGTGAACTATTACAAACCATAAAAAGATATTGTTTACTCTTGTCAAGGGTGACCGGCCGATTCCTCTCTGACAATTCCACTCGGCACTATTCCACTCGGAATAATTACACTTGGAATAATTCCACTCGGAATACTTACACTTGGAATAATTACACTTGGAATAATTCCACTCGGAACAATTCAACTAGAGAGCAATTTAATTCGTGCAGGAGTTGAATTGTTCCGAGTGGAATTGTGGCGAGTGGAATTGTGCGAGTGAAATTGTCCGAATGGAATCGGCCTAGAATCCTTGTCAACAGTAACAAATTACAATTTCATTTTTATGATCGACTTAAAACAAACAATATATAGTATATGCAGTACTCGTATATTCTAACTTGATCTACAAGTAATGCAGCAGCTGACAAAACAACTGAAGACACTGTCGACTTTTGAAATTAATGATCGTTTGTAGAAATTTCTATATCAATAGATCGACTAATATAAGTCATAAAAGGTTGTTTTTTTGCGCGTACAGTTTTAATACAGGGATCTTATCAACATTTACATTTACATTAATATAGAAAAATTTTCATGACATGTTTATTCTATTTTTATGAATAAACTAATTACATACATTACAAAATTCTCGCCATTACACAATATATACATTTCAATCATTCACAAGGAAACAAATAATATATCTAGAAACAAAAATAAACTCATTAAACAAAAAATTATGAAACAAACAACTAAATAATCCATATGCAATAAATTAAGTAGAAACGAAAAAAAAAATAAATAAATAAATAAATAAATCTTCGCCAAAGAATTTGCTTAAGTTTTTTTGTAAGACATTTCCAAGCAGAAATATTTACAAGAAAACTACTTTCAAATATCTTTTTCATTTAAAAAGAATTCATTTTTTTTTAACTGATAAAATTTCTTCTAAAGGTACGTCTCCCTTTTAGAACAACATGATTGACAAACATTTTAAGACTATGTATCTAACAAAATGTGTGTTTTATTGGGAAAAATAAAGACAGTAACCATATATTTTAGAGCTGCCTATTTAAGCATGGGTATTAATATCTGCAGGGATTTTCAATGCTATATTTGAGATATAGATTGGAACACAAATTAAACTTTAATATTTTTATTTAACACCATTTTATTTAGTTTAAACAAAAGGAAACATAACTTAACTTAAGTTAGCTGAGTCAACGTCTACTAAATAAAAGTCATTAATGCAACGTTTTCGAGTTCATATCTAGAGATATAGCAATAAAAGCAATGTATTGATAGATCGCATGTCGTTGGTTATTCTATTTTACATTAGCAACATGTATCTCTCTATAAACCCCTAGCTTTCTTTAATATGTTGTCCTCATTTATGCCATGATAAAGTAGTCATTAACTGCATATCGGAGACAACGCCAGTAGTGCTAATATACAGAATAGAATTTTGTCAATTATATAAACTAATAAAAATCGTATTTTTTGAGCAAGTTAATTAGTAATCGATACAAATTCCTAATAAAACACGCTTTAAGTCGAATTCCCGCTTTCAAAATTTTTGTGTTAGGCAAGATGACATGAACCCCAATTTGTCATTACTATTCATCAAAATATTTTCAAATATATCATAAGTTTTCATAATAGCCAACATTAGACAGGTGTTAACACATGACACCTTTTGCTTGTCAATATAATAGTCACGTCACTTAATTCACTTTGTGACGATATACCTTCAAAATACGCGTGATTGTGAAGAAAACCCGTTCAAATGGAAACGTACCTTAATGGCGAAATGAAAAAAAAAAACTAACAACAAAATAAATTCTTTGGCAAGTTTACAATAAAATCCTTTAAGAAACTAAAAGAATAAACAAACAAAAAAAAACGAAACTAACCCAAAGACTTCAAACAAATTAACAGCATGAGAAAAAAATGCCATTATCGAAATTTTCTAAATTCGTCCCACATGCAAATTAAAAATATAAATATTGAAAAAAAAAAACAAAAAAATACCGCGTAACCGATTTAACATATGCGATGATTATAATCAAAGGCGGTAAATTTAGAAAGAAAGGAAACAGAAGAAGAAACTGAAATGGAACGAAAAGTTGATAAATAAAAATATAAAAATAAAAAAAGACACACAAAAACGCTCGCGCGCTTATTTAAATAGAAAAAAAGCAGATTTTTCATAAAAACACTAAAAATAGAATCAAAAAACAAAAAAAACGCGAAAAAAAATAAAGAACAAGAAATACGTATTATTTTTAGTTTGATTTAAAAAAAAGAAAAGTTTTCTATTTTTAAAGAAACAAAATAAATAAAAACAAAAAAAATTTCCTTTTTTTAAATATAAAAATAAATTTAAAAATGTTCAACACAAATTATATAAAAATAAAACTAAACTAAAATCGATCTGTATCAAATTTTTGTAATACCGTACCCAGTTAGCATTTTTGGTCGCTGCCACGTTTCTGCCACTATCTTAATGAGTAGCTGTCACGTAGCGAAAATACTGCAAATATTAGTTCGATAAGTAAATGGCACATGTAATTTTTTGTGTATACATTTTTGGGACGGTTGCAGTGCTACAAAACGCGGTTTGTCTTTAATAGTATTTGTAAAAGACTGTAAATACGTGCATTTTTATATCACACAGAGTCATTTGAACAAATACTAATAATTAGATGGTATGTGCAGACGTGTCCACATCAAAATCAAAGTTGGATACTCTCTTTATTATATGCTTTTTGGTAATGGAAAGAATTTAAGTTCTGGATCATTATCATATGGCTCTGAAATGTTCGGAAGATGGTCGGTAATACTAATCTGCGATAGGGATATTGATGCACAACAAACAAGAAAACATTTTGTATAGTTTTCAGATGTCAGCACGAAAATTGTTTCACAATTCGTGTTTTGAGTTTTCCCAAATATGACAGCACATAAGTTTTCTGAGCCATATCAAAATTCAAACTAAAGTTAGAACGGCTTACGGTTATGATTGGTCGAATCAAAAGATTGAAACACCTGATATGTATGCAGTCTTGTGTGTTTGAGACTCTTTGTGAGAATTACAAGTATGTACTAAACAGCTCTTTGATTGCAGTAAGATCATAACAACAGTTTTTAGCCGACATATCGGTAATGTAATCTCAGTGAAGCCAAGCATAAGTCCGTTTTAAAAATGTTTAGAGATGAATTTGTATATGAAAATTGAATAATTTGATTTGACTTAAGCTATTAGGCAAATGAATGAAATTTTATGGAAATCAGTCGGACAGATTTTACTCAGAAATATGATTTCAGTTTGTCATAACTTTGTTCTCTTCGCACGGAATCAGATACACATTTCCATGCTAAACTGTAATAAACAGTTGATAGTTTACCATAGGGATATGAAAAAGAATTTTAATTGAAGGGCAGGTGCAGGAAAATCGTTTGTTAATAAAAATAAGTTTTCATGAACTTCCTTGACATTTTCCGTTAAGAATTTTAAACGATTTTTTTTACTTATTTATAAATTTTTAAAGTGTATTTTTGAAACATACATTTTTTAAATAATTAAAATATATGGAGCTCATCGTTTTATGTAATAATCATGTCAGAAATTAGAAATGCCGCAGGAAAAACAGCAAAGCAACAAACACAAGTAAAATCTTAAATATTTGTGTCATTAATTCGCAACCATTCAGCAACTAAACGTCGAATGGAAAAATTATGGAAAGAAAATTTTCTCAAAAATAGTTGGAGGTTGATAAAAGAAATAAAAAAATAAGAATTTACAACCTTTTAGTATTAAAAAATCACAAAACAAAGCCAACACTATTGAAATAGAACCAAATTCTTACATCAAATAAAAAGGAGTGTGTTGGTTATTGTTGTTGTGCTCAATATAAAATTTAGTTCTGTTACAGAGCAACTTGTGAGAAAAAACACATCTCAAATAACTTTTCAACTTTCACATAGAGTTAGGGCCGTTAAAAGTATGTGAATGTCATTTTTTTGAATTTCCAATTCCAATATTTTGGGTACACTCGAATATGTAAAGGTTATCTACAATAGACTTATGATTATTTTAGGAAATAATTAATGCAGTTTTTATTATCATAAAAAACAAGCAGACTTCGATATAAACAAAGTTCAAATACTTTTAATTTATTAAGTCTAAGCCTTATCAAATTTATTTCTTGTCAAATTATTATCATAAGTACACTTTATAGTGACATAAATCACGTTTTTTTTTCTTGATTTGGTAAAAATCCATCGAAACAAGTCAAATGACAAATGCTTTTTTTCATTTATTCCAAATCCAGTACTTATGTTCTGCTGCTCAATTAAAAAATTTCTAAGATCTTAATCCAGTTTTTTAATAAATTACTTTCTTATAAGAAGTAGATAGTAAATTTGAAAAAAAAAATTCAGTCTTCAGTAAGTTTTGAAGTCCAGGGAATCGAAGAAAGAATTGAAAAACTTATATTCATAAAAGTATAGACGCTCAGACCCACTGCAATGAAACGAAAGTTCAAATATTTTTTGCAAGAAACCAATAACTAAACCAAAAATCCTTTCATACCATTTCATATACTACTTCTTATCAAAGAAATTATTTCAGGTGACTATCACTGAAAAACACTTTGGGTATTCCCTTATAAATCCTATTCCATGTAAATCGTGTTGTATCAGTAGATCTTTGCAGATTCCATACTTTTGTGTAGAAAAATTCTAAATTAAGGCCAATCTCCACACAGCCGACTTCCTATTCTGACGGGAAAAATCAGAAAGCTAGAAAGAGATGAACTTTTGCAATTTTCGCTAGGATTGATCGAATAAAAACATCAGAGTCTCCCCACACAATTTAGAAAAATTGGTAGTGTGCGACGGTATCATGTATGCTATTGTGAGAGTATGCACCCGCAGATGAAGTGCCATATAAATCAGATAAACATGTTCATCTGTTTTTGAGGGGAATCATCTGCAGATCGAAAATCAGTGAGGGAAATGAGAAATGGAGAAGCCGACAAAATTTGTAGGATGATTGTTTTCTCCCTTTCTGTTTAACTAATCTTTGTATAAGTGTATCCCATACTTGCATCTCGTTTATACAACGAGACAACGACATATTACGATTTATAACGGTAAGGAAATACCGATACTATTTCTAATGAGTTCAAAGAAAAATCACTTTTTAAATATTCGAGTCAAAAAAGGCTTTAATTTTTAATCCAGTCACTCCGAAGTCTGAATTTGAACTGTATTTTAATCGCATTGATATTATTCAGTGTAAGCACACTTTAATTGCTGGTAAAGTAAAGCTTGAAGTACTTTATCAGCCGTTTCAACTTCGCTATTTATATATGCAATCATGCAATCCTTATAGATCTTTTGAGAAAACTCAGAAATTCGAAAATAACAAATGATTGTTTTGTTGCGAATTCTAAAACATTACATGATTTTCGGTTGATGATTCTTTTTTATATTGCACTGTTTTCCAATTTTACGTAAAAAAGTAGACGTGAATGATTTGAATATAAGAAAGTTGAATATAGAATTGTTTTTTTTTTATCACTGATCATATAAAACAACAATAATAAAGAACAAGCAACCGAACGAGTCATTGCTCGCGATTTAATTTCATAAAATGATAAAAATTGGGTCAAATATTATGATTCCATTGTATTTTGAATTGTTTCATATTAAGTGGCAGATTGTTGAAATTTTACTTTTACACTTATTAAATATGAAAGATAAGATAAGAGTTTTATATGGACAGGTACAACAACAACAAAAAACAGGTATAAACATTTTGACGAATAATAATTTGGAATTTTCTTGGAAAATGATAACAGACATGATTGTATCAAAGCAAAAAGTCTAAAACAAAAAATTAATATCAAACTTAATAAAAACGCGGATAACATTTATGAATGAAACAATAATCTTTAATTATTTACAAATAATAATTAATAATTTAATGCTTAGAGTTTCGCAAATTTAATATCAAGGAAAATTAATCTATTAAATGGGCCAAAAAAGAATCGTTGAGTTCTTAATAACGATGGCGGTTTAACAACTTAAGAAGTTGCTCAAAATCTTAACATATTGAAATCGAACATTGAAAGTTATCAAACAGAAATGTTCAGAATTGATGAATCTCAAACGAGTTGTGTTTCATTATGTAAACGCGTCGAGAATTTAGAAAGCTTGATTGGGAACTTTTGATGCAACCACCATTTGGTCCTGATCTTGTATCATCCGACTATCATTTGTTTTGTTCTCTGCAGAACTCTTTTAATGGTCTAAAGTTTCTGTTTCTCAATAAAAACTCTCCATGACTTTTTGGTCTACCCAATAGAAATATATACAATTCTTCGATATTCGATTTTTTAATGGTTTCTTCTATCTAACGTTGATAACTGAACACAATAATATCGACAAAAAAATTAAAATTTTCAATCTAATAAGTTTCTGTGATCGATTATTTCTAAAAACGCGTAAAACCATTACAAATTACTCAGCGAATTTCTAGGTGGCCTCATGAAATATTATAGGAATGAAAATAATTAATCGATCTTTAATTGAATTTTCATGTTTAGCACAATAATCATAAAATAAAGCAATAAATTAATATTTTACAACTTGATTTTTTTTCTGTCGCTCCATAAATAAGAACCTCTTGTGCGAATTTTATCTCAGGCTTAATTAAGTCATATAATTTTTTTGTTTTTTTCGGTTTATTTTTAATATTAAATATAGTTATCAAGTAAAGTGGGCGTCGAAATCTAAAATATGAACGATAACATTTTCACAATAATTTACTAGGATTTTCTGGGATGAAAAGCCTATTCATCGGATGTATATAGAGTGAATTGGAATCTTTAAAGCAGTATTACAATAACGGTATTGTAACGTATAGTAAAATACCATAACTTTCCACTACAAATAATCTATAATCGTTGATTTAAAACCGTTCTTTTAGAAACTCTCTATACTGATAGAATTAGGACCAGTTCTCTTTTCATCCGTTTTCAATTATATATTTTAATTAAATACTGCAAATGGAAAACCTTAAATACTCAAACTTTCGCATCACTTTTTAGATCTCGATCTCGATAATTGTTTGTGATAAGTAGTTCTAACCGCGACGTAAGCTTGATAAGTTTTCTTTTAAGTACGGTTCTTAAATGAACAATTTGATAAAGTTTACTTTTATATAATTTTTCTAAGACCCCGTTACTCTCTCATATATGGTACAACGGGGAACCCCAAATTGCAACCTCATAAAAAGAGACTCGATTGTATGTTAACAAAATATTGTTTTCTTTCAGTGACATGATAAGTGCAGACACGTCATATTTCCAAAGAAATATCAAAAAAAAATCGGATATAATGTCTAGAAATTAATTAAAGAAAAAATGATAGAAGAACCTACACTTGAAATAGGCTTAGATAAAAATTGAAATAATAAAATAAACAAATATAAGCTTTTCTTTTAAACAATTAATTAAATATAAAGCATTCTTATTTGGGCGATTCATATACAATAATTGCCTGTTCTTCTCTATGAAATCCCTTTTCTAAACCACATAAAATTCATTAATTCAAATTGTCTATCATCCCAAATAAAAAGAACCCACGTTCATAAAGCGTGGAGAGAGAGAGAAGTACGCTCGATGGAACATTGAACGTCACGTTTGAAATAGTATAAACGAGCAAACAAGTCAAGAGCCAAAACCAATTAATCAACACCGCACCGCGTACACACTCAGCATGACTTCCCGTTTTTATATTTTATTTGTTATAAAAATTTTTCCACGTTTTTTCTTTTTTTTTGTTATGGTTCATTTGACGGGTTTATAATGAAATGCTTATTTTACTCACATTAAACACACATTTTGTGTTTTCACTTTACACCGTTCCTCCTTTTTAAAAGCTTAATGATGTACAAGATTGATTTTTTTTTCTTCTATTTTAATGTACAACAAACAAAAAAAAACGCCAAATAAATGTATCCAAAAAAAAACGACATCTTCAAGTTGATTAAACAATTTTATGCGCAATGAATCTTTTTTTCTTCTCTTATCATCCAAAGAACTCCCACATGCAATAAACAAGTAGAATCGTATCCCAAGCATATACACATATCCACTATTTTTTTTTTGTTATATTAAACCGCCAAAATACATCCCACAAACGCAGAACAATCACACCAAAGTTTTTTGTTTTGCTACAAAATGAAATATATTGTATGACAAACCACACAACTTGCTTAGACCAAATATTCCGGTCAACATCGAATCAGTTCATCATCTGATTAAAACCTAACATTTTACCAAATTCGACCAAAATTAGGTTAGTCGTTATCACGTTCTCGTAAAATCACCCACTTCTGGTTCGGCAATTTAATCTATTGTTCCTGTAATACCAATCGCCTTGTGTACTAAATTTTATTATAATCAGATTAGCGGGTAAGGCATAGCCATGTATTGGGCCAAAATTACCCACACCATGTCTAGAATTTTCCATGAAAATCTAGTCAGTTATTTCTTTTAGTACGGGATATGTTTTTGCCAAATTTTGTTAAAATTGATGATGTATTTCTTGAGTAAACATTATCAAGAAAGTTTTAAAAAAATTGTGCTTTTTATCAAAACGGACAACTTCCGGCTACGTATCTCTAGCCTATATCTAATCCACCAGCCAAAAATTTCAACCAAATTTAAATAAAATTGAGTAAACTGTTCTCCAGTGAAAATTCTTTAAAAAAAAAAAAAAAAAATACCACACAGCTGCACAGACATATACACACAGATATCTTGGGATAATAATCAATTCCGACTCCGGGGACCCCCAAAACATGTACTTCCGTTAAGAATCTGTGTTAGATTTTTGAACTATTGCAATACTTACTTACATCATAGACCAGGGGTTCTCCAGACTACAGCCCGCGGGCCAACACCGGCCCACGAGCACCACCCATCCAGCCCGCCACAGTTTTATTTGATTACATTTGTAAAATTTGTTCCGGCCGATTCATTATACCGCCAAATTTTAAGCTGAAGAAACTTAAAATTTCAAATGATTTATTTAATTAGTGCTACAATGAGCCCAATGAGTCAATCAATGGAATCGCTGCATTCAAACAAATCCGAAGTGAACGACATATCACTATAGTAGACCTACATGTCCAAACCATATGAGCAGTGTAATTATTCAGTGTTGTTGTTATACATAAAATTATAGACGAAAACACCAAAAGAGATTTCATGCGAAAGAAATAGTACAATCTATAATGTGTAGGGATATTAATACACTATCAGAATCAGTTGAATAGTTAGCCTTTTGTTCTTCGTTTATACTATTATATAATATGTTAAGTCTAAGAAAGTCAAACTTTCTGTGCAAAAAAAATTTTACAAAAAACCGATGAACCATTCACGCATGCGAAATAACGATCAAAAGATGGAGGTGGGATCGTGGTAATACCTCATTGATTATATACATTATTTTTTTCATGTTTTTTTTGACATGCTGTGGTTGGTATTTAAAAAAAAAAAAAAAAACAAGAACAAAGAACAACAATAACCAAATCAAACAAACGAAATGTAATTTGTAAAACGTTTTGGATTTCACGTCGCGTTCGCTTGTTTGTTGAGTTTTTTTTTCGCGATTATTTTCATGGTTTCTTTGATATTACTTTACAAAATTTTTTTTTTCCTAAAGGCTTTCATTTTAATGTAAAAACGAAAAAAAAAAAAAAATTAAATCGCGAAAACATCAACGTCGATGTCGGCGGTAAAATTGAATTTATAACAATGGAAACTTGTTTGGTTTCGGTAATTTATAAAACAGAAAACAGAAGAAGAAAAAAAAACCAAAAGAGCACGCGACATTTAACATGAAAACAGTGAGTAAAGGTGAAATAAATATATATATATATATATATATAAAGACGTACGAGCTGAAGAAGGAGGAGAATTAATGGATCGGGAATGAAGAAGGCGAGGAACTTGAAAAAGAATCAACTTTCACACGGGATGTTATTAAATTGATATATTATAGTGGAGACCCGATTTGATGAAAGATAATTAAATAAAAGTATAATAACTTGTATGCTGGTTTCTTTTTTTCAGAGACACATACACACATGTGTCACATGTGACCAATTATCGGAACTTCTTTGGAAAAATTTGATTTGTGGAGTCCTCTTTTACAAGAAGTTTATTAGTAGTATTATATTTAATAATCACATATTTGATACCTAAAGATTGATTAGGCAAGCTAAAAATGCTATTAATTTGCCTTGATTGCCGAAGGACTAAAATTCTGTAGAGGTGTAAAAATCTTAGGACAGTATTATGGGATTCATAACAGGATATTACTCCTTGAACGAACACAATTGAACAACATGTGTGGCCGAGACTCCTACGTGTGAAGCTTGCCTGGGAGGTAAATGTATCAGAGCAGAATACTTTCTGCATTCTTTTATAGAACGAGACTTATATGCACACTAAACCCTCGACTCCATCGGACTTATTTCAAGACATATTTTCAGTCGGACTGACAAAAAAGTCCAAATTTTCGAGTCTCCATTAGACTTTTTCTCTGTCCGTTCGCAGAATAGGACATAACTTCTTTCATTTTTAAAAATTTGGAAAATATTAGAAATTTTCAATAAATAATGCATTTTATCATTTTTTATAGACGTGTTTTTTTTGCCACTTGTTCCACAGTAAAACCAAGTTTTAACATGAAAAACAAACAGTAACACGGAAGAATAGCTTGCTACGTTTTGTTATTATTTCCAATATTAAAAGATACATTCTGCTCCGGAGCAAATGCCAAATATGGTAAAATACCGATTATATTGTTATTGTTGTTTTCGACTTTCATTTCACAAATTCTTTAAATTTCTTAAGCACTCCAATGACGCATTGGTTCAATCATCGATTGTTTTTATTTATTAACATTTTGCTAAATTTCATACATTTTATGAGTTTATATTTTGTGACCAGAATTCATCGTAAACAATGACACCATTATTATCACCTTAATATTTTTCTGTTCTGAGAATTATAATCTAACACTTCTTTACCAATGATCCATTAAAGCTTATGTGGATATAAAATAGTCATATCAATAAATAAAGGTGAATTTACACCAATTAAAATAAAAAATCTTATATGTTACAATGCCCACTTTATTAAGTTTTTTTCAACGCCAATAGCAAGTACCATAAGTCACAAATATTATATGAACTGGTAACCCATGTATACCGAAGGAGTTAGGTTCCAGAAATACCACGCGCTATAGAAACCGCGTTATGTGTTTACATGTTTTCTTTGGTTTTGGCAACTACATAATTTATAGCTCGCTTTATATCGAAAACTCATTGTATAGATATCGCGTTATACGAGTGTTACCAGTACATATCTTAAAAGTTATCTAAAATATGAAAATCTTCTTCAAATTTAGTACAACCGCAACCACAAATGTGAATGTATCTGAAAACTGAAAAATGGTAAGAAGAAGTAGTTTTAAGAAATATGAAATGCGGTTTATTTGGATAAATGTTTTGTGCAGCTACAATGCGGTTATGGTGTGGTGTAATGCGGGCGAAATATTTTCCGGTTTAAGGCATTTCAAGTGCAAATTCATTTCTGAAGATAACTTATCTTAAAAAATAATATACAAATAAAGTGTGGGCTTATTTAATCTGCTTTGTTTTCCGTCTTTTATTATTAAATTTATTTATTTTTTTTTTTGTTTTTGGTTATGTCTGTTATAAAAAAAACTCCAATTGCATTAAAGTATTTACTAGAAATAGCATTCAAAAATATAGTAATTCAGATTGAATATATATATGCTATATAGAGAGAGAAAGCGGTAAAATGGCGACATCGTAAAGCTTATCTTAATTGCTACAATTCATGATGATAAGGCAAATATGAAAACATACCACATTATTAAGCCTATAAATAAACACATGCATATAGTAGAATGTGGTAAATTTATATTGTTTAACTTTATTTTGACCAAAAATATTATTAATTTATGGACGTCGTAAGATTAAAACAATCCATTTGAGGTCTCATTCTATATCTAGAGAATGAATTCGTACAGAACTGTTTACAAACATTGATAACTCAAGTAATTATATGTACTAGATGTTTAAAAAAGTTCTCGACAAAAATTAAAATAATATAAGTTTGAAATATAGATTCGAGGGCAATTCGACTGAAGCAATTCCGCGCCTGATCCTTTCGAAATTGTATTTCACCTTGTTTTTTTGTTCCCGAATCGAATTGTCTCAGTCGAATTGTGCCAAATTAATTTGTGCCTAGTCGAATTGACTGGTCACCGAAATATATTTTATTTTTAATAAATAATCTCCTCCAAGCTCGATTCACTAAGTCAAACGGATTTCAATTCTTTTTTATCGCTAACGAATATATGTATATGCCAAATTTCTTAAAATAGGCTTTTACAGCATCTATAACCTTAGAATTCGATGCAAATCTCTTGCCCGAGCAATTTCTTCAAGTTTGGAAATAAGTATTTGTCACAGGGAGATAAATCTGGAGAATATGGGAGATGAATAACTATAATTCGAACCGTTTTCAGGCAGTTTTTTCAAGATATCATACAATTGCGTTTTTAACCCATTGCGAGCAAACATGGCACCCAATCTTACGAATAGCTTTTTCATTTATATACATATATTTATGTGAGATGTTGAAAATACATTCATATGAGATTGCCACAATGTAAGCTATTTCAATTTTTGACCTTCTACTACGACATTATGGACTTTTTCGATAATTTTTCTATGATCACTTCAATTGGCTAAAAGTCAGCCATGTTTAAATTTACTAAATCAATATCTGATATTTATCATCGAAGGTCCCATCTCTCATCCGTTTTCCATCTAGAAACAGCAATCTAATAAATAACTGATCGATAATAAATCTTTTCCACATTTGATAAAAAGCAAGAGCTATTCACTTTGAATCGTTCTCAAATCTAAACTAATTGACAGCTCGACATGGAATTCTACATGTGTTCATATGATAGTAGTACCATATTTCAAAATGGCGACACTAGCAGCGACATCTATTATCAGTTCGAGAACTTTTTGATACATCTTGTATAAATAAAACATATATAAGATTGAATGGAAAAGTTTCTCAGTCAGAGGCAACCACATAAAATGACACTACATAATTTTGATATTATGCAAATAAAATGCAAGTAAATTAGGTGAGACACAACAACAAAATCTTTATATTTTCTTTTTTTCTTATGTAAATATTGATTCATGTAATTTATGAATGATATTGTAAATAATCTTTATTAAATAAATAAAATGAAGAGTCGTATAAGAAAAATGTTGATAACCTCTTTCTTTACACTTTTCATAAAAATAAAATGAATATAGTACTATAAAAAAAAATATGAAATTACTTCATAAATAAACAAGAGCCCGTATATAAGATTAGAAGAGTGTTTAAATTAAAGTAAACACAAAAAAATTTGAATTGATTTATGAATTTTCCAGAATTTAATCTAAGTTTAATAAAAATTGAGTGCTTTTTTTTACGAGTAATTAAATATAATAATTATATTGCAAAAAATTGTATATTTAATTTGATTAGAATGTTGTACTTTTGATAAGATTTGTAACGTGTTTTATTAGGTTGGTGGTAATATTTGCTTAATAAAATAAAAAAAGGGTGTTTTCGAAGGTTTAAAAAATTATAAATCTCTTGTAAATAAAAATTCTAGCAATTGTAGACTGACTTTAGGACATCTTAAAGCTATTAACGTGTTGTACAAATATCTTTTACAGGATATACTATAACTAGATGAAGATAGCAGTTTTTTTTTCTTACGAGGTGAATGATTGTCTAAAAGATCGCGTACCTTAGCGTCCAATTATACCTTTTTTTTATACATTTTGTTCACACCGACGGCTTAGTATATGTACTCCGAAGCAATAACGGGGACTAACATCATCAATATAAACTAAAAGCAAACCCGACTGGCATTCTAAAAAATGATCATATATTTGCTCCGTTTGGATGATCTACTTGAAGTCGACTTCAATCCAAAAATCACCCATGTAAACCCAGATCGATTTCAATCCGAATTGAGTTAATCGGATCACAACTGATCGACTTGAAATTTGCATGTAAACGCATGATCGAGTTCAAATTGGCTTGAAAATTTAAAGTGGAGTATAAAGAAAGGCTCAAAATAATCTAAAATAATCAAAATTTGTTTGCAAGCGTCTGTTAATTTGAAGCTGATTTGAAGTCGATTTCAAGTCAATCTTTCAAAGCTATAAAAAAACCCAGGTTGATTTTCATATTGATCTCAAGTCAATTTTGAAGTCACCATGTAATCGCCATAACTGACATTGCAGTTCAATGCCTTACCCCATTCTTGAACATTTAATTATAAAGAGCTAAGAATCGGAATTTAAACCAGACTCTTATTAATTATTGGTATAAAGAGATTCAACTATAGTCGACGACTATGACACGATTTCCCTTTCTATGTAAATTGAATATTCATTCAAATAATACAAGAGTTATTTTCAATAATTATAAACCATTCAAATGTCAGCTTTTGTACATTATCAAATACCTTTAAACTCCCACACTATATAGGAAAAAATTTCCTCCAAGTTTTAATTGTGATCATTGGAAAGATGAAGAATACTTTTTATGTGATTTGAGGGAAATTCTCATTTTTAGAGGGAGTTGTTGAGAATCCTCCACTTATTCGTACTTACTCCACAACGACAAAAAAACTCTTATTTAAATGATGTTGACGACATCTAAAGATTTCAATTGTGAATTATAAATGAATGGACCTAATATTGTTGTTGTTTTTTATTTCTTCATCTTTCTTGGCTGAATAAGTTTAATGACAAAAATATTATTTAAATTGAAAATTAAGTAGGATTTATCTCAATTATTCTAATTTCCAAGAGAACACGGTAAAATATTTTCCTTTTATAAAAAGAAAAACTTTTCTTTTGGAAAAAAAGAAAAAAAAAAAATACAGGACCACATCACAATTTCCATTTTCTTTTCAATAAAACGTATACCAAGAGTGTTTTTCCTTTTTGTATTATTATTATTATTATTATTATTATTCTCCAGAAAAACGCCCTCGAGGTAAAAAGTATATAAAACTCCGACTGACAGAAAACTTACAAAGAACACAAAGAAAGGCAAACAAACAAAGCACCCAAAAAAAAAAAAGCAAGAAAACAGATTTCAAAGAAGGATCTCATTTCTTTTTACCACCCGCCGCTGTCTTTGTTAGGACTTTTTGTTGCCTTATTTTTTTCGATTACATTTTTACCATCTTTTTTTTCTCCATATAGTTTCCATTTTTTTTTTCATTCCACCCACTTTATCATCGTTGGAGGACGTTTTTTTTTTTCTACTGCTGTTGTTTTTATTTATTCAAGCGTACTCTTGTCACACTTCGGTGACAGACATTTCACCCAGTTTCCCCAAGAGTTTATTGTATATTTCTTTTTTCTTGTGCTTTTGACAATGTGTTTACTTTTTCATCCCTTAAGGGGACCGACCCATCATCGTCATCGTGCGCCCATCGTTGGCAATATTCTTTGTTGAATTTGTTATTGTTTAGCGAGGAATATATGGAAGTATGTACGTATATATGTTATTTATGTTTTTATTATTATTAAGAGTGAGAAAAAACAAGCATTTCAATAGAAACTTCTATACACATGTACGAGTATATATAAAATGGTTTTTATTGTTCTAATTTTTTTTTTTTTTTTATTATTCTATATGCTTTTATTTTAATGTATTTTCGTTCTCAATCCTTTTTTTGACATAAATATGAAAAAGGAAAATAAAGAAAAGTCTTATATTTTTCTAGAATAATAAAAAGAAATAGTTTTGCATGGAAAACAACTTGCAATTTTCTTATATACAATCATTCAAGTTTAAAATTTTATCAAACAAAGATACGCGGGAATTATATCCTAATCACAAAATATTCAGGAGTGTAATTCATATAATGGCGACAGTGATTTTGGTAATTTGCCAACTTATATGGTCTATACAAAAAAGTGATTAAAAAAATGGATATCCTGTCGTTGGAAATCGATTACAATTTATACATGTTTTTTAATCAATATATAAGAAAATAATAACGATCGACAATTTTGTCGATAAAAATACAGTAAAGATAGGAGAAGGATTTTGGCTTAACAGCAAATCCAAAAATTTAAATATAAGTCTTTAAAGTTCGTACACGAGTCTCTTATAGAATGCTAAAAATTTTCAGTCGATTTTTCAATACAATAATCTACATCTATCTAATAGAGACCTAATTACTTGTATAGTATATGCAATTTCTCCATAATCTTGTTCTTATCAATGACTAGCAGAATTGGCCGGCGTTGCTCAGGGTCTCTGGATTCTATATGTTCCTTGATGATTAAAAATGTTTGACGTTTGTATATTTTGAACCCCCGTAACCCACCACCAAGTGGAGACAATCTTTTCAGCTGGTCTATTCCGAGTTTCATGAAAATCCGACTACTATTGACCGAATTAGGAAAATTCTTATATTCCCTTCTCAATCCACATCGAAAATCCAAGTACCAAATATTATTAAAATCGATTTAGTAGTTTTGTGTCTAGAGGGGACCAACAAACAAACAAATAAACAAAATTTCAGCGTTATAGGTCCTATATGCTCATTGATGAGCAAACAAACAGAATTTCGGATTTATAGGTATAGAAGATAGACGATTGCGTCCAAACAATCGTTGAATATGAAGAAAATGTTTCGCTCATATTGATGAAAATAGGCGACTCAATTTTGACAGAATATTCTATCCTTCATAGTTAACAAAGAAAAATTAGCTACACGAGAAATAAATGCATCATAGATTACCCAAAACTCTGGTTTATAAAATGTTCGATCGATTTAAAAACAAATTTGTTTAGAATAAACCTTAATTTACATCACCGAAGCATAAAAAATATCCTAACTGTGTAAAGCCATCTGAAGAAGGTATAACTTGATACTAAGTTTATATTTTTCAAACCAGTTTCGCGTGTATTATTTGTAAAGTCACGTATATATACCAAACCATATAAAAATTGACTTTTGAGCAAAACAAAAAAAAGGTCCTAAACCCTGAACCTTTCCTCCTTTAAACATTCTTTTTTTTTTATTGCCCTCATGGATAATGTTTAAAATGTCATAAAAATTAACTACATGACTAATACGATAATTCAAAAGAAAAGGATAATGAGAAATAAATGCGTATGAATCCTTACAAAAAAAAAAAAGAACTTTCATAATCCATTTCGGATTTTAAAAGTCTTAAAACTAATTTGTTAAGGTAATTCTTTCAACAAAAAAAAAAAAACATAAAGTGACAAAAATCTATTTTAATTGCACTTAAAAATTATTCAAGGTAAATTTTTTTGGGTAAACGAAATAGTTCCTGTTGTTGTTTGGATTTCCGAAAAGAACCTTTTTAAGTTAAAAATGAAGGGAAGAGAAATTCCCTTGTCGAATTTCCAGCAATAATAAAAATCCAGTAAACCCATAACGAATAAGGGTGAAATTTTCGGTTCTTTTTGTAAATCGTTCTGGTTCTTCATTTAACATCTGGCATTTTGGGCCGTTTTTTTTTTTACTGTTTTTCTTCTTGTCCCTTCTACCATATATATAATACCATTTTAGTATATGCCAGTAAAAAAAAATGCTGTAAGGGAATATGGAAGCCAGAACAATCAACAGAAAGAAAAAAAAACATGCCTAAAACATCTGCTTTTATTAATAATATATAATTTTTACGAAGGGGAAATGTAATTCTTAAATATTTCATAGCCTCAGAACTGATTACCAAAGTCGTCCCTGTCCAAAAAAAAAAAAATGCTGACTTTCACTATAATAAGGTCTTTCTATAAATGAGATTACTTTTTAATAATCCATGCATGAGCATTATGATAAATACTGTTGATTTTATTTAGTCTGATACAAAATCTTTGGCTTTCGACATAGTATATGAGGGTTGAAGGCGAGTGTAAAAACAAAAAAAAATCATACTATTTTATTTCTCCATTTTAATCGATTCCAGTTGAATAATCTATAATACCCGTCAATTCTTTAATGTACACAAATGATATCTAGTCACCGCATAATAACTATTCCTTTAATATATGTCGTTGCATTTATTAATAATTCATATTTCCCTCAACATAGTATACCTTTTGTATATGATATTTATTTTAACATTATCATCACTTATCAAAGGTCGATGTCAATGTGAATAGTGTTATCCATTCGTGCATGAATTATAATGAACGTAGGATGATGTACTATATTTACAGGAATGAGCAGGGAATGGGTAGGTATATATATAAACTTATTCAAGAGGAAATTAATGGAAAATGAAAATTTGAAAGGTGGTGTCAGTAAAATTTAAATAATATGTTTGACATAGAGAAGAAATGATATATGAACAGAAAAAGTGTCAAGGGGGAAAATGGTTTATATATATAAATATGAAAATGAAAATATCCACGTGTTCTAAAAATAATATGTTCCTTAAGTATTCATGGAATTAAAGACTATAGTCAAACATTTCTAAATTTATGTACCTGCCGGTCCTTTTAGAATTATCCTATTTAATTTATTTAGTATACATCATATTTCTCTTATTTCTATCGTTTCTTTCTAGGCTATTGCATACAGCCATTGGGAATGGGCACTACATTTAGACAGTATAGGGATCAAAATATCATCAATTCGCAGGTAAATCTATTTTAAGCAAAATTTCGTTACATATAATTTATATTATATTATACATCGCACATGGGCCGTATTGTAATGGTATTGGTGCACGTAGGGCTTACCGGGCCTCCTTATCTCTTCGTAAAAAGTTGACTGAGTGGCTAGGTCTCTTCTCCGAACCGATTAGTCCTTCTAATGAAGGTCAACACCGTAGTTAAGTCCTAGTTAGCTAACCTCTTCTTACTCAATGTAGCAAGTCTCATTCTAGAAAAAGGCGGGCATTCACACAAAAAATGTTCTGCTGACTTAATTTCTTCCAGACAGGCTCCGCATATCCACGTGTGTTCTTTTAAGGAGCAATGCCCTGTCACAATACACACAATGAGCACACGGGCTGCTGGTATATCAAATTATTATTGTTTTATGTGATCCCAGAGTGAGATTTAAGTATTAGAAATTATTTAACGTTTGTTATACCTATTTTAATATATACTGAAGGAATTTTGAAGTTGCCTTCAAAAAGAAAACTTGCTGGTCCGATCTAGAGAACTAAGTTTTATGAATGATCGATATTTCATCAAATTTTAGATCTAGATTACGAAGTTACATAATTTTGAATTACTAAATGCATATAACAATTTCTCATCCCTAATTTTAGTAGTAACGACTTATCAAAATTGAAATAGCTAAAAATCAGTAACCCCGCATAATTGATTACTTTCAGAAAATTTTACCCCGAATACCTTATACCCTAAAAAATGTCACTGATTATAGGGTTAAATTGTTTAAAAAGGGGATGAAATTGAAAATATATGAGACTATTTTTTGTTTTTTATAAACATCCTGAAAAACACGATGTATAATAAATTTATTATTTGTAAAAAAGGGAAAGAAAGTGGAAGAAAATGTCTATCAACGTCCTTCTGATGGATTTTCACAGATTTTAAATACCGTCGGGATTAGAGCCATTCAAATAATTTTTTCCCGCCATTTCTTTTCTTATGAACATTGTCAGAAAAACCTATTAATTACTAATTAAATGTTTTCGTATTTGTAATTTAATTATAATTATGCTAATGTTGAAAAGTGACTGACTGGATTTATAATCGTTGATTTAAATTGAAAGTCCAAAAACTTTTAATCTTGAGAAAATACTGAATAAATTAAATAACTCTTTCTAGAGCCTAAATTGGAAGTTCATTAAAGACTACCAAAATATATCAAACTCTTATCAACTTTGTGTGAATATCGTATATTTAAAATTATATCTTAAATACGCGCCATAATTTTAAATCAGTGATCTTCAACTTTCCACAGCCGGTTGTATACCCTTCTAGCTGATGATATTAGAAATCTTTCGCAGAACCCAAATTAAATACAGGGTGGCGGAAAATGTACGTTGTAGTTTGAATGAAGACAGCAGTTTCCATTAATAGCGTTGGAAAATTTTTTAAGGCCAGCTGTGGAAAACCATCCAAGCCTTTGCTTCCAAGAAGATGGAGCCAATTTTTGTAAGGAATACCACAACGCTCAGTTTTGTATGTGTGTTCTAGGTCTAGATTCTTAAGGTATTTCGGCGCATACCACTCAACTAATATGTGATTAACTAGAAAATATTCCATGCAAAAATTTTAAAAAGAGAAAATAGGACACAAATTCAATGTGATTAGATCCTGAGTAAAAATCTTATAACTTTTGTAAGAGGAGTAATGGTTTGATCTTATACTCAAAATTAGAAATGGTACGAAATACGTTGTTGGGTATAAAAACTTTGTAGTTACAATAGACAGAATTTTCTTTTATTCTTCTAAGTTTTTTCGTATACCAGCTATTAAATACCATGTAATTTCGCTGTTCTAGATTGAAACACTATGATCAATGTTTGCATAAAGAATAAATTAATTCAAAAAGAATATTTCCACAACAAACTGAATAAAAGGTTTAACTATATTTTATATTGTAAATTGAGTCAAATTTACGAAAATTTCAAGAAGCTGAACCTTTACTTTTTGCAAGGTTTGATTCTGTTGCGATGTCTCTTGACCAGTTAGGGCTCGTTACTCTCTGATAAAATGGGGCTAATTCAATATTTGCCTAAAATAGGTCATTCATTAAATATTATAATACGTAATTTCACACCCTTGATTTTTTTTCTAATTTTTTTTTATAAAAAATTACTAACCTTTTTATGAATTTTTAATTTTATTCCAAAAATAATTATCCATATTTGAATAAAATTTGACGTCCAAAAAAAAGAGGTAAAATCCGTTTGAGAAAATTCGAAATTTTATAAAATTTTAAATTTTTATATATTTTTAAATTTTATGTCATTTTTTTCTTATTTATTTAAATTTAAAAAAAAACACCTTTTACTTTTAAAATCATTAATTTTTTTTATCTTAAAAAATTTCTTCGCATTATAATTTAATTAAAAAAAAAAAAACTTTTCTTATATCCATTTTTTTTTTCTTATAATGTCGTCGGTTCTTAAAAATTTCTTTCACTTGTTAATTTATTAAATCAGCACTTTTTAGCACAATTTAATTATTTATTAATTTTTTTTTTTTTTTATATAAATTCAACTTACTAATTTAATTTCACGTGATTTATAAGATATTAAACAAATCACTATATTGATTAAATAAAAAAAAACTGGTCAATGTGATGGAAAAAAAACCTATATAAAAAGAAAATAAAAAATATTTAGCACTTTAAATTCACATTTTATTTTTTTTTGATACAAAAAAGAAAGCATTTCTAGAAAAACAACCACCCGTCGGAAAACATTCTAAAAAAAAAAACAAAGAAAAAAAAACACGATCGCGATCACGCCAAAAAAAAGAAGAAGAAGAAGAGAAAACCGTTATACAGTAGCCGCGTAAGAATTAACGATTAAAAAATAATAAACACAATATTTACCTTCACTAAAGAAGGATTAAATGACAACAAAAAAAAAAAACGTTAAAAAGAAATGTCAAAATAAATATAAAAATGAGATATCAATATAATGAGAATAGAAAGTGTGAAAGAGACATGATTATATCTTAACATAAGATCATTTCACTTCATTAATTGTTTTTTCTTTTCTTTTTGGCGTTGTGTTAATATTTCACCACAAGATGTGCATCAGATGATGATGATGATGTGGTAACACGGAGAAAAAAAACAATTTAAATAAGTATTTAAAAACACATTCATATTCAAGCAAAAAAAAAAAAGATAATTAAAACAACATTTATATATACAGTAAATGATCATCAGATTTGGACCACTTATGTTCTAATATACTGTAGACATACTACAAGCTTTAATCTAGTCGATTATTTTTATGCCCTATAGTAGGTACTACCAGAGGATATATTAATTTTGTCATTAGGTTTTTAACGCAAAGAGGTTATAGATTTGAAGTGAATCAAAAGTTATAACAATTTATGCATGTCCGGCCTTCCGTCCGTGTACAAGATAACTCAAAAACGCATTATCCGATTTTGATGAAATTTAGAATGTAAGTTGTTTATTACTTAACTGGATATGGTATTGCATTTTAGCAAAATCGACCGTGAAATATTCTTAGTTTTGACAGTTTTTCTGTCCCATTTCTGCCGACTATAGGCCTATTTTAAGTTACTATATGTTTAAATCTTGATTAGTAAAACAAGGCGACAGATTCTGTTTTACTGGATTAAAATTCTTTCTCAATTATTTTTTGACATTCCATCAACCATCAAAATCGTTGAAAAGAATGTTCTGACACGCGTAAACGTCATCAAAACGAGTTATACAGAATTCTATACAAAAATGAATACAAACAATTATTGAAGATACTAGTATAATAGCTTGGATTAAGGTTCAATAGCTTAGCTGGTTGGGACATCTAGTCATAGCGGATCAACATTGTGTTATGTATAAAATCTTTATAATGGAAACCAACCAGGATTTCTACAAATAAGTCATCTTAAAGCCAGATGATTTGACAATGTTCTTAATGATATAATAGAAAGATTGATTATAAGATATTGAAGAATCATTGCTTAAGATCGCACTTCATGAAAAGGAATTTTGAAGAAGACCCATGTTCTAGACGGGCTGTAAATACTAAAAATCAGCATTAGATTTCAAACCTATGACAGAACTGTCTATTAATTTAAAAAAAATAGTCTCAACTGGTCACAACTGATCTATAATGCCTTATATACTATACTATAGTATCGAGTGATCTACCCTTAGTTATAGCACTCATCAACAATAAAAAAAACCGCACAAAATATGAGAAAATAATCGAAATTATAAAAAACACAGTTAGTCCCAATTAAATGTTCGGCAACTGTATAAAATTCTTAAAATTTTACCCAAAAAAAAAAAATTCTTTCAAATTTTCTGTTAATTAATTTTCCTTTCTCCTGTTCCCCCGCCCCTCACGAAGCATTTCTAAGTAAGCGCTTATAATTTGTAAATACCTTCTGTTTTTTCTTCTTGTTGTTGTTGTTATTTTAATCACCAGAAATTTACATGTAAACATTTTGAAATTCAACAAAAAAAAAACATACTCTTAATAGCGAAGCAATAAAACTTAAGAAAAATGTGAATAAAATTAATTTCCAAAACAAAAAAAAAGAAGGTGGAAAAAACAAGAAATGTTTGCCAGATGAAATTCTCAAAAAAAAAACATTCAAGTTTTATCAGGTCGAAGTCAGTTAACAGAGCTCAAAGAAAACTTATACAGGGCATAACACAAATATTTTCTTAAGAAAAAAAAAATGCACTCGCTTGAAATCGATTTCAAGGAACAAACTTGAATACAAAAAAAACCCCTAAGCCGGGTACCCGAGATTAAGATGAAGTAAAAATATAGAAAAGAATAAAGTCTGGAAAAAATATTTATTTTAACACAAAAAAAGAAACATTTAATTCCGCACGTTAAAACCAATTTGACACGGCGTACAAACGTCGAACAACAACAACAACAACAGTCAAAAAACTACTATTCTTGTTGTTGCAACAAAATGATATTGAGAAAAAAAACATAGCAACACAACACAGTGACGGGCGAGAACCGATTTACTAACGGAGCAGCAATTTAAAACTAAAAATAACAACAACAACAACGACGTTAGGACAAAAACGATAACGGAGCACACGAGTACAAAAGGAAAGCGGCAATTTTTGAGCGATGTCAGGGACGCGACGCATTTTTTTTTTACGTTTACGTATTTGTGTTGAGAAACATGTTTTCTTTTCTTCAATTCTTGATGAATTTTGTTGTAAAAACGTTTGTTGTGAATATTAATGATGATGACGAAACGAGTGCCTTAATACATTTTTTTTTTGTTTCACACATAATTTTCTATTATTTTTTTTTATTATAAAACTTTCTTTTCTTTTTATCACGAAAAAATTTACATCTTTTTTTGTGATTTAAAAAAAAAAAAATCACAAAACCACAAAAAAACACTTACTTTTTTTTTAAATATTATTAACAAAAATTTTGTTTCACTATTTTCAGTTTTCAAAAAAGAAAATTTTTATTATATTATTTTTTTGAATACGATTTATTGAAAACACTAAATTTTCTTATCGCCAAAGAAAAATACGGACTAAACACGACGGCAGTCTAAATTTGACTGATTTTTCTTTTGATACTCAATTTTTAAATGAAACGATATCCAAAAGGGAACGAATGGAAATTGAATTGCACATGTATCTTGTGATAGAAACTTCAAATGAAAATGAAAAATAAAAAAAAACTGAAATGTTTATTTAAGTTTTAAAGAGAAAATTGAAAGAGTAAATAACTCTTTAAAGAATAAATACAATATAAATAAAAAGAGTAGAAAATTAATATAAAATAAATTGGGAATGAGAAAATATAAGTAAGAAGAACGTTTGAAATTGGAATTTGGTGGTAAACGTTTTGGGCAAATTTACTGTGAAAAGGTGAAAAGGGGGAATATGAATATTTATTTTTTGTTCAATAAAAAAAAATATGACAACCATAACTGATCAATTTCAATCAATTTTGTTTTTTTTTTCTTCTTTTTTGTTGTATTTACCTGAAATATTATTATTATGAATTTTTTACTTAATTTTTTTTTTGTATTTAATTTTGTAGTGAAATAGTTTTTATGTGAGGAGGATTTTTTTTTTGTTTGATTTCGCGGTTTTCAAACTAACGAAATCGACACTGAAATGGGAAAAAAATTTGTCCTCAACTTTAAAAAAAGAAAATTTGAAAGTTAATCAAAAGTATAACTGCAGAACCAGAAAAAAAGAAGTTAGTTTATAAAATTAGTTTATTCATGAAAAAATGAGACGTTAATTAGGTTAAATTTAATTTTAATTAAGACTTTTTTTTTCTAAATTGGTTTTATAGACGCGGTGTTCTTTTAAATTGATTAAAAAGAAAAGAATATAAATTTTCTGACATATTTTTCGTTTTGTTTTTAAATATTTTAAAATGTTATAAGTCGCGATTTGCATTTCGTATTGAATATGATTGTTTTTGATCCTTCAGGCCGGATATTAACAAGGTTGCATTCAGTAGTTTTTAATTCGGATGAAAATTATAATAGATTTTTGGCAATCAGCTTGTTTGATAGACTTTTGAAAGCAGACTGGTAGATGGATTGCAGATGTTAATGGAAGTATGGAACTGTTTTATTAATTACAAATTAAATGCATATATACACGGAAATGATAACAAGAACTGCGAATTATATGCTAAACAAAAATCTTAATTATACAATAACGAAGTAGGTTATTAATAACTAAGTGTAAAAATATTATGCTGTGTGGGAATAGTTGATGACGCCACAAATTTTTCATAAAATAATGATCGCAAAAAGATTTGAAACAGATTTAAACTTCGGCCAGTAGATCAGTCACACCGTATATAGACTTCCTTCTAGGAGTTGTTGGTAAGCAAATAAACGCTTACAAAATTGATAAATCACTTGAAAATTCGTATAAAATTAGAAAAAAATAGGGGAGAGGTGGCATGAAAGGAACATCACGATTTTGAGAAAAATGCAAAATATTAGTTTTGACAACAGAAATTTAATTCGTTGCAGTAGATCCTGCCTTAGTGTTCTGTGAAGTAATTCGGTTCTTCGCATATATTCACATTGTTCATCGTTTTAAAATTTGCCTTAGTCCTTTTATACATACCACCTTTCCCCTTGCTTCAAAATGTTTTCTCTTTTTTTTGAAAAAGGTATTTTCTATTGAAAATAAGTAACCTGGAAAAGATAATAAATATTTTTGAACACATTTACCAATGAATTACTAAGCACAAAGCACCTTAATATATTTTATCGTTATATCGTCAATCAGGCAGGCACACCCATGTTGAACAGGTAAAAATCCTCGATCTTTTCATGGATTTTCTAGTAATCCTAAAATTCCTTAGAAATTTCATACAGAATTAAACTAAACAATGGCTCATATAATATTAAAGGTTCTTTTTTTATGAGATTACAGCCTATTACAGTTTCTAATCTAATTGAATTACAAAGAAAATATTTTGAGCGTTTTTGAATTTTAAATTTTTGCGCAAATTGCTCTGACATGATAGGGTGGGTTTTTTTTGTGTTCAATAGTTTTTTAATTTTAACATTGATAATATTAAGAAAGTGGAAGAAATTGTTTTGTTTTGTGCGTGACGCAGGAACTGTCCTGTAAAATCTTTTCACTTTTATATAGTAACTTTCTAAAATAGTGCAGCTGAATTAATCTGCACAAAACTTGGAGGTATTTCTCCTATTTCGAAACTTGCCTCAGTTCTTTCTCCTATAATATTGGTCTGTATTCGATTTGGATAAAGTATTTTTATGTAGTTCTGAAAACCGAATCTCTGTCAGCCTTCATAGTAAATCTTCCTGATCCATTTTGTCTTTAACATTATGTGCCCAAGGACGAATTGTGATAGTAAAATTTTTTGATGGATCTTCACATTTTGAGGTGTCTTAAATTCTGTCCTCTTTGTGTCGTAATTTATAGTTTACACGATATTTATCGATGTATTATTGTATTCGATGTAATTGAAATTTGCGGAATTGTTCAGCTATTATAAAGAAAAGATCTCTGTTTCTGGTATCAATCTCAAAAGGATGTCAGTCAGATAATATAGTGTGAATTATAAAATCTGAAACTGAATTTTATCACGGAAACTTCTCAACCCATTATAATGCTAATGAAATTTAAATCTTGAATAGTTTTATTAGCAGATTTAATTTAGTTAAAATCGGGAAAAGGACAAAATAAAATGAGTTAAAAAAGGCACAGAATCCTGACTAAAAATGTTCTTTTCAACTGAATTTAATTCTCTGGAAAAAGTGGGCATGATTGATCCTATTTTCTAGTTTAAATGGAAGAAATAATTGTTTCCAACTTCACCAAACCTTAATTTTTGCGGTAAACAAGTTCCAAATCCTACAAAACTTGCACTTCCTTACCAACAAACAAGAGACTATTGTTAATCACCATCCATTGAATATGTGACCGCCTGTGGCTACTTTAATGTTTCCCTATAACTCTATCGCCCACTAAACTCGAACTTTTGCCATATCAAAATAAATCAACTTTCGTCCTTTTTTTTTGCTTTTTACACACCCTTCTATTTTTAGTCCATCTTTTCCACCCATTTTACTTCGACAAATTTCCAGTTTCACACATATTTTTTTTTTTCCTTTCTATACTTATCCAATTTAATTCTCTCTACCCAACCCTTCTCATCTTCGTAGTCCTTCGTTTCGTTTTTCCTGGGACTATATATATTTTCACTCTTAACTTTTTTTTCCCTTCTGCACTTATATTCGCGTTCTTCCGGAAATACTCAAAAAGTTTCATACTTAACTTATATACTCGCACTCAGCCTTATTTTTAATGTTCTGGGGGGTTTTTTTTTTCTTTTTACTGTAGTAGCAATGTCGAAATGTTCTCCCTTAAAATATCATACCAGCCACATAACTACCGCAAGTAAACGAGGTTGATTGGTCGGTATATAAAAAGGAGAGACCTTATAAATGAAAATATGTACTTATATATACACATATATACGCGAATTGAAGAAGAACCAAGAAGAAAACTCGTCGTCTAGCTAGATTACATCACGTTTAAGAGAAATGAGCCAGGAAAATTTTTTTTAATGGAAAACACCAACAACAAGTGAAATGTTGGCGCGTTGGGGAAGAAATTGGGTACAACAAAAAAAAAATATAATCATAAATTAAAGAAAAATGAAAAAAAAAATAAGGGATGAGATTGATGTTGGTGAATATAATGAGAAAAGTGGTGAATATAAAAAAAAAAAAGGAAAACTGAATAAGAATGGGATTTGACAAATGATGAAAAGTTAAAGGAAACAAAAGGAAAAAAAAACTAAGTGTGAAGTTAATGGCATACACATCTTAAGATGGATACGAAAAAGAAAATTTTCTCTTATGTTTTTCATCCTTGTTTGCTGTGTTAACGCGCTTTTTTTTTTTCTTAATAACTTTCATAAAAAGGAAAAACAAAAAGAAAAAAGGAAGAAAAATTTCTGGTCATGTCGTCATCATCAAGGAATTTTCGAAGTTTTGTTTTTTTCTTTTATAGAAAAGTTCTTTTTCGTCCTTTTTTTCTGTTGATTATAATTATGTTTTGTGTCATTGTATTAGTAGTTGTTCAAATAGGTGGTTAGAAATTTCTGCAGGATGGAAAGAAAATACAAGACATCAAATCAAGAAAAAAAGAAAGAATCATCGTCATCAACAAGGATGAAATATCCTTTTCAAAAAAGAAAAACTTTTTCTTTAACGAAATTTATCCAAAACAAAAAAAAAGGGATACCGCATTAAGATTAATATTTTTTCTCTAGCTTATGTCCTCTTTTCTTGTATTGATGATATTTATCCTTTTGAATTTATATTATACAGTTCGCATGTTTACCTATTTTTCTTTATTTTCCTTTTGGAATATGAAATTTTGTATCATCAAAAAAAAAAAAAATGCGATGTCTCGACTGCGGTTGCTTGAGCCCGAAAACATATGGTCTTGAGAAGAAATGATCGTCATTTAACTTGTACAAATATATCAAATTGGCTTTTTAAAATATCCGGGATGTGTTACGTATTTGCCTGTTTTTTTTTTGACAGTCTATAAATAGTATAGTAGTCGGCTTATATCCGAATTTTGTTAACGTGATGAATCTTCAGACAAATTATTCAATTTTAATGAAACTGTGGAGATTGATTGAATGTAAACAGGAAGAGATGATCGTTTTTATTTTTTTGTTCGAGCCAAATATCGGGGTCGGATGATACAAGATTTGTTCATAAAATCTTGAATTTTTTATTGGATGCGGGCCATAAAGTCATTGCGTTGGAAATAACGACAAAATAAAGCCACCAATCGACGTTTAATGACACGAAAGATTGCTCAGAATCTTAACATATCGAAATAGAACGTTGATGATCATCAAACCATCAAACACAAGTGTCTAGAACTGGTGAATCACAATCACGCTGGACCGCAGAAGTTTGGCTATTCAAAAATTGAGAATACTTGACTGGGAAGTTTTAATGCATTTACAGTATAGGCCTCACCAACAGATTACTACATCTTGTGACCCCTATATACAGAACTCCGTGATTATTTGAGTTCAAATTCAAATAAAGCCTGTTAAAATTACTTGTCTCGATTTTTCGTCCCGAAAACTGAGAAAGTCTGCAGTTAATTTTCATTGTCCATTCTTTTTTTTTTATTCCTAGAGAACTTGTAGTTTTTCTTGTATTTTTTTGTTGTTGTTCTGACTGCATATTTCTTATATTAATTCCCTTCGGGAATATATTGCATTCAGGCAGGAAGATGAGGAGTTTTTTTTTTTTGGTGCCACAAGAAAATATTTTAGATGAACCTGAAACCAACCCTTTTCTTTTTCATGATTATCCTGGCTTTTGGTTGGTATTATTATTATTATAATTCCCTTAAAACGAAAAAAGGAAGTTATTTATTAATTTAAGGGATTTCTTTATTCATGAATTTATAAAAATATAATAATTTTATTTATTTTAGAAAGGGGTAAAGTGAAATTTTTGGTTGTTTTTTTTCATAATTTTCAAATTGAACCCGAAAAAAACCCAACAAATTCCAATCAAGCGATACCATTAAAGTCCAGAGTATTCCCTTTTTTTGTTGTTGTTTTTCTTGAAACCATCAAAAGGGAAGATATAAAATGAATAACTTGTTTTTTGTTACTTCAAAAAAAAAAGAATTCCAAAAGAAATGTGAGAACCCCTTTTTCTGAGGTAAATCTGCTAAAAGTTGAATTAAAATGGGGTTCTCTGCTGCCACTTCCAAAGCTATTAATGTTGTTCATTGTGGTCGTTGTTTTTGTTGTTATCCTTTCTGCTATATCTTCAATATTCCCGGTTTATTTCTTCGTTGGGAAATTGTTATCGTTCACAATTTTTTTCTTTTCATTTTGTTTCGGGTATATATTTTTTTTTTTTCGGATGCTAAGGGATGAATGGTTTCTCAATTGGACTAATTGATTTGCGCAAAAAAAAGGGGCACATTTTTTTTGTTTTTTTGCTTCAGAATACCGAAGTACTCACATTTGAATGGGATTTTTGTATACCTTTTTTTTCGTATAAGGACTTAGTATACAAAGTCAGTTGTTGGTTCAATGAGTAATTTATTTACTTCAAGGAAAAAAAAAATGAATGTTCGCGGCAGGATAAATAACAACAAGAAAAAAAGAAGAAATTAAGGAACTTTTTTTTTATATGAGTAAATCCCAAATACGAGAGAAGTTTTTTTTCTTTTTAAAGGAAAAAAACAAGGATATAAAAGGATAGATTTTATATTTTCAAAATAAAAGAGGGTCGATGGTTATATTATATTTAGATTCATTGTTGTTATTTTCGTTACCCGCATTTAACGAAATATACGCGATTTTTATTTCAAGCAACCCCCAAAAATAGAAAGAAAAAAAAACAAGGAAAGGGTTATCAGGTTTTGATATAATAGGCATAAGGGTGACTATATTAGTTTTTATATTAAAATTACGGAAGTTAAGAATGAAGACAAGCGACATGACATGACAAGGGTAAGTTAATATACGCGATGTATACGAATATATCCTTATAAGGATAATGCGTTATTGAATGCGTGACATATTAGTGATTTTCGAATTATTGAAATATTGTACACCCTTTATTGAACCCTTTGACAATTTTGTGTTTATATAACATTTATAAGGGGTTGTGAAATTACGTTTATAATTAAATATATTAAAATATACAACGTCAATGTCATTATTTTTAGAAAACAAAATACAAATATTAGTTAAAACTGTTGACTGGAAAAGAATTTTGAATTACGTCTAACTAGGTCGAAGCAATTTTCTTCCATTTCAGTTTTATTTTGTTAGACCTTAATACGGTGTTAAAATGAACATATAAGCGTCCTCGATAGTTTTTAAAGGTGTATTTTTACCACAATTTATCCATTCCATGTCTTCTTATATCCTTAACAAAAATTTAGTCCTATTTCTTGTTATAGGCGACCATTTTTTAAAAGTTAATTTTGCATAAGAATTGATTCAAACTGGGTCGCTCTCACCGGAAGTTTTAAACTAGAAATCGTTAATTTTGGACTTAAATATGACTGTGTTTTAATCGCTAGTGTGATTATAATGAAATTTAGTACCCAAGGCTGATGATTGGTTAAATTTTCAGCATTAATGACAAACCGAAAGAGGGTTATTTTACGCTCGTGTTGTCACTTTCGTGAATGCACCAGAATTTGGAAACGGCTAACCCAATTTTGATCTAATTTTGTACAAAGTTAGGTTATAATCAGGTGGTGAACTGATTTTATATTGACTTATATATTTCGTTTAAGAAAGTTAAATGGTTTGTTATACCAGATATTGTTTTTAAATTTTTTTTTCCATAAAATGCTTATTTTTAATAATACGCTTTGGAACTGGGACAGAGGCTTCTAATATATTTCTAAAAATTGCTAGCTTTCAAGCCTATATAATTCTTCTAAAGAAAAGGTAGCAGTCACTTTCACTTAAACATTTCAAATTGGGCATTAATTTTATATCCCTTTCTTTATATCGTTTCCTAAGTCTTTCTCTTCTAAATAATCAATCTATTAGAATTTGGTAAAATATACGTTTTTATCAAATATTTATTAGAATGAAGATTCGGGGCGATCAAAAAGTGTTAATAAATTATCATTTCTTTTTTTAGAACTTATCTTATGTAATATTATATGTTCATATCATATATTATATTCCCGGCATTATGCACATGGTGAGGTGAGACAACCCTAATCCTGTATATTCAAAGACAATCACAGACATATCATTTTCAGTAATAAAAACTTATTGTTTGGTTTGTTTTAAGAGATTTAAAATATTTCATTGCGAAACCCGATATATTCGAACCCTTCATATCTAACCCTTATCTTAACAACAATTTCGATCATACAAAAGCTTCTTAAAGAATAGGATTTCAGACAGAGTAAATAGATATGCACCCTTTTATTATATAGTTGTTATTTTCTTTGCAATTAATTTTTATGATTGATTTGAATCCCTTTTTATTGTATCTCTTCAATATTCTTGTTATAGGGTTCAAAAACAGAGATTCTCTTTTTTGGAATTTTTATGCCAACAAAATGCAGCTTCCTGTTTACCGTACTATAAGATTTTATGCACGTTTGACTCAATATCAAAACCATGGTTCTTTCTTTTCCCATGTCAATGTCTACTTTCGACAAATGACCGACACAATTCGCCTTAGGAAATAAACTATATACTTTTTGCAAACACAATTAAGTAGGTTTAAGGATGTCTTATGTCTTTGCTGAATGTATCTGACATGTTTACAAATAAAACTTTAACAGAAATTCGGCACGTTTCGGACATAAAAGAATCAGTAATAAGAAGAGCCCTTATAAATAGTGCTTATATCCTTTTTTCTCATATTTCATTGATCGATAGGCTGTTAAACATTTAACATTAAACAAAAACATTAGTTTGTCATCACAGGATTCCTGATACTAATGCCAATATAGTAGCAGATACGTAACGGTTACTGATAATGTTTGCGGGCTAGGTATGAAAATCTACGTCATTAAGAAATCTTTGGACTTTTGCTTAGTGTATACTCCAAAAAATTTAATAATTCCAACATGTGAACATTTAACCTTTGATGTTCAGCTGTCCGATAAGAACTTCCTCCTAATAATATAATAAATTACTTCAAATTAAGCGATAAATACAATAAAATCTTTCAACCGACATCATTCAATCGCATCGCAATTGTAAAATCCTTCATGTTTGGAGAGGGTGCAAAGTAAAATTGAAATCTTTATCGACTTTAATGTTGACATTAAATTTTACACGTGTCACAAAATGTCAAATATGGAATTTTGTCAAACCACATTTATGCATAAAGTAAATGAAGTAAAAAGTTTGTCAAAATTATGTATCCATATCCTTTTGCACCCTCACTAACAACGCAAGCAACCAACCAACAAAAAAAAATTTTTTTTTTAAATAGAGGATACATAATATATGTCATTATTGGATTTAATTTAACCACTTTGTTACACCCTCTTCGATTCGCATGGACACACTTTTTTCTCATATTTCAAAAACACCCCTCCTATAGTGCACATATAGTGTGATGGTACTTCAACACCGCAGTAAATATTAGATGGGATTATTTTACGCATTACAAATCTATATGTACGAAATTGCGTTGATCTTCCCAAACAGGTTAACAAATCCTATATATGAGAAGACTATATATTCATCTCTAGATATACGCATATTTAAAACCATCTGTTGACGTTTGTACTTTGTTTTTTGTGTGGATAGGGACAACGTATGGAATCATGTGTAAATTTTTTGTTTTCTCCGCGATGCGTAAAATCACATCGTTTTTTTTTTTTTGTGAGTATAAATCCTTGATTTTTTTTTCATCCCTATATGTATGACATAGGCAAAACATATACGCAGCTTGAAGTTACACCGGGTGTCTATTTAAAAATTTAGGAAAAATCTTTTATATCTTTTGCAACTAAAAAAGGTATTTGAAAAGTTATCAAAACAATTTCTAGGATGAAGGGCGAACCAGTATGACATTTTCTCCGACTTTAATTAAAATATATTTTCTTTAATACTATATCAGTAGCATATTTTTATTAGCTAACAAGTACAATAACCAATACGTATAATATTTCCAAATTGCTGGTATATTGCCGGTAATAGCCAGAAATATAGTGACAACAATCTACGCTAGCTGAGTTTCCAATGAGAGATCACAAAAATGGTGTGTTGTTTACTGGCTAGAGCCTAAGGAGTTGTATGTTGAGAAAGTTACTTTAGAAGTTATATTTGTTTATCCTCAATGTTCTAGAAACTGTTGTGACAACTTTTCAATACTTATGTTAGTTCCGAAGTCATTCCATACAGTAGCCTAAGTAGCTGCTAAATTTATGCTACTTACTAGTACATTGCCACTCGTGACTAGCGCCGACGACCGAAAATTCTACGTATGATAAGGCAATGTAAATTTTGAAAAGATACACACCCGGTATACTGCATAAAAGCAAAAATTGAATAACAATCGTTCTGGATTTTGTTTTAGCATCCGTTTATATATGAGTATATATATAACACTTAAGAGCTATATCCTTATACACCCTTCTGGGTCGCCTTTTTTTGATTAACATGCAAGAGCCCTCGTGTATATACATATACATTTTCTATTCTTTCCCATATATATACGTATAGAGAGAACATCAAAACTGAAAGTATAACATTGAATCGTCACCCGATATATCCGGACCCTCAAATAATTACAACAACAAAACAGGGATTATTTATTGTAAATTTTTTTTTTTTGGGAAATCTCTGCAAAATTTTATGTTTTTTTTTTTTTTTGTTCACCGCGCGTATTCTCTTCGGGCTATAAAATATATATATAAATTCAGTCATAAAGAAGAACGGGACTAACGAGATTATTTCCTTTTTTTTTGCCACAGCTTTGAATCGCCCTCTATATCTAGAGTTTTCCATTGGATTTCTTTTTTTTTTCAAATTTTAACCTCTACCCTATCCCTTGTCCTCTTTAATTCCTTTTTCCGACAACATAATGTCTATAATACATATTTGAAAACTGCAGAAATAAACAAAAAGAAAAAAATGAAACAATTTCGGGAATGGTTGTAACGAATCCATTTTGTCATTCGTCCCTTTTTTTTCCCCCAAAATAGCATAGACTTAAATAAAGTTAACACGCGGCAATCTAAGGACATCTATATATATATAAAAATGGGATACAAAAAAAATGTATAAAATTGAAATAAAAGGGGAAAAAATCAAACTAAAAAATATACTAAAACGAATTAAAAATGAAGGGAAAAGGGAATAAGAAGGGAATGGTGATGCCATCAATTTATTAGGATGCAGGAAAGCATATAGGAAAAGATTGTTATTCATCTATGATGACGGAAAAACGAACAATCAACAAAAATATTCCTGTGATTATGTATTAAACCAGATAGGGGATGATAATATATTAACAACAAAAATAACACCAAAAAAAGGATGACCGTAGGCAACTTTATGGATATATATAGGAGTGCGTATTGTGTTTACATGCAAGAATTCCGAATTCATTCAAAGAAATTAAAGGTTGGAAATTATGAGAACTAGATTTGTATAGAAGGGTATGATTACAGATTAGATACAAATGATGAGAAACACTTTCAGGGAGCATATAATGAGATATACATACATCCATCACCTGCTTCTAGTTTTACACTCTTCGCGTTCCCGGACACGATTATCCGTTGATGATAATGATGCACTTATGCGGCCTCTAATAAAACTACATGTACTATATCTGTTTCACCCTTCAGTAAAATCTTTATCGCCCTTCAAAGTGCATACGTCGATTGGAATATTAAAAACCGTTATACAAAAGATAAAAAGGGACTCTTCGCATTGATACATATCTTTTAAAAGAATCAGGACTTCGTTAAAATCTGAATTTTTGAAATATTTTATAATAAAAGAGTGGAAACGCATGATTCTTGTTCGAGATTAGAAAAGATATTCCCATGTCACAATATTCATGCCTGAACCCTATATGAACATGTGTTTCTTGTTTTTTCTTTTTGCTTTTGGAAGGTTAAATTTATATAATTGATCCTCGAGAAGACGACCGAGAAAATTGATGTTCAAAAAAAGGTAGATGAGACTACATCGATGAGAATTAAATTAATTCCTAAGAGAATAAGAAGGGTGTTGAATTACACAAGAAATAACGACATACAAGTATATAGGTGAGGTGGTAGCAAAATCGGCATTTTTTTTGATTTATTTAAGGAGCAATTTATTTAAGAACAGATTTTATAATTTGTTTTAAAATTTTAGGGCGAACAAGTAAACCAAAATAGGTATTAACGACTTGTGAGATTTTAAGGGTTTAATGATTTGCTTTGAAGGTTCAGATTATGATTCGATTTCCAATAATCAAAGGCTCAAAAGATGAAATTTAAATATGTGTATGTATATGAACTTAAGGGCATATGAAAATAGTAACTAAACCTACAATAAAGTGACTAAATTGTAGTTTTTTAAAGCACTCTCAATGCTTAGGACTTAACACAAAGTGTTATAACCGAGATACTTTTTAAAGTGAAACACAAAACGATGGCATCCTATTCGATTTCCATAACTTAGAAATTAAAATATCGTATCAAAAACTCATCCAGTTTGACAGCACATTAATTGGTTTAGTCGCTTTAGTCAATTAATCAATTTAGTTAAAATTCGCACAGTCAACAAATTTTTAAGTTAAAACCATCTAAAATATATAAGAGATTATTTTGATTTAGTCAAAATATTAGGTCCAAGCAATGCCCTCTAGATATCTCATCAGACTAGCAGGTAGACAACAATGACGTCTTAACTTCAAGAGTGTGGAAAAGAGAAATAATTATTAAGTACAAAGATTAAAAGAGAGAAACAAGCTTCTAATGCAAATTACATTAATAACGTGCTTCTTTATTTCAACCTTCGTGCTTCACAATTATTTTTCTTTTTCGCACACTTGAAGTTAAGACGTCATTGTCGTCTATGTGCTGGCCTGATGAGATATCTAGAAGGCATTGGTCCAAGTCACACCGCTCTTGTATGCCAGATTTGATTTAAACGAAATAATAAAGATTTCCGTTCAATAAAATTTAGCAACAGTCAGCCAAAAACTTATTAAATCGCCAGAAACTCGAAACTGTAAGCACGTTCATTATAAAAAAGTTTCATTAGGCGTAATCCATTTGCACATTTTAAGTACTGGTAAGTTAAATTAGTAAAAATATTTATTAAAAAAGAAACTTTTTAAATCAAATCAAGTCAATTTCGCAAGTATTTCCGCCACGTAGATTTTGTATGTGATTTGATCGTTTGGGAGATTTTTTGTTGTAGATCAAACTTTTATATTAAAACAATTATTAAATGGAATTTCTTGTCATTAAAAATTAAGGAACGATATAAATTATTAGTATTTTACTTATAAAAATTTGTTACAATTATCGGTTGTTGTCCTCGCTATTTAAGTATCGGACATATATAACTGGAAAACTACTATCGGAAGATAGATTTGTTTCACGTGCATAAAGTATACAATTTAAGCTAGAATTTTACGCCACTTCTGTATGCTTGTAACTTAGTCGATAATGAATTTGCTACGAGTGACAGAAACGTAACGGCGACCTTTAATGCTTAATACGGTTATATTAAAAGATTTAAACAATTTTAAATTGCATTTAATTCCCTTGTAATCATTGTAAATTTCTATAAATTGCTGATATTATCAGAAAGACAGAAAAAAACGTTAATCATTGATTATGCAGCAATTACTTAGCGCCAAATAAACTAAAAGTTGTTTTTTTCTTTGTTTAAACTCGCAACATTATTTTGAATAAAACATGAAATACTTCTATTAAAATATTGTTGATTAACGCGAAGAGAAAAAAAAACAAGGAAAATTTAATATTTATTATCAATAATTAAAAATCATTCCACATTAACTCACCCCGCACACTTTCAACTCGTTTTATATGAAAACGAAAAAACAACAAAAACACAAAACTTCGCGATTAAGTAATAATTTTTATTTAAAATTTAAAAATAGACAAAAATTGTTTTAATACGCCTATTAACTAATCAAATTAAATTAATCTCGACATGAGAGAAAAAAAAAACGAAGAAAAACCTAATAATAATAAATATCAGCGCGGTCGTTGTTTTATGCCCTATGGTAGATAGTACCAGATACATTTGTAACGCATCGAAATAATCATCGTAAAAAGGTTTTAAAGCTATAGCTAACACAGGAACTACATTAGTATTTATTTCTATTTATTTTGGGTATACCAGCAAAATTGGTAGCTAAAAAGCCAGTGTGAACCACCCTGGCATACCAATTTCTCTGGTATAACAATTCTGGTATACCATTTTCGTAGACAGTGCTGGTATACCAATTTTTGACATTTGCATTTAATAAAATGGCGGAAACTAAATTTTTGAGAAATTAAATTATCAAAGTTATAAATATTTTTCGGGAAAAAGAATGTTTATGGAATTTGAAATCAAAAAATTATAAAAGGATTGATTTTAACAAAAGGGTATATTGCCACAGAATTGAATTCGACACTTTAAAGCCAATATTTTGGCTATTTTTATTTTCTGTTCTCGGTTTAACGGCATATCAGATACTGAATTGGCATGCCAGTATTGGCCCACACAAAAAAAAACTGGTAGTATTTTATTTCTGGTAAGCCAGCTGGTATACCATAAATAAAAGCTAATGTCCCTGTGTAGATTGCCTCTCTCTCCGTTCGTCTACAGAATAACTCAAAAACGTGTTGTTCGATTTGAATGAAATTTACAATGTGAGTTGATTATTCGTTAATTCGATTTGGTATTGGATTTCAGTAAAATCGACGAATGTGGAGTGATGTTATTAAGCAAAAACCAAGATAACCAGGAAGTTTTGACGTTCTTTTTTGCTTTATCGTTTTTCGAATGTAATTTGAAAATTTGTGAGGCAATTTTGTTAAAATTTTTATATATGTTGATTAAAAAATAGGTTATACTATCTTAAATTTCAATAAAATGGATCCAAGAATAGTAGAAAGAAAAATAGCCCTAGGAAAAACAAAAGCCTGTTGTTTCTTTGATATTGTGTAAAAACTAATACATATACCGATTTGAATAAAATTGACAAAATAGATTTATGATATTAGGGCGAATTATGAAAGCCTGAAACATTATTAATCTTGGCTGTCCCAATTCAACCATATAGGGCATCCAAAAGTCGGCTATAGTCCGATTTTAAGTTACTATATGTATTTTTTTTTTCTTTCCTTTGTTCATCAAAATTATGAAAATTTCCATATTTTAATTTATTATTATTTGTTGTTGTTATTTTTTATTTGTTTCTTTTCTTTTCGTTTCGCATGGAATTCTGTTTTTTTTTGTGATTTTTAAAATACACGCGAATAAAGAAATAATGAAATGCTTTTTTTTTTAACAAATTAACATATTCTAATTTTTTAATTTCACAATTTGTTTAATTTAAAAATTTAAAAAAAGAAATGAAAAACAAACGTTGAAAGTGATGAAATATTTCATATATAACGTTAAGTTGGATTTAAATTCTAAAGTTTTCATTAGAAGATTTTTAAATCCAGGATAATTTATTGCTGGCAAATTTAACTGCATTTAGAACTACAGTTTCTGAAATACGATAGAATCTGGGTAAAAATTCCTAATCTGTCGCTATTTTAAGAGTTTACAGATGAAAACCGAAGAATTGTGAAGTTTTTGGCTACTTGTGACAACAGAAAATTTAGTTGTCACAACTATTTTTCAGCTGCCAAAACTGGATTGTTTGTGAAAATCCATCGAACTCGACGAAACACATCATTTTACAACGAAGAGTTAATACCTTTTAAGAAATAGATAATCGAACTGTAAAACCATGTACAGAGTGTCTTCGGTACACTTTGAAGATATCCAGAGTTTCTTTTCCATATTTGTAACTGAATTTATAATTAACTTTCCTTTCTAAATTAGTCCTCTACTGCAGTCCATATTCGTTCATTCTTTAAGAAGAATAAAAAAACAAAAGGGCACTACAGCCTAAGTTATACGACGATCATTGTAATGAAGGAAATTGTTGAACTAGTGAAAACCGAACATTTTTCTTTGATTTTCAATGAAAGATGGTAATACCTCTTTTCCGAATGTCAGAGAAACTTTCAGTCAGATTTTCATTCATATCTAATTCGTGTAATGGTTTTTTTCATCGAATCCAATTTGATTATTTCTTCCTTTTCCTTTTTTTACCGATGAGCCACAAATTTTATCCATTTTTTAAAATATATTATTATTTTCTTATTGAGACGCTGAAGTTTGAGGTTAGAATATCGACGAAAAATTCCTGATGAAGGAATCAACTTGACAGTTCTCCAGTGAAATGAAATGAAATTGAAACACAGTCCACTAAACAGCTGATCGATTAAAATATGTTTCGTCATTCAAATTATAAAAATAATTATAAAAAAACAAATTACTTGATATACCTAAGATATTTTATTTAAAATCTATTTACTAAACTATTTTCCATGTTTTGCATTATTTTTTTTTTTTAAATACCCTTTGTAATAGGTTAATCTTCCATTGTAAAATTATTTCGTTCATTACAGTGATCGTCCTATAACTTAGGCCTAAGTAGGTTTGCTGTTTCGTTAGAATGGCATCTACTGTCATTTGTGCTAAAAAGCCTCACTAAGCTATTTTCTCTATATAAGTACAAATTCACTATGAACACTGAATATTAAAATATCGAAATCGAAATAACTTTTTCCTTTGCTTCATTTGTAATATTTTTCTTGTGTTCCATCAAGTATCGAATACAACATTTTAAAACTAAAAACAAAACCGTGTACTTACCTAAAAAACATTGTATTTTTCTGATAAACATGTTTATTTTCATACAAAAACGATAAAAATGATGTTTACTCATTTTCCTATCGAAAAATTCTTTTAGAAAAATTACTTGTAAAACAATTTCTTTTTTTTTTACTGCAAAACGAAAAGAAAACTATTTCTTTGAAATGAACTTCTTAAAAAATGGAACATGATTGTTTCTACAGAAAAAAAAAAGAAAGAGAAAAATCTTTATAGAAGGAATATTTTGTTATTAAAAAAAAAAATTTATTTTATTTGAGACAACCGAAGACCAGGCCAGGGTTATATTAATTTTTTTTTTTTTTTATCATGTGTAGTCACAGTTTCATTATTGTTTCATTTTTTCATTTTTTTTTTGTTTTTTACTCAACCAAAGAACATGATCTCAAGAATATAAAAACTCACGCTCTTCATTCGTTCCAAATTGTATTAAATAACAACAACAACAAAAAAAATATCAGTGGTAATCTGATGGAAACAGAAAAAAAAAAAACGAAACCCAACAACAAAACGAGATATGGGATGTCAAAAGAAACAAAAAAAAAAAAAAACAAAAAAAAAAGAAATGAACAATAAATATACAAAACCGAAACGAGACACGAAATGAGGGGGAATGGCATGCAAAAAGAAGAAAGGGAAAAAAATATTAAAAAAAAAAAAACAACGTAAAATAAAACAGAGGCATGAAAAAAAAAAACTGAAAATAAATTAGGAATGGGATGAAAACTGCGAAAACGACCAAACGAGAAGCACCCATAAAAAAATATATATATATATATATATATAAATACAATACGACAAGGAATAACAGAAAAAAAAACATACATAACTGAAGAGGGAAAAAGTTTTTTTTTTTTTTCCCTAGTACTATGAAACCGAAAAACTCCACGTGGAGTATTTAGTTTAATGTGTTAGAATGAAATAGTTTATTATGATTGTTATTAAACAAAACGAGATGGAATGAAACGAGACAAAATAAGACGAAGTGATTATATACACCATACTTGAAAGAGAGTTTAGTTTTTTTTTCTGTATTTTTTTTTGTTGGGTTGGCATTGTTGGCAACGAATAAATACACAATTGTACAAACTTATAGGGAAAACGAAAAAAAAAAAAAATTACATTGAATATGCGATGACGTTACCAGATGCACATATACTTTTATATATATATATATACTTATGTTGCTTTTTTTTCCTTTTCAACTCTGACGGATATACTATATGCGATTATATACGACTGAAAATCCATTTTCATTCTTCTCTTTTTTTTTCTGTTTCATTTCTTTTTTTCTTATCCCTTTTTTTATAGAACAAACAAAAAAAAAAAAACATTCCAACAGATAAGGACTTGAATGTGTGTGCACACAGCTTAATATTTGATATGGCAGTACTTCATGTTAGGATAATAACAAAAAAAAAGAAAAAAAAAGAAAAGAATAATAAAAATTCAAAAAAAAAAAAATATGAAAGTAGAAAAAAAAATTTTTTTATTTTTCATTCCGGGTTTTGTTTCATTTTGAAAAAAAAACTTTGAATATTTCTTTATATTTTCCTTTTGGTTATGGGGAATTTTTTTTTTTCGTTTTTATGAAGTAGTTTTTCCTTTTCATATTACCTTTTGAACAAAATAAAAAAAAAATAAAAATAAAAAAAAATTAGATATAAAAGTATGAAAAAACCTCGTTCCCACTAAAAATTGGTTCAGTTTCATTCATTCTATATAATAAAAATTCTCTTTCCATATCATTCCTAGTGTTTTGGCCTCCCAAGTGCAGAAACAAACAAAAAACAAAAAAGTTTTTTTTTTTACCAATTTTAGAGTTTTTATTTTTTGATAAAACTAACAAAAAAAAAACTGGCCCACATATGAACTACACCCCAAGAAATAAATTCGAAAAATATAACATTTTTTTTTTTCATATGCCATATGGATGTGTTTTGGTTTTTATGTAAATTTTTCCTGTTTGCTTTTTGTACTAGAATCGTGTTTTTCTTTTGCATATGTGAAAACTTAAAAAATCGGGAAAGTTACACAAAGAAATTGTTTCTTATGTTTTATTCATCTGCTAAAAAGAACTGTGACAGTGCAATATAGTAATATATTAAAAAAAAAAACGCCATTTTATTAAAAATATATTAAATTGAGCTTGATATCAAACTATTTTCCAGTCAATAGTCTTAATTATGGTGAGTCAACAATAAAATTTCTTGTCCTCAATTTCCTAAAAATATTTATGTTTTCGTTGCATAATCTATGGAGCACCCAAGGAGTCATGACACCATTCAAGTTTTTAATGTGAGTTTGACAAAATCTTTATTTAATTACACTTTATTCATTGGAAAGCCAAGGACTGCATCAAAACAAACATTTCGATCCAATATTCAAGCCGATTTTGCAGAAGAATATTTTATGTGAACTATTTTAATTTTATTTATTAGTCATATATTAAGTATGTCAACTCCATGAACTTGACACTGCAACAGGTTCAATAATTTTTCTAATCTTCTACAAAATGGGACAGATGCAAATGCAATAACTGAATTTTTGTTGCATGTGCATTAAAAACCTATTCAATTCGGCTTACACTAGATTAAATCCTGAGTAGGCGACTTATTTCAGTTTAAACAAATTCCTCGAAGATTCAATTTCATCTTTAAACTGAAGTAAAAAAAACTTCACACATTAAAATGCCACTAAAATATGTAATGTCTCAAATTCCCTAAAGCAAAGCGATTTCTCTTTCTAATGAAAAACAGTGGTCAGATTCAGACTGAATAACCCTTTTCCATTTTAGATTATATACGCACCGAATGTAACTAACATATAGCCTATAATTCCGGGAAAAACACATGCATACTAAAAAATGTTCTGCCAACTTATTTTCACCATGGACACTCTACCATCTCTATTCTCGACATGTGTTCATTGAATGAGTAATATGTCCTCTTACAATGTCTGCAGTAGGCTTTAAGTGTTTCACGCTTGAATTCCAGTAATATATTTTAGCGTTCTGCTGTCATGATCAATCAATTTAGCATGCCTCTAATTCGCTAATTCAAAGCTTTACCATCTTTTTAAAATATCATTTCATTTATCTTTAACGAAAAGATCCACACAGAAGAATTGTGAAGTTATTGGCTAGATTTGGTAACTGAATAATACTTGAAGCAATTGCATTTCAGTTGTTACAATTTATTGGTGATAAGTTCACAATTTTTCTGTGTGTATTCATTGTTATTAGAGAGTGTCTCCCTTTTGTAACTCAAAACCTAGACTACTCAAACAATTATATTAAATAAGCGTCTTGATCGTATAAAAGTTTAGTTATGTGTGCAATTCCTAGCTCAAACTCATATGCGGAAGAGTGTAGCGCTTGTGAGATATTGTAATAAGAAGTGCAACTTGAGACGCAAGTCAACCAACACGTTTTATTATACATAAACAATATCGGAAAAGCGACTTTGAAAATCTCATAACAAATGGTTTCAAATTTTTATCCTGGTACTGCTTGTTTTTTTCCCTCAAATCACATTTGCAGCCTGATCTTGTAGTAAAGAAATATCACCTTAAATTCATAAACAACACGTCGCCAATAGAACTGTACTTCTTCATGTCCTTCATTAAACTGGCAACCAACATCATCATGACGTGTTGTATATCAATTTATGTCCTTAAAATTTATGTTTACAGCATTTTTGTGTACAATTTTGTTTGGATTTTGGAATTTTTATGATCATTTTTCAGTCGAAGGGCATTTTTCTTTTGGAGTCCTTCTACGAATAACTTGATTTGTATATGTTTATAAACATTCTCAATTCTATAAAAACCAATTCAATACATATGCATCTTGCAGAAATATGTAATTCCTTCTTTGAGACTTTTTAATTCTTACCTGGACTTTATTAATGTGTTCTTTCTAAAATATTGTCGGCAGTACCTGAATTGGAGAAAAAAACCTCGTAAACCTTTCAATTCAAATGAATTTGAAGGTATTTCTGCTCATTTGATTCCAATGTTTTCGATTGCCAATTTTCAGTTTATAGGTATTTAAATACATTTATGATTAACAAAATTAGTCTTTTCAAAGTATTAGTGGCTACGACGTGACTACTCTTTTTTTGTTTTGTTTTTATCCATACCCACTTAAATAAAGGGACACGTCCTCTTGTGTCCTTTCTGGATGTTATTTATTTGTTTTTTTTTTCATTGATTGCATTCCCTTTATTAATCCTTATACAAAATCTTGATTTTATATGGCCTAAGTTTTTTTTCCCTTTTATGGCCAATTCCCTTTTTTATTGGGTCAGTTGTTATGTCTATCCAAAAAAATAAAAATAAAAAGGTTATACCTATTTTAATCCGATTAAAAGACATTTTCACGGTTGCATGTGATTTTTTTCTATATTGCCGTTCATCCCCAATTTGCTCTTGTTTTTGGAATATTAACGATGTATGTATATATTGGTTAACGTTTGGTATTATTGCCAATAATCCCCGGGATTTTATAAGTTCAAAAAGAATTCCTACAAATATCGGCCATTTTTTTTTAGTGTCAGTTTGTTCGTGACCAATTTTAAAGAGTAAGGTTTTTTTGTCAATTTGTAATTCTTAATAAAGTATTTGATGGGTTGAAAAGTTATTGAAATAACCGTCAAAAAGAAGCATCCAGAATTGGTGAATCACATACCTACAGGCACGTCACTCATTCAAAATTGGTGTCTAGGAACTTTTCATCCATCCGTTAATTCTTGACGTTCTTGACTACTATTTGTTTCATTCTCTATCATTATTTGTTCGCTCTGAGATCTTCTTTTCTCAAAAACTGTGTTTATTCTAAAGTCTACACTACACAGTGAAAGTCTACACGCAGAAAGATAATACTGTTCTGTTTTAGAACAGAATCGATCGATTATTATTTCAATTCTTCAATTGTTCTTCTTGAATTTTTTTCGATCAATTTGATCGGAATTTAGAATATTAACGTCAAATTTTCCAATTAAATTAAAAAACCTCGTTTCTCCTGGAATTATTTTATTGGAATGCAATATCAAGTCAAGTTAAAGAATTAGCCAGCTTATGTTAGAAGTTTCATTAAAATCGGAGACCTCATTTTCAGTAAATAGGCGGAACGATGAACAGACGTCTATATAAATCAATATTAACTTTTGATTTGGTACACGTCTAGCACCTTGCGACCGTTCTCTGTTGATTATTCCGTCTGGTAAATTTCAACAGTAATGGCTATTGTATTCCGTTATTCCGTCAATGAAGTTTTTGGAACTGGCGCTGATGAAAAGATGCTATTGCATTATGTATCAGCCACGGAAGTATTCTATCAACCTAGGCATTATATATGAGTTTCAGTGTAATTTGTAGTTTAAGTGAAACAGTGACAATAAAATTGGATTGATTGATTAAGCATCTTGGCTAACTTAGAGTTTTGGCTCTGCTGCTTAGTATTCATTGATTCGGAGTTCATATCTCGGAGGTGTTAATTCATATTTTTTCAGTTGATCAAATTTCCAATTTATTATATAGGGTGATCCAATTCGAGTTTCCTCTGTTACCAGCACTGTAAATCAAGCAGCTGTCGATAAGTACTTATTTTCAAAGTGTCAAATGTCAGTTTGCAACAACACGTTTATGAAATGGATAGTTTAACCACCGCTTAACGGTTGTTACAGCAGCAGGTGCTGGCTTTTCAGCCGTTAAAAGACATGTCTACGCCAACAAACTTGGAACGTTGGAGCACATAAAAAACAACATCCACCAAGTTATTGCCGAGATACCTCCCGAAATTTACGAAAAAGTCATCGAAAATTACCTCGAAACGATCGGCTGCTGCAGAAGGTCCAGAGGCGACCATTTAATTGATATTTCATAATTAATGAAATACATAACATGATTAACAAAATAAAATAAGTGTATTTCCTTAAATTTGTGTGTTTTATTTTGTTTTAAAGTTCGGAAACTGAAGTTTATTGGATATTTAAAAGTTTAGTAAAAAAACGCGATATCGTAATATCAATTAAATTGAGTTTAAATGCTTTTAATTTGAAAAATTGATAAAATATTTAAATTATTAATTGCAGATATATTTTTAACAATATTTATAATAGTGTTATCATTTCTAACATTTAACTGAAGGTATAACACGTAGATATTTTCAAAAATTCTCGATATTCTGAATATTTTCCATAACTTCCGAAATAATAAACTTGAACGAAGTTTGTGCTTTTAGAATTGTGCTAATAACATTTTTGCAACATTTACAAGAAGTCCATGTAGATGGATTCCTTCTTCTAATTTTCGTGATTAAAATTTGTATTCGTGTACGAATTTTATTCAATTCAATTGAAACCGGAAAGGAAAGTATGAAAGGAATATGCAGCTTTTAATATCTAAAAATCAATGATTTTAAAAGAAATTTATTAAATATTGAAAAATATACTTGTGCGAAAGTTTCCAGACATACAGGTGTTATCTTCCCGGCAGTTATATAAGGCTCCCTCATAGTTATTTGGAGTGCTAAAAGTATTGCACGCCTGTAACGTTTCGATTGATTATACCAATCAGTATCATAGAGGAGGCTTCGAAATTTATCAGCCTAGAAAAATTTGGAATTAGAAATATGTATTTTCTTTTTAAGTAATTACCTCATTAACAATATTTTGACCAAAAATGCAATAAATTGCCAGCTGAAAAAGTGCAAGTGTAAAAACGAAAAATGGTACGAATTCTGTTATTGAAGTAACATCCATCTAAGGAATTAAAATTAACGAATTTATTCTGTTGCTAATGTTTATTTTATCCTCCATTAATGAACTGAAATTCCATTAGATATAAGTCAGTTTCAGAACTGAGGAAGAACTAAAGTTGTATAAACGATTTGAAAACGATTTTATGTTTAACAAAACTGAATCTATTTACGATAACTAATTAACTACAATTTGAAGAAACAAAAGTTAGTAGCGAATGTTAAAAAATTAATGCATATTGTTTGCAAAATAATTGGTGAAAATGGCACGTTAGCCTCACAGACCGTGTTGATTCATTTGACACTTTAATATATATTCTATCAGTTCACTAACAGAGGATTAAGTTCCTTACGGTCGACGTTAGAAATAGAGCAAGTCCCATTAGACACAAACTGTACAGGAAATGAACTAAACAAGCAAATGAAAATGCATCTTCGATTAAACCAATGCAACTGAAAACCAAAATTTGTAAAAATTAAAAAAATCATTTATAGGTAGATGTCACACCAAACGACTGATGTGGTGATTTTGTGATCTTCAGATTTAAAAAATCACCTGGGAAATTGATCAACTGATTATCACATCAATTTTTTGTGCCACACTTAGCTAACTACTTGATTTTAACGTAAATTCGTTAATTTTTTAATTTTTGTTGACAACTGATTACTTCAGAATATGAACTAATTTCTCGAAATCACCCAAACAAGCAGATCACTCGAAAAAAATCAGTTGATAGTGTCATCATCACCACTTAGGTGTGACACAAATTATTATATATTAGTCTGTCGGTGATAATCACTACATACCTAGCACCACAACGTCTCCACATCATTCATAGGTGTGGAATTTGCCTTTAAGAATTCTTCATACTTTGAAATTTGAATATATTTATCAATAATTTCAGTCAACGCTTTATAGATTTGATCATCATTTTTATTGGAATCGTCAACATTCTCCAAAAAAGATTGAAAGAACTCCTTTTCATCTCCAGTATTAGATTCATCTATGTCCTCAGCGGATAATTTCGAAAGTTGATCATTCAAACTGGAAATTAGAGCGGTACACATCGACATAATTCCACAAAACATCTAAAAATGAAAATCTTATATTCAACTTTCATTCCGGTATAAGAAATTGAAGCTTAAATACTGTATCATAACTAATCATCACAGTTGTAAGAAAGATAAGGCCAGAAATTTCATAAGCATAAATTATATAATATTGTGGAAAATTCATTGGATCAAATGGGAACCATGCTTCGAGTGGAAAATTTTTTGTAGATGATTTTAAAAATGGACCAACATCAATTTGAATAGAACACAATTGAATTATAATAATTCCACCAAAAAAAATTCTTTTATACATTTTCATACTTTCATATATCTTTTCCTTGTTCTCAAATCCGGATGCAAGCTTTTCTAATTCACGAACACATTTTTCAATTTTTTCTTGATGAGATAATACACACAAAAATTTAAAAGACATTCCAACTCCACCACATGAATACATTAAGCTCATCATTGAGGCTGCAACTCCTTTCGTGAAATACATGTTGGCAAATTCCGAAAATCCTAATACAGATAGTAAATTTCCGAAAATTGCAATCAACTGAAATTATAGGAATTCGAATAAGTTTTAAATACAAGTATTACGAAAAAAAATTACAATTATATTAATGAAATATTTAAAGTTCTTCTTAACACAATTCGATGAGTTCTTATTCCATAAACGTAATTTGTGAAAAACTCGAATCGATTGTTGAAAAAATTTCAGGTCCTTTTCGTTATTAACACTTGATAACTTTTCCATTATGAATTTCGGTATAAAATTAGAAATATTCTTAAGAAATAAAGAAGGAACAAATCCGTCTAAGTTGTTTAGTTCTACAAGTTCTTTATTACTCTAACTAGAGTTCCTGTTTTGCAAACATTTATTAGAATTCAATTTCATGACGAAGAAATGAAGTTTTTAACCCTTGTCCACTAGGAATTTGTTTTGTAGGGTTGCGCATTTTTTTCGCATACGCTGCACAACCTCTGTTAAGAATAAAGTTTGTATAGTTTCTAATCTGTCTTTATGTTGGGCATCAATTTAAATGAATGAATTCATAATTCAATAGTTTTTGGAGATATTAACTCATTCGGATCATTTCATTTTTATTTAAATAGATACCTTTTCAGACTAGAGGTGTTATACATAACTTTATGGGCACCGAATTCATTTTCCATTTTGTCGGCTCAACCTCAACGTGTGAATAAATTCAGCCATTTATAATTTTGAGCACAACAAATTATAATAATCGACTGTTCTCGAAAGAATATATACTTGTATTAATAAAAAAAAAAGTATGATAAATTTGAATTTACTTCCAATAGTCTGGCTAAAATAATTTCGTCATAAGATTGAAAAAGCCCACAACGAGACTTTAGAGGGCTTAGTTTAATTTCGTGTAGTGTCATTTAATAATTTCTCTTTCTGCGACATAAAGTTTTTCAGTTTTAAATAAATTATTTATATGTGATTTCCTGATGCGTGATATTATACCCTTTTCCCATAGAATGGGAATAAAGTCGGGTTATATTAAAAAATTTCAATTTGATGGGTGTTCGCGTTTTGATGTTACCTGAGAAAAATTGTCATCTGTCTGTCTAGTTGCCGGTTCGTTTATGTCAAAATTTAGTTTATTCTATATCTCTTGGATTCGATTAGATTAGGTTTGAGGGTGTTCTTGTATTGCGACCTTTAACATCTATTATATCCCCTTTTCTTTAGTGCAGTACGTTAAATTTCCATTCTAGAACAAGGCCTCCCTTCCAGGACCTTAGAAGTTTATGTATCTGGAGTGGGTCAAGAGATTGTATTTCAATTGGAGAATAGCAGTATGCCCTGAAATGATTCAGTGCTTCGCAGTCAGAGAGAACGTACATATTGGTCTATTAGTACCCCTAGCAGAAATTAAGGCTCAGGTATGGATGCATTTTAGAAAGAACAAATCGCATCTTGAGAAATAAATGTATAATAATTTAAATGGAAGCGAACATTCTTCCAGTGTATCCAATTGGCAGTGTATCTTACATTTGGCAAACAGAAAGTTTTCTGAAGATAAGTATTGATTCCTGAATAATTTTAGATTTGTTTCGGAATTAACATTTAAAAATATGTTCATTATGAGTGCCAACAGCTGGAACCTTGATAATAATAAAACTATAATAAACTGCAATTTGAGGTGAATCATAAATTCAACATCATGAAATATTTACAATTAACATTGATTTATCAACTCTTTCAGTTAAATAGACCAAATGCTAGTAATTCGCGAGTTATAATATTCATCTAGTATGCTCGCATAGATATGTACATATGTAGCAGTGGCGGTTGAAGGTCAAAACAGGAAAGTTTTTCTTTACAACTTAAACGAAGGAAACAAGTTATAGTGCAAAACCACTATGGAAACTTCTACCGATCAAATTATTTTATTCAACAATTTATATTTTATTTTGTATATAGAACTCCTTGAATAGTCTCAATTTGAGTTCAAAACAGCATGTTAAAATGATTAAATGATTAATTGATCTGATTTCTGTCAGTGTAAGGTAGGAATAAAATACATGGTTCTTCAATAAACATTATTTATTTTTCTTTTTAATGAAGTCTCACAAAACCAAAACCTGTTAGCAATTGAAAAATTTCAATTAGTAATTTCTTAAAATAGATTTTGCTATCACTTTACCTTTAATTGACTGTGAAACTTGAAGTAACTTCACAAAGTATACTAGACACGATGGACAGACACTAACAAATTACAATTTATCACTGAGTATATGTACTAATGTGTGTGTGTGTTTGTATAGCATATATTGATAATGAACGGGTGTAAACACGACCGCGCATACTCATTCTCACACACAAATGTAAAGTTTATTAATCATAATTATTTCAAAGAATTAACGTGTTTGTGTGCGTGCGTTTTGGAAGGAAAAATCCAAGTTTTTTTTCGTGACCCCCACTATGACTAAAGCCATCATTGGCTCATCAAATAAATAAAAGTTGGCACTTTTAAACTTTTTAAAAATTAACTGAAAATCGGTTTTCTAGTACTTCCAAAAATCAATATTCTTTATAAATTCGTTTATTAAATATTAAGTGTTTATCGTTACATTTTAACGTTGTTCCATTTGTTCCCTCCTCCCTCTTAAAATCGAATGCAATTTTTTAGCGGAATTTTTTTTCATAACAGTTTTTTACTTCTAAAAATTATAATCAACAAAAAATAACGATTAGAATTTATTTTATTTGATTAACAGCTTACAGCTTGATATACTTGCTTTTTTTATTGATCATTTTCGATAATTAATTGTTTTCTGATCTTCCAAAAAAAACACTTAATTTTTTTTCTTTATTAGAAAAAAAAACACCAATCATTAATCATGTCGAATTAAAATAAATTTTTAATACGAAAACAATAAAATTGATTTAAAAAAAAAAGAAGAAAATTATTGAATTGAGTTCAAAATCATTTCATTTCCATTTTTTCATTCGCAGTAAATCCTTCTCGGCTTGAGTCCGTGATATAATGGCTCCGCGCAGCAGGTAAAATACTCTTCATAAACTTTTGTTTTTTTTTTACATTTTTTTTGTAAACTTAATAAACGACAAATGGAACATTCAGAAGCAATTATTTCCCACGTTCCAAAAATTGCATAGTTCATTCCGTGGGGTGATTTGATTTATCAGGAAAGTAAATCCAAATCGACCATTATCATTAATTATGGTTTTGATTTATTTCTTGGCACATTTTTGTTCCGTAACAGAACCAATTTTTATAATTGGAGACAAACACCGGAAAAACAAACATCGGATAAGTTTTGGGCTAAATTTTATGAGCATATAAGTTTGTTCCAAAAATCTGTTTTCTTTTTTTTGTATTGTTTTCATTATTCATATTTTTCATTTGATTTAATACGGATATTGAAATCAGTGCTGCCAACATTTGAATTGAAATCTATTCTTGGTTCTCATTCTTATTGAGCGCATCTTGCAGAACATGTGACAGAAAAAAAAGTCTAAAAAGTCAATGTATCAATCGATCTGATCCGGAAAGGAACATATGTGACAAAGAATTGACCTAATAAGGTAAATGCATGAACTGATCTACTCTGGAGCAGAACATCTAGCAAAAAAATATGCCTAGTGAGATAATGTTTGCATAGATTGTGGTAAAATATGATGTTATGAAACCATTTTTGGAAATGAAGAGACCCCTAAAGTGGATGATTTTCAACGAAAGCATGCTACTCCCAATTAGGAATTTGTATAACATATATTTCTATGCCTTTTAGAGTTACATATCTACAAATATCTAGCGGAGTTACTAGTTATTAGTATACAAGATTCCATCAATATAGAAATAATAAAACCTATGAAATGAAACGAAACGGAAATTAACAGCGAAACGAACAACAAAAACCAAAAAAAAAAAAATAATCCTCAATCTTTGCAAAAATTTATTTTGCTACTGTTTTTTAATTACATTTAATCAGGCAGAAAAAAAAGATGTTGTTGTTCGATTAACTTCGCGTGTTGTTTTTCTGTTGTTGTAATAATTTGCTTATCTTTTTTGGCTTACAAAATTCAATTTTAATTTCTTTTTTCTTTTTTGTTTTTTTTTTTTTTTTGCTGTTAATGCTTTAATAAATGATTTAAACTCAAAAAACCGAAACTAATTAAATCTGACGCAGTAATCTTAAACCGAAAATCTTTGATAATAAAAAAATATTTTTCTCTCAGTTATTTTCGCGTCTTATCGTTTTTGTTTATGGTCATTCGCATCCTACTTCTTCCTCATTCTACTATGTCATCAATTTTGTCTTTTCTTTCCGTAGATTTAACTTTTATACACTGTGTATGGTAGTTGGCTGTGTGCAGTTTGAGATGTTTTCTGAGATAAATACTTCTTGTTGTTTGTCCTTCGAGCCGGCTATGAATAAAGTTTTGATCTTATTTATGAAGATATTTGACTGAAACTTTTTGCATAAATGGCGATTTTTCCATAACAGTTTTGTTATAGCATGAAAATTAAATTTATCTGACTTTTTTTTCTTGTGAGCGATAATTTCGAGGTGGTTTATAAAGACATTTAAATTAAGTACCTAGTAAGCTATGCCTTTCTATGTTATCATCTTAAACACATACTTTATCAATTCTGCTCTACCCACAACCACAGAAAGACAGACAAGCGTCAGAAAGGTTATAAATTGCCTATTTTTAGACGCTTGAAAAATTAGACAGACGTATTGTATTGGACGTGCTCGTACACTTAAATGTAATCAGAATTTCTGCAATTGAGGCAGTACGCTCCGCTCATAGATCTTCTTAAACTGACGAACAATTCGACCAACGATATGAAGCTTTTTTCAATCGGCCGGACATCGATGGCTGGGAAATCCGAAAAAGAATGAATTATATTTTAGGCATGAATCTTATTCCGGAACCATCAATTATTATTGCTGGACTTAAAGCTTGCCGACTAGGCATTAGCTGTGAGGTAGGTTGAAGGATGCAAAGACAAATGCGGAAATAAGAAAGCAGTGATCTCTTCATATTTATTGCAAGAAATTAAACAAACTTTATGTGAAGTTCCAACTCCCGAAGATATTGGATACGATACTTCCGAACTAGCACTCAAGGCTGTCTATGAAATGTAAATTAAAAATTTTAAGATATTTGTAGACAATCTTGCAAACTGTTATGTTATGTAATCGGTGTAACATGGTGCAAAATTGAGGTTAGAAATATGATAAAAAAAAACAATGTTTTCATAATAGGCAAATATAAAAGCGATTTAAATGAAAAAAAAAAAACCTTAATACTTTGGCTTTGCTGGCTCATTGTACTTCCCCCTAAAATTGGTTTTAGAGGCAAGGTGCCTTCTGATATAGATATTATTCACACACGAAAAAATAATTCAATTCTGGTAAACTGAACTTTTATATTTGAAAATGAAATTTCATGGATATAGAAGTTCTAAAAGTTGTTTTGGAAGGTTTTCTTTTTTTGTTTAGAAGTTCAACCAAACGGAATTCTGTATCTTGTTGTGTCTTCCTTTTTTCCTTGCAAGGGTAGAATATCTTCTTATGAAATTCGTTTCTTTTGAAGACGCTTCTGTATATCAAAATCTTTCAACAATTTTTTTTACTCATCCTTCGATTTTCCGGCAATTTTAAAATAGAATTTTTTCCACTTTATTTCTTTTCCATTTCCTTTATTCAGTTTTCTTTTCTACTAGTTTTTTCTACTTCGTTTCGTATGGTTTCCTTTTTTCCTGGAATAGAATCTTCTTAACAAAACAAAAGAAGAAAAAATAAAAATTCCTTTTATTTTCGTTTTTAAACTTTCCTGCCTTTTTATTTATACTGTTTAGCCACTCGTCCAAGAAATACTACCCATTTTTTTTTCCTTCGAAAAACTTTCGTTTTTGCTATTATTTTTCCTTTTCTTAGTAAATAGAAGAAACCGATCCGAGTTCTTGTAACAAAATTCTCATTCCAAATATTCATTCGTTCCTTAATCCTTTTCTTTGTGCAATTTAAACTCCTTTTTTTTTCTTTCTCAGTTGTCTTTTTATTCATTTTTTCTTTTTCTTTTTTAAAGAATTTTATTCGTATTTTTGGGCTTCCAAATAATAAAAACAATTTCACATTTACAAAACCATATTCAAGAAAAAAGAAGAAAAAAACGCTTGGAATTGGTTCAGTTTCTTTTCCTTGTCTGAATTCTCATCGATTAAGCAGAAATTTGTTGTTTTTTTTTTGTTCTTTTGGGATCTTATGTCTTCAAGGTTGGTATCATAATTTTTCTTTTCTTTGTTATCTTTTTTTTTTCTTTGATTGGTCCTGCTGGTATACACTCACTTTTGAATCTTGGCTGGTGGCGTTCGTATCTGTTTTTTTTTTTTTTTCTTAATGAAAATTCTCCATTTGGAAAGTCGAAATATCGCGTCAACACAAGAAGAAAATGAAATAAAAAGGAATTTTGTTGTTATATATATTTTTTTGTTCACCTTCGGTATTTTTTCTTTTTTTTTGTGTGGTTTAACAAAAAAGATTAATAAGCGGTAAACCGCATAAATTTGATCAAAGTTTTGTGGTTTAATGATGCGCCTGATGCTGGTGGTAAAAGAATATAATATAAATAAATTAAGAAAAAGAAGACAAAAAAAAACAAACCAACAACGTTTGGGAAAAGGAAAAAGAAAAAAAAATAAATAAGAAAATTTAAAGTAAGAAAAGAAAAAAAAAATATGGCGGCGAGGAGGAATAAATGAATAATGGAAGAGGTGTGTTCCAACAATATGAAATCAGATTAAGAAGAAAAAAAAAGGCGCATAAGATATTATTATGGAGGAGAGAATTTTTCTCATTAAAAGAAAAATGAGTTTTTTCCATTGCCAGAGTCGATGAGAAAACAAACTGTTATGGTGTCAGATGAAAGATTATCTTATTTTTTTTTATTTTGGAGATTTAAAAATTTAATGAGATCTAAATCTTTTGGGCGAAAAATTAAAAATCAAGAATTTTGTGAAAGAAAAAATTTATATAGAATAATTGGTAATATAGCGGAATGAGTGTTTTTTTTTATGTTAAATCCCGATTAATGTTGTATAAACGAAATTAACACAATAATAATTAAAATGTTCTCACCAGATTTGACTTTGTTCATGTTAAGAAGGGGATTTATTAAAGAGTGATGATATTATCTAGGATAGAGATCAATTTTATTAATGCTATATAAGTATATATGAAACACAGCTAGCTGCCATCCTTATACGTAGGCAATAGTGTCAAGTACTGTTAGATGAGCCCAAAAGTCATTGTGTAGTTGATGACGACGAAAGAAAGGTATTGATGGAATCCGGTTGGTGTTTAACAACACGACACGAAATTTCTCAAAATCTTAACATATTGAAATAGAGTATTAAAAACCATCAAACATGCTTCTTCAAAATTGGTGAATCGCCAAAGTATTGCGAGCTTCATTATGATAACGTTAGACATACAAATTTGGTCATTCCTCAAAAATTGTTGCATTTTGACTCTCTTTTGATAGTATATCAATGGGCTTTCAATAATCTTGAATATTTGGTTTTTTATTGAATTGAAAATATCAACTTTTGAACCGGCAGAAAGGAAGTTACGGAAGGTGTTACTTTTTTGCTTCACTCGAAAGAAAAGTGTTGCTAAAAATTATCCTTGTTAAAGCTTCTGGTGAATATCCTTTATCTGAAAACACTTGTACAGGTTGAATTAGAGGATTCTCCTATATTATAAGCTGCTGAAACCATGATGAAACACTTACCGACATAACAAGTAAACAATTTGTAGCGAACATTACAAGAAAACGATCAAAATATGCTAAAGGACATCGATAAGGTAAATTTTGCAATGTGCGATCGAGCGTTGTTATGTGATGTTTGCCTAACCCGCTGCTCCACCAGATATTATTCCATGTGATTATTAATTGTTTCGATCAAGACTCACAATAGCACTTTGAAACTTATATGATCGATGAATTGATTCTCTCTTTTATCACGGAATACATTTGTAACTAAAGATGGGCAATACGTATTTTTCTTTTAAATAAACGTGCGTTTTTTTATCAAAAAAACACGTAAAATTACTTCAATTATCCAAGTGAAAGACACCAGTCTACTCCCGATTTGTGACTATCTAAGCAGCGCATTGGTCCTATGTATATAAGATTTAACGACACTTTTTTATCATAGCATAAAGTCGTAAAGTATAGTAGTTAAGATCTATAAGCATCAAATGAGCTGCTTATGGGTAATACAGCTAACAAAAGGTATTCCCGCACCCAGATCTCTCCTATTTCTATGTGATGATCAATATTTCATTTAATATGCAAATATATGTCGACATCGAAATCCGATTTTTATATTTCTAAGATATTTTTAACCGAAAAATTATATTACATCGCGGATATCTTATTTTTTTTTATTTTTTTCTTTTTTAATTCGACTCTTCATATATGACGGGAAATTCATATTGTTTTACTGGAAATAATAAAATGTCTTCATTAAAATGAAAAAAAAAAAAAAAATCTAATTATCATAAATAAAAATATCATAATTTGAAAAGAAAAAAATCAAACAAAAGAAAAACATAATATTCACACGAGTATATTAAATAAATTCTGTTTTTTTTTATTTTTTGGTATTTTGTTGAAAATTTATAACCGGAACCGCATGTTTGAATAAAACAAAAACAAAAAATGTTGTTAAATGTAATAAAATAAAAAGCCATAACCAAAAATCTATTACATATAATTTTCCAACTATCATCGCGTATAACAAAAAAAAAAAACATTTCATATGAAATGAAAGTGTTTAATAACTCACCAAGAGAAGAAAAAAAAACAAAGGTGAAAAGAAAACAATAGCTCATAAAAAGTATAAACTTCTCATGCTACTGTGAATCCAATAAAATACTAAAAAACAAAAAAAAAACAAATGGTAATTGCGGTAAGAAATTATGTTATATGAAATACCGAGCGGCATTTTTTAAAATCTCATATTCAGATGTTCCGTTTCATTCCTCCGAAAAAGAGTATAGAACAAACTACAGTTTGTAAACGAAGAAGGCGATTATAAACAAAATGGAATTAGGACCCTTAGGACTAAGTTATACGACGATCATTGTAATGAAGGAAATAATTTTACAATGGAAAATTAACCTATTACAAAGATTATTTCTTTAAAAAAAAATAATGCAAAACATGGGAAATAGTTTAGTAAATGGATTTTAAATAAAAAATCTTAGGATTATCACGTAATTTGGCTTTTATAATTATTTTTATAATTTGAATGATAAAACAAGTTTCAATTGATCAGCTGTTTTGCGAACTGCGTTTCAATTTCATTTCATTCCACTGGAGAACTGTCAAGTTGATTCCTTCATTAGGAATTTTTCGTCGATATTTTAATCTCAAACTTTAGCGTCCCAATAAGAAAATAATAATATATTAAAAAAAATGGATAAAATTTGTGACTCATCGGTAAAAAAAGGAAAGGGAAGTAATAATCAAATTGGATTCGATGAAAAAAACCATTACACGACTTAGCTGTGAACGAAAATCTGACTGAAAGTTTCTCTGACACTCGTAAAAGAGGAATAACCACCTTTCATTGAAAATCAAAGAAAAACGTTCGGTTTTCACTAGTTCAACAATTTCCTTCATTACAATGATCGTCGTATAACTTAGGCCTTAGGTCAGAGTCAGTATACAGTCAAAGAATAAGTAATTAGTAAATAACCCAACTTCCTATCTCTACCGGTGTTTGGTGACCGGTGACCGGTTTTAACGGTAATTTTTTAAAGAATTTTTTTATTCACTGCTGACATAGATATCTACATATTGTACGTAAGCAAAGAAGCACGTGTTGAAATTTATATGGGAATGTACAAATAGTAGAGTTTTAAGAGTCATTCACGTGCTATTTTTTTTATATACTTATTCTGGTTGCTTCGCTAGCTTTGGGTACTTCATCGTTAATCATTACTTCGATACAATTCATGAACTGAGGAGAAATTCAGCTCGATTCGCTGACCTCTTATACAATACTTCCTTTGAAAATAAAAGAAAAAAAATTCAACACAAAATAATAAAAGAAAATTTATATTTTGCATTACAAAGAAAGAAATAAACCAAGTATATTCTATTTTACCACCTTCTGCCTGTAAGATAATTGCAGCAAATGGAATCATAAATATGCTTATGGAATTGATGCTAAGGGAGTAAGGGAGACCAAAAACACTTGTCCACTATATACAAAAAGCACATGCTACCCAATTTTTGTATGCGTTAGTATACTAAATTTATATAAAAACTCCAACTATTTAATTGGTAGTGAGTGTATAATAAGGTCAAAAAACCACACATTCATTGTAAATAAATTCAGGGCGACAACAAAATGTCGTATAACTCTAAAAATAAACGCAAGGTCACTCTTCAGTTTACACATCTTCTTAGAAAGTCATTTTCCTGTTTACTTATACTGTGCCATAAGCACCTTTGAAGTTAGAATATGAAATAATTGATTTTCTTGATATTGTTTTAATACAGTGAAAAAACTGATTCAGGGACCTCAATTACTCAATCAATTCAGCTTTGTCGTCACTCACACATAATGTCTATATGTGGTTTCATTTAAATGAGTGCCTGAAAATAGCCAATTTAGAATTAATTGATGAATTGTTTTTAGATTATTTATAACTTTATTTGTCTGAAACGATTAAAAACTTATTTTTTAGTTTTTTATTGTATTTACAGTGTAATCAGTTTTTAATGTATTCTTTTAATGTTTATGGTTCCTATTTGACTATCACACAATAAAATTTAGAAAAGGTCTAAATAAACTAGACGAAATTTTGGTATTAATTGAAAAGGTGTTTTAATTGTATTAGCAAGTTCCTACTCCTATAAAACAAAATCAGGAAGATTTAAAAATTATATTGTGACAACTATAATTTCCTTCTTTTGTTGTTGAATTTTTAACCATTCACAATGATACGGCTCCGAAGAATTGCTATCCCTTTTTTTTATAGCCTACCAAATTTTCTACTTGAACAGACTGTATTTTGGTTGTTTTTTTTCCTTCATACAAGAAATATTGTTTTTAACTAAATTAAAAAATAAAAGAAATTTCTTAAAAATAAATTAAATAAAAAGAAGTCACACACCTAAAACAGTCCCGGCAGCCTCATCAAAAAACAACACCAGAAAACCCATTACACAGTTAAATGATCAAAAAGAAGCGAGAAAATCGAGAAAAAACCCAAAGAAACAATATTTTTTTTTTTTTTTAAAGGTGAACGATGATGTCTTGTTCTTCGTCTTGTGGAACTTTATAGTTTGCTTCAATTTTTTTTTCTCGTCTTTTTTTTTTCTTAACAAACTTTTAAAAGGCAAATTTCCAAGTTAACAACACACCAACAAATATATAATAACCAAATAGTTTAATAGAGTGGCGTCAAAGATTTTTTTTTTCTTCTTCTTTTTCATCATAATACATAAATTTTGTTGTTTTTGCTTGAAAATATAAAAAGAAAATAACTCACACGCAGAGGTCTCCAGAAATTGGATATAAAATGAAACAACAACAAGAAGATTGAAGCACAAACAACAATAACCAGCGATAAAAGTCTTATATGGAAAAATTCAAAAGGCGTTACAAATCATGCCGCGCTTGGTTAAATTGATATTGCGCTGTTGGGGCTGCCTGCCTGTGTCTATTATTATTACATATTTGTGGAGTAGTTTTTGAAATGAAAAAAAATCCCATTAAATGATGCCATCTCGTCTTCATCATCATCATTATTATCATCATCATCGTTATTTCTTCTTTTTTGTTGTTGTTGTTATGTTTAGACTTGGGGTCCTTTTTTTTCAAATATCAGATTATTACATTAACATACCTGATAAAAATTCCAACAACAAAAAATCATATATCCATCATATTTTATTACTATTTGAGAGAAAAAAAGAAACATACAAAAATTTAAAATCGGTAAATAGCCGATTTTTTGATACCCTATGGTAGAAAAGGGACTTTTAAAAAGAAGACAATCATATAAAACTAATAATATTTCAATGTTTTTCGGTTTCGAATTTACCTAATTAGCAGTCATTTTTGGCTGTTTAAAAAGAGTCTATTTCTTTTTACATTATTACCAGCTGTTTGCATCTTCCAACATGCATCCTGCAGTATTTATTTCGTAGCATATCATATCTCTTATAATATGTATTCTTTACGATGTATATCGCAACATGAGTCTTGCAATATGCATCTAGAAATATGTGTTTTCAACAAGTATACATGCATTATTCCATCTTACATAATTTCTTTATCCATTTGCGAGTATATAATAACATGTATCCGTGGATCATAAATCTTGAAATAGCATAAGTCTAAATCTTTGAAATAAATCTGAAAAACTAAACAACAAAATTTTGTAGCCAAATCAATTTTCCTCTACAACTATTTCTTGCCACATTGTATCGATTGTATCGATTTTACAGAAATTTAGCACATTTTCGTATATCTATGTAACCAACCTATGTAATTAATTTAAATGAAATTGCTCTACAACTTTTCTATTTAAATTCAATAAACAAAAATAAGGCGAAATTTAATGGTCATCCGCGCTTCATGTTTTTACACTTTATAACTTTACTTTTCCTGGATCGATTATGATGAAATCGAATGGGCGATCTATATTCCAAATTTCATTCAAATTAGACAATGCATTTCGTCTCGTACGAACGTACAGACAGGCATGCATAATTCCATTTAACTTTTGACTCTCTACACATCTTGGCCTACGATTATTTATATGCGTATTATCTACCATAGTCTATAATAACAGAAAAACGTGGAACGCGAAACACATTAATATCGTTTCCCGGAGTTTAAACAACATGAACAAGACATTCCTGTTTAAGCCTTTTTTTGTGATTTGATTTTTATATTAATGTAGATTTATATAAAACAACTTGTTTTTTGTTTCTTTTTTCATTTTTAGTTTAAAAGCAACCTAAAAAAAAATATGTATGTATTATAAATATCTTATATTTAATCGGTTTAAAAAGGTTTGTAATCATTTCAAAAAGCCGCGGGTTTCTCTACAGTGTTTTTTTTTCTGTTTCATTTTGGTCTTCTTTTTACAAGCAATAAAAAAAAAAAACTCCCAAATAGAAACAAAATTAAAATTGGAACAACAAAATGCGAATAAAGAAATTGATCCAAAAAAAAAAAAAAAAAAAAATTGTAAGTTCGAAGAACAACAAAAAAAGAACCCAAAAGTTGCTGCTGAGACAAGGTAAAAGCAATCAAATTAATAACAAAAAAACAAGCACAAAAACAGTGAAAATAAATTATTGTACAAATGCGAATATAAAAAAAAAATAACAACGAAAAAAACATTTTTATACAAGAGTTCTTTTTATAACAAGATTAAAAATACCAAAAAAAAGCAATTTATTGTATTACTCTCACGAGTCTTGAAAAGCCACCAACAAAAAAAAATATTATCTTGAATGTTTAATTACGATTACAAACATGAATGACGACGACGGACGACGGGAAACAGAACGCTATGTAAAAGAAAATTCATACAGTCCGTGATTATGGAATTAGGATAGTACAGTTTCCAAATGGGATACAAAGTATGTGCTGCCAGGAACACTGAAAATGTCTCTAAGAAAGAAAAACTCATATTATATGGAAACGGATGTGTATAGTTGAAGAAATGATGTAAGACACAATATAAATATTGTAAATACGATTCATGTTGTGAAATACAGGATGCATGTTATGGAACACAAGCTGCAGGAAAAAGAAATGATATAAGACTAAGTGTGCGGCCACATAGCCTCCACGATTGCTGCGCGCGCTTTCGAAGATGAGAGCAAGGATAAATATACGGATGTAATTAAATGAAAGTGGCCATATAGCCGAGTTCGCTAGAAGCAGGATACGATAGAAAAAAAGAGAAGAATTGAAATTCAATTCTTCGTCTGTTTCAAAAAAGAAGGTCATGATTTCTTTTTTCAATTGCGAAGAAGATTTGTATTTGAATTTGTGAATTAACAGACAAACTGGAGAAAATGTAAATGTGTACAAGGACAAAAGTTATATCCGATGTCGACACTTTTCGGTCACCGCGTTAACATTTTTCTCACTCCACGTAGAAAGCGCAGAACCTATGTGGCTGTACATAAGGCATATATATATAGCTGTAAAATACATGCATGAGACAAATAAATATGTTGAAGACTCATGTTTCTAGATATACATATACATATTACAAAATATCTTTTGTATGATACAGGTTACATACTACAGAAATAATTTTGAGGGATACATGTTGCAAGATACAAAAAGCCTGCTAATAATGTAAGATGCAAAATTTCAAATAATTATAATATGAGTTGAATGCAAAAACAAAGAGTAGATTACACTATCACAGCCGAAGTTCAGAAGAGACAAGCTTTTAAAAAATGCCACACGTTATTTAAGGTTCAAGCAGAATGACGGATCCATAACGAATTCATGACGCATTAAAATTTTAAATATATTGGTTTTCAATTAGACTACACAGATCGCGACGGATCCACGACGGACTATTTTTAATACAATATCAGGTGGGTAGCTGATTATCACAATAATTGATACTTTGTCCACCAGTAAACCAATACTTCTCTCTACCATTTCATTTCTTGGCACAAAAAGATTAAAGGACGGAAGTGGCATGAAAGGGGCACGTATTAAAGGAGACATTGAAAATTTTTAAGAAAATTCATTTATTTTAAGAATAGACAATATGTGAAACAATCAAATTAAAGCAACTATGGTCCTAATTTGTTGTCCACTTACTGTACAGCAAGGAAGATGAAAAAAATCACTTTTTTCATTGGTAGAAAAGAAGCAATATTTCCTTCTACAAAACACAGTTAAAATCACGTAATTGGAAGTCGCCGTGAGTAACATCGAAAACAACACAGCACCAACATAATAATGACAAAAAAAAGTAACAAGACTTAACCAAAAAAAAAAAACGAAGAAAAAAACAGTCATGACGGAAAATAATCGACAACGATATAATAACTCATTGAATAAGGTAAATTTCTTAACGAAAAAAGAATAAGAAATTAAAAGAACCAAACGTAAAAAAAAAATAATTGAAATGAAACAAAACGAGTTCAAAGAAAAAAAAAAAACGTGACAAAGGTAAATTATGAAGTTAAACATAGAAAAAAAAGTATTAACAACATAACAGAAAAAAAAAACGAATTCTTTGAGAGATAAATTTAGTGTGAGGTGTTTTACATGGGTTCCCCCCGGCTTAAAAAAGTAAAAAAAACATGAAATTACTAAATGAGATAAAATTCCTAAATATACAGAGTAACAACAACAAAAACAAATCCCATAGGTCCTATGGCATAGGGGTACATGACGTCTGAGGGAATGAAATGAAAATATGTTAAAAGGAACAGAAAATCATTCAAAAATAAAAGTTAAGGCATAATCATTTACTACAACTTTCTCTATACGTATGTTTGATTGTGAAAGCGGGAATCTTAAAACTATCTGACAATTTGGACTCAAGTCAATTGGTGATTGATAATATAGATAAATTGGACACAGACTGGATTAAATCACGCAACTTTTAGGATGAAAGCATCAATTCATTCTTAAATCGTATAAGTTCTATCTTGAGTCATACTTGAACGGTTTGAGTTGTGTTGTATTGAATAACACTATAGACACCTAAATTCTGGAACTTTTGTTCTGTAGAAGTGTATAAATTTCCAAGTCTTCCATATACATTTTGGCAGTGAACGCTAATGCAGGAGTGTTTGATTTTAATACCAGCAAAGTTAATTTAAGGAAAATTTCATACGATTCTGTTGGATGTTTGATTTAAGCAATGTTAAACAAAAAAGAACATTTTTATTCAATCATAATTGACCTCGGAATCTACTTATGAACTACTATTTTTTTAAGTTAGCCCGTAGAATGTCTAAGAATATATAGAGCTGTTCCTTATTCATGAATATGAATTCCATAGGATTACGCATGATTTTTCATTCTACATATAAGAAATAGAAGAGAATATTCTGATCTATTCTGTTCTCCCAGCATTTTAGGATAAACATCACAAAGTTTGGCGGCAGCTCAGGACATTGTGTTAGATAAAGGAATCATAAAATCATTATTCAGCGAGGTTTATGATGTCTTAAAGGTTACTATGCTAATACCCACCCTTGTGACTAGTTTTTAACGTAAAATTGCTATTGAAAAGAATATTGACAAGTTCGGCAACAAGTCATGCGGGTTATTTTAAAACTTTAGAAATCATACTGAGTATACCTGGTTCACATCACATATGAAATTTTTGTTATAATGTTAAACTGACATTCCAAGGCTTTTGCAAAAATTCCTTTCAAAAAAGAACATCATAAGTATACATACTTATAGACATAGTTGAATGGGGTTAAGCATTGTATCAACGGAAACCAAAATTAATGGTGCGTTCGACGATAGACCACCACCAGAAAAATATTCACCCGTTCCCCGTTTAGCCTGTTTTATATTTTATATACTCTTTTAAAATGATGTCGTTTTTTTTTCCTTTTTTTTGGGGTGATGTTATATGAAAACGCAGTCAAATGCACCAAAATAACAACACACGAATTCCCGATAAGAAAAGAAAAGAACAAAAGGAAAAAAGGGAAAAAGAAACAGAAATATCCCAAAATTAAAAACAATATAAATAAATGAACTAGAATTAGTTTTTTTTTTTTTAATGGAATTTTTTTCTTCAAGCTGACATTCTACCCCATTCTTCCCTGCGGAGTTGTTCTTTATTGTTATGCATTCCAGTAATTGATAATGTGATCGTTTTAAAGAAAAAAAAAAAATAAACCTGATAAAAAATGAATCGGGAGAAAGATATAATAGAATGGGTTCATATCAAGCAAGACAAGGTTTTATGCATGAACGAATTGAATCGGTGGAGAAGAGGGAAAATTGGTCACAGTATATTATTATTAGTATTTATTGAATTGAAAAAAAAAGAAAAACCGAACGTCGCGTCTCATCGTCATTAAATGAGTTTGAAATTCAATTGCGTGTATTTTTGATTGTTTATTTATTATGAGAATCGATGTCAATGGAAGAGAAGTGGGAATGGTGGAAGCTGAACTGAAAATAGCATTCTAATGCAAATCCCTTCTTTCTTTTAATCTTTGAGCATAAAGATTAATAATAAAGATTTCCAACGACTGTATGTGTTCAACTGATTCTTTTTGTGTACTAATATCCCGACACATTATAGATCCTTCCCCCTTTTTTCGTATTAATTCGTATCCATTCTTGTTCTATTTCACCTACAACACTGAACGTCGTCACGCTGCCAATATGGTTTGAACATTTAAGTATATTAGTCGGCAATGTGTCGGGGTTAATACTTATTTTTTTACACGCGCGTTCAGAACGCGATCTACGGGTTTGGTAGATATTTTTCTTCAATTATAGAATATTCAGAAACCTGAAGAAAACAATTTTGGTGGGAAAAATTATGCGGGAAACAGAATAACGGATTCACGGTTTTCGGTTTTTAGATTGTCGTAGATCCGTCGCGTTCTCTGTAGTCTAATTAAAAACGTATACATTTAAAATTTTAAAGCATCGTGATTTCGTCGTGGATCCGCCATTCCGTTTAGACCTTTAGCCTAGTTGAAAGATTATTTATTTTAGCAAAATACCACAGAATAAGATAAAAAGTCTTAATTAAAACATGGCACACAGAAGTTATTGTGAAGCTATTGGCTAGTTGTATAACAACTGAATTTTAGGTATCAAAACTAGCTGGTATCTTCAAAATTTTTCTATGTGTCTGCGTGTGTGTACTTTTCTTTCTTATACGGTAATGGTTTTTTGTTTTCCTGATCTGTTTTTTTACGCCATTTCAATTACTATTCATTCCCGTAGAAAACTATCATTTTATTGTCTTCAGTAAACATTTTCCGATAATTTTTAATTTTGAAGTATAAAAATGATAAACGATAAAAATTATAACATTTGTAAAATTAGAAAAAACGATCAGTTTGTAAAACTTTCTTTATTTTACTAACCATTGCGGCATGTCCAGGAATTAATCTATTGAAGACCCGAGATAAACAAATGTTTTTAATACAAATTCAAAAAAATTCATTAGGTGCACATCTTTTTCGTTTGGTAGAAGATTAGAAGCAAATTTTTGACAATGTTGCGTTGCCGAGTAAAACGTTCATAAAAATATTTGACCAATAAATGGAATGAAAATAGCTGTCCTAAAATACTATTCTACAGAATACAGGCTGGGACATTGGATCTTTATGTTTGTTTTTATGTAAATCCTAAATACTACAATTTATTGACTTTTATTCAGTTTTCATCATAAATATGCATTTTTAAAAAAACACTCTGGTGTTTCATGGATCATATTTATATTTATTTTAATAATATTATATAAAATCAAATTCGCACAACAAAGTAATTGAAAGTCTTCCATTAAAGGACCAGTCTTTGTCTTCCATATTTCTTTGACTGAGGATGTTCTGGTTGCTTCACTCACCCACCAGATGTGTAAATCATTTTTTTCATCGGGCTCAGGGTCTAGGTCTGCTTCAAAAGCAACAACAACTTAACCCAAATATTTATTGGGGTCAGAGTCTGAGATCCCGATAGATTTTAGTTAAGTAAAATCCCAAGATATGGCGCAGCCATCGTTTTTTATATAAATGTGGATATTGTAATACAAATTCGGGAAAAAAATTATTTTTTAATATCGTTCAATGAAGATATTTGAGAATTTGCTAGTATTTATTTTATTTAAGCATAATTTACAATATTTAAAAAATGATCGAAATAGTTGAATTTTTTTTTCTTTTGAGACCCATATCGTTTTTTTTTTTAAATAGACCCAGACCCTGATGGAAAAAACGCACCTATTGTTACTGTTTGCCACGTAACTAGTGCCTTTATGAACAAATGGAAAAGGTACGAAATATGTTAAAACAACAACAACAACGAAATTCCGTTCATAAAACACCATAAATAAAATATATATTTTTATGTTCATAAATGGAATTCAAAAATTAATCTTGAGAAAAAAATAAAGATAAAAATAACAAACATAAAAAATGCAATTTAATCGATATGGCAATACCTTTATATGGTAACTTAAAATCAAAACTAAATAACACAACAGTGTTGGAGAAAATGAAAAGGAAGAAAAAAAACCAACTACTAACGATTAAGGCAAAAAAGAAGTTAAAATAAGGCAAGGCGATGATAATGTTAATGATAAAATCAAGAAAAAAAAATAACCACATAACAAACGGCAAAAAAAAGAGTTGAAATGACAAAATGCGAAAAAAACCAGTGGCATTAGCAGTGAAATTGCAAATAAAGTGAAAAACAAAAAAAAAAGTACACGGTATAAATATTAAACCGCAACAAAAAAAAAAAATACAAAACTTGAATTGACATTACTCAAATGAATCGCATTACACGCATTCCCATTTGCGGCTGTGTATGCGTGTGTGTGTGTGTTTCATTCGCAAAACAAAACCTGAGTCATTCATTCAACTCATCACCATTCTTCACAACGTTCGTTCATTTGTTGTACCCTGTGTTTTTTTTTTACCGCATTAATTTTTTTTTTTTTTTACCTCACTTCATTCCCGGAATTCCCTTTTTTCCTTAATAATTATATTCTTTTGAAAAACATTTTTTTTTTTTGTTATGTCTCTTCACTTCTCTTGGAAATATATTTTTTACATCTTTTTTTTTTCTTCTTTTATTCCGTGTCAAAACCTCTTTTACATCACTATAAGATCCCTCAAACCCAACACAATCCCAGAAAGAAAACAAAAAAAAAAATCATCCGCCGAGAGGAATGAAAGGAACGAGAGGAACAAACGAATTTCCAGATTGGTTCTGTTAAATAAAATCGCTTATAAAAGGCGGATACAAAACATTCGCAATTGGTTAAATTTAGTCGAAATTTTCATTCTCATTGGATGAGAAATTTCTCAAATTTTTGGAATAGATTGAGTGAGTTTATACGAATTTTGTGAAACAACTCCACGTGGAGTGATATTTATATAGCTTTTTTTTTTCTTGTGTATGGTTTCAGTTGAATTCAGTTCAATTTCAAGTTTGTGTTTTTTTTTTTTATATTGTTGTTTAGTTGGTTGGTAGTAAAGAAAAAAGAAACTTTTTTTTTTTTTTTTTGTAATGAACGTTTCGGTATTTTGTTACAAGACGAGACGACCGAATATTTTTGCTGTGTCAGCTGAAAACGAAACAACACCAACAACAACGAGATGAAGAATAAACTATGTAGAAAAATGTGTTTATCCTTTTTCTCATCGTTTCAATATAAATATCATTCGAAAAGCAAAAAAAAAAAAAAATTGATATCATCGTTCCACATCGTTCTAATTTCATATCATTCCATCCGACCTCTTCACAACATATTACTTGAATACCAAAAAAAAGGAAAAAAAGACATCTTTCTCTTCAACAACAAAATCATCCTATCTCTATCCGCTCTTGTTGATAATAAATGAAATGTAAAAAGAAAAATATGTATATACGTATTCCCTAACAGGATGTATTACAAAAAGGGAACTTTTTTTAAGGGAGACGGGGGTAAGGTGGTAAAAGTTAAAGATTGAGTTGAATATAAAGAATGGAGCTTTAAGAGTCCTTATTCTTCATCCTCCCCGTGTGTATATATTTCGTTCAGGAGATTTGCGCTTCTTATACACAAAAGGAAGAGCGGAGATAAAAGAAGAAGAATTTTTTTTTTTTACTCTACACAAATTATAATATGAAATAATATGTTCGGGAAGGGGGAGGAATGTTGTATATGGTAGAAAAAAAAAATAGGAAAACGATAATGGTTGTATCTTTGATATAGTGTTGTTGTTGTTTTTTTTTTTTTGTATACAAACGATGGAATATTGGAAACAGACGAGAAAAAAATAAGAATATAAAAAAAAGGAGTGCGTTCTAAATTCCAGAAGAGTTTTTAGGTTGAATTGGTTTGTCAGATCAAATCTGTGGGGTGGTTTACAGTTTTTTTTTTTTTTTTTTTTAGGTTTGGTTGATACTTGACTGAGTGAGTGAATGAGTAAGTGAGGTAAATATAGATGAGTGAATGGAATGGGGAATTTCGAATTATGGTGGTTAGGTTGATTTTAGGGTTTTATATACTGATGATTTTCAATGTTGATAAAAATATAGTATGAGCCTTGGGTAAAAGTATACTAGAGAAAATTTATATATATATATATATATAAATTGGGGCTGGTTGGTTGGTTATGGTTTTTCAGATATCGTATATATTTTTTGCCTTGTTTTGGGTTCATCATGACAAGAAGAACTTCGGATATATAATTTGTGTTTTCATCTATATAGATTTTTCATCAGTTTATTTTGTGTATGTGTATGTGTTTTTGTGTATTCAATATTTTATCCCTCTTCTGAAAAACACTCTTTTTAGTTCACATTCATTTTGATGATTTCAATACGATAAACGGCAACAACAACAACGACAACAACAACATCAACAACGATGATATTATCCAGCCAACAACAACAAGAGCAAAATATGTTCTACCGATAAAAGTTGACGATATAAATGCGGATAGTGTTTTCTGGTACTGATGGTGGTCTATGCGGCTGTTGTGCGGTAGTAGTTAGTATAGTAGATGAGATGAAGAAATACAAAAAAATTGTGTATAAGTAGAAATTGTTGATAATGTTGGAATCCTTTTTAGAGTAGAGTTCATCGTATAGTAGGTGACGTTTTAAATAGAAGATTTTTGTTGTTGTTTTTTTCTCTTTTATGGGTGAATATAGAATGAATAAAACCAAAACGATCTGATCTGATCAAAGTACGTGTATATGGAATAGTGTATAACGCGAATGGAACCAATCAAAGGTTTTCGAAAAATGTATATTTAGTTTAATTGTGTGTTGTATGAAACTGGTGGCATTCATTAAATAACGATGTAGTATGTCGATATCGTAAACCGAATCATATATCGAAAGTTTGTATATAAAGTTATATCTAACTCTCAGAACATCATATAAATCGAAATATCAAAAAGATTCAATGGACTCTGACAAGGATTTAATCTTTGGCCTATAGAAACTTTATCGACATTTTATACTGATGGCCTTAATCTTTTGCGACACAGTTTATGTTTGAAGTTTTTATTTATGAAGAAGAACGATATGATAAGTGTCTTTGGGATATTCCATCAGAAGAAATACTATGACAACAACATTAGTATTAGATCGGACACACCTCGAGGTGGACGAAGGATAGAATAAGTAGATAGACAATTGAATGAAACCCAGCGGAATTGTGGACGACCGCTAAACATGAGGTGTGGAACAGTGCTAATTAGAGTTGGGGAAGACGCCTAACTATGCTGCCAAGAGGAATGAGAGGAAAAATATGGTATATGCTGAGTTTTGTTAAAATGTACTTGGCAAAATTTTAAAATACTTGTGTGACCTGATACATTTGCGCACGGTAATTATTTTGTTTGTCAGGAAATTGAACGAAAAATGGTAATTTGTGGTAGCTCTAAACTATCACTTGAGCAGCGGCACATTTTATTCCGAGTTGATCTTCAATAGTGAGGATTAAATGAGCGATGATCCTTAACTTGGTTCCACGAGAGAATTCTGTATATAGGAAGGTTTAAAAACACAGACTAGCAGGATTTCGTAGGCCACGGGAAGTTAAAAATCACTGAATTAGATAATGACTTCCTGTCAACGTAATAGTTTTAAAATTGTATGAAACTAATATTATATAAAGGCTTGCTTGAAACTCTCTGTATCCCAATTGTTTGTATACGGTCTTGAAAATGCCTATACATTTTCGATGTCGTCTTTGAAATATAAGAAACATAAAATCCCCGAGTACAGACAATAATGTTTTGGGTATATGTATATCAAGAAGTTGATGGAATGATACAAGAGTGATAACCATGTACATATATAGAACCCTGAAGGACGTTAAACAAGAAGAAATAAAGAATAAGAAAGAAACAATCACACGGCTATGGTGTAATCAACGATTCGATATGGGACAAAAGGAAGAGGGAATCGATGATGATGATTCTTTTCGATAAGTGCGAAGACATGTGTTTCAAATAAAGCCCCATCTTTGTGTGCGGACGTGAAGATTTTCCAAGTTTTGTTTTTGTTTTGGTTCTTTTGTCTAATTCTAAAGGCAGTATAAGTATATATGTACAAATATTTCGCAAGAAAATGTAGTTCTTAAGAAAATATAAGAATCTTTTTTCTTTTGGTATACTTAAAAGGAATTTTAGAGATTTTATAGAAACGAATTTATGGTGACTACGTGTGATATCTTAGAACAAGTTTGTTATTGTACTTTTTTCTTTGTTTTTTTAGCACAGTTATAATTTAAGCTTTAATATGGAAGAAAGAAGATTGGTTTTTATACAGCAAGAGAATATATATTTTGTGTTCCGACTCAGCTCTTTAAGATGTTCATATTCATTATAATAAGTTACAATAGTTAGTTACACACTATAACAGAAATACTTTCTTCTGCTAGTAATTAACATTACTTCTTCTACGCAAAAGGAAGTACTAGTAAGGTAAAAGGTATTTCTAAAGGATTTTTTATGGTATAAATAGTGCTCTTCAGCCTTAAACTCTTAAAGATCAATGAGCAGTGTGGTATATACTCAATTTGCATATACTCAATTGCAGTTCAAGGATTTCTCATGTTCCTTATGAAGTAATCTTTAAAGGTGCACCAGGAAAAGTTTAAGCATTTGATAATTTCGTGAAATGGTGACATCACTTTGGTCTCCAAGATCATGTAGTATGGGGTTAATATGATTAAACTCTGCATGGTTTATGCCGATTAACTAAGCACACTGGCAACCTTAAGCTCTAAAGAGAATGTTGGATCAACGCGGGATTCACGACGTATTAAAATTATAAATGTTTTCAATTAGACTAGACAGAACGCGACGGATCTACGACGGACTATTTTTAATAAAATCTGAAAACCGAAAACCATGAATCTATCGTTGATCTGTCATTCTGCTTCCAGCATTAAGGACATCATTAATTTGTGTCACTCTTAATGGAAGGCCTAAGTAAAATAAAACAGGAATGATTGAAAATCTTACCATTCTGATGATGATGTTCTTTGAAGTGGTATATTTCCAATTAGTTGTAATACTTAAATTCTGTTTAAAACATGTTAGAGAATAGTGTCGTTTCAAGTCGCAAATTACCTGAAATGAACCATACTTACCTTGGTATGGCATCTGATATACATATATCCATTTACTAAACAATGCTAATCATAATAGTAATTGACAGTTTAACTTCTGTATTAATTATAGCAATTAAACGTCGAGCTCATGCTTGATGGGGCGTTATTCCTTAAACCTTTCGATATATAGTCTCGAACAAAATCTTGTTATTTCTATACAATATATTATCTTTATACGCATCCTGATTTCGAATAAAGAACTCATATACGATATAAATATTCATTTGTTTTCTATTGTCTCTATACAATACCATTTGATTAAATAGAAACTTTGAATTCCAGACGATATATAGATTGGACATTTCTATAAAATGAACTAAATATTGTTTCTATTATAATAATACTACTTATTCTAGTTCTTCCTTTTTTTTGCCCGTATATATTCTATATGTTTGCATTTCCATAGATTTTCGTCGTCAATTTATGTACTTTATTGATATTTGTTTAGCTTCTGGTGATACGTGTTTATCCCTTCTATCCCAGTCATATATTTATTTCTATATGGATTTTTGTATTTTTTTTTCTTCTTTTTTTGGGGAATGTGATGATCATAATGGTGATGATGACGATTATGATGGTAGTGTGCTGTATTGTTGTTTGTTTATATACCCCCATCAATTGGGATGGCAACATTGTATATATATATGTTTTTTGTGGGTGTACATTTTGTAGGACTGTAATTCTTCCAATATTTATATGTACATATGGTGCTTTTCATGTTTATCTATTCTATATAAATATTTGGATATGTTTCCATTTTTGTTTGTTTGTTTGAATTTCATGCTTGGCATATATCTACATATATGAATGTGCAGCAAGAAGGGTCTCTATCTATATAGTATGGTGTTCGGATTGTTGATTTTTCTCTGTACACTCTGTACTTATTATTTATTTATTTTATAGAATTGTTGTTTTTTAGTGTCATATTTTGTTTGTTTATTTATTTCTATTTGTTTTTCGAGGGATGTGAATAAAATGTAGAAGTTTTATGATAAAACTATAATATTATATTTCCATCATTCCATAAAAATACTTTTAAGACACCTACTCATATAATATCAATCGTCTATATCCGCCTTTTATGTTTGAATTTTATATAAATATATAAGCTAGGAAAGGAATATTATTATATCATGATGATGATGTGGTATAAAATCCGGCAAGAAATGTGGTAATTTTGGTTTAGGCTTTCGGTTTGTTTATTTTTTTGGTATAAAATATAGAAATGTATATATAGGTATATATCGTATCTTGTAGGCTTTCGAAGAGGTTATGAGACAATCAAACATGTAAATTGAAAGAACATATATATGATTTTTGAACTCTTAGATACTATATAGTTGATATAACCTTTTTTGTCGACTTAAATACATACTGTTTTCTTTTCTTTTTTTTTGCTTTCCTCTCGTTATTTGAATGCCCATAAAACTTAAGAAATGTTTACTTTTATCGGGTTTTTGTTGTTCTCTATGAATATTTAAACAAATATTTAACATCTTAATGTTTGCGTTTTGTATTTTGCTTTTTATAATATATCATAAAATTTTATACTTAAATGTTTTCAGATTTACATAGTTTTAAACATTGTGTTTTTTTTATGACTCGAACTTCGGTTTCATCGTTTTTCAATATCAATTCCGGAAAGTTCTTCTATATATATAATATCTGTAAATAATAACAGATTCTATATAATAGCTGAAAGAATTCTGTTAGTTTTTAGCGGTATCTGTGAGGAACATATTCGGTTTGTTATAAATACGAATTTATATTTAGTTAGCGCTAACAGTAGATTATTTTGAATAAATATTTTCATTTTAAAGTGAAAAGTCTGTGATGAGTAATGTCAATCATGATAATTTTAAAAGTCAATATTAAATTTTTTGATTAGTTTAAATATTATTAAAATTTGAAAATTTCTAGAAAGAATTCAATCCTCAAATCTGAACTACACCCAAGCAAAATATTTAGTTTGGATCTTTGCCTAATTTTCTGCTTAAGGCGTCGATTTTTATAATTGCAATGATGAATAACATTTTTCTTGATCACTTGTTTTTCTAACAGTGTTTCAATTTCCATTCATCCAGTCTATTTGTTGCTTTTCAGTTACCTACCTACCAGGATGTACATTCCAAGTTTCATGAAAATTCGCCCTTTAAGTTTTTTTATTCACCTCTGTCTTTGCAACTCCTATCGAAAATCCAAGTATCCTATACTCTAACTTAGATAGACATCTATACATGTATCAAAGGTACAATCCAAAATTATTTTGTACAATAGAAGTTTAGATTGAAGAGGATATGCGGGTAACAGAATGACGGATTCACGGTTTTCAGCTTTCAGTTTTCAGATTATATTAAAAATAGTCCGTCATGGATCCGTCGCGTTCTGTGTAGTCTAATTGAAAATCACTCAATGAATGAATGTATTTCATTCATATACTTAAATCTAAAAAGAATAAGTGACTAAATACTCATTAATTACTCATACTTAGGAGAAAGTCTAGATACACTGTAAAATCTTTTAACAATATTAAGACCAAATTTAAATAAATTGGCATTCCTAAAATTTCTAGATAAATTTACTTCTAAAATTTGAGAAAATAAGCAAAGAAAATAATTTTAGCTAGATTTCTAGACAATATTACGAGCTAGATTTGATTTAGTAGCTTTTAACTATAAATAAATTTACTATGTAAACTATTAGAATCGACAAATCTTAATGTACTTTCCAAATTCGTTTTGAAAATATAGAAAATGGGTTACTTTTGACCTATTTAGTATACAGTTTAAATTACTGACTTCATCGAACTTTGCACCCTAAAGTATAGTATAACAACAAGGATCTCTATATTTCAGGATGTTTGTAATGTTCTAACTATAGTTTTACTAGACTGCATTAATTTTCTAATTTAATTGGAAAAACGAAAAAAATACGATTAAATTTTTTTGCTATTCTTGTTTTAGCTTTGTAACTTCGTTCCCGTTCTTTACCGATTTTGCTCAAATATAAAACGAAATTGAGTTAAGTAATGTTTAACCTATATTTAAGGTTATATTAAAATCAGACAAGGCATTTGTCAGTTATTTTGTAGATAGAGGGACATACAAAAATCGAAATAATTTTTGACAATCGACTCATCAACTCTCAGCTTGAGACCATTCGCCGATTATTTTTTCTATGCTTATGAATCTGGTGACAAAACCCATATTACCTCTATGAAATGAGTCGAAGTGCGCCAGCTAAAGGGTGGGTAAAGTTTATCCTTAAATCGTACAGATAGTGTTTGTCTAGTCCTGTCAGTTATTAGCTGAAAATTGCCAGACTGTTCTGTTTATGCAAACAATCCTGTTCATAGCGTATAAAAACCAGTATAAGCACAACATTTTTTCGTGTTCTCCTTTTCGGGTTAAAATAATTGGAAATTGAATGCTTCTACGGAAACCACGTATAGAAATTCATACGTTTTCCAAATGTATTCCAATCCATCCCAATTTGAAGAAAAAAAATCTAGTCAAGATTATATGAGTCTTACTTCTACGAGTATCTTCTACCTTAGTCTCATGATAATTTTGAATTGAATTAATTAAGTTATTCCGAAGCCAAATTAACTGAATAAATGTATCTCAATAAAAACACCATAGCTTATTGTGCCCGTAAGTAAATACATTTCTTCTTCACAATTTCGACCCTATTTTAGTCATTGAATTTTTATCCATTCATCAAACAAGAACCCAATCCCGCACTCAATCCAATCAAAAACATCTTCGAATGAAGCTACATTATATACTCGTAGAATCCTCATCCTTTTCTTGTTGTAACATTCTATACTCCTCGTTTTTCTTGTCTAATTGTTCAATCCTTGTTACAAAAGACATTCACCATAGTATAAAAGCTGATTCCTGGAAATTATATACGAGATATCCCAAATGTAAACGTGAATTTGTTGTTTTTTCTACTTTTGCCGTTTTAGAGACATAAAATATAGCTTATAGAATAGGTTGAGAAAAAAAATGGCCTATAGATGAGATGAGAAGTGCGAAGTGTGAATCTGGAAGTTTCAGTCTTCTTATCGAGTGTAGAATGTTTTCCAGGATATTGACTATATATATATATAAATATTCTAAAGTACAAAATTAATTTATTGTTAGACTGTTGATTAAGATTTCCATACTTTCATTTAGAGATTTACGCACGGTAGGAAATAAAGGATGGTGGTACAGACAAAGTACATATTTTGAACAAAGGAATCCTAATATAAAGTATATATGAATGGGTGTTTTGTCTACTATATACCATTGCCCGTGGTTATATGATGGAGAACGCGATTATCATAAAAACGGCGAAACGAGATGAATATCAAAATCGCGTGTACAAAATCCGTTACCCAGCCAGCGCCGTAGGGAAGATATTCTTGGAATATTATAAGGAACAATATATATGTATATAACAATTTTGTAGGGTGTTCGTGTAATTAATTGCTTAATGGGGAAAGGTTTTCTTATACGTTTTTACAATAGGACTGAACACTTTTATGTGTTGACTAGAATTTCGTAAATTTTATAAACCAAAAAATTTTAATGTCGAGGACCAAATTTCAATGTGTCTGGGTGGTGGTGGTGGTTGTTTGGAAAAGACACGAATTAACAGCAGTAGATTTGGTATACTATATAGTTATATACATAAACCTCGTCTTAACTGAAGTTGATTTTAATTGTATTAAAAATAGGAGGTCAGAAACGTTTTTTTTTTCTGTTTTTTCATTTTAGGTGTTACATTTTAAACGTTTCTTTAATAAATTTGAAAATAATTTATGTGACCCAAAAAAATAAAGATATGAAAACATGTATATGAACTCTTGTTTGTTCCTTGAGGGAGATTAAGGAAATTTATTATTATTTTTTTGTTTTTTTTTTTTTTTTTTTCAAAAAGGAAATGGTGTTATACGCTATTACGTGGTGTTAAGCTTTGGTTTAATTGTTCTTTAAGGGTTTTGGACATGGAATTGATTTAGGGAGGAGATAGTATTATAAGCTAAGGTGCGGAATGAACAAGTTAAGCCATAACAAGCAGGGATATAATGTGATGGTATTTTCATGGTGGGTATAGGAAATTGAGCCAGTAATATATTTATATACTGTGGCCAACTCTGTCATATTTTTTAGCATTAAAAGTCCTGTAATAGGTTACTGTAGCTTAATAAATATGCTGTGACTTAGCAACTATTTAGTATTAAAAATTTTAAGTATTTCAATGTTACTTCGGAAGGCATGAAATGCTTCCATATTCAAATACAGTCCAGCTAGAGTATATGTTCAATTTTGATCAGAACATGTATCTAAGCAAATTACATGTACAAAGTAACGAGCGTCGTGAATCCGGGGCACAAATTGAATTATGAAGCTTGTAACCACAGGTTCGAATCCTAGTTTGGTTTGAAAGAAAGAAAAAGAATTTAAAACCTGCTCTTTAGGTTGAATCTACGATTTCAGTCGCCCGTCCGTGCTTCGGAGAGCACGTTAAGCAGTTGGTCTCGCTGGGCTATGTCCAATAATTACTAAAGGGACAAAAATGATGCAAGGGGCTACAACGCCCAGGCACCTGGTCTACTCAACTTAAAAAAAGGAAGTAGAAAATGACAATTATTGGTAGTATTTAAGACATAGATGAGATTTCTATTACCGTCGTTGTTTTTACTATTATTCACTGATTATCCTAGATAATTCACATATATATTTAACAATTCTAATCCGAAGTATTTCATACCTTTTATTTTTATCATTAAATATTTTGTTTTATCTTTCAAGCATCACTTCACATATTTAGTACACCATCTTTTAGTTACCCTGACAAAATCATTCACTGAAAATTATCCTCTTCTGGTACCTAAGTTACACATTTCAATGACATTCCATAATTAATACTTTTTCTGTTGTTTATTAAAACAAGCTCTGAACCCCTTTTAATGATATAATATTCAAAGGAAGAAAAAAATCATGCCATGTTATATGACATTTTGTTATCATATCAATAACAGGCAAATGTTATACATATATATAAAAAACATCAACATTAATTCTATATCATATATGTGATATCATCATTTACAATAGGATCTTTTATTTTCGCCATTAAATTGTTCTCAAATCCCTCAAAAAAAAGCAAAACAAAACAGCTATCTTTTCGCCTTCCTTCCCATAATGTGTTACGATAATCATCATTTCGAAATTCGAGTTATTATATATGTACTATATAGACTTAAAGCTAGTATCATGCCATTATCAAGAAAAAGGAAAAACCTAATGAAAAGTTACATGGTTCTATGCTCTTTCACCACTCCCATTACAAGAATTACGGATTTTATAGACGGAAAATTTAAGTTCCGAAAATCTTCTATCACATCCTTTTCGACTATGTACAATGCATGTTTGGCTAGAATGAAGAGATTTTCGTTAAATACTTTTTTTTTTATAATGATTCCTTTCCCTTACGAATTTCCCAGACAAAAAAAGGAAAACACAAGGATATAATTTTCGTTTCTTTTTTTTTTCTCTTGGATGTTCATCAAACCTCGTAAATAGAAGAAAATCCATGCTGTTAAATTTGTAATAACTACAAAACTGTGAAAAAAGGAGAAATATCGGCTTTAAATTGGTATAGAAGGGAATTGTATAGTGATGGGTGGGTAGGCTTGGTGGGGCGCGTGTATAATAAAGAATTGAAATATTTTCAGGTTAAATAGTGGGCGGAAAAGTAAGGGATTTACTGAGTTAATTGGTTTTTATTTTTTACCATTGATATTATATACAGGGCGTTTCATTATGTAGTTATATTTCAAACCCTAGGTGGAATTTTAAATCCCGAATTTAAAAATTTAACACGATCAAGGAGAAATTGTAGCTTGACATCCAATTGGAATCCAATGGAATGCTTTTAACATGTACAAAATATGATTTGAGTATCTGGAATTAATCTACACTGAAATAAACGAAATAAGAATTTTACTTTCATCATAACTATATTACAACGATTTTCTTGATACAATCGCTGACATTTGGTACATTTATCCTATGACAAGGAAAATAGATAAAATGGCTTTGAAATGTATATAAATATTCATCAAGAAATTTTTAATTGCATATTTATAGGCGTATATGAAAATGTAACAAACGTTTAGACCAAGTAAATTATATTGTTTAATTTATAATGTTGCTCTTCTTTCCCCCTATTCCTAGGGTAACTTGTTTTTGAAACCATATAAATATAATTACCTAATTTAATGGTTCACCCAGTATTAAGAAATAAATTTTCCTATATTTTTAGGAAAATTCAGTTTTAAAATATCTTCTTCCTAAAGTTATAACCATTTATTTTTATACATGTCTTTGAGGCATGCGAATTTTATAAGGTTGTTTTTTTTTTTTTGCTGTTAAGCATTTTGACCTCAGTCTTAATATTGTAATTCGGTTGATACAAATTTCGATGCCAAGATGAGGTGAAAATCATTCGTTTTTCCTGTTTAAAAATAATAGATTTTCATATGGAATTGTATATATATATATGTAGTTAGGAATAATATAAAAGAGGTGAAGAGAATGAAAATGGAAAATTAATTTCTCTAGCAACTGTTTTTAGCTTATTCACTTTACTTGAGTCGGAGTAATGGCAATTATGGGCTTGATAAGCTCTCCTGTGGTTATCTTAAACAAAAATGTATATACATATAAAATGTGTACATAAATCCGATCGTATATAAGAAATTTTCATCAGACCAAACGAAGTGAAATTATGGTTAGATTTATATAAATATATACATACAGACTATAACCAAAAGGAGAAGTCTTTTGGAATGATAACGACGTTATGGCGGAAAATAGGATGATATTAAATTTCCTAAGGATTATCAAATTTTATGGGGTTTTTGGAAAATGTTTTATGGAATGATGAGAAACATAAAAGGGATATGGTTCGAATGAAAGGAAGGACTTAACAGTTTCTTATCATTCTTGTAAAATGGAATGTTTATAAATCTCTTGTTTTTTGGGGGGGTTTTTTTTTGTAATATTTTGGAGGACTTTTTAAAGGGATGTTAATTGAATTTCTGATTTTTTAAATTGTTTTAGATATAATTTATAGGATTTTAGTTTAATTCTTTTGTATTGAAATGAAGTTATCCTGTGGGAAAAGTTATTTTTGTGCATAATTCTTTTAATCAAGAGTTACCCTATTAAATAGAATGCAATTAGTTCATTTATTAAAACTAATACACTCCTTTCACATAAAATGCGCATCTAAAAAATTAACGCCAGATCCAATGCATTACCTTTCATCAAATGGAGAGAGAAATGTTTTGAAACTCAAAATAATTACAACTTATCTTCGATTAACAATGACTCAAGATTGGCAACGATTTCAATTGAGGATGAGATAGTTCTAAGCATTGATGTTTTGTTTGCGTTTCGAAATTCGTCAAATGAAAGGCTAGTAGTAAGGTTCAATTGCACGGTTAAAAATGGGACGCTTTCACCTTTTGGTTCGTTATTATTTGGGTAGTTAATGATTTTCAAATACATACAAGAAATGGTCCTCGAAGTTAATATTTTTAGGTCACTAAGGGTAAGTTGGCGCTCGCATAACTTGAAAGTCATTAAAATTGATGTCGTTTTTTTAACCGTGTGGTGCAACATATTTTATCATTATTTTAAATGTATTTTATTTTCTTAAAATTTTTTAAAATATGTATTTCCAAGGATGGAGCTCCACAAAAATGATTGCGTCGGGTGCTAGGTCAGAAGCAACATTTTTGAACTTTTAATATACACTTGGAAAGAGATTGGGGAAAGAAAGCATATTGTACTTTATATAAATTATATAGTTTCGTTAATCATCATGCCTTAAGCACTGGCGAATCAGCGTCTTTAAACTGGTTGGATATTGAATTTTCATTCATACCTCTCGTTTTGTTCGTTCGTCAAACTTTTAACTATTAACCTTTAAGTATAGTACGTAGCTGAAGCGAAAGCAAATATTACATTATTTCGCACGAAATTATTGTAATTAACATTTATTCAAAAATGGTTAAGATCGGTTGATCATGCACCCCGATTCACCAACTTTTCCTTGAAAACTTCAATGAATTTTACAAATTTCAAATTTCTATTGGAATTTTCGCTTTCATTGTAATTCATACAAACTCTATACTAGGCTTTAACATAAATATATAGCTTTATCAAATTTGAATACAAAATAATAATAACAAAATTAAATACGTTATAAAATGTGTTTATGCCCTATGGTAGGTACTACCAGAGGGTATATTAGTTTTGTCACTAAGTGTGTAACACATAGAAATAATAATCGGAGAAAAATTTCAAGGGTATGGTTGTGTAGGTAATCGAAAGTTATATTGATTTATGCATGTCCGTCCGTCCGTCCGTCCGTCCGTAGACAAGATAACTCAAAAACGCGTTATCCGATTTTGATGAAATTTATAATTTCAGTTGCGTATTCCTTAACTTGGTTTGGTATTGCATTTGAGCCAAATCGATCCACGGGGGGCAAAGTTATAAAGGAAAAACCAGGGTGACCAGAAAGTTTTGTCGTTTTTTTCGTTATGGTTTTTCGGATGTAATTGGAAAATTTGTGACCCGATTTTGTTCAAATTAATTACGTAGGTTAACTGCATAAATAGACGATACCGAGTTAATTTTCAGTCAAATCGGTCTAAGGATACTGGAGAAAGAAATAGTTGTAGCCTAAAATAAGCCTGTTCATAAAGTTTTTCCAATGTATTTTAAAAAGTTATATACCGATTTGAATAAAATTTACGAAACGTGTTTATACTATTAGACGCCAGCCTACCTGTGAATTTGGGCCAATTTGAGAATGAAGAAACGAAGTTATGGAGAGAAAAACCTTAAAATATTCAATTAAGCAGAAAGTTCGTGGCGTTTTTTTTCCAATAGTTGGCTTTAGAATCGTATAACTTTAGTAGTTCTAATCCTATCAAGTTATGTTATAGCGCGCTGAAAAGGTGACATCTTATAGAATACTTAGAAAAAAAAATTGTGAAATTCTGGCAGAACAAATTGGGGTAATTGGGTTTTGAAAATGAGCCAAAATTCTGAAAAAAATTCCCTATATTAATGCTCCATGTTTTGTACTACCGTCCGTTGACAAAATAACTCAAAAACGCGTTATGCAATTTTGATGAAATTTAGAATGCTACTTGGTTATTGCTATAGTGGTTTTGGTATTGCATTTCAGCAAAATCGACTGAGGGGCAGCGAAGTTATTAAGGAAAAACAGGGGCGGCCATAAAGTTTTGTCGTTTTTTTTATATAGTTTTTCGGGTTTAATTGGAAAATTGGTAAAGCAATTTTGTTTAAATTAATTATATTGGTTGACTACATTAATAGACCATACCATTGTAAATTTCAGTGATATCGGTCTAAGGATAGTGGAGAAAGAAGTTGTCGTAGGAAGAAATAAGCCTGTTCAGAAAGTTTTTTTGATGTATTTTCAGAACTAATGCACTGATTTGAATGAAATTTGCAAATTAGACTTATGCTACTAGGGTCTGAGTTACTTACAAATTAGAGAAAATTTTGAAAAGGGCAAACAAAGTTATGATTTATAGTTTTTAATATACAAGTATTAATAAAAAGTATTCACGAAACGGAATTGATTGAAAAAATGTGGTGTTATAGTCTGAAAACCTTAAAAACCTTGAAAACCTTAAAAACCTTAAAAACCTTAAAAACCTTAAAACCTTAAAAACCTTAAAACCTTAAAACCTTAAAAACCTTGTAAACCTTAAAACCTTAAAAACCTTGAAAACCTTGAAAACCTTGAAAACCTTAAAACCTTAAAAACCTTAAAACCTTAAAAACCTTGAAAACCTTAAAACCTTAAAAACCTTGAAAACCTTGAAAACCTTGAAAACCTTAAAAACCTTAAAAACCTTGAAAACCTTGAAAACCTTGAAAACCTTAAAACCTTGAAAACCTTGAAAACCTTAAAAACCTTAAAACCTTGAAACCTTAAAACCTTAAAAACCTTAAAAACCTTAAAAACCTTGAAAACCTTAAAACCTTAAAACCTTAAAAACCTTGAAAACCTTAAAACCTTAAAAACCTTGAAAACCTTAAAAACCTTGAAACCTTGATATATTGTTAGTTTTCACAATTTTTCTCTCCCATTTCTACCATAGGGCATCAAAAAATTGGCTATAGGCCGATTTTAAATTACTTTATGTTTTTTCTGTGAATATAGCGTGAGGCATGAATGTTGTGCAATGGGCATGGGAATATGGTGCCCATTGGTAGGACAACTTTCATGTTTATACATGCAATCTCTTTAAAAATATTCATAAAATTTATAACACATTTTTCAAACGAAGGAAACTAACACTTTTTTTATTCCATTTTAAAATGAAAAAAGGAAAGAAAAAATTTTCATCAAATCCAGAAAACAATTCAGAATAAAAGGATATACATATATAAGTATAAAAAAAAGTACACATTTATGCGTTCCTAAAAGGCACAAAAAAGAAACTCTGATTTTTTTTTTCATTCCATTTGTGGAAATGTTTTTAAATGAAATGCATCCGTTTTTTTAACACTATTTCTGATCCATTTATTATACCAACTGTTCGTACGCTTCTATTCACATATTCTTCCATTTTATATTTCTATAGGTATAGGTACTGGAATTTTTTTTCATATATTCAGTCATAATAAAGGAATCCTAAGGCCTTTTAGAGCAACCAAAGAAATGAAAAATAAAAATATTTAGAAGAAAAATCATAAGGGTGTGCTTCCAATTCATTTCCGCATCATGATTATTTATTATTATTTATTGGCTGTACAGCTATACTGGATATCTCAAGGGTCAAGTTTTAAAGGCCATTGAACAACCATCATGATGCTACGGATAACAACATTTTATATTTCCATGTGCTAATCGATGCCAAAATTGGACAATATTTCGCTTCAAATTTTAGCAATGGAAACATTCAATACTCCCATCAGGATGGGCGACTATATTTTCATCTCATTGTTGTAAGAAAACTTTCGCTATGAATTCTTGCGACATTTGCGTAGCCATCGATATAAGAAGGTGTTCTGGAAACCATTTTTTTAACCACTTGGTTGTTTTATGGTATAGTCAGAAGTTATTTCAGAGTTTGAACGGCTGATAGAGATCGATTTTTTTTCCTACATACTTATGTTCTTGATCCTTCTACGAGAACTCTATTTTAAGGTATGAGGATTTTACACTTACTTGAATATATTGGATGTCAGCACGTAAATGGATCTATGTGAAAAGCGAAACTAAATTTCAAACAACTCGAATCAAAAGTGTTTAATAACTTACATCCTAGCATTCCTGATAAGAATTTCTTTCTCGTTTTATCGACCATATCAAATGCAATTTTGCATTACTTTTGTAACTCAATTCTCTAATGGAAATTCAGCTTAAGCCTGAAAGTTTTTTTTTTTTACTTCATTTTGTTCATAGCAATATTTTATACCACAAAAACTCATAGCATATCCACTAATCTTCCGTAGCCTTTCATATAGTGCAAGGTTTTTCTTATTTTTTGCCTTAACAAAAAAAAAAAAAGCACGTAAGCATGCATAACCGGAATTTTCGAGGAAAACCGCCACAGGCAAAAAAAAAAAATACCATCTAGATTTTCCTTCATCATAACATTCCGACACATCATTTCTCATTCTATCGTTCCAATTCCATTTCCTTTTTTTGTGTGTGTGTGTGTGTGATTTTCCATTCCCTATCTTCATGAAGGACAACAACAGAAATCTCTTCGTTTCTATTTTGGGTATTTACACATGATGTGGAAAATGGGTGGAAAATTTTTTTTGGGGTAAAATAGAAAAAATATGTTTTACTTGATATGGAAAGATGGCAAAAAAAGAACTCAACATTTTTTTTTTTCCCTAACTTTTTTCTTTTATATTATTTCATATGGTTTTTCGTTTTCATGTTTTCAACCAATATGATATCTTCATTTCCTCTTTCCGCTTGCATCAAGCAATTTTACCATTTTATGCAATTTTTTTCGTTTTCAACCATACTATGTCCTTTTCCCAACTCATCCTCTTTTTTTTCCATATATATCGTCTACGTAATTTTTGTAGTCCTTTTATCATCGATGGCAATATAAAAAAAGTATGAACAAAAATGGGGTTGATAATAGAAGGAGGAGGAAAATATTATTACTTAAAAAGGTTATACTAGGGATGATTATATGTATATACATACTTATAGTACATATACTATATAGATGAAGAGAAAGCGGTTGCTTATTTTTAAAGTTATTTGAATAGGAGGATGAGATTTTTAAAGTATAGTATTATATGATGTGCACATAAAATCCTACAAGGGATGAACGGGGGAGAAAGAGGTTAACTAAAAGTGAGCTTACTTTATAAATACGGATGAGCATGAAATAACGTACATATATATAAATTTTTAGATAATAACTTTTTTTTTTTATAAAAAAAGTAAGCATGAACTGAAATGGAGTGTTTGGATGGGGTTTTAATGATGATGGTTGATTTCTGACAGCTTAGGAAAAAGGGATGGAAACAGAAAAAAAAAGATATGAATGCACATTTTCTATGTATTCCGTACGTTAGGGGTTACTTATCCCTTGCTTATAACGACCTTAATTCATTTTCTAAATGGTTCACTGAGTTGAGTGTTGATTCTTTCCAATGTTTTACAAAGAGGGTAGGTATTTTGAAATTACACGAGATTTAAAAGACATATGAGAAAATATTGTTGTTTTTTTATTTTTCATAATAAAAAAATATGACAAGTTAGTAAGAAATGAGAATCACTTAAATAATAAAATTTGCGTCATATTGAAATATTAGTAATCAATTTCATTCATTTTGATTGTTTGGTTTTTGTTCTTGCCTTAGGAAAATCATGATAGGGCCTTCACGATATAGCTATATAGTTGTTATAAGTAGCTATTTCATGTTCGAAACGACCAAATATTCATATGGTTACACTGAAAGAAATTAAGGTACATCGTGGTACCATACAATAAGACCATCAGTCATAACAACGTATTGACAAGATCCCATTTAAGAATGATACAATTTTTATTGTACAAAATAGGAAAACTAGCCATGTATTACAGTAAAGTCTGCATTAGACAAAAATTAAAACTATGTTTACAATATATTGAAATCTATTTCTGCTCCTTGTTGTAACATTTCTCAAATGTTCTTACTGGAACAGAACATGACAAATAAAACAGTACTATAATAGGAATTTTTTTCTTCACAGCCCTGTGGAATGAGTCTAACTATTGCCGTTAGTTGATCTTGCTGCTATTAGGTATTAAAAACAGCTGTAGCTAGAGTGTGATGTGAACATTCCCCAAGAATATCATCGAATGCATAAAAATTTGCATGAATTTATTTCCGAATGGAAAATAAGGACTGGATTTAATTCATGAGTTTATATACTTTTTGAAATTAATTTATTTCCATTATTATTTCAACAATTTTATCAACACAATAAAAGGAAGGAAAAGGGGCAATCAGTTTTCATTTCCTGAAAGGTGTTTTTTTCAATGATACTCAAGATTAAATTGTATTTCAAAAGGGATGATGTATATTCCTTTTTTTTGTGTTATTTTAGGGTAGTTTCCTTTTTTATTCTTCTTGGAGGGTAACAAATGTTTTCAAATGAATTGAAAATTGATTTGATAATTGAAGAATTGAAAGAATTATAAATGATTTTCCTTATTTGTAAAAGGAGAAAAGGGAATCTAAACTAAAATGTATAGGGAAGAAAAATATTAAATTAAGTGAAATCGTATAAATAAATTCTATAAAAAGGATCTAATCATGTTATAAATTCCCTACCAAAACAAGGAATTTGGAATGGATTTTATGAATAGGATTTTTTTTTTCGTGTAAATTGTGATTTGTATCAATAAAATGATGTTTATTAACTATGGAAAGAGTGTATTTAATCCAGCTGTTGGAAGACATTCTTGATGATAATGATTTTGAAAGTAAAATCAATTACTGTGAGAACTTCATTAGAAATAAATAATCCAGAGTGTGCTTCTCATGTTGCGTGATACTTCTTGCATATCGGGTAAACAACTCCAACTGGACACATATTTTTTCGTATGAAAGTCTTGAAAGATTTGGACTGAGACCACAACATGGATAATGAAAGCCTTAAAATTTTGAGTTCAAATTTGTAACATTTTTGTATAGGGTCAAAGCGATTCGACCGATCCGGATAAAACTCGGTATTAAGGACTTCTCGGAATCATTGGGCGGACGTTGAGCGCTCGTTGGAGAGTAAGGAGACATGGGAGATAGACTAAATATGCGCTGAGCGCGTAGGCTTTGTCTCCTAGTCTCCAGATATCGAGTGTACCAATTAGAAATCGAAATTTAAATCTGACAACACTCTTTTCTGTCAAAGATATTATTTGACATATGTAATCGTCAGTTATTGCCATTTTCAGTTACAATAGAATAACGTATTTAAGTTATGAAAACTGTTGTTATTAAAAATAATCGTTAGTGATGAAGTGTATTCTTTCGGAATATTTTTCGTTTTGGTGATCAAAATTGGCTAGCAAGATCGTACGATTTGATACTATTGGATTTCTGATGATAGGTCAAAGATAATGTGTATGCCAATAACTCTCAAATGATTCCAGCACTATAGGCGAAAATTCAACGCGTTATTGGTGAATTATGCTAAAATGTGATGCAAAATGTTGATGCAGATATTATATATTTCACGTTTACTCAATATGTCCAGTTCTTTAATAATTCATGTGTTCAGGTGTTTCAATTGGGAAACCCTTTAAAAGTTGAACATACAGATAGACTTGTCTTAGGCAGTTAGCAGTCCAGTTTTACATGAATTTGCAATTGTTGTATGAAGAGTAAGTAGACTTTGTAGTGATTTGTCCGTTGGTAACGATGGGAACCAATTACTCGTGAACTATTTAAGCAGAATGTTAGCAGCATATACGAAGTATTGCGAAGTAAATTATCATTTTTTATGTTCTCCATTGGCAACTTTGTTGTTATAATATTTTAAAAATCAATTTTGAATAGATATAGAAAAAACCAATTTATTTTATACAAAATTGTAGAAACAAATCAAACGAATGTTCTCGTATTGTAAAAAATATTATGGAAGTTTTAACATAATTGTAGTAAATATATGTAGTTATGTATTTCTTGTGTTCGATTTGCACTATGACGATATAGTACTGCTTTCTCATAGTCGTGTAGATTTTGCCTTTTATATTTATAATATTTCAATGAAAACAAAAATTACTGACCCATAACATGAGTCCGTCAATCGTCAGCAACATAAAAGCAAAAGCATATTATATGAATGACTCTGTAATGATATGTAATAATACAAAAAGATAATAACGATGATTATGATGGTGTAATGATGGCGCCACTGATTGGGTGCGTGCAGTCAGTCCACCTTTTTATTTTCATTGTCTTTGATAGTGTTTTCAAATTACAATATAATTCTTATGAGTTGTATTTTATGCGTTAATTTCAATTATTTTATGTTAAAATAATTCCAGTAATGATTGTTAGTTTGCAAATTTAGTTTTGAAAAAGATCGCACTAAATTTTCACTTCTTTTATTTTGTAATTCTAATTAAAAATATTGGAAATTGATGGAAAAATTATGTTCATTTAATTGGATTTCATTAAATTCAGATTATGTAAGAAAAGGAACGTGAACGGATATTGTTTTTGATATTCTTGAGAAGTAATGGAAGCAGGTCAAGTGTGATTATTTTAGATAAGTGTATTGCTCAAAAATTTAAATGTACAAAATATTCTACTGTATTGTATTGTATTCCATTTTGGCACAAGTTTTTTCTCTGCAAACACTCTATGCTAACTTTTTGTTACTAAATATTTGTAAAAACCAAAACAGTAATACATGAATTAACAAAAAGTTAGCGTTTTTGCAGAGAAAAAACTGTATCACATAAGAATGCAAGGACGATGTTCCTTTCTCTGTGATTCCAATAAACAAACTATACAAGACAACCCGCTATCCATTCTGAATATAAACCCAAGTAGCGAAATGAAACTGAAATGATGATGAAACTTTCAAAGATGAAACTTTTAGGTTACAATTGGTGGTAGGTGTCCAGACACTGCTTCAAAAAGGACTTTGAAGTATAATTTGATACTTCATAGTTTACGTAACCACTAAACAAAACAGTATTGCAACCGATTTGACAAGCAATTTTGCTATTTGAGAAGGACAGATCAAATTTGAAATTGTTGATACACGGAAAGAAATATTTACTATAATCAATCCAATAACGCTATGAATCAAGTAAATTTAGGAATCATTTTGCGCCAGTCCAGAATTTACTTGATTTGAGCATAATTGGATTATTTAATTTGAACAGCTAACCGATACTTTATTTTCTGTTATTAAGCAATGCTTTACTACATTCAAACATGACTTTTACTTGATACAAATAAATGTTTATTGTTATTAATTACATTTTAAGATTAAAATTGGTAAATATTTGTCTCTATCTAGGAAATCTGTTCTACATTCTAGTAAATCAAAGACTGAATTCTAGCAAATTAGGAATGAAAGCAGTAAAATTTTGTTTGTAACAAGGAAATCTTTTCTTAATCCCAATAAGCGAAAGAGTGAATTCTAGAAACTTTGGATTGAAAGTAGGAAAAGTTTGGCTATATCTAGGAAATCTCTTCGTCATCCCACTAAGCCAATACTGAAATCTATGAAAGTAAAGATGTATTTTTTCACTAATTGTTGCGCAGAGCAAAATTTTGATATTGAATACAACAACAAAGCGGATCTACTTAGTCCACTTTTTCGTTATTTTCAATGTTGAAATTTTGCTGTTCTCTGAAACAATCAGTGAAAAAACACCATAAGTGCAGTTGCTGAAAAAAAGTATTGCAATACAAAATACATTTTACATTATGCGCAAAATTTTCTTTTACCAATACTTGATTTCGTATTTATATAAAAAGTAGTATTAAGAAGCAGCGAATTATATACCAATGAAATTCATTTTAGCCAATATTCAGGAATTAATCTTTCAGGGTAATTTGCTATTAGGAAGTAAACTAGGATAGATATTTGCTCTTGTCAAATCAAGAAATTTCACTATTTCCAGCAAAGTCTACTGATTTCTATAAAAGTTTTATTATAACATTCGATATTTACTAAAAAACAATAAAAATATACTAAAAACAAACAAATTAAAGAAAGATTCTAGTAAATTATACTAAACCAATAAAATAAGTTTTCCTTTAACGAGTAAACATTTGCAATTTTTTAGTAAAAAATATTTGCTTGCCGTGAGTAACATTTACTAATTATTAGCAAATGCTTATTTTATCCAAGAAATTTCGTATGAAGTTTTATAAAATGTATGCCAAGAAAATCGCTTACTGATTTCGAGGAAAGATTTTTTGAACATTTACTTTTATTTAGTAATTGTTTCTTGAATAAAGTAAAAAACGCATGGAATTATTACTTTAGGGATTAATCTTTTTTTACTGAAAATCAGTTCAAACATTTTACTAAGATACAGAAAAGATTCCTATATTCAATAAAACGAATGATGAATCCGAACATACTTTACTTGATTGCAGTAAATGACAATTAGTAAATGATTTGCTTGATTATAGCAAATTATTTCTTTCCGTGTAAGAGATATGAGATATTTTACTAGAACTTCTCTAACTGTATAGTATTTGGATTATCAAATTAAAACTGGTGTTGCGACTATACATAAACATGTCTATGTGCAGCTTAAATCGAGAACAATTTGACTATGATCTTTAAAAAATATGTATAGAGAGTTGGTAATGAAAGTATGTTCAAAAATGATTTCTTTTCTGAGCACAAAAATACTAAATTTTACATTATTTATATCCGGAAAACTTTCCAGAACCTCTTTAAACATTCTACAAAATATCCAAGTGGTATACTTTATTTTGAATATTGCATCTTCAAATATAAGTATCTACTTGAATATGTTATAATTCTTCACAGACTTCATTTTAGATTGCTTTTAGCTCCTCGAGTCTAGAGGAAAGTCTATAAATTTAAATTCAACCCGACCCACTCAACTATCGTAGGACTGGACATTTGTTCCAATTAAATTTTTAAGAAAATAATGGAACAATACCAAAAAAAAAACATATATACATAATTGCTATGTGCAGAACCCTTTCTTTCCGATATATGCAAGCATGGTAGTGACCAAAAGTTAACTGTAATTAGTCTGTTACGAAAACAGAATAATAATCTTAATCGAGTGACTTTTAACCAGAGGTCAGGTTTCAATGTACAACTATTTCAGAGAGTTGGAGATTGTTATAATTACACTGTAAAAAGTTTTCATGTATTATTACTACGATTATCGTTGGCACAAAATTTGCCAACGATCAACGTAGGAATTATACTGTTTATGATAATTTTGCTCGATTTAAATGTAAAATTAATATGAAGTTAAGTAAACCGTGCATTTGTGAGTTGTAAAACTTGCACGGCAATTAAGTAATTTTACACACACGATATGTATAAATGCTGTCTATTAAGTAAAGGAGTGCTCTTTCGGAGTGCATTTTTAAAAACGCAGTAGGTAAAATTTCAGAAACAGATTTTCAGGTTGTAAAAAATACTGTGGTGATGGGTAATAGGAAAAATGTTAGGGGTGATCCTTTTTCGTTCCAAATCGTGGTGTATTATGGTATCTAGACCAAATTTTACAGCGGTACACCCCGATCTAAAACGAAAAGAAATTCTCCTGTTAAATAAAACGCCTACATAGAAAAATTATATTTTAATTTAATTTTTTTTATTAATTATTAAGGTAAAACAATATGAAATTCATGATAAAATTAAAATATGTATGACATATACATATGTACTTCATTGAGACTAAATTTATTAGCCAATAAAATATAATAGGAACGGTATTATCAAATTGTACGCTTTATTTGAAAAGTTATTTTTTAATTTTGTATGTTTTGGACTTCTTTTCTTATAGCGCTTAAAAACGAGTGAACTTTGGATTTATTTCCCAAAGTCTTTTTAGACGATCTACTAAATGAAGTTATACCCATAAAATTTTGTATTGTTTGCATGGTAAGACTGATTTCTTTGGGGTAACTCATGTTGAAATTAAAAAAGTATGTTATTAATACTTCTAAAGCCTCCAGAAATGTTTTGGCCGTTGCACATTTTTTTTTTTCAACAAATATGTAAAATATACTGGTATTAGGATCAATTTCTGAAAGAAGACAAATTTAATTTTGAAAAGAATTAAGTTAAGTAAATTTACATATACCTATTTCAGCGGCCCATGGGGAATTAGTAACTGGTTCTATATTTTCAATCGCCGTACCGATCTAAATTAATTTTACTTTAAATTGATTCCAATTGATTTATATACACAAAATACTCACTTTAAATTTACTTAGTATAAAATTACTATTTTCTCCAAAATATCTAGTAATTACCAAAAGCACTGCATAATTTTCGTTCCTTTCATTCTCAGTAATTTTTTTTAGATTACCCCTTTTTTTAGCATAAGCAATTATAGGTTTTATAAATTTCTCTAAATTTCCTATGAAATCAATAGTACCTCTATTGACCAATTTAGAAAAATGTTTCTTGGCATAAGAGGGGACAAGTAAATGTGGCCACTTCTGATCAATTTCTGATATTGTAGGAGGATTCTCAATGTTATTTAAAAACTTCCGTTGAGAAGAGTAAGTGTCTTCAAAATAACTATTTATTTGCTCCACATCAAATGACTTTAAATTAGTTAGACACATATTCTCCTTCAAAAAAATTCGTTTTTGCTCCAAAGATTCTTCCTCTTCTGTGCATTCAGTTATCCAATTTGGACAGCCTTCTTTTAACGTTTTCAATTTTTTTATTAAGCTGGGTTTTCTACCCTCATTTAAGATGCTTCTTTTTCCTGTACTTCTATTTAAGTAATTATTATGATAAACTAGTTTTGCAGTTATGTTCACAGACTCTATGTCAATTTCATTTTTATCAATAATAATGCCCAGACTCTTTGGATATTTTGACATGGCTTCTTCTGCAACACGTCGAAATATTGGAACTGGTATATAAAAAGCTATAAATCGCATTTCATCTACAACAAAATGTATAAAATCATTAAGATAATTGCCTAATGGCTCTCCTTGCTCAAAAAGCTTATTTATATGTGCGGGAATTCTATCCCAATTTATTTTAAAATTTTTAAATAATTGCTTGCTTTGTTCAAGTCCAATATTTGATCCAAGTGAACTATCAGACAATGCACCACTCGTCATTGATAAGGTATCGTCCGAAATATTTAGTAGAGGAGACTGTGGTGGATTGATGGTGCTGGAAGGAGAAGCAACTATTGGAGAACTAATGCAAACAATATCTTCACGTGGTGATGCAAGCCACTCCATATCATGATTTAGTAACAGAAAAACTTTATCAGAAAAGCATTCTAGAGTTTCTGAATCATCAATCCCAGTGCCATCTTCTTCCAACACTAATCGGCTTCCGTGTATTCCAATATTATTTGCTAAAAAAATTCGTGTTTAGATTTGTTATTTAGTTAAATTTTTATACATGGTACCTTTCTGTATGACTTCTGTCAAATTGACTTCGCAACAAAAACTTTTCTTAATTACGCGATCAGAACTCCATACTTTAAACGCCCGTCTAGACATCTGGAATATTCGTAAGTCTTGTGAAAACTGTAGTTTTAATATTAAATTAATCAACTTACCTTTAGTTGCTATAATAAATGTGGGATATTATGTTGTAAAAATGCAAAGTTTTTGTTGTGTAGTGAATAGATTTTAATAGGGAAAATGGACAACACCTTGAAATACGGGATTAATATCGGATCGGATGAAAGTTCTTCCGTGTGATATAGTCCTTTAATATAATTAAATTCTATTGTTGAAATATGGCCAAAGAAAGAAATTTCTGAATATGTCTTATTAATGTATATATATTTGATATTTATTGCTATAATTCTATTTATTTCATCGATATATATTGGGAGCAATGCACCAGATTCATATAAAACTTCTCTATATTTAGCACGTTTTGTTTGGAACTTGTATTTACATTTTATATTTTCATCGCTGGTACAAATTATTTCTACTAAGTCGGCTGTCACTATATCATTAAAGCGGAACTCGATGGAACTTTGAAACAATTGGTGCCTTTCAGTCAAAAGTTTAGTAATGTTTTTAAAATTTCTTGCGTTTCGTATAATTTGTTTAAAATATTGATGTTTGCTCTCAAATCGAATAGTTGAAAATTTAATCAAAGGCCCAAATTTTCTTATAAGTTTTGGATAATGTTGAAGATAGTGATGTTTAGGGAATAAATGTTCATTCGGAAATAGATGTACTCTACCGCTTAGATACCGATGAATTATGAATTCTAATTTATGTATTTGATTATAGGATATTGTGTTTGAGGAAACTATTCGGCAAATGTCTAAAAGGTCCAAGTACAATTTCCACACATCATCGTCATAATTAACATTATTTTCACAATTTAAAATTACAAACGGGAATATCAACAATAAAATAAAATTTTGATGAGCGTGCCCTGGAATTCGTTTCGTTTTTTTGTTTATTTCGGGAAAAGAGGTGTTCAGTTTTAAAGTCGAGTTAATGTAACGAATATTTTGGTTTAATACGGTATATGAAAACCATTGTTTATGAATAAAATACTGTATATACAAACCAAAGTCTTTTGGAATTATGCCCTCATAAATATCATGTGCCACACAGGGAGGTAGTCCTGGACTACAAACATGATAAAACTGAAGACTATTAAAGGCTGAATTATGCTTTACTCCTTTATAGTTAGATACATCAGAATTATTTAATTTTATAACGTCGCTTGCATAATTGGAAGGATTTCGTTGCTCTCTATGTATTTGCCAGGATGTTTTGAATTCTTGTAATGTTATATAACAATATCTACAAAAATAATTCGATTTGCTAAAATTTTCCAAGAATCCTCCTATTTGATGTGATCCTAAGTTATCACCGCAAATAGCTATTAGTGAGCCGCGAATATTATAATCTGTTGATGATACCCCAGTTATTTCAAGATTTTTCAGATCCGTAATTAATTTGTTAAAAATTTTGTTATAACCAAAATGTTTGACGTGAGATTCTTTGCAAAGGAGAACAAGCTGAATATGGTCTACTTTTGACCTGTTATGTGGCAATAGGTTTCCTAACACAAAATATACACTTAGGATTTTATTTTTTTTTTTTGCAGAACCCAGCGGATTGCAAACCTCAAAGGAATCCATGTACAATATCAGTTCCAAGTTTCTAATATTATTATTGAAAAAATTGGAATTTCGGAAAAGCGCACCATCATTATAATCTGCGTATGAACCTTCACAATTTCGAATAATGTCCTTCAATATCTGAGTTTTTATTGTTATATCATTAAATAATGATTTTAGTGTTTCAAGTAATGGAACGTAGTGGTAATAGCAATCCCTGTGGTACTCGTTTTTCCCAAGCAGTATTTGTAAAGGTTTAATCATATTTTGTTTGCTCCCAAAAAACTTATTTCTTTTATAGGTTGAACTTGACACTTCTTCCAAATTAAAATTTATTGATTTTATCACTTTTTCATTAATTTGTTCAATTATATCAGCATTTAAATTATATTTTGTATAAATGGTTTGTAATTCAGCTAAACAAAAAGCTTTACAATTTTCCGATTCTTGTTTGATTTCGCGAATTATCAAGTTAATAATGTTTTCTGGAATATTATATTTTGCTTTAAGCCGCAAAAAAAGATCTTGAAACGAAAACATGACAGGAGACGCGGTATTGCAAATGGAACCAATTTCAAAATTTTCTGTTGTTTGTGCCTCGATAATATTCGCGTTGGAGACCGAACATTTTATATTCTCGTCGGCATCATGAAATTTAAAGGAATGCATCCTGCGTAAATGTGATCGAAACGACCACATATTTTGGAAAATATCTGAACATTTATCAAATGGGCACTGCACAGATTTATTACTTTTCAAATGTTTTAGTAAATGTCTTACAATTGTTATTTTATTTGCACAACTAAATTTGCAATAATTCACTACACAATCAAAAGCTACATTTTTTTTGGAATCAATTTTTTTTTTATGATTTCGATATGTATGAGATAAAAACGAAGAATAGTTTGTAAATATTTGGCCACACTGATAGCACTTAAAATTAGCATTTTTAGCAAATCTATGTTTTTGCAAATGCTTTTGGTAGTCTATAGTTTTACAATGAATGCTGGAGCAAATTAAACATTTAAACATAATTTTTATAATTAACACACCACTTACACAAATATTTTTAAAACTAATTTCGCAAACCGGAACAGCAGTCAGCTCAAATTGAAATGATACTGAATAATAAGGCGCGTGGAATTTCACAACACATATTTTCTATGTACGAAATGCATATGTGTGTATTAATACCCGGCGATTACCGACAAGATTCGACACGATAAATTATTCTATGGAATTCTTACTCTAATTCTTTATGGCAATTTAGTAGTCAAAGTAGTATTGTATAGTTTCATTTACATACACAACTTCAATAAATTTTTATAAAAATGCAGACTAGAATTAGTAAAAATACGTCTATAAACTCTGTATTTTTCAATAGCTTTGCTAAGTTTGGTACGAACCAGCATTTTTACAATATTATTCATATTAAAAGTTATGTAAAATTCGTCACATATATCAAAAATGATTCCAATCTTCAAAAGTACCTATTTATTTTCTGAATTCTGGTATTTTTACACATTTTATAGACTTTTGCTATATTTTGTTGTAAAAAAAGTGTGTAAAATTACAGTTTTTTTTTACTGTGTAGAGTAAAACTGCCCACTGTAGATTTGCCGATGGCAAAACATGATAAAAAAAAATGTGGATAAAGTGGAGAAAAATGGTAGCATGGTGATAATTTGTTATACGTTTTTCATGTCGTAAACTAAGTAGAGACTGTATATCTATAGATATGGAGATTTTTATGTTGTTTTTGGTAAAAGAGTTTTAGTTTTATTTTCCCAACTTTATAGTTTGTTAGTGAACTATACTTTTTATGTTTTTGCTATAGAAGTATAATTTTTTTTTGGCTGGGATAATTTTTGTGTCTGGCATATTATGACCGTAGTTATATTTAATTTAGTTATTTCTTTAATTGGTGTTTCAAGTAAGTTCTTTTCTACATATTAAATATGGAAATAAAGTGTTGATATCATGATCGTGTTTATATTTTCCAGTTTTTTTTATGCTGTAGTTTGCATTGATCTGTATTACTGTCTCTGACAGGCGATAGTAGTCGTGTTTCCTTTCCGAGTAATGTTATAGATGTGCCGACTCAATCATGTAGTTGGAGCCCATTATTTTAAAGTTGTAAGTTTTCAATCTTCAAATGAAATCCAATGAGTCATTCATAGATACAGTCTGTTCCCTGAATGCATCGTAATAAATATATAATTTAGGTGATAATAAATTCATATTTAATCTAGCTATAGATGCTCTGATGCTAAGAACGGAGAAAAGTATATTGGAGAGGACAAAAAATCGAAGCATTGTTTATATCGGCTAAATATAGACATTGTGATCGAATTCAGTGAACTTTTAACGACACGAGAGATTGATTGCTCAGAATCTTAACATATCAAAATCGATTGTTGGAAACCATTAAATTCTATAGAATGAAAATTTTGTGTTTCAGCATGATAACGCTAGACCGCATATAAGTTTGGTCAAAACTTGAGAAAGCTTGGCTGGAAACTTTTGATGCGTCCACCATATATAGCTCTCAGCAGATTACTAGTTGTTTTGGTATCTGTAGAATCCTTTTAATGGTGCAAATTTGAGTTCAAAAGAACTGTTTAAAAATGACTTGTCTCGATATATCGCTCAAAAAACCCATAAGTTCTGTACCAGGAAAATGGGAAACCTAATCGACCAAAATGGACTATTGATTAAACTTCTCTTTAATGTTCTCTGGGCCATGGTCAGCTTTAAACTATGCAGTGTGGAATGGATACAATCGTTATGGATAACAGAGGACATTTATTTGTCTCAGTGTTTATACCAATTGTAGAAAAATAGTAGTACATGGCAAAGAATTAATAAAAATCTCTTGTAAAGTGACATCTATTTATCATTAAAAGAAATATTTTAAAAAAATTGTATAATACACTCAGAAAAATTGTAAAGTTATTGGGTTGGTTGCGACAATTGAATTTTTTGTTGTAATAACTGAAAATTCATTTGTGAGAGCTAAAATTCAGTTGTCACAACCAGCGTTCCCTCTTATGTATAAATTGACATTCGCGCAGTCATCATTTTTATTCGCCTACAAGAAATATTGCAAATAAATTCTTTTACTTGCGAAAATAGTTTGAAAATTTGTTACCATTTTCATTGCGTAAACGCACGCATTTCATAAATACGTGTAGATTTCCACACTGAAGTCATGTCCATGACTGCTGGATTGTTTCTTTTTGTATTCCGTAGTTAATAACATTGAAATTAAATGTTAATTAGCACTTCTTTGGATTGTTCATGCCCTATAGTAGGTACTACCAGAGGGTATATTAGTTTTGTCACTCCATTTGTAACACATCGAAAGATTTTAAGAACATGGTTGTGCAGGGAATCAAAAATTATATCGTCTATCCGTCCGTCCGTATACAAGATAACTCAAAAACACATTATCCAATTTTGATGAATTTTGTGAGTTGCTTATTCCTTAACTTGGTTTGGTATTTCAGCAAAGTTATAAAGGAAAAGCCAGGGTGACCAGAAAGTTTTGTCGTTTTTTTGTTTATGGTAATTCGGATTTAATTGGAAAGTTTGTGAATCAATTTTGTTCAAATTTAATATATAGGTTAACTACATAAATGGACAATACCATATTCAATTTCAATCAAATCGGTCCAAGGATAGTTGAGAAAGAAATAATCCCAGGAGCACATAACCCTCTTTATAAAGGTTTTTTGATATACTTTACAAACTAATACACCGATTTGAATAAAATTTACAGATTATGCTATTAGGGTCTAGGTTGCCTGCAAATTGGAAGAAATTTTGATAAGAAGAAACAAAGTTATGAATAAAAACCTTGAAAAAATGTTATATTTTACAGTTTTTCTGTCCCATTTCTACCATAGGACATCAAAAAATCGGCTACAGGGCGATTTTAAGTTACTGGATGTTTTTTTTTGTTAAATTTTGTCCGATTTTATATAAATTTAAAAGAGTTGTCCACATTATTATTTATATCGCACATGGATTTTAAAAATTAGAGAGTACGTTGGTCATAACTAGCGAATAACTACAAATTTTTCTGAGTGTATCAGTAATTACAAAAATTCCGTTATTTCTGATAACCCAATTAACACAAGTTGCCCTTCTCTCCGCCAAAAACACAACTATATAATTGAATTCTCTGTCATTAGTTCTGCATGGATAAAAATATAATATGTAATATCAAATAATATTAAAAAAAAAAGAAAACAAAATATTAATAACACAAAATGTGCTACTTCGTGTGGCATATAATCATGTCCGGCGTGGTTAATTGAAAATGAAAAAATGATTAATTTTATATGAATTAATAATAAATAAATATAAATAATGAAAAACAGAACAGACAGCAAAAAAAATAATAAAAAAAAATAAATGATTATGTATATTAAAACATCAGCGGAAAAAAAAGCAACACCAAAGAACCGCAGAAAATGAGATGGTATGACGGGAAAGTGATCGCATACTCAAATTCCATAGTTTTTCCCATTATAAATTGTTTTATGTACATATATCCAATATTTTATGCAATATTGTAAATTGTAAACAAGAATAACACTAAAAATCACATATAATTGAATTATTAATTATTTAACCAAACAGAATAATTATAATATGTCGCGTCGGACACACGAATTACGCGTACGCACTCCTTCCACTCCAATTATTGAAGAAAAAAGTGAAATAAATGAAAAATTTTAAATAAAACTTAGTTAAATATTTATTAAATTGCAATTGTGGATTCTGAATTTTAAACTAAACATTATTCAGAAAATATAGTGTACGTATAGAGTGTCTCGAAAATGCTGCAAACGTTGCGAGTCTTGTTCATACACCTTGTCAGCGACGTATTATACCGAATAGGCAATTAAGGCAATTACCTGGGGCACTCAATATTAGAGGGTATCAAAACTAGAAAGAAAGTGAATTTCAGGAAGAGATAAAAGCTAGTGTAAAGCAAACTTTGTCACACTTACATGCGGCAGGGCTATTATTAGGGGCAGGGCCCCTGTCCCTCCTCATACATATTATTAGGAACAGATTCCAAAAGCGAAATAAAAGATTCCAAAATTCTGAGTAAGAATCAACCTGCAAATTTTTAAGAAATAAAAATTAAAGGGGCCCTTAATATATAAATTAGTTAGAGCCTCATGCATTCATAATATGCTACCCCACGTAATTAAAAATGGGATGGAATCTGAAGTTTTTATGCTGCTGCAATCGAAAAAATCATTGCCGAGGTGTTCTCACATAGAATACAGTTTTAAATGCTTGCAACTCCTGCGGATACATTTATGAGAAAACCGCAATAACTCCTTCTAAAGGCTTAGTTGTAACATTTTGTGATCAAAACCCATAGGACATTGGAAAATTTCTACCAATTCTATCAATTTGAGCATTTCTATCGGCTTCCAGATACTTTTTTTCGACGCCACAATTTAACTAATTTAATTTATTACTTTTAATAATTTAAAAAAAATTATGTAATTAAGTTTTATTTAAATATATCTTAAAACGTTTCCCAAAACAATAAAACTGAAGTGTCAAAAAAGTTGACTATACTAGTTACTGTGTTAGTCGCACAATGCTGACCTAGCTTTTTACTCCGATAAACTTTGATGCAAATTAATTCTGTTACAGAAGTTTTTGAAACATTGAAGATGTCACAAATAACTAAAGAAACACTTCAAAAACATTCCAAATTAAAAATGCCATGCAGTGATACGATGTAGCCCACATAAACTTAAGATAGAAATAAATTCCAGTGTCTGTTAAAATTCTTTTCAAGTTATTTGATTGACGCGTGTGGATTTGGTGGATGTGCAGAATTCGTGATTTTTGATACTTTACAAATTACAAATATCGAGACGTTCCATAATATTTTCTAAACACTCTGTCATTGTAGATGCTTTTGTTGTACATATATATTTATTTTTGGCTCATTTACCAAATTATTAATTTTACTTTCCTTACAAATGATGCAAACTTGAGAAAAGTTAAATGTTTTTATAAATAAATTTTGGATTATTTTCTTTCATATGCAGAAAGTTTCCTTTATGGTGCTTCCCTATGGGTTTTGACATCTTAAGGAAAATTTTCTTAGAATCTTCTGCGGATACTATATCCTATGTATGTATAGAGATAGTAATTTTTATATGTCTTCCCAACGCGGTTTGTATATTAATCACACTCAATATTGTTTGGAATTGTATTTTTCCTCCAATCTCTCTGATTTTTTGTTATCAGTTTTTGTTGATTGTATTATTTTTATTTATTTTTATTATTTTTCTATTTTTAATAAATATTTGGTCCATGCTTTTTTTCCGCCGTCTGAGTTTTTGTTATTATAAATATCATTTTTTTCATAAAACAAACAAGATATTTACCAAACATAAAAAAGTAATGTCGTATTTTTAAAATCATATTCCATGGATCAATAAAAACGATATTCGAAATTATTATTTTCCTTTTTTTTCCATTTGATATAATTAATCGAGAAAAACAAACAAACCAATTGGAAAAAAAAATGTGAATGATATTATTAATAACAATGATTACTTTTAATTGGACGTGGATCGGTAAATTCATTGATTCCTTTTTAATTGATGCAAAGCATGAATTAATACGAATATTTTATTTTCAATTATATTAAAAGTGTATATTTGTTCAAATTTTATTTGCCACATTCTGCATTGTTCTGGAACAGAATGTATGGCATAAAAAGAAAATGGTAAGAAGGAGTATTGCACCAGGGATAAATCTTACGTACTTTGCAAATCAAATCTACTTTAATTTTCTTCGAACCCCAAACACGTGTACTCACAAAAACGTTGCATAAGAACGTTGCACTAAAATGTTGAAAATTTGCTATATTTTTTATTTAATAAAGAAAAATGATTGATTTTAAGATCCTGATAAAAGCACACAGTCTTCACTACATGCCAGAAACAGAAAGACTACACTAACGACTCTATTAGTTAGAGTCATTAGTAATACCAAAAAGCATACAGTAAATCGAGTTCTCAACTTGGTTTCTGATTTGATTACATTTGGAGTCTGCAAAATATGCCACTTCATTAATAGTATTTGTTAAAAAAAAACTCTGTGTGATATAAAAATGAATGTATTTACAGTCTTTTTTAAAAACACTATAGGTCTGATTTATTTGCCATGCCCTACCCTGGAGCAGGGTAAGTGGCAAATAAAACGAGCAGGAGTAGGAGAAAGTTTTAATTCTAATGTTTGTAGCGTTGCTTAGGGAAAACTGAATAAATTTAGGGTGTGATAGTTACACCTTGTCTGAAAGTAGTGTAGGATTTGCTCCTTTGTTGTTTTTATTTTCAGTGTAAAAATTTGCTCTACCCCAGAGCAAGTGGCAAATAAAACAGATCTTATGTGTGTTTTTTCATCTGGGTCTGTGTCAATTTTGAAAAAAACGATCTGGGTCTCGAAAAGAACAAACAAATTTAATTTTTCGTTCATTTTGAAAATAAATTAAGTGTAAAATAAATTAAATACTAGCAGATTCTCAAATATCTTTATTTAATGATATTAAGAAATAATTTTTTTCACAAATTTATGAGATTTTTTATGACATTTATAGTATGATTGTTTGTTATGTATAAAAGGCTATGGGGCGACATCACTTACAATTTTATGTAAATAAAGTTTATCAGGGTCACAGACCTTGACCCCGATAAATATTTTGGTTATCTTGTTGTTGCTTTTACGTATTAAAAAGCAGACCATGAACCAGACCCCGATGAGAAAAACGCACCTACTGTTAACGAGGATGCATACTTTGCAGCGCTGCAATGGTGAAAAGATTGTATACGCAAAGAATTTTTTGGCTTCTTTTCTCTGTGCTAATACTTATTTATTTAATCAAATGGTTTAGGCAAGGGTGTCCAACCTTTTGGTTTCTCTGGGCCACATTTGGAAGAAGATATAGTGCTTTGGGCCACAAGTATAATATTATAACTGACGAGCGAATGTAAAATATAGTTTTCGTGTTTAAGTAATTTAAAATTTATTAGTTTATGAATTTGTTCATTATAAAAACAGAACATGAAATTCATTTAGTATCACTTAAGCCGCCGGGTGACAAACTACAGAACAGTGTAGATGAGCAAGCAAAGCAAACAGTAAGAGTTTACTACAGAATGAAAAGGCTTTCAGTTCTGTTCCTGTTTCTGTTGTTTGTCACTTGGCAGCTTTAGCATGAGAGCGCACACAACACACAAATCATTCCTCAGAAAAATTGACTTGCTTCAGTAAATTTAAATATTTTTGGGCCGCATTGGTTCTTGCCTTGGGCCGCGGGTTGGACAGCCTTGGTTTTGAGAATTCTTTGTAGGTATACATTTTATATGACAATCCTAGAAGTGTTGTCCGTTTTGAATTTAAGTAAGTTCTAGAATGTTTCCATGTAGTTAAAGAGTTAAAACCACCAGTAGTGCAGTTGAATTCGATTTAAGAACTTGACCAGTGATTATCTAAGTGTTTATCAAAGAGATCTTGAAAGTGATTGGTTGAAGTGTGATTACACTACAAAATATCAAAGACGATTAATAGTAATAAGTGAATTTGTTTTAATTATTATGCAAACAGTAGTTATCTATTGTAATTAAACTGTAATTTAACTGTAATTATAGATAAACAAATATAGAATTTTTCAGAATAATTCTTACTGCAGAAATATTTTAAATAAAGTTTATACACCCAATACACCCAATACACTTTAAATAAAGTGTTATTACTCTTAACATCGAACCGGAGTAACACGTAACATTATCTTTATCTGCCATTCTGAAATTTACACATTTATATGCTCTTACATAGCTCTTATGCCAGTAAGATATTTCGCGCTATAAATTCATTTAATTGTGAATCTTTTTCCGGTAATTTTTTTTTAATTTGCTCAAATTTCCATTTAAAATGAAAATTATGATATTCACTTTGCACATCAAAAGTCATAAATCGAACAATTATCATAAAACATATACTTTTCTTCACGTTTTCTTTTATATATATGGAAATCTTTAAATATCAAGTTTTATTATGGCGATATTTAACAGATATAATTGAAATTGCATCAACGATTCCATTTATATCCATTTATTATACCGTATTTAAGTATTATTACTAGTTCTATTGAGCAAGTTGCGCGCGTATATAATATATATTTTCAATTAAATGAATGCGCACTCTAAACTTGATTATTGCAATTATTTTCATAAGAAATGAAATGATGATATGAGTGTCTGGTAGTGAATTGAAATCCATATAAATATGAAGACCAGAAATTAGTAATAATAAATATAAACTTCATGAAATGACAAATAATAATTGGAATTGTATATGGAAGAGAGTTGGAAGCCATTTGGAGTATACACTTCCGTGGAATGGGCTACTTTTAATCATACTAAGCTAATAAAAGTTAATTATTGGAAGCTAATTTTATACAGGAATAATATAGCGAATTCTCGATATGTGAGTTCGATATTACCGATTTTTTTTTATAAGCGATCTCGATTGAAACAATGTTTTTAGATAGCATATAGAATAAGCTGAAGTAACCAAATTTGGTTCTAAAAAGTTTAACCCAAGCTGGTACGTCTGCTGTAGAATACGTGCATATTTTACTATTTGAGTCGTTGGTGTTTCTTTTCTATACCAAATTACGTATCTCTCGTGACCTTTGACATTTATTATGAAGCAAGTACCAAATGAAATTAGCAAAAATTTAAAAATAAACAAAAATGATATTACGCTTTCCCCGATTACTGAGACTATCGTTAATTTTTTATCAAATTAACACAAAAAAATGTAAATTATTAAATATTTCCTTTTTTTTAACGCTTATCGCGTAAAATCAATTAAAATAAATATTATATTAAAAAAAGGTCTCGTTTTTTATGACCACTTGTTTTTTTTTCCTTTTTTCTTAAGTATATTAAATTATTTCCATAATAAAAGTAGGTACTTGTGTTTTTTTATAATATGCTTGAATTGGGACATTTTTTTCGGTTCTATTATTATTTTTGATAACGTTTAAAAATAAAATTATTTATAAAAGTCGCTTTTATGAATTTATTAAGTTATCAATATTTCATTCAAACAAGATTAGAAGTTAATCAATTTGAAAATTCTTTTATCACTTTTTAAAGTATGATTAAAATTACTTTTATAAAAATAAAATTCATTTTAAATTTATCTAAAAATTAAAATAATATTGTTTAAAAAAAAAAAAATTATAAATCAATGAAATTACCACAAAAAGTCGCAAAAACGCAAAAACATCAGTCTGATAGTTCCATCGATACTCTTGACTTTGAATATTCAAGTAAACTTTCAGCAATCTTCTCCAGAAATTTCCAAAAATGCAGTTAAGCTTGTAAAGGGTCTTTCATTAAGGACATAACATCCTTCAATAAATCGATCGACGTGTGCTGCGTGGCTTGTAGCGCCGTCTTGTTGAAACCACATATCGCCGATATCAATTTCATCTAATTCTGGCCAAAAATAATCCTCCAACATCAACGAAAAAATACGGCGCAATCACGCCTCCGGCATGTAAACCGCACCATACAGTGATTTTTGTGAATACAATGGTGTCTCTTGAAGCACATGTGGGTTTCTTGTTGTCCAATAATGCATATTTTGCTTGTTGACAAATCCATTTAGCCAAAAATGAGCCCATCGCTGAGGATGATTTTTCGCTCTTAAAGTTGCGGCGACCGACTCGGAATTTCGGTAGTAATTTTTAATAATTTCCAAGCGTTTCTCGTTCGTGAACTTTACCATGATGAAAATGTTGACTTTAATCTACGTTTTGACATTGACAGGTCATTATTAATGTTTAAGGGTGCGTTAATATAAAGATAAAAAATTGTTATGTCCCTATTAAAAGACATTATATATTGGTATAATATTGAGACATATGTAAGGTGCTTTTTATTGAGTAAAGTAAAGTTATCATGCATGCTTATTTAAGAAAAGCAATTTATCGCTGTTTATTGTTAACAGAGTTATTCAATATTATATTTGAGATATAGATGGCACAAATCGAAACATTTATCTTTTTTATTTAACACGACTGCACTATTTGAAGTTAAGAGAATATTTGTTAGATTTTTGAATCTTTACTGATTTCAGTAAATTTTTTTTTCTCTGCTAGGGGTCAATCTTATAATAGTGTGTGCCTTGAAGTCTTGAACCTTTCATTATGAGATATTTTAGATGATCGTATCCCTTGTGTTTTTTAGAAAAATCATGTTTGGACTTCCGGCGAAGAAAGATCCTCTGAAAACAAAAAGGTAGTCATTGAGATATTTTCCAAAACTAAACCATAACCGATTAATGTAATATATAGTTCTACAGTTATAAAAGATTTTTAAGAAAACCTTCATATAGTGAAGTAATTACCTTTTAATGGATACGAAACTATACACCATATAAAATATGTCCCAAAATTCACGCAAGATTTGAATTTTGCGCCATCTGTGCGCTAAAAGTTGTTCTGATGTTATTAAAAATGGAGCGGTACACGAAAGAACGTTTTCATTGTTGTATTTTAAAAATAATGCTGATTTTTCGAACAAAATCGTTTTCAGCGATGAGGCTCATTTTCATCTCGATGGCTTGGTTAGTCGATAAAATTGCCGCATTTGGGGTTCAGAAAATCCACGAGTGCTTGCTGAGAAAGAAATGCATCCACAGCGTGTTACTATTCGGTGTGAATTTTGGGCTGGAGGCATCATCGGATCATTTTTCTTCGAAAATGCGGCTGGTCAGGCAATAACAGTTAATGGGCTCGCTATCGCGACATGATAATATCATTTTTGGTGCCTAAATTTTAAGACAGCCTGAGAAACAATTTAATTACTGCGCGAGTCATTTACTGGTCACGTAATTTCCCGTTTTGGTGATCAGAATTGGCCGCTCAGATAATGCGATTTAACGCCGTTGGATTTTTTTCTTTGGGATTTTTTAATTAGAAACCTGTGTTTTCTATCAAAATTACTTCTTGCGTGAATTTTGGGAAACATTTTACATTCATATTACATAGTTAAATAGATGCCGTGCTTTTTTCACCAAACTTTTCAGTTTTTTAATTCTCTCATAAGAGCTTCTCGATATAAATATACCTATCTATTCATATCGTTCAGTTTAATCAGAGTAATCCTAATAACTAAATATACTATCTTCACTATTTTCGCGATGTTCTCAGATTCATAATAATATAAAAAAATCCTATTTTCCTTAAGTATGCAATAATAGTCTATAGTCTGGCTAAATCTCTCCCTAAATATAGTCTCTGATCTCATGAAATAACTGGCATCTATATAATCACTCGGAACCATAAAACAAATTCCCACTGCGCGAATAAATGTATTCCTTAAGATTTCGTGAATATATTTAAAAAACGATTTGAATATAATTTTCCCATTCTTTTCTCTTTTATCCCATTTTACATGTTAATTTCAGTTTAATCATAATCAACATATTTTGTTGAAACAAAAAAAAAAATAACACGAAATGTTTATAATCAAAATCAAATGATGTGGTTGAACACATGAAGCCAACATCTTTGCATGCATCTTCCCCGCATGTGTGTAATGCTTTTATAATGTCGATTATATATAATTTTTATTTTTCTTCTTTTTTACACGTCGTTTCCCACCAAAAAAACCAAAAAAAAAAACATTTTAAAATAAACTTTACAATATAGGAAGAAGGAAATCATATTCAGATATATGGAAACCCCCCAGAGAGGGTATAAAATCGGTAAATATAAAGTAGATATATATGTTATATAGTACCACCTTCTATAAATGTTGTTTCAGCATAGTCGTCGTAAGTCATCAGAAAAACAGTACAACATAAAAAAAAGAAGAAAAAAACGAAAAGAAATAAAATACATCAGAATTGCAAACAATAACAAAACATGTAGAATATTCCCGACCACCACCCATCCTGTTGGTTCAAGGAAAACCAGGATCCGCCAGAGAGAAAAAAAAATGAACAGTTGTGAAAATAAAAAGCAAGTAAACACATAAAATAAGAACGCGACCGACAAGAGGCAATCAAAAGCTCGTAAAACATGACGAGGACGAAAGAAAAAACAGAAAGGTGTATAACGACTACAATGACGACTTAGGATACTATATATTTTCGTGCATGAAGAACACATCCAGAAATAACAGTGAAGATGTATACAGGGTGTTTTAGCATCTACCATAAAAAGAGAATATGGTTTTGAAATGGCAAAAAATTACGAGCTTCAGATTTTGATGGATCTTAATATTTTGAATTCGTCTAGGGCAGTGTTTCATAATTTTTAATATTAAAAAATTTAATTGTTCACTTAAGAAACTAAATTTGGCACAGAAATCTAGCATTGCATTTAAATGGCCCGGAGCGAAAGGGTTAAACTCGTGGCATGTCCATTTTCGAATTGCCCCCCTTAACAATGAAATTGCCCCCCTGTGGGGCGTGGCCCTTACGTTGGGAAACACTGGTCTAGGGCCTACCACGTAAGTTCTTTTACACTTTTGATTCAATCGAACTATATAAGTCGTTTCAATTTTAGTTTGACTTTTAATATGACTAAAAACAAATTACATGCTGAAACCTTTGAGTTCCAAAAATTTTTTTTTTTAGAAAATGTCCGTTCGTCTGTTTGTCTGCTTATGGTAAACTTTACTTTTCACGATATCTCTTGAATGCTTTATTCTGTCTTATTGAAGATTGACGGGACTGATCGGTTATTAAGAGAACTAAATCTGTATCATTTTTAGTATATCAATCTGATAAAGGTATCAGATGAAATCTGAGACTTAATTTTATTTTCAGAACTTCTCCATGGAAATTTGAAGCCAAAATTTCTTAGATATTTTATTTAAATCAGATTTAATTTGGCGTAGATTGGCAAAAGTATACCGTAAAAATGGATTAAAAGCCGCAGAATACCGAGTACGAAAAACAAAGGTTCTGGTAGTACCAGTATACTAAGAAAGTAAAATATCAAAATTATGATGAAAGTTATATCCAAAGAAGGTCTATTTCATCTCTCAAGGAGTAGTAACCAAGCAGCACACATTTGACGTATATAAATTTTAATTTTTTGCGCCTGTATTCTTATAATATTAATCGTCAGTAAGTCCTCTATATGTTACCACACCACTCCATTGGACTTATTTCAAGACATAATTTCAGTCAGACTGAAAAAAGTCTAATGGAGACTCTAAAAATTGGACATATTTTCAGTCGGACTGAAAAAAAGTCTAATGGAGACTCGAGAATTTGGACTTTTTTGTTAGTCCGACTGAAATTATGCCTTGAAATAAGTCCAATGGAGTCGTGGGGTTAAATGTTCTATACTTGGGTAATTAGAAGGTATCAATGGTAATTTGTTGGTACCTCATTTAAGCAATTTCTCTCCTCCCTTCTCTCTTAGCTATGTGATTTTTTGTTCCGAATAAACCAAGAATCCATCTCTTATGAAGTTTTCTATATAAACAGAGGCACACCCTGTTTATACTATATAATATACCCAACTCTCGATCGAAAGGTATTTTTTGTTGTGACCACTTAATATCGTGGAAAGTGCTTTTGTATAATTTTTTTCTTCTTTTTTTTCTTTTTGCCAAAGAAGCCTTCTCTTCTTTTATCCTATTAAATATGGAAGAACAACAAAGACTAAACGAAAAATAAGGTAATTTTGTTTGTACCTTCAAATTTTTAAAACATGAAATTCCTTCTTCCTGATTTGTTTTTTTCTTTTTTTTTGGATCCCATTTTATTTTTTGACGTTGATTGCTTTCATTTATTTCTTTTTTTTTTGTATATATGCGCCTTTTTTAGTGTCTTCTTTTGTTTAAATAAACCATTTCTCGGGTTGAGTAGTTACCAACAAAATGAAAAGAGAGAAGGATAAGGATGGGAATATCAAAATACATAGTTGAAAAAAATGGAAGAATCCATCGTTCTATATCAAAATACATAAAAAAAGGAAGATTTGAGTTTGCAAAAAAAAACTTAACCTGGTACCAAACTAATCCAAACCTGAAAAATTTTTGTGATTGACGACGGATAGCGACAAATGGAATAAAAGAATAAAAAATAAAAAAACTAGGAACAAGAAAAAAATACAATATATAACCATGAGAAAAAACAGGCTTTTCTGGGATGACGAGTGAAATGTAAACAGATATTAAATATGGTACTATACGAGTTCACTGAAACAGGTATGTAGGTAGTAGTACTCCTATAGTCCTATATGGTAATAATTTATTTCTGCAAGCGTATATCTACAGTGAAACCTACTTAGTCGAAGCATAGGGTTTTGTAGACACCTGTCAAGTGAATACAATCAAGCATCCTTCAGCCTTAATAACTCCAGACTGACTACTTTTAATTCTTTTTTGTAATAACGCAGTAGCTCAAGTAGGATCTAATCAACGTATCTTTCCTGTAATAAAATCTGAAGTAGAATCGTGTAATTAAATCTAAATTGTACCAAAAAACCATTGCCATTCCTATTTTTTTCGATCCGATTTAGCTCAAATCGAATTACACGATTCCATTCAATTTTCATTAATGTTAGTTTTTCTTTAGTTTGGATGTGAAGGCAGGTACTATTGAATCCCTTTCCCTTTTGCTAGTTACACACTAATCGAGCGAACGGGGAATGAAGTCGCAAATTCAAATTAAGATCGCGTAAACATTTTTTTTCCTTTATTTCATCCCGACTAGGACTCGAACCGGCAATCAGAGACTTCGTAGTTTACTGCGTTAACCATTTAGATATGATTATGGGGATATCCAAAAGAAAAGTGTATGCTAACTAAATATAAGAAAGAGTATTAAAAATGAGATACATAGAATCGAAAGTCGAATCGAATCAGCATTACAATTCCACCTTTGCTGACTGTTTTAGCCTCCTTTTAAAATTAAGGGAAGATCCTATATTATCCAAACGAATGTTTAAAAAGAATTTTAATTAATCTTCAATTATCCACCTCTTATAAAATGGTCACACACGTCTTTATTAAAGTTGCTCCTACATAAATTAATGATTTATCTTGTACGAAGTTGCTATAACTTAAGCTAAGGCATATCGTTTTGTTGAACCATGACCATTTTAGTGAATTTGAAATGGAACAATAGACAATCGAACAACGAACCAAAATCATTAAACTTTATTTCCGGAAAAAAGCAGGAGAAAATCCAGATTTTATTCACAATTTGATAATGAAGCCCATTTCCAATTAAATGGCTTCGTAAACAAGCAGAACTGCAGGATATGCACTACGGAGAATTCAAGAGCAGTACATCAACAACAATTACACCCACTTAAGTATACTATTTAGTGCGGTGTATCGTCTGGGAGAATCATTGGCTCATATTTCTTCGAATATGAAGACGGTGTTGCAGTTTCCATCAATAGTGCTCAATATCGGACAATGTCGGAAAACTACCCAACCCTTAGGTTCCAACAAGATGGAGCCCCAGCGCATACTGCAAGAAACTCAAGGGGTCTTTTAAAGAATACCACAACGTTCATTTGCGGATTCAAAATTTTCGACCACCAATGATGTAGTTCATTTAGCAGGTTTTCCTGTATATATCCTATAATAACCTCTTTTAGACTCTTTTTACTAGTTTTTGTGTTCTCTAAAAGTCTATAGAATACATTTGATAAAGGATATTTTTTATAGAACATAACATCCCAATGTGGATCATTTTGATTTTTTCTGTTGTTGTTGTTGATGATGCGGTTGTAATATACGTTCTGCTTGTTTTGTTTTTATTTTCATGACATTGCAAACATTTTCATATGGTCAATATGTTCCTATTTTATATCATCATCACATGAATTACACAACACGACAAAAGAAGGAATACCAAAAGGTATTAACCATAGATAGATCGAGAAGAGAAGAACTATCAACTCTTGAAGAACCAAATAAAATCCGAAACATTCACATAAGATTTCAAAACAAGAAGAAAAAAAAAAACTATACTACGTTGTTTAACTTCATGTTTGAAGATTACTTTCAAACATTGGAAACATTCGTTTGATAGCGCCTCATCTTCACATGGGGGCATGCTGCAGTGCAATCTTTTTTAACTATATATAGATATAGGAGAGGAACAACATATGTGCATATAAGTTTTGTTGAAATTTACATACCTATATATATTATGAAAAACCACATACGATGTTTATTTTCTATATATACATAAATGGATATAACCATAACGTATGCGAATACACAACATGAATATAAATGATCAAAAAAGGGCATCATAAAATTGTTTTTGTATAGATATAGTTTTATTTTGTTTTTCTAATGGGCTTTAGCGGTGCTGTTGCTGTTTGTTGATTTTAAACTGGAAAAAATGACAACCTCAAATGGATTAACATTTTATTTGCACACATGGCTTCTTTATCCAACATAATAGATATATATATATATATATATATATTATGTTGTTTTTCTTGCTATAACAATCGATCCCTTATGGCGATGGTCATGTATTAATTCAATAGAAGAGAATTATAAGGGAATTGTTTGATTAAGATTAAAAAAATATGGTATTTACATAATAATGCGTATAGAGCTATAGAAGTTTCATTTTGTGGAATGTTTTGTTTTGGATTAGGATTATCGCTAGTACAAGAAGAAAGCCGGTTTGGGCATATATGCAGTTGAGTGATTTGACTATGCGTTTAAAGAGGATTATAGAAGAAAATGTTTATAAACATAAAAGCGTGAATAAGACTAATTTAAAATTACGTAAAAGATTTGATGATTATAGTATAAGTATTGGATCAGTCGTTTGATTAATATAAAATTTGTTGCGTTTTGGTGTATTATTAATAAGTCAGGTCAGGTTAAGTAGAGTAGCGGTAGTTGCGTACAACACTAGGTAATTTATGGCTCCATTCTTATCCCTAGGAGAATAAAAATTTCCTGGCAGAATAGATATCCTATTCCTCTTTGAAAAGCATTTGATTTTCCCATACAATTTTATTAAACTAATGCATATCGATCGATTTAAGTAACCCTAATTTTTAGAAGAACCAGTTGCCCAGGATGTTGTTGTCAGTTCAAGAGAGGGTGTTCAGCATTCACACAAGATGTGTGTGATGTCTTCAACCGCACCTATGTCTCCATAGTACCGACAGAAATCGCTTTGTACCACTTCGTGTCTCTTAGCATATCTCCCTAGAAGACAGTGGCCCGTTAATATCCCAATTAGCGTGCACATTATTATTCCTTTTCCAATCGAATATGAGAGCCGATTTCTTTTGATCGAGTTATAGCCGTAAACTTTTTTATAATCTTTGAGCCCTTATATTACACCAGCGTGTGTTCGATTCTTTGAAAATTTTACCCTTGGTTCGTGCTTTGTGCGCAGACAGCGGAGGCAGTACTTTAATTATTTCTGTTTCTAAACCCCGTCCTTGGCTAGTCTGTCTGACGACTCATTATCCTCAATTCAAAACTGACACAAAGAAAAATTATGGAGTTATTGACTAGTTTTAACAACTAAATAATAAATAGTTGTCACAACTATATAGTCAATAACTTCATAAGTTTTCTGTGTGTACCATTTCCAAAGGCAAATAATATCTGTGTGACATTTTTTTTCTTTTAGTTAAAATCAATTTTCCATTATTAAAATGTCAATGTCCGAAATAATATCAAAAAACATTTAAAACAAGACTTATAACATTTGTTTTAAACAACTTTTTTAATTCAATAAAACAGTTAAAAACTTTTCAATCAAACATTTTTCTTAAACACCATGCTTCCTAATTAATAAATTTCACTCACAAGAAAACCGAAAAAAAAAAAATATAAATACTTTTTGTATTATTATTTGTCGGACATGTTTTTTTTTTTTTTTAAGATTATTAAAACATGAACAACAACAAAACGAAAACCTTGTTAAATAATACAAAATGAAAATTACTTTCATATCAAATTGATTACAATACCAATAAAGAAAAAAAAATTGTAATTTCTAAATTTAATTAATAGTTTCTATCACAAAGAAAAAAAACTTTATAATTTTTTTTCTCTCACCTTTTTTTTAATACCCTTGAAGATTAATTTTGTGTTTTTTTTTTTGAATTGTTAAGTTGTTATTACTGTTGCGATATTATCATTTTTTTTTTTGTAAAGCAATTAATATAAAAAAAAAATTAAAAGATACAAATCAATTTTGTTTTATGGTGAATTATTTTTTGTGCGCTCATTTCATTTCATTTTTTTTTTGCCTTCAAGGTGTGTGGTTAAATTCAAAAGACAAATAAAAATCGATAAAAAAAAACATTTTATTGGTCACCTGTCAAATCAAATCAGCCGAAGATTAAATCATAAATAATAAATAATATATTTGTATACGGAGAAGGGAAGTAGTGGCGGAAGGCAAGTTTGGTTTGAAGAAATTTTAATATACTTAAAATGAATATTACATATACAGTGGCGCGTTATGATAGCCTGAGGTCCTAGGATATTTAAAAAATTTAAGGCCTCTAATTTTTTTTATTTACAGGGAAAATTTCTTACGTGAAATTCTATAAAGGTTTTTCCGTCTGGAGTTTGTCCTTAATAATATGTATGAGGAAAGGCAAACCGGTATTTCTCTAATCGAAAAATGTTAGACTACCAAGAGATTGATTTAAATACTTACAAAATGGGTAGGCAAAATCAATAATGCATATCCTGTTGATATTGCTTGCGACATTGTCACATTTTAGATTATCCATCTTGAAACAAGTGTCTTAAAACAAGCGCGTAACAAGTATCTTGTAATAAATATCTTGTCTTGCAACATGTGTCTTGTTACAAATGTTTTGTAACAAGTGTATTACATACCTTGTATCAATATTTTTCATATCCTTTGATACACATCCTTTTGCTTAAAATTTTCTGATTCAGAGAAATTTTCAATCAGCACAAGCCACATACAAAATAATAAAGCAGGTTAACATTAACATAAACAAATGAAAGTAAGGATGGCTCTGACATACTCTACGTGAAGAATGTATGCAGACGTATATGCCATAGTGCTCTACAATTGAACCTACCTGCTGGAAAGGATAACTTTTGATTTCATTTGCATTTTTAATTACACCTATTAAAATTGTTTGTTGATGGTTGCGTTAGTTGCAAACCACGAATATTGTTGATGTCAAGTAGTTTCAACATTTATTTTGTGTCTGGATCTACTTCAATGATATCTTGTTCCAAAGCAGAAACTGCGCTGGATCATAATTATCACGAACGTTCTCGTTCCTCTTCTTGAAGTTTGATAGAAATACCAATGACGAAGATGGCCCATTAAATGGGTAACATATCCAGGAATTTTATTCCTTAATGGTTTTGTTGGGATAATAGCAACTTCTTCACATATCCTTTTATTAGTGTCGAAATCCAATGTTAAACGTGTACAATATTTTTCAAAAATAAACTTAGCGGCATTTTTAATAGTTTTCGTTCTAACACGACCCATCTTGAAAGTTACACCGGAAAAAAAAACTTCCCAGAAATTCATGGAGACGAATTTGCAATGAGTGCGGTAAATCGTTTAATAAGCTGGCCGATAATAGGACAAACCTGGAAAACATTTAGTAGATGATCTATGAACCCCATGTGGAGCTTGATATAAATATTTTTACAAGCCATAAAACAGAGTACGTCTCTGGACTTGCCTCTTCCATATATTCGGGACTTTATTTATGATTTTCTTTATTTGGTTACAATTTAATAAGAATATAATTTGTCAAAGATTATACGAAACCTTTTTATTTTAAAATTAGGTTCCTTTTTTTCATTTTTTGTTATACGATTTTAGTAGTCCAGGTAGTCAAGTCCATCAAAGGTTGAACAAGAAAGATGATCAATATGACGGTCAAGTTCCGGTCAAGTCAAGTTTAAAGCTTTATTTAACTAACTTTGTTTATACGTCAACTATGCTAGTTCAAATAAACACTTAAGAATTTTTTTTTTAGCCAGGTGTTTCTCTACAAATTATCCTGTCCACCTTCAACAAAATAATGTATCATATAAATATCCTTTTGCTTTTTTTTATAGAACTGTTATATACATATAATACCTGCTTTTTAACGTGTACTATAATTAAAATTTAATTATTGCTTAAATTTCTGTCAATAATATAATATTCAAAAAAAAAAACTCCCTCAAAAATTTCCCGATTATTAGTAACACGTGATCAAATACAGATTATCTCATATTTTCTTAATTAAAATGTCTAAATTTATCTCTTTCTTTTAAATTTTCTTGAAATTCTCTTAAATTTTTTCTTCATTCTCTTCAATTCCAATAAATCTCTTACGATTTCAAAATCCGATTGTTCCTGAAACAACAAAATAGAAACGAAACAATAAAAGACTAAAATGAAGAACAAATAGTATACGTTTTTGTGTTAAAATAAATAGTTTTAAAAAAAGAAAACTTTGAAATCAGTTATCATCTGTACAACATCCCATATGTACATATTATGCTCATGCAATATACATACTTGTATTTATAAATTAAAGTATAAACTAAAAAAAAAACAAAAACAAAAACAAAAACATATTAAAATATTTTAATAAAAAAAAACAAGCTTCAAAGCTGAAATATTTATTTATAAATAAAAAAAATACATATCAAGAGAGAGAAAGAAAAAAAAGGTAGCAGCATGATTGCATGTAAAAAAGGAAGAAAAAAAAATGTCCATGATATAACCGCCGTCGCGTACTCTACACCGTCGTCATACCAAAAAATAATAAAAATCGGTAAAAATAGAAAAACAAAACAAAAAAATGTCTAAAGTGGAAAAAAAAAATTGGTACGAGAAAATATTATCAACATAAAAGCACAAAAAAAAAACAAATCAACAGCAAAACAAGCATAAAATGACGACTCGAAAAAAAAAGATGCGACGACTACCACACACCATATCAGTTCAACAAAATTCATAACAAAAAAAAACAAAAAACAGAAAAACCAATCCTCCCATTCGTTTTACTTCAATATGTTTATCGTCTCTGCTTGTGCCAAAAAAATGAAAACAACCAAAAAAATACAAGCTCTCCTCGACTTCGGTATTTTTTTTTTGCTTTTCTTCTTCACCACATACCATATAAGTACTCTTACCATAGTTATATATTTATATTTTCTTTTTCATAGAAGCGACAACACTACATCGAAATAACAAGATACCAAAATAACCTCTGCAAAGCCATATCAGACCAACAAAAAAAAAGGCAACATAAAAAACCAAAATCCACCTCTTCTCAAGTTACCATCCTGATCCCGTATATACACACACACCTAACCCGCACCTTTTTTCTCAAACTTCTTTTACGTCTGGTTTTCCACTTATAAAATCCAAAATCGTCAATTTCATAAAATATATATATAACTATAAAAACCAAACCTCCCCCATTTTTTTTTTTTTTGTGTGAAGTAAAAAGAATCCACAACAGCCCGAATTATCATCAGTAGTAAATGTATGTATAATATATTCCTTTCCTTTCTCCTTCAAAATCCTCAACGAAAATAAAACCACGTTGTCTATCTTTTCTCTCGGTGGATGTTGTTAACTCGTCTGTGAAAAAAAATTTGGAACAACAAGAAGTAGTATAAAAGTATAACAACAACTCTGAAACTCCAATCAACCCAAGATTTTAGATGCTTTTAGGTTTTTCGAATGGAAATATGTTTGTGCTATTGTATGAATTGAAATAGAGAAACGTGTATTCTTCTTCGGACCGAATTTCTTCATTTAATTTCTTCACACTTAGGCTTATCGCACACTTGAACTAAGCTATGCGTCCGAGCTTCGCTGTAATTACATAACTTAGCTGGGTTCACTTAGCACACTAAACTAAGCTACCCCGCGATATTTTTCGTAAATTCAGTGCATCAGTTCTATTTGAGCCGTCAGAGAGATATGATGTGCGAGTATCGATGAATTATTACTAGCCCTTTTCTACTTGACGCTTACACATTTGTGTCGACAAGTTACTACCATAAAATAAAGAAGACATACGACACTTTTGCAAGTATCGATTCTACACTATATAATGCCGAAAGTACGTATAAGTTAGTGTCAGCAATGTGGCAGCGAAGCTCGTTCGCATAGTTGAGGCCCGAATTATATGAACGAGCTTAGTTCGTGTCGCTCATGACCAGGCGACGAAGTTTCAAAGCTTCGCTGAAGTGTGCGACGACAAAGTGTAATTAATAATAAAGTCCGGAAAGCTAGCGAAGTAGCCAGAAAAAACACGTGGCAAACGGGGGAAAGAATACGCAAGAGTATATATATTTTTCATAGGCAAAATCCATCAGCAAGAGAGAGAATGAAATGTTCTTAAAAATCAGATGGAATCTTATAAATTGATCCCAGAATCTTAAGTTTGGGCACAAATTTTTACATACATACCAGAAAAAAAATATGCGCCAAATTTTTTTCTGGTATGTGTGCATTTGTATACAAATTTCTGCCTGCATCAATTACACAAGACCAGATGCTTCTTCTATGGTATTATATATAAAGTATTATATTTATATGGGAGTATCAGATAACGATGGCGAGCCTAAGAGGACGTTTCCCTGTGCCGTATTGGAAGAAGACATAGTGTTTTGGGCCACAAGTCTATTACTATGTATAAATCCGTATCATAAAATGAATGTGATACTTGGCATTGAAGTTGAGAAACTAAACCGTCAATATCTGGTTCGATTGACGTTGTTGCACTTCTCAGGCAGTTCTGAAGGTGTCCAACATGTTGGTTCTAATTTTACACTTGGTATGTTTCATTCTTCACTTAAGCCACCAGGTGACAAACAACATAACAGTGTAGCTGAGCGAGCAACGCAAACAAAAAGAGAATTTACTACATAACGAAAGAGCGCAAACAAACAAATCATTCCTCAGAAAAATGGATATGCTTCAGTAACTTTGAATATTTTCGGGCTGCATTGATACTTCCCTTGGGCCGCGGGTTGGACAGCCTTGATGTAGAGTTTACGAATATACATATTATCCTTTTAAAGAGTTTATAGCATATGTGACAAGACTGGCTTCCATTTAAGGTGTACTCAGAACTGAGCTCAAGAGAAGAACAATCTGGAATATACATTTGTATGTTTGACATTTCATGTACATTTCTGGAGGTGATTTGATCCTCTTCTCGTTTTTTTTTTCTCATAGGACGAACAAAATTGATCTACAAGCTTTTATATATATTCCACTCAATTATATTATGAAAGCGTTTTTCTCTCTCTCTCTCTCTTCTTCTCTAAATACATAACCTTTTAGACACTTCTTCTCTTCTTCTCTCTCCACGCCAGGAGAACTTCTTTTCAACATTTTTTTCTTTTTCCTATACTTTATATTCTTTCTTTTTTTTGCTTCAGTGCAATTTGTTCGTGCCCCCCAAAAAAAAAAATAGAAGGAAAACAAGAAAAAAATTATTTTTTTTTCTTTCTTTCAAAGTTTAGTATTTATTTTTTTTTTTTTTTGTTGCCAACATTACAATTTACATTCACACAAACAAATATATAATTCAGAAAAACCTGAAAAAAAAAGAAAATTGTATACAAAATGTATACAACGCCAACAAAACAACAACAACAAAAAAGAAATAATATAAAAAATGATACGAAACTCAACACACTCATTCATACACTCTATCTGTTTTTTTTATCATGTTTTTTTTGTCTCTTTCTACTTTAACAGTATAGTATGCTATATGTTTTCCATCTTTTTTTTTTCTTTTGTTGACAGTTAAAAATCAACTCCACGTGGAGTCCATGTTTATTTCATTCCATCTTTTAGACAACATAATAAGCTATCTCTTTCGGTTGCATGTTATCATATATACGCTTGGAATGACTGGTTTATAATGCATGGCGTTGTTTTTGTAGTACTATATATTCTTTTGCCAACTTGTAGAAGAGAAAAAAAAAAGAAACGACGAAAAAAAAACCACCAAGAAAAAGGAAAAAGAAAAAATTGGAACAAAAACAAAAAAGGAAAAAAAAAGAAACAGGAAAAGAACTAAAAGAAAAACGACTTTGTAAACCCAAAAAAAAAAAGAAAAATTTTTTTTTCCTTTTCGTCCTTTTTCCTGTACAATATTTTTCATCTGGTGCTTCTTTTCTTTATTCATATATATGCGTGTGTGTGTGTGTACTCTGAGTTTTTTTTTTTTATTCACCTTACTTTTATATTTTTCTTCTTCTCACTTTTGTTTTAGTTTTTTTTTTGCTTAGCATTTTTATAGTAATTTTCTTTTTTTTTCTAACAAGTTGGTATGACGTGTTTGAGAAGTTCTTTTTGCGTCTTCTTCTTTTTTCTGAACTGACTTACTTTACATTTGTTTAAGGAGTTCTCTGAACAACTGAATAAGTGCTATATACTGGAAAAAAAAGAAAGAAGAAGAAAAAGTAGTAGAAAAAAAACAGCAAAGTAGACTCCTTAAGAAGATAGAATCGAAAAGGATCAAATCTTTTTGTCAGAAGATGTGACCGGAGGGGGTGTGAGTTAGGTACGTAACATATATTATACAGTATAGTAAGTGAAGCATATAAAAAAGAATAAAAACGAAAGAAAAAAAAAAGAAGAAAAGAAACGGTATTGAATTGATGATGATGATGAGAAAGATACGGATTCCCTTCAGGACCAACAACAACAAACAAAAGGGCGAACAAACAAAAAATTCCTTAGAAAAAAAGAAGTTCACGTTTTATCCTTATAATATATATTTGTGTATAGATGTATATATAGTATATATTTGTTATTGGATGTCGTGTACCTAGAGAACTTCTTGTTTTCATTTCGATCTCCTTTTCTTTTTTATTCTGGAGAACCTTTTTTTTTACTGTCCTTTCTTTCATCTTGTACAGCGAAATCTTTCCCCTTTGCACCTTAGTCTTGTATGATGTTAGGTCGGTTTTTTTTCTCAGATAAATACTTCTTCTTATCGAAATATGGACAACGGATGCTGATGCTGATGTTGTTGTCTGTATACACACTTAAAGGAAGATCTTTTTTGTATATTTATCGCATGGTCTTCTGGGCAAATTCCGTCCTTTTTTTCTTTGTAAACATATGTGAATTTGGTATACATTTTGAAATTGGAGTGTTGCCATATATCGAAAGGAATATAAAGTGCTTGTTACCAGACATATAAGTTAGGGTTTTTTTGAGAATTTGTATCGACTACTATTTAACTTGCTCAAAAAAATGATTTTTTTAAACTATACACTTATACATTTTTGTTTTATGGCTTGGTACTTTTGATATTTCTTCAATCACGCAGCTAACTTCAGATTATGTTTTTTGACGTTTGAACAAAAGAGAAATTTAGTGTTTTTATACAAAATTGTAATACAGTGAAACCTATCTAAACCGGACCGGAATTTTGTCAAGCATTATACACAAGTCGCACTCAGTCAATGAAAACCCGTTATCCAGCATTCCTGAAAATTGTGTTATGAATTGCTTTAAAAAATGTGACTTTGGAGGAGAATCAAATAGCGAATTTGTGCTTGTAAGCTGTGCGGAAATTTTACCATTCATTGTGGCAATTGACGTTGATGATGTAGCAGCTGTTGATTATATCTACATTGATGCATCTCTTTTCACCGAAGCAGAAGACATTAATTTGGACTTTAATGTGAGCAATAAAACAACTGAAATTTCATCAGACGAAGACACTAATGTAGAAGAAGCAGAATCTGAGGTTGCAGCTGAACAAGCTTTGAATGCCTTCCACGTTATAAAAAACTATGCAGCTTTTCAAGGGGATGAAAAGATGCTAGCTTGGGCTTTTGCATCGGTTTCAAAAATTGAATTAAAAGTTGCTAGCCAGAAAACTCGCCAAACAAAAATTTCTGAATTTTTCATGCATATGGAAATTTGTATTGTGATTGGAAGCATTCTTTTTTTATTTTCTATTTATTTTTTGTTAAAAATTATATTCTTAAATGTAAGATTAAACGAAAAAAAAATCCTAATCAATAACCCCTATAAGCCGGAAACCTGTCTAAGCCGGACAAAATTCCTGGTCCCGTGCGATTCCGCCTTAGGTTTCACTGTATGACTATTTCAAGTATTGTTTTAGACAAATAAAATTTTAAAAACTCTTAAAATAATAAAAAAAAGGCCGAAATTAGGTAAATACTACTGTCGTGCTGAATAAAAATAAATAAATCGATTTATGCCATCTATACAGCAAATATTATACTGAATAACTCTGTTAAAAAAAACAGCAATAAATAACATGGGTTAAGTAATCGGGTATAAAATGTATGATATCCTTCCTTATTTTTTCTAATAAAACACATATGATAAAAGCTATATTGGGTAGGTACTATATATAGCCAATGAAGTGTGACATATAGAAATTGTTTTATTTATGCTTTTTTGTCATTTAACATGAACATAATTCAGTTATACTTCGTATAACACTATTCTGAGTAATACTGTTACATCGTTTTGTTAAATTAAATTTATACCCCGCAGTGCAGCATCCCATGTCTTTCCACATATAGCAGTTTTTTCCCTTAACGTCGTGTTTTCTTAGAATCAATTAATGAAGGTAAATGTCATATCATTGGACCTGAACTTATTTTTAGATATACCTACCTTACTTGATCCTTTTTTTGACAATTTATCTGTGATCTCTAACAAGAGAGCGATACCAATGTACCCGCACCACATCAGCTGCGAAGCTCTGTTATCCTGGTATTCCTGTATTTTAGATATGAGAAATTTTAATTTTCCTTCCATTTTTTGCGTGGTGTTTTAATAATTAGATTATTTTGGGTATGTTTCGGAAAATCTTTAAATATACAAAATTTTCCAAAAAGAATTTGATTCTTTACTTGTCCTTCCTTCCTTCGAAATATGGACAACGGATCCTGATGCTGATGTCTGTACGGAAGATCTCTTTTGTATCTCAAGAAAAAGTTTAAAAATAAAATTCTATAAAATCGATATTTAAATTTCTTCTTACTTTCAAAATTTTTAAATATTTCTTTGGCAAATAAAACAAATATAAATGTTAATAGATTTTCTGGTTTGTTACTCGTTTTTCTTAACAAATTTTGTATTCTACAAATTTCCAAAATGTCCAATGTTTTCCAACCTTACAGGTTTATCAAATGAACACATTATTTATGAATATTTAATTAATATTTATCCAGATTTAAATAATTACTTATAAACTTTTTGCAGTTTTATTTTGGTAATAAGTAAAAAATTGAAGTATATATGAAACTTTGAAACATTTCTTAATAAATGTCATCATCTACAAATTATAAATTGCCTATTTTCAGGCGTACATAAAAAACATTATACAAGATATTCCTGAAAGTCACATACATAAGTCTTATTCAAGTATGTACAAATTAAATAGGGGAAGCTTGGATTTAATGGAAATATTTTTGATTTTTTATAAAATGATAAACTCAGTAAGCAAATTTCACCATTTAAATCAAGTGATGGATACCTAGAGAATTATAGATTTTACTTATACTTCGCCCTATTTTACATCCCGCGGTGATTAAGTTATAAATCAGGGTAGATTTGTTTCTCTTGCACGATTGTGAGAGGTAGGGTGAGTTGAATAAATGATTTTAAAATGTATAACTCTAAATTATTTGTTCCACTTTTTTCTATAATTATTTGCAAGATCTTAATGTAGTCGGCGCTTACCTACCATACTTAATGACTAACTACTTCTTTTTTTGAGTGCATGTACTTCTGACGATACTTAGTCCTTTTAAAATATTTCTTCTTTTTTGTAAGAGAAACATTTAAATTACAATATTTTATTTTTCCTTTTTTCGCTCACCTTTCATGTATAATAAAATTCATTTAATCGAAAACAACAATGTCTCGAAAAGAAAAAAATTTACTCAATTTACCTTTTTTATTTCGTAAATAAATTCCCTCCTTCACATTGCACTAAAAGGAAAATTAATTTTGAATAAACCGCACCAACAAGAAGTCCTTGTTGAAGAAAGAAGAAGAAAAAAACACGAGTACTCCAACCACTCACTTAGTTTCTCTTCTAACTTCACTTGCAAACCGCTTTTCAGTATAATTACATAAAAGTGGATTTTCACAGTTATATACAACTTCAAATATGTATAAAGGACTCGAATGCTCATTGAAATGATGGATATTTGAATTAAGAAAGGGAATCTTCATCGACCATTTCAACAAAAAAAATATGCGCGAATTTAAATAAAACGATATATAAAAGCTTCCGCATTATACACCGTAACTAGGTATTTGCCAAAGAGCACACACACATACACACGCGCTCAAAAAGAAATGGTTAAAATATAAAAATTTCAAAAGATCATGACGATAAAAAGAAATTTTCAACCCAAAAATGTCGGCATTCAGAATACCTATTTACAAAAAAAAAGAAATGTAATAATAATATAAATAGGAAACAGACCAGAGCAGTCATTTGCATAAATCGCGTTGAAAGGAATACCAAAAAAAAAAAAAAACGAAAAACATGCGAAAAACCAGAGTTGAGTTTCACTTTGTTGAACTAAAAAAAAAGACGATTCCTTTGAATCAAAAGAGGAGTCCTTTCTTTTACCCTTTTAAATTTGGTTAATCCCGACAAAAAGAAGTTTCCATTTCATTTCTATATAACATAGATATGGTTTCGTTCTTTTATGGGGCATGTATTCTCACACCTTAAATTATTGGACAAAAAGGATTCGACATTTGTACGAATAAAAGCTTCAAGGGAAATCATTCTTTTCTACCTTTTTTTATTTGGAAAATTCATTTCTATAAAGTTTTTTTTTTTTAGTCTAGCATATAAATATTTTCTTTTTATACTCTTTCTTATATTCATATTGTAGTTTGCTAAAGTATATGTAAAAATATTATATAAAGGTATGAGCAGAGGTGGCATGACACGTAATGAAAAAGATATTGCAATTTTTTAGAAAGATGGAACGTATGCGATAAAAAAAATTAGTTCAGTTTTGTGATGCACTAAGGCATGACGAATTGCAACTGATTAAATTTGCGCTATCAAAATTTCTAAAAATTCCAATATCCCTTCCAATACGTGTCCCCTGTAGCCATCTCTCCCCTAAATTAATTCCTTCTATAAAGTAATCAAGTCTATGTGAATGTATTTAAGTGCATCAATAACTGGTTTTATTTACCACGTTTTATTCCGGAGCAGAACATCAGACAAAATAAAATGACGGCGAGCCGAGAACAGTCTTGAATTCAATTGATAGTAGGACTTCTTAGGAACCATATTTTTTAAATGAAATAACCAATTGTTGTGTTGTATCCAAAATACTAAAATTCTATTCCGGAACAATTAATGAAAGGAACACGTCTAGAATAAAATTAGCGCAGAATTTTTTGCATTGCTGTTTTCGTTCTTGTTTTCAGTGAAATAAAAACTGTTTTTCTTCGGAGCGAGGGGAAAATAAAATGTGCTTATTAAGTTAAGACTACGTGGACCGATTATGATGCAAATTAAAACATAAATGTAAATTTTACGAAAACTATAAACTAATTTTTGGGACTAAAATAAGTTTGGTTTTCGAGTTTTGAGGATGTCTTTTGTTCTTATATTAAATTCAGCAAAGTCCAACGAATTGTTTTTAGAAACTTCATTAGGTAGGACCGTCGAAAGGAAAAGAATATGGGATTAAACCAATGATATAGGCAATTTTTTTTTTTATAAAGTGTCTTTTTTAAATATTACCAGCTCCAGTGGCACAGCTGCTTTTAGTCAAACAAAATATTGGATATAAGAAAGGTGATTTGCAAAACCAGATCTTTTGTGTTGGTGTGTAAAATTTCCATAATTTTTTACGCCTTTAGGGTTGATACGCAGAGTCCGTCCTTTAATTTCCTTTTCACCGCATTTCCATTTCCATTTCTATGGCCTCTCACATATATTTTCTTTTTCTTTGCTTTCTTTTTGTTCACCAACAGTTCTCCACTTCGCGTTTTTTTTTTGTTGTATGGCGGTTATGTCTGTCCCTATCTTCATTTACAGACGTGAAAAGCCGAATACAAAAAAAAAATCAAGAAAATGTTATAATCTAAAAATTTATATATACACTCAAAAGACAGCATAACAAAAAAGACACAACAACGGAAAAGCACTGAAAAAAGCTTAAGGAAATAAAAAAAAAAACTTTTTTTTCCAACTTTTCCGAAAAGGAAAATTCTTTTTATGTTGGGTATTCCATTTTTTTTCTATGGAAACTGTTTGACAGTTGAAAAAAGAAACGACCGAACATTATATGAATATAGTAAAGTTTTCTTTTTTTTCTTCTTCTTCTTCTTCTCTCCAATATACTTACATACGCCTCATCCGCCCATCCATTTAATATTATACTTTATGTTTCCGTGCATATTTGAATGCAAAGAGTGAAATATACTCTCTATATACTTTCGAGTCATTCACATTCCTTCTATATTCCTCAAAGCGAAGAAGAAAAAAACAACAATAATCCTTTTTCCTTTTTCACAATTTTCCTTATCCTGAATACTTAACAGGAAAACAAAAAAAAGAAAGATAAATACCCAGAAGTCTTATTTTATTTCTCGACACAAAAATATGCACGACTATATTCCCGACAAATATTTTCCAATGACAATCTTATACAACCATTATATATTGGTATCTTTGCGATATACATGCATAGTCAAAAAGGCTTACAAAACAAGACCATAAAACCGAAAACCAGAAGGAAAAGATATATCCCAAGAAATGACATCGAAATAAAAAGAAAACAAGAATCCTTATATAGATAGTTGAAGGTAAGGATATAAAAGGAAATATTCCCATAAGGAATAAAAAGGGACCCATACATATGTACATACCAATGTCTTCTTGGGAAACTTTTCTTTTTTTCTTGTCGGTTTTTTATAGACATGTACATTTCGATGAAAATTCTATATGTTTGAGTATAATACGGTTTTCGTTTCAAGTGGAAGTCATTTTATATATACCTATATACCTTTTTTTTTGTTTTGTTGAAAAGAAATCCTTTTCCACTTAACCTCTTCATCCTTTCCATTATTATATCAGTTTCTTGACATGATATACCATACTCTACTACAGTGTAGAGTCTATATACGATATATATCCTTAACTGCTATACCATTCGGTTTGTTTCTCAATGACTTGACAGAATATCACCTTCCTTTCTTCGGGATATATCCTCGCACTTCTTTTGGAATATACATATCCTTGTGTAGTGCCGGTTGATTTAAAGACTCTGCTGTACATATATATATATACATAGATAGGACGCTATAAGCTTATCGTTTGCCTCTTATGAATTCCAATTATTGAGTGAATGAAAGTTGATAGAGTGTAGACGATTCTTGGATGCAGAAGTATGATGGTTTTTGGGTTTCAGACATATATAAGTAATTGCTGTTATATATAGTGTTGGACATGAATATCATACTATTATACTGGGGTTGAATTTTTATTGCTCATTTTGAAGAGTATACACAAGGGTGCCATTTTCGCAGAGTTCATCTTATATATTCGTTGTGTACATATTTACCATTTTCACCTTAGTATCACAACGACATTTTGTTATGCCGAGAACATTTCACAGAGAGTCTATAAGGAAAGATCATATAACGCACGCGATAAGTAAAAAAAAAAATAATAATAATAATAATATAGTCTTCTAACCATTTTTGAAGGGTCGTTCATTTTATTATATATATATCCATTTTCGATTCCTTACCAGTTCAGGAAAGATTGTAAGGAATTACCAAAAACGACGGACGATAAAGTACCTAGTGCTAGTATACTTTTCCCAAAAGTATATACTCAAGTTCCAGGTGAATTAGTGTATAGATCTTCGTGCTTTAAGTGTTCATTTTCACTCTTCTTGAATGAATGGATGGACATATAGATGAAGAGGAAGGAATTTAGTTGAATCTTATTTATAGAATGTAGATTTCGAAGAAATTTTGAGTTATTAACAGGAAAGATAAAGTTCAAGGATTTTTTTTTTGCAGCTTTTAAGGAACCTTTTTTTATATCTATGGGAATCAATTTGAGGTAAGAAAAAAATGGAACCATATTTATGCCCATTTTTTTTACTCTGCGATAATGTATTCAAAAGATTAAATTTTTTTTGATGGTGTTCTTTTTTGGACGATAATTTAGAGATGGATTTTATGAATTGAACAATTATTTTCAAAATGTTTACCAATAAAAAATGGAATGAGAATAATAAGTGCTTCTTATATCGTGGAACTTAATAAGAATGGGGCTAAGGTTGTTGAAAATACTTAAGAGTTTAAAAGTGGTTCAATTAGTAGAATCTTTCAATAGCGACTGAAGGAATTCTTCAACGTCTGCATCGGAAACATTACCGGATTGATTGGGTACATCTTGAAAAGTTGCAGTGGAATATGGATTGAACGGTTTGTAGAATCTACAATTAAATAGGGAAATAAAAAAAACCCAATAAATTACAGTCTTATAGATTTGGACACGATTTGCTAGATTTACTCAAATATTGTAAATACCGTTTGTCCCTAATATAGAGGTAAATCCTACGAGGGGTATAATATCGGAGTTAATTCTGATCACTGTACTATATGGTAGATAGGGCTTTTAATGGTGAAAATTCTGATAAAAGTTTGTAGGTTTTGAGTGGTGTATTAAATATATATTCAAAAAAGTAATTGCCTTAATCCTGGATTTTTCCGAGAAAAGGGATTCTAAAGATGAATGTTTATTTTAGAGGAAAGATTTTTTGGAGTTTGAAAGGCTTTCACTACATGGAAGATCCAAGCCAAGTCTAAAGTTGAGTGGATTGAATTTATATATACGCTAGATGGTTAAAAAAGGTGTCAATTTTAATGACTTTCAAGTTATGCCAGCGCGAACTTACCCTTAGTGACCTTAAAACATTAGCTTCGAGGGCCATTTCTTGTGTATTTGAAAATCATTAACTACGCAAATAATAATGAACCAAAAGGTGAAAACGTCCCATTTTTAACCGTGTAGTTTAATCTAAATTGGGTGGACTACGTTTTGGTGGTTGGGTCAAAAAATTTTGATTTGCTTGGTAAAAAATTAAAATTTTTTATTTTCTCGGCTACATTTGGACTCGATTTGGACTTGATATTTCAACCCCCTGTATTAATAAACGCAGGTGCAAATTTTGGCTCAATCTCGACTCATCGATCTTTCACACTGAAAAAAAGCATTAGTTGATTTGTACTAATACATCAGGAATATTAGCCGAAAAATTAGTTGTTTCTCAGCCTACTAATAATGTTGGTTGAACCAACTAACTGTAATTAGTAGATCCATAAATAACAAAATCAACCAAAATATTAGCTAATATTCAAATTAATAATTAGTTGAATTTTCTAAAAATTTTTATATATCACTAATTTCCGAATGCAGTTACTACTAATTTATTAGCTGATTTTTACAATTAAAATCAGTATTGAGAGCCAATTGGCAATATTTTTTGGAAATTAAAATTAGTAAACTACACTAATTTATTAGAAAAGTTTACTATTCAATATTTATTTTATCACACCAAAATTAGTTGATTCAACTAATTGAGATGGTCAAAATATTGCCCTAAAATAGCAATCAGTACAAATTAAAATAGTTCAATTATATAATTTGCCTGCATTCAAACTATGCAAATATGATATTAAAGGGATTTTAAATAAAAACAGTTTTTCTTTTGTAAGAAATATTTTATTAATTAAAAAATTTTATAGAAAAACAATTCATTTTTGTTAAATTAATTCAATTTTATACTTATAATATTTAATAATTTTATTCTAACGGAGGTCTAATTTTGACTACTTTTCTTCCGTTTGGTAAAGTAACAATTTTTGTTGGCGGATATTTAAAATCCGGATTAAATAAAAAGTATTGATCACATTTATCATTAATACCATAACAATGGTAATGTTCAAGATATTCTTCATTTATAATTTGTTTGCAAATGAGGAAAATTTTGTTGCTATATAATATATGAGATATTTTATAAAATAATAATTTGTCATTATTATTGCTTAAAATCACAACAACATCACCAATTTCATATTTGGAAGTCAAAAATAAAATTTTCTTGCAAGATAATATACTTTCAAAATTAATTTCAGTATAAGAAGCTATATTAACAACTTTGTTAATAATCTCGTCTTTCTTAAAATCTATTCTAACACTTTTTCCCATTTCAAACATTTGTTTCATGTTTCTAGTTCGTTCTTTAGACGCATATTTAAATTGAAGCTTAGTAGCTAAACTAATTAATATATTTTTTCTTGATGTTATAACGTTACAGTAAGTTTTCAACTCTTTGTGCTTAGACTCGAATCGCATGGTCCAAAGCCTTTTTAAAGGCCCTAATTTTTGAATTACTGTTGGGTAATGGACCAAAAAATGATGTTTTGGTTTCAATTTTTCTTTAAATAATTCAATGTATGTAATATTATGCTCTTCTATTAAATTTTTTAAGTAAATTAGTGATTCGTTTGTAAAAGCAGGCATTGAGACCATTTCAACAATTTTTATTAACAACAACAAAAGTTTCCAAAACGGGTCAGCGTTAGGAACCAGATCTCCGATTAAAAGAGGTAAAACATAAACGAAAGATTGCATTTCTGAAGCAGACATCTTAAGTTTGCACTTGTCTATATCATCTTGTTTTATATTTACTGATTGATTCCCCTTATCAACGCTATCATATTCAAAATGATTTTTTCGAAAATTTAGAGTTTCCAAAGTGAAATATCTAGATGAGTGAACTAAGTTTTGAAATATCTTGCAAAGATCATAATGACATACACCTTCAAATAAATCATGAACTATATCAACCGTAATATTGTCTATCACATGAAAAGAATCTATTTCGTTAAAAACGCAAAGTTCTCGTATCCCAGTTTTTGAATAGTCATTTGTTAAAATATCTTCATCATAATTTTCTTTATTTCTTAAAGTTGAAGGTTGTTCCACAGCTTGCTCCCAAATTTGGTTTTTATGACTTCTACATATTCGACAGAAAAAATTTGCAGAAAAACATTTAACAAATCCCAAAGCGCTGTTAAGACCTAAATTATCCCCAGTTATGTTGGCCAGCAGAAAATACACTTTATGTATTTTGTTATTTTCTTTTATTTCTATTCCTTCAGTTTCTAAATACTTTAATTCTTCAATTAATGTCAAAAAATTTTTCCGATTTCCTAACGAAGAATCTTTAGCTTTAAGCAAGCAACATACGAAAATATTTTCTAATTTTGAGATTCCAACCGAATTAAAAAATGGAAACTGAATATAAAATACAGACAATTTTTGTACACCAGAATGTGACCCTAAGGGATTATTAATCTCTACATCATCGTAGTAAAGCACAATGGGTAGAACTATTTTATTTGGGAATTTTTTAATTTTTTGTTTCCATACGGAGCCCTGGATGATGTTTTTTAAACCTTCGGACTCAGACAATATTTTAAGATCTGTAAGGCAGTTTTGTAAAACATTCGGTTTTTCTAAAAATCGCCGAAAGTTTTCTCTTATTGGAAGAAGTACCCCTTTTTTAACGGAGCCCTGAACAACACTATTCTCAGCAATAAGAAATTCTTTCGGAGCAGTATATTCATCATTACAAGTTAAAAAATTTTTAAGCATATGTTCGCTTGATATATTTTCAAATAAACCTTTGCAGTCTGATATACTTTTGAATACTGTTTCTTTACTTTTATCTGACAATTCAGAAAAATTGCAAGAAATCATTCCCTCTATAAAATTTAATATATGACTGGTAATAATATCTTTGACTTCCATAATAATTGAATTGGCTTCTTTTCTAGTTAATTTTAAATTACCGTACAGGGAAATTGCAAAATTTTCTATAATTTCCTTTATATCAGCGAGTTGTTTAAATTCAGGTGCATGTTCAAGATTTTCCTCCTTTGCATTAACAAATTCTGGTTCTACTAGCACACAATTTTCAGAATCATTACTATTAACTACTTGTTCGGTAGAATTACCGTGTTTCTTCAACAAATGTTTCTTAAAAGAATATATAGACTGAAAAGATTGCATACAATTTTTAAAATTACAAAAAAAACTTGATATTCTGCATACTTTATGTTGCAATTTTAAGTGTTCAATATAAATTAAGACCCTTTCATAGGATTTTTGACATAAAAAACAAACAAACATTTTTCATAAATAAACTAAATCAATAAAGAATATTAAATTATAATATGTATTTATGTACGTAAGTCTGAAAGCAATGCAGTAAGTGCGTTTGAAGGTTTTCCACTAATTTTTTCAAATTCAAAGAAATATTTTTCTATTAAATACCAGACTTGGTTACATTCTAATGCATATTCAAACCTTAAAATTTGGTGCAACTTAAAACTAACTGATAAAGTTTTCAAAAAACTTTGCAGTTTGTAATATATACCATTAAAATAACAGTAGAACTCTTTTAATTCCTCATTACTTCCAACAACAATGATGCACGGTTGCATCGTTGTTCCTAAGTCCAAGAACTTTGCCTGTTGCCTCTGAATCGCTGGTTCTATATCATTAAAGGTCTGAAATTAAAATTTGATTAATATTTTATTATTAAGAAAAAACAAAATCAAAATTACATTCACTCGAATTGCAAAGCTATTTTGAGCATCTAATATGGAGGGTTTCCAGGAAATTTTCGATTGCTGCTTTTTTAGAACTTGCACTTTAGGCACCAAAATAGCGTTAAGAAGTATGCAAATAATGTAGTTTACAGTATCTACTCGTATAAAAAGAAAATTAGGCAAGCTATAATCGGATTTTCCAAAAATGTTCTAAATACCTTCCGGCAAACTCTTTTCAAGTAAGTTGAGTAATTCCTTATTCTGTGGATCCTTTATATTTGTTTTAAATATAGATCGAATTTTAGTTTTAAAATTATCCCATTTAGAAAATAGCAAAACGTCTTTACCTGGATATGCTCTTTGGAAGTCGATTTCAATCTGCAAAGAATAACATTACATATTTAGTATACAGCATGTGTTTTCATTCCTAAAAATAACTATGATTAACATAGGAGCTTACGAATATATATCCCGAAGGAAGTTTGAGTGTTGGCCAGTTTTCAATAATATCCTTCTGAGAAGAAGATGAAATCTCTTCCTTTCTTTTGTAGTATGAATGGTTCCACTTTTCGGTGACTAAATTAATTGGGTCATTATTATTTTTAAGCCATAAATAAGCTTGTTCCGCTTCTAGATCATTTCCATCTAAAATGTGAAAAATGTGGATTAAATTATAGAATATTATCAAAATAAAATATAATACGTATTAAAGTGCGAGCAAATAGTAAATGAATTCAAACTCACCGCTTTCTACATTAGCTAATGTTTTACAATTATGATTTTCCTCTGCTATCTTTCTTCTTTTATATCTACGTGAAATAAGACCCAGCGTTTGATACTTCTTTGATCGGGAGTAATACTTGTCTACCAGCTTTCCACGAGGGGGAATACTATCACAACGTGGGACGTAGTAAGTTGCCTGCACAGTTTATTAAAAATTAAATTAAAATTAGAAAAGAATTTGTAAATTTAAAATCATTACTTTATCTTCTGTCGGGAAATTTAATATTATCTCATCTGCAGCTGCGATGAAAGTTTTTCTGTTTACTGTCTCATTATTTGACAGCCAATGATCCACAATTATTCCTGTTAAAACACCTCTGCTGACGATAATTTATTATTTTTTTCATATTCGGTCACAATGGATTTTCCAAGAATAGAACCATCTAGTATTTGTCCCAATACCTTAAAAATAAACAAAATGGATTTTGTCTTTTGAATTGTATTTACAAATGTTACCAAATTTGACGAATGTGTAGTAGATGTGGATGATTTTGGGCTTTCCGGACAGTTTTCCAAAATCCAAGAATACACGCTGCTTGTTACACTGGCTGTTAAACTCTTGTCAGTAACACTTTCACACGCCTAAAAATGTAACGTAAATATTTTTAACTTTTTGTTACTAATTTTAATAAAATGAATAAAATACTTCTAGTATAATTTTTACACTTTAGTAAATATAAGGACAGATACTATATATTTAAATTTAACTTACATGTGCTCTTCGCCACTGGGAAAGTCTGTTCTTAAATTTGACCCTAAGTCCAAGTTTTTCCCTTGGAATTAAATCGTTAATATCGGATTCGCTTATAGTTTTCAACACCTCGAGGTCAATTCCGCAAGCTATAATAGGCATACAAATTTAGCAAAACATTTAAAAAAAATTAAAAATTACATACTTTTAAAATCCTCGAGAAGTTCTTTACAGCACCACTCACTTAGTAACTCTTCAATAATTTTTTCTTCACTAGTCACTTCAAGATATTCTGTTTCCATTTCTTGGAATAAACACAAACTGAAATTTTGAAACACAACACAATACAAAGCGTCCTCACACCACGCATAAAAATTAAGCACTGCAAAATGTTTAGAGCTTTGATTTTTTCTTTCGTTAGTTCTGCTCTCATTTAGTAATATCAAAAAAGATGGAATTCATAGAAGATCCAAATCCGATATCAGTATGGGAACAGTTTGCCCCGGTAGTTTCATTAGTATTGAACGGTCAAAATTGAGAGTGTGTGTGTGATTTATCGCATTACCACCTCTTCAAAATAATTTGAATAAAATGATTAAATGGGACGCCATTTTTATTCTGATATTCTCCCAAAAAATTTCTAAATAATTATGAAGGACGAATCAAAACAGAGATTAAAAAAAAAAATATTTTACTTATTCAGAAAAGGGCATGGCTGGTTTTCAAAAGGAAAAAAAAAATTATTTATAAAATATGGTCTTATACAGGGTGACACAAAATGAACGTTTTGTATTATTTAGGAGCCATTAAGTCCCTTGCAGTATGCGCTGTTGTTTCATCTTGTTGGAACCAAATCGTGGTTTTCCACAGCTGGCCTAAAAATTTCCCAACATCTTCCGATATTGAGCACTATTAATGGAAACTGCAACACCGTCTTTATTTTCGAAGGAATTTGGACCAGTGATCCTCTCAGACGATACACCGCACCAAACAGTACACATAAGTGGGTGTAACTGTCGTTGATGAAATGCTCTTGGATTCTCTGTAGCCCATATCCTGCAGTTCTGCTTGTTTATGAAACCGTTTAATTGGAAATGGGCTTCAATGCTCATTATCAAATTGTTAAAACAATGGACCGTTCATGTTCAAAATAAAGTTGGATGATTTTGGTTCGTTGCTCGATTATGTATTGTTCCATTTCACATTCCCCATTACAAAATCCTGTAATAACATTTTTAAAAAAATTGAACAAGAAATTATCAATAATTCACTCTACAACATTTTGCGCCACCCTATCTTTCCTCTAATATGTACATATAATTATCGAGAAAAAAAATATAAGTTTGAATCCTATTATTGATTCTAAGCTACATAGTTTCTACGAAGAGAGAAAACGGGGAACGGTTCAAACACAAATGATTTTTTTCCTTTTATTTGATCTATATTTCTATTAAATCCAATCTCAAAGACGAGGCGGACAACGTCTGGGGAAACAAAGGGATTTGATTTTTTGACAATATGAAAATTTTTCTTCTAAAGGCACTCACTTTCAATTTTTTGTGATTTGATTCCATAAAAAATATATTTCAATATAATTTCTGGTAGTTTTTGGACAAGCGATATCTTAAGGCAGAGGGGTTAGGAAGAATACATTTTTGGCAAAATTTTTTGAAATGTTTTGAAATTAATTATTTTTCTAAAACCTTTTAAACTATTTTAACTTCTATACGAAGTGTATGATTATTATTTAGAAATTTTTTTTTTTTGGTATGAGGAGTTTTTTTTGATCGGTCATGTTTATGAAATCCAGTTGTTCAGATAAACAAGTGCTTTGACTGATTTAAAATATTTTCAAGATTATTTGATAAATTTGGCAACATATGAATTTGAAGGGCGTCGAATGTTATAATTCTGATGAAACCATTCTTGTGTTGAAAAAGTCCTCATACCAAACTAGAACTCTTTACAATAAGATTTGCAAAAAAAAATTTCTAAATAATAATCATACAATTCGTATAGAAGTTAAAATAGTTTAAAAGGTTTTAGAAAAATAATTAATTTCAAAACATTTCAAAAAATTTTGCCAAAAATGTATTCTTCCTAACCCCTCTGCCTTAAGATATCGCTTGTCCAAAAACTACCAGAAATTATATTGAAATATATTTTTTATGGAATCAAATCACAAAAAATTGAAAGTGAGTGCCTTTAGAAGAAAAATTTTCATATTGTCAAAAAATCAAATCCCTTTGTTTCCCCAGACGTTGTCCGCCTCGTCTTTGAGATTGGATTTAATAGAAATATAGATCAAATAAAAGGAAAAAAATCATTTGTGTTTGAACCGTTCCCCGTTTTCTCTCTTCGTAGAAACTATGTAGCTTAGAATCAATAATAGGATTCAAACTTATATTTTTTTTCTCGATAATTATATGTACATATTAGAGGCAAGACAGGGTGGCGCAAAATGTTGTAGAGTGAATTATTGATAATTTTTTGTTCAATTTTTTTAAAAATGTTATTACAGGATTTTGTAATGGGGAATGTGAAATGGAACAATACATAATCGAGCAACGAACCAAAATCATCCAACTTTATTTTGAACATGAACGGTCCATTGTTTTAACAATTTGATAATGAGCATTGAAGCCCATTTCCAATTAAACGGTTTCATAAACAAGCAGAACTGCAGGATATGGGCTACAGAGAATCCAAGAGCATTTCATCAACGACAGTTACACCCACTTATGTGTACTGTTTGGTGCGGTGTATCGTCTGAGAGGATCACTGGTCTAAATTCCTTCGATAATAAAGACGGTGTTGCAGTTTCCATTAATAGTGCTCAATATCGGAAGATGTTGGGAAATTTTTAGGCCAGCTGTGGAAAACCACGATTTGGTTCCAACAAGATGAAACAACAGCGCATACTGCAAGGGACTTAATGGCTCCTAAATAATACAAAACGTTCATTTTGTGTCACCCTGTATAAGACCATATTTTTTTTGCTTTTGAAAACCAGCCATGCTCTTTTGTAGTTCATTGGAGCTTCAAAATGTTTCAGAAATTTTTTGGGGGAATAAATCACAATGAAGATCGCGTCCCATTCCTCCAATAAAAATCACGCGTTCTACTATGTTAACTTTAGGGATTTTTTTTACACACGGATAGGAAAACACAGCGTACACAAATTTTATATATAAAAATTCCTCTGTTTATATACTCTGTGGTAATATATATATCTATGGAAAAATCTAGATTTTTAAATCTCTTTTTTTACTCATGAGAAAGAAAGTCGAATTAGTTGATATTGCTAATATTTTAGTTGATAATTCCGAAATATTGAAATCAACTAATTGAATTAGTGGTTAATTCTAATAAATTAGTTGAAGTAAACAATAACTTGGACATTACAAACAACTAATTCAAATTGAAAAAATCAAATAAAAACAATATATCCAAAGTTTTGTGTTTTATTTTTTACCTCACGGGAGTAAAAGCATTCTGGGGGTTTGGTGAAAACGCAGCCTTACAGAGTCCTTGATATATTAGAAATTGAAATCAAACTTTTTTTTTGACCATTCATGTAGCTCAATGGAATGAGGGCCGAATAATTGAAATCGTCAAGTTGTAAACTTTTAACATCCCTTCTTATCTGTAATTAATTTATACATAGTCTTATAGATCTATGAAGTATTGAGATGTAAATTCACCGCCCTCAATAATTCTTATTTCTTTTATATATAAAGAAATTTGGGGTTCTTAAATAATAATAAGGTGGATCCAAAAGATGTTATGATCTGATTAGGAACGTAATTGATTGTGTCACATCTTATATTTTAACTATATGGTTCCAACTTGCGGCACGATATGTGTACAATATATTGAAAGTAATCCTAGTGCGGATTGTATAATTTTAATTGAAATAATTTCATTTAATACTGCAAATTCAAAAATGGGATTCTATAGAGACAAACATGAACAGATTCTATAAGTTCCTATAAATGCAACAAATTATTTTCTGTATATTAAAATTTCAATGGAAATAATCCAATTTCAAAATGTAATCCTATTAACCCATTTTGTCCATTTGTTCAAAGCCTTCTCATGGACATAATAAGATGGATTCATTAAATTCATTCATTCAATAAAATTCGATATTCATGTATAAACAACAAACGTTTATCGATATTAGAAATTTTTTGAATTTAGAAACGATACTTCTGAAACAATTTGCATTTATTCTCTAAAATGTATTTGAATTTATGCCTCAAACATAGTTTCAACTTCTATAATTTGTATAGTTTTGTATTATTTTGTGCGAAGATAATACAAAACTATAGAAGATTCTTCACTAGAATTCCCAAGTTCCTAAATACATTACTATATATGAAATCGATTTCATAATGTTTAGAAAATATGCTTTGAATGTGAAGGATGAAAGGATGCATATCATTCAACGATTCAAGGATATTAACTTTTAAATATCAAAATATTAAGGGAATATTAGCATTATTGTGAGGAATGAATTCATCCTACTACTTTCTATAATTTGAATTGAATTCTAGAAGAATATTTTGAACGGTTTAGATCGAGATATTCAATATACTTACAGGGTTTCTCATAAAATATTGTGGGAGTTTTAGGCTATATGTACAAATTACAATTACTACAAACAATTGTTTGATTATGGTTAATTAAAATGTACTGAGAAATAAAATTTATAGTTATATATTGTTAGTGTTGGGTCGAAATAATTAGCATTTATGTGGGCCAGGTATTTAGAGACATTTCTTGAGACTGAGGGGTTTCCAGCCTTCTACTAGCATCGCATTACGATTAAAAGTAATCAAGATCTTGAGATGAAGATCTTCACTTAGGAATTTATGTGTCTCAAGATAGCTTTAGGCATTTCTTTAATAGTTATTACAAATAATTCGCTTTGAATATGGTTTATAGAAAATGCAAGTTATCAATTGATGCATTGTTTGCAGAGACAATGAAATGTTTATGACAATAAAAATAAATAAGAAGTTTTGTATTCAATTGTTGGTTCGGCCTTTGACAATGTTATTATTTTGTTTCTTATAGTATCATCTATTATAATTTTTAGTTTTATTATCTGTCTATAGTCACTTTATTGCAGTGACTAGAATTATTTTCAATAATCTTCTTGTAACTTTAGAAATATCCTGTCAAAGTCTTAGAATATTGCACTATATTTTACTTGGGATACTTGGTGATTCATAAAATCATCAAACAATGACAATAAAACATTGTCACAATACAAGTATTCTAAGTAAAATAACCAACACAAAAAAAACACCACACGACAAAAACAATTCTTGGAAATATTCAAGAATTTGTAGAGCTTTCGAGAAAACTCCAAAATGCAATTGTTTACACAATCGATAGAATACAATACACAATGAATCATCCATCAGTGTCACAAACCCAAAGCAATGATTCAGAAGTATTTTATTTGTGTATGGAATAAGAATTTTCTAGACGTTGCCATCTAGCTTTAGATAGCCAAACGACCAGTCTTTTCAAGAAAGTTCGCGAAATAGACCAATCTGATATAAAAAGCGCTGTGGGGTCGAGCCTGAAATCATTCTTAATCGATCAGTTGAAGTGAAAAGCTTCGTCAGAGATTATACAAAGCAGAGATTGGAAACGAGATTATTTTTGTGAAAGTAATTAAAATAGTGAAGCTCTAAAACTGTGATAAATAATTGTAATAATTAAATTATTGAAAGACAAATATTTTTAAGACTAATTGTTAAGCAGAAATAATTACAAATAAAGTTTATACACTAAGTTCACATAAATAAAAAGTGTTATCATTCTAATAACATCGAACCGAAAGACTAACACGTCACATTGGTGTCAGAAGTGGGATTATTTATTGTGAATCAGTGCAGGAAAGACAATTGTGCTAAATTTTCTGCAAGAAAATTCGAAATTAAACTAGAAACTTCTGTGGGAAAATTTCGAAGAAATTCGTTATTAAGAAATTTGAGAGTATAATAATTCGACTGTGTGAGAAATTTCGGGGGCGTACAAGAAATTTTGTATGAGTTGTATAAAAATTTCGATTGTGCGAAATTTGAGGTTATACGTCGTGTATCGTGTGAAAATTTCGATTGTACGAGAAATTTCGTAGAAATAAAGATTATACTGGGAAATTTCGTGGTATTTAGATACTGTGCGAGAAGTTTCTATAGAACATAAAAATATTTGAACAATGGAAAGTAAACTATTAGACAGCTTGAGTACATCAGAACTATCCACAGTTCTGCGTGTGTGGAAGTCAGTTTCCACGGGAACTAAAACAGAAAAGAAGAAAAGAGTAATCGCTGAATGTGCAATAAGAGAACTAGACATTAGCACATTCGACTTTAGTGAAATTCTGAAAGAGGAAAAACAAGAAGAAAACACGAACGAGGACAATGACAAGTTCGATTTCAGTGAAGAGGGTGCAAAATCAGCGGAAAGTGATAAGTTCGAGAAGTTTATGACCCTGCTGATGAATAAAATGGATTCTTTGCAAGGCGAAATGAAAACAAATGCTTCCAGTTTACAAGGCGAAATGAAAACAAATGCTTCTAGTCTTCAAACCAAAATGGATTCAACTGCTTCGAGTTTACAGAGTAAAATAGATTCGACTTCTGCAAGTCTTGAAAGTAAAATTACGAATGTATCTGATATGCAGAATGAAATAAAATCTAGTCTTGAAAGTGAAATTAAGTCGAGCGTTTCTGGACTAGAAACCAAAATGGAGTCTAGTATGGGTGAATTAAAATCTCAAGTTGAATCCAGTGTTGCGAACTTAGAAGACAAAATTACTACAGAAGTCTCTACAGTTCGTACAGAAGTAAGTAAAGTTGAACAGAAATTGGAAGACAAAATAACTACAGAAGTCAGCAACGTAGAACAAAAATTGGAACAAAAAGTAGCAGAAATAGAAGCAAAAATGGCTGACATCAAAGAAAATAAACCAAATATTGAGTCATCAGGTAAAAGGATGAAGCCACCAATATTTGACGGCAAAACTTCATGGCCTGTATATAAACGACAGTTTGAAGCGGCTGCTGGTGCGAACGGCTGGTCCGATAAAGAAAAAGCCACAGCATTAATTCTGGCTCTGCGGGGTAACGCAGCCGATTTATTGCGGACAATCTCACCAGAAAATGAGAAAAATTACAATTACATTGTAACACAATTGGACACTCGATATGGGGATAACCACATGAAGGACGTATACCGAATGGAGCTCGTCAACAGAATGCAAGAATCTGGAGAGACACTTCAGGAGTTGTCAGCAGATATTGAGCGGTTGGTATACTTGTCATACCCCGATTATCCCCTGGAGCTGCAGAATGACTTGGCTGCAGAAAGATTCACCAATGCCATTCGGGATGCAGACATTCAGTTCAAGGTCCGGATTAGTGGAAAGCGCATGTTGCACGATGTGTTGGCTGTCGCGTTGACATTGGAAGCTGCAAAGAGAGCAACAAGAGCGGTTCCAATGGTACGAGCTGCTATGGTTGATGAAGACTCAACAGAACTAACGATAGACCAACTAACTGAAAAGATAAAGGCGGATGTGCAGCAAGCTATCCAGGAATTGGAATTGAACGATACTAAAAGAAGACTGAAATGCTGGGGCTGCGGTAAAGAAGGACATTTAGAGCGGCAGTGCCCCAACCAGACAAAAGCACCGATTATGGTATCAGTCTCTCTCCTACAACAGAGTAACGACAGATTAACGACGCAAGGAGTAATTGCTGGTCATCGATGCAGGATCATCGTAGATACGGGTGCAAGTAGATCCATCGTAAACAGGAAGCTCATTAGTAGGAAACACATGAGCAGAAGCAGTAACAGTGTTCTTCAAACAGTTACAGGGGAATCATCTCCGATTCTGGGTGAAGTGATTCTAGCATTGGGGCTAGATGAGTATGTGTTTCGACATACGTTTTTGGTGGCTGATATAATGGACGATTGTATCATGGGCCTGGACTTCATGAAGCAGAATGGAGTGAGTGTAAGCATTGAAGATAGGTTATTGCGATGTGGAAATATTGAGTTCCCGCTAACGTTGGAGGAAGCAGATTCCAGTGACACCAAATCAAATCTACGAGACCAACAAGTTACGTCAGATGCGAATACTGTTGTAAAAGTGAAACGGACGAACGACATTGGAATGACAACTAGAGTTACGGAGTTGTCAAAAAGTAAGGACAAAACGAGAAGGAGCAAATCCAGTGTCGTAGGTACTGAAGGGGCTTTTGAAGAAACGAGTAAGGACTGCAGGAATGTGAAAAAGGTAGTAGCTATCCGTACATTAAGGATTGGAGGCGATGACATGTCGAGCATCCGAAACGCGCAGCTAAAGGATGAAGATGTTGGACCAATCCTTAAATGGAAGAAAAGGGGTCAGCGTCCAAAATGGAGCGATATTGTAATACGCAGTGATACGACAAAAAGTTATTGGGCTCAGTGGGACTCGTTACAGATAGAAAATGGCGTTCTGAGGAGAAAATGGGATTCTCCTGATGGAAAATCCAAACTAATGCAGTTGATCGTGCCTAAGTCCAAAGTACATGAGGTACTTGGTGAAGTACATGCTGGAACTTCAGGAGGACATTTGGGAGTCAACAGAACATTAGCGAAGGTGCGAGAACGATTCTATTGGGTACACTGGCGAGCTGATGTCAAAAGCTGGTGCAGGAATTGTGACACCTGCACAAAAATTGTAGGACATCAAAAGGAAACTGAAACTGCAGTGGGGCAATATGTTGACGCTGAATTCAAGCAAGACACGAGTGAACAGGATAGCACCAGGCAGACTCCACCGGAAAGATCATCTCGACAGCATATACGGGTTCCGGTGGACAAAGTATTTGAGGAACCTGCAAACAACAAATTAAAAGATAGTGACTGCACCAACGAGATGAACTCTTTGGACGTGGTATGGCGAAAGCGAAAATCATCGAAAGTAAAAATGAAGGTGATTCATTCAAATCAGTTAGCGAAGAATCGCGGCACGAGTCCAAAAGATTCTGTTCGGGACGAACAGATTTAAGAAGGGGGTAGTGCACTATATTTTACTTGGGATACTTGGTGATTCATAAAATCATCAAACAATGACAATAAAACATTGTCACAATACAAGTATTCTAAGTAAAATAACCAACACAAAAAAAACACCACACGACAAAAACAATTCTTGGAAATATTCAAGAATTTGTAGAGCTTTCGAGAAAACTCCAAAATGCAATTGTTTACACAATCGATAGAATACAATACACAATGAATCATCCATCAGTGTCACAAACCCAAAGCAATGATTCAGAAGTATTTTATTTGTGTATGGAATAAGAATTTTCTAGACGTTGCCATCTAGCTTTAGATAGCCAAACGACCAGTCTTTTCAAGAAAGTTCGCGAAATAGACCAATCTGATATAAAAAGCGCTGTGGGGTCGAGCCTGAAATCATTCTTAATCGATCAGTTGAAGTGAAAAGCTTCGTCAGAGATTATACAAAGCAGAGATTGGAAACGAGATTATTTTTGTGAAAGTAATTAAAATAGTGAAGCTCTAAAACTGTGATAAATAATTGTAATAATTAAATTATTGAAAGACAAATATTTTTAAGACTAATTGTTAAGCAGAAATAATTACAAATAAAGTTTATACACTAAGTTCACATAAATAAAAAGTGTTATCATTCTAATAACATCGAACCGAAAGACTAACACGTCACAATGTATATATATGAAACACCCTGTATATAGGTTATGTCAAAGTCAACATATCCATATGTATAATAGGAACATTATTAAAGGAAAGGCAAGGAAGCAAACAGACATAGTTAGGTACTTATCAGATAAGATTTTAAACTAAACCGAATGAAAAGATATCCATGAATGAGTTCAATGACGAAAGAGAGAAGGTTCCTATGCCTTCAATGAAAAGATTGCAAAATAGATACATTCATCAATATATATATGTACGTAAAGGTGAAATTTTCTTATCTATATTATTTTTTTTTCTATTTATATAAAAAGATCCAAGATAAATAAAAAAAAACTAACTCTAAAGGGACCAAAAGATAAACAAGAGACATCATATAAATATATTCATCGGTTGATCCTTTGGGTATCCATATTTAATACATACTTTATACTACTATCCTGAATTGTATTATTTTTTGACCACAATATTGGTCGTTTCGTTATATGCGAAAAGCTATATACTATTCCTTCTGCGGATTCCGTAAAAGTAGAAAAAAAAGCTTATCCGTTTTAACCTTTTCCCTAGTCTATATAGTCTCCATAAATGAATATGTGACACGAATTATTCTCGTATATCAAAAGTTATATATGACACATATTTTTTTAGTTGAGATATTTTCAAGCTTTTATATGGAATATCCGTTTTGTTTGGTTGTTGGCGATATGTTCTGGCTGAATTCTATACTTTTCATATCGTTCATATCCACTTAGTATACTTTACTTGATTCTGAATTGCTTTCTGTACTATAGATTTCGTTATTATTTTGTTCTAACCATTTAGTTCAGAGGTTGAAAACCTTTTTTTTTTCATTATATTCCGAAAGTTAAATTGTTTGTATAACACGTAAGAATTAGAAAAAGGAAAACATAAATATGAATTGGAAAAAAGACATGAATAAAGAATTGTCTTCAATATGAAAAATGCTATGAGCATAAATCAATTGGCGTTTTCGATACTCGAAAAAAATTCTGCGTTTTATGCCATTTTATAAGAGTTTTCAGGGGACCATAGAATTTTTTTCGTTCTTTTCTCAAAAAAAATGTCCACATTTCAAAATTATTGATGAAAATGTTGACCGAGAATATCAATTTCCTCCATCTCTTTTTTTGTCGTCGGTGCCAGAAATTCGGAAATTAAATTTTGAATTTTTTTGTTCTTTTCTCGCAGTTGAAAAGAGAGCTAAACCGAAGAAAAAAATTAAAAATTTTACATTTTTTACTTTACTTTTATTTTTTTTTTATTAAATGGGTTAATTCAAGCATTGTAATTATATAGTATAAGAGCTTCTTTAAGTTGATTTTGCTAAGACAGAAATCGAAACTACGAGAATTTGTATTAACTGCACGTAGCATTCGGGAAACTGGTTCGTTTTCCCGTAATCCATTCTGTGGTACAAAATTTTAAATAAGTCCACTGACCTCAAGGAACGTATATTAACATTTAGCGGCATCTTTTCTAACAGTAAAGGAGCATCAATAGCGCCATTGAAAATTTGATGGACAAAAACAATATCAGCCACCTGACGACGCTTTTCTAAGGATTGCAGGTCAATCAATGTTAACCTATCACAGTACGGGGTAGTAGGAAGGGGTCATTCCAAGGAAGATCTCTTCATGTAAGACGTATGAATCTACGTTGAACAGACTCCAATCTTTTAATTTCACTTTTATAGTAGAGGGACCATACTTGACTGGCGTATTCCAATATAGGTCTAACCAAGGTAAGGAAGAGTGCTTTAGTTATATGAGGGTCCGATAATTCCCTAGACCATCTTTTAATAAAGCCTAATGTAGAGTTAGCTCTATAAACGAGTGAATAATTATGTAGTTTGAAGTTAAGTTCACTGTCACAAATCACTCCCAAATTTCTAATGTTAGTCACTCTACATAGAGGCGCGTCGTTAACATTATATACACATAGACAATTTTCACGTTTCCTGGAGAATATGATAACTCCACATTTGTCGCTGCTGAGCGCCAAATTATTTTTAAAACACCAGATTACAAAATTATCTAAATCGTTCTGCAGATACAGATAGTCATTTAAGTTACTTTCATGTCAGAAACGAAGATATACTATATATGAAGTTAAATTGGAAATGTTGATGGAAACAAGAAGAAACATTGGAACCAATAAGAATACGTTGCATTTTCAAACATATAACTAACTAACTGAATGACAGTTTTATCTCGCGAATTTTTGATTAACCAACCCTGGTTAGAGACTATTTTATGTGGTGCATTTACTATATGGGGGCTTTGCATTGCTGATGGAGAACTCCATGTTGCGGAGTAGTAGAGAAAAGTAAATAACTGAATTGGGTTGTTTGGCTTTTTTGGTCGTTTCATGGATAGAACGATAGAGTGTGATGCTGTGTGATAACCATCGTGGAAGTTTCTATGTATCAACGAATATATATATAAAATACCTTCTATCATGTTGTAGAGGAGAGCTTTTCTATATATCTATAAGAAAGGTGATACATAGTGAATGATTTTGAATTAACAATGGAAAATTGGATATGCTGGATATATACGAGAGTATTGCTCAATAGTAGCAATTCGAGACCAAAGTTTATGGTTTGGATATATCGAAATGAATGCCGTGTAGATATGATATACATACCTATATAGAGGTTAGGTGTATGATTTAACGTTCATTGAATTGTTTATTTCTATTTCTTTTTTTTAAATATATATTTTTAAAGGTTTTGTAGGTTTTTATGCTATTTCTACATATATAACACTTTTGACAATTTACCGTTTTTCGCTATTTGATTGAATATATTGAATTTACAAACATTTTATAGAATATTGAATTCTAAACAATTTGAAAAGTTTTTTGAAAAAATACTACTCGTAGATTAGGTGAGACTTGGTTTATTAGAGTCAGGGAATTATCTTCATATTATTTTATGTTAAGATAGCATTTAATGGACGATTTTTAGGCAAATCGATTGTTTGTTTCTTTCCAAGATTCTTGTCAAAACAAACCAATGAGTTCGAATCTAAATGTAAACCTATACCTTGATGTCCAAGCCATATGGGCAACATGATGTTCAGTACTGTTATTGTAAGTAAAATTCAAGGAGAATAAATATACAAAGAGTTTTATTGTAAAATAAAGAAAAACCTATGTGTAGGGATATTAGTACACAAAAGGAATCATTATAATGCATATTCATTGAAAATCTTTTTATTAGTCTTTGGTTAAGCTGAGCAAACAATATAAGTAATGATCAAATCATGGTATGAATTGAAAGATTAGTGCCTTTTCAATTGTCCTATCGATGTCGTTCGATTTAAATCTGATCTTAATTTAAGTCGTATGTCTAAATACTTATAAAAAGTTCGTTTGGAATTTTGCAAGTAGTTCATTCTCTAATTCAAAGTTTGTAAATCTGACTGATGATTTGGGGCTGTCGAGCAAGCTTCTATGTTAGTCTCTTCATTATTTCGAATCACATTAAACAATTATGTACTTCATAGAACGTATTTCTTTGGAAATATGTTCTGCAAAACTTTCAATTTTTTGTGCTTAATAATTCTAGAAATATTTTATCATTTTCCCCGATTGCACATTAATCACATTCGAAAAAGGTCCCTGTTCATTTATACGTGTGTGTTCTTTCGTTCGTGTACAAATAATTGTATCTACTATTTTCGCTAGGTGATAAACAATAAAACATTTGTAAGGTATTCGATTTTGTAGCAGTACCCTAGACTCTCCTATGTTTAAAACTATTTTATATATTGTTCATATTAGAGATTATTAGGGATTTTTGGTTTGGTTTATATGTTTTTTATTTTAAATATATTTAATGAAGAAAATAATGATGAATATTTTCAGTGAATTATGAATGAAAAAGGATTTTTCGTATTTCACCACAAAAATACCAGTTTTACCGCATTTTATATTGATTTTGGTTTGTAATATGATTTATATTATAGAAATTATTCCACACCGAAATTTATTTACCATGATATTAGAGAACACATTATTAAGAGTTATATATTATATAGATGGACCCAAAAGTCATTGCGCTATTGATGACGAAGAAATAAAAGCATTGATATTTGATCAAATCCAATCGACGTTTAATAACACAGGATATTTCTCAGAATCTTATTATATCGAAATCGAGCGTTGAAAATCATCCAGAAAAGAGTCCAGAATTGGTGAATCGAGAATTTCTTGTATTAATATTAGACCACATGTAAATTTGGTTACTTGTCGAAAATTGGGAAAGTTTTAGTTCAAACTTTTGATGCATCCACCTGTACACTCCTTGCACCATCAGACTAGTATTTATTTCAGTCTCTCTAGAACTCCGTAAATGGTGTAAATTTGAGTTAAAAAGAAGCTTGTGAAAATGATTTGTCACAGTTTTTCACTCAGTAATGGTACAGTATTAATATACAGTAAAAAATCAGTGGAACAAAATGTGAAAACTGATGAGTGACCTCGAGAATTATTCACCCGCTTTTGACACCCATAATTTTTATTTTCCGTGCATGTATGCTTTTTCTCAATAAAAAATGTATATAAATTCAACCAGACATCTTTTCAGTTAGCTATCATTTTTTTTAGATTACATTATGTTAGTGGAACAGAGATGAATATGCATTTAGCTTTAATAAACAGTTCTAACATTTATGTAAATAATAATTCATACAGGCACTAACACTTAAAATATTTGAAAAATACATGACAACAATTTTCTTCTACTTAAAAAAACCCACGTGCTTATCAAAAATGATGTTATATAGGACTAACACTTGAAAAAAACTTTGGTACAATTTATTCTTACAGGTACCAAAACTTGAAAAAAGTTTAGTACATGGATTAGGCGCTTAAGAAGCACGCGGGGTTTGTTGCTTTCTTTGTTTCATCCATTCTTTTGTCGAAAATGCATAAGACTATTATTGGTCTCCCTTGCTACAATTATTTTATAGGGAGCACGTTGTAAAATATAATATATTTGATTTATAGGTTACTTCTTTCTTTCTAATGGAAATTTTAATTTTCTTTCCTTATTTTGTTTGGAATTTTTTGTTTCTGTCATTTTCAAAGGACCTATTGGGAGGATCGCGTCTAATTTCTCTTCAATTCGGAGATTGTTTACTGTATATTATACTGAGGTAATGGGTATATGTAATTACTTTACCAGGAAAATGACAAAAAATCATTGACCAAAATGGATAATATATTGTTGAATAAAGCTTTTTATTTTCCATGAAAAGCTTGTTTTTGAATTACAAATGCAACGACTTTTTGGCACATACAATAGAAGCGAATACACAATATCAATATTAGTTGGTGGACGTTTAAAAGATGTCTGATGAATTCCTGTCTGATGAATTCCTGTCTGATGAATTCCTGTCTGATGGAACTATGGAACTGTTTTATTAATTAAAAATACACTCCCTGACACTTGATTACCCGCAATTAAATTTTTATCGTCATTTATGGCATAATGGTGCAAATTCTTAGAAACTTTTCCGTAATATTTGTAGCCCATTATTCTATTCTACTTGATGACCCAGATGTGGGAATGACCCATGCTTGAGTGGAAATTCCCGTTTTTGTCATTTTGGCTACTTGCAACCAGACACTTGATTACCCGCATCAGTTTTCTTCAAGCTTGCAAGGCGAACGGTGGTCTTCCAAGAACAATTTATCGTTAAAAAACAAGTGTGTTATTTGTCTGCTTTACCTTAGTGAAGTTTTATTCCGCCTGGACAAAAATGGGGCGTGGTAAATCACTAACCGAAAAAGAAGTTGGAAAAATCACTTCATTGAAAGAAAAAAATTGCTTTAATCTCATAAGAATACTAGATTCGGGCACATTTACAGTGGAAGACAGAATGGCAGCAAGTAATTTTTTCCGACGAGAAAATATTTAATTTGGATGGTTCGGATGGATTTCGACATTATTTTCACGATTTGAGAGAATCCAAGTTGTTTTTCTCCCATCTGTTAGTTCCGTCATTTCATGGAGCAATCAATTTGGTCGTTTTCGAAGGAAGAAACACGTCGGAGGTGGTCGGAGGTGTGAATACTACTTGATCATCCTGAGAACTGTGTGTACACTCGGTGTAGGTCCCACTTTCTCCAAAATTTTATGAGCAGTTGCCGCAGAATTCGATGCATCCCGTAATATGAACCTATGTTCTCGGTCGATAGTTGCTTTGGGTGTGCGTCCTTTTCGATTTTTTCCGTAATTTTCTTTGTTTTTGAGAAGATTATTTATAGTCCAAGGATCTTGATCAATTCGCATGGCAATATCGCAATTGGAATAATTTTTTTCTTTCAATGAAGTGATTTTTCCAACTTCTTTTTCGGTTAGTGATTTACCACGCCCCATTTTTGTCCAGGCGGAATAAAAACTTCACTAAGGTAAAGCAGACAAATAACACACTTGTTTTTAACGATAAATTGTTCTTGGAAGACCACCGTTCGCCTTGCAAGCTTGAAGAAATCTGATGCGGGTAATCAGGTGTCTGGTTGCAAGTAGCCAAAATGACAAAAACGGGAATTTCCACTCAAGCATGGGTCATTCCCACATCTGGGTCATCAAGTAGAATAGAATAATGCGCTACAAATATTACGGAAAAAGTTTCTAAGAATTCGCACCATTATGCCATAAATGACGATAAAAATTTAATTGCGGGTAATCAAGTGTCAGGGAGTGTATATACACGGATATGATTACAAGAACTGTGAATTATATGCTAAACAAAGTTCTCAATTATAAAATAACAAAGTAGGTTATTAATTACTAAGTGTAAAAATAATATGCTGTGTGGAAATAGTTGATAACGCCACAGTGTTATGATAGAATCGTTACTATCTTTATTTGATTGCGTGAACGAAACCAAATGCATTTATATTGTTTTATTACAGTCCTGAAAAGGAACAGTGTCTAATTAATGGCGACCAAAAATATCTTTTATTAGGTTTTTTATGACTTAAAATGTCATGCAGGCGTCGTGTTACCATATCTTCATTAATGCATATTATGTTAAATTTGATTAGAAAGATATGAAAGTGGATCTATTTATTTCATAAAAATAAGTAAATTTCTACTTTTCGAAAATTTACATTTTAATTTCTTCTTCTCTGTTATGCTACAACATTTTTCAATGATAAAGGGTTTTTCAATAAGACTGATTGTGTTTTGAATTTGATAAGGTGAAAACACTTCAAATGTGTTGTAATAAATACTAACAGCTGTTATTTGGACCCAATATAGTCTACAATTTCATCATGGAAACAAGGCTCAGTTTTGAATGAATGGATATGTAAACAAACAACAAAATTCTTCTTATTAAAGTGATTCCAATCAACGAATTCACGAAAAATCTTTGAATCCCCAAAGAGACATTATTTCCCCAAATGAAGAAGGAAATGTTACAGTCAGTGATGATCGCTATTTTATGATCAAAATTGGATAAGTTTTTTTCTGGCATGCAGTTTCCCACGCCGGCGTAACATACCATACTGCTGGTCAAAGAATAAACTTATTGAAATTCGGTGAACTGATAATTTCGGCAATGGACTTATAAACTGGCCTTAAGAAACTGCAATCTAACGCTATTGGATAATTGCTGTGTGAGGATATTTGAAGTTAATCGAGTTCACTCCTGCAATCAAAGTAGATGCGACCATATTTAAATAAAGTTCTATTCCAAACATAATTGTACCAATGGTACTTTAAAAAAAATAATTTTAATTCTATCTCAACACACCGAAGAATTGTGAATTTATTGAATAAATATTTTTCAGGTGTAATTCAGAAGGGTTCAATTATAATTCAGAAAGCACCAAACTTCAAACAACTACATACAACAGAGGAAGCAAACTGTTTGGATAGTTGAAACTAATTTTAATTTGTTTTGTCGTCGAGCACAGCGCCGTTCAAGAGCTGGCACCAGAGCAGTTCGACATCTTCCAACAGCAAGAGGTCTTAAAACTCATTTATAATTGGAGCAATTTCTTTGGCAGGCATATTGTATAGCTATGAAACGCAAGAGAGGTTCATTTAATTCCGAGTTGGGTAACGAGATTAATAAAATAGTGGCAAGATATGGGAAATCAACCGACAGATTTGGTGCTTGTTTCAGACAACGCGGCCTGCCATCCAAGTTTGAAAACAGTTAGTAATAGGACAACAGCAACTCTGTTGCGGCTAGGGCCCGATCCTCCAATGTTAAATCCCATTGAGAAAATTTGATCAAAAATCAAGGCTGAAGCCAAAAACAATATTCGAGTCTCCAAAACTATAAGGCCTCGGGTTATGGATCAAAGACATGTCTACTTAGAAGATAGTATTGATCTTGCCAAGGACACCGTAAATAGAGGTGATTGTGCTCGTGCCGTGCAGTACTCTACAATTTTGATTTCGTTGTTGTTTTATTTAATTTTATAATCATTAATCATAGTCACTCTTATTTGAAAGACCCTGTATTTATTTTAACAAATTGCTTTTAATATCAAACTAAATATTCTCGTTCCTCGTTGATAACAATTTGTGCATTCGCAATTAATGTAAATAATTGAATTTTTAACTGATTCTTTTCATTTCTTGGTAATTTTCGTATCATTGTTGTAATTGTTCTAGCAAATAATTCATCTTCATCATCTTCCAGCCACGGATTTATTAATGTGATTTGTTGGTGCTGTTGTTCTGGCCCTGGGCTACTCAGTTTTTGTTCAATTTGAAAACATTCCTTAAAACATTGTTCACGTAAAAATTTCCAGCCAACACAATCATTTCCTTAAATTTAATTATTAAATCAAATCAATTCGGATTTACCTTAAATATTTATAAATTGAAAATATTACCATTTTTATTTGTGCTATTAGAAAATGTTACTTGTTTTGTTGAATTCATTTTTTTTTTCTTTTCTTTTAAATTCGTTGAATATTTTTTCTTGCCTTGGAATTGTATTATTTTCTTTTTTTTTTTTATTGATTTAAAAGAAATTTATTAGTTTTCTTAAAGAATGTGAAGTTCAAGATCAGAAAAAAAGAAAATTCAATCGAATTTCCGGGACTTATTTACTGATTTTTAATAGTAATTTTTATATAAAATTAATTTTGTTTAATTGAAAACACTTTCGTAGAATGTTGAATAATTTTAATTTCTTTGTTTTAAGAAAAAAAAGGAAATAAATAAATACACTTATTCACTTATTGAACACTTAAGAAGCACTGCAATTGCTTCTTATTTATTTAAAAATATTTTAAAACTAATTCTATCGAAAAAGTTTTGTACAGCAAAGTATAAAACATGGAAATTATTTTATATTTTAAAACAATTTTTATTAGTTTTTGAAAGGAAATTGTAATAAAAAATAGTAATGAATACTTTTTTTTTAATGCAAAAGGAAATTATTTTAATACAAAAACTCATTAAACAAAGAACGAGAATTATTTATTAACAAGAAATGATTGGTTTTTCTTTTCTTTTTTTATATACTTGATTTAAATATATTTTAAAATTATTTTTATTTATTTAAAAATATTTTTTAAAATAAGACGATATTTTATTTCAATTTTAAATATTTTAACGAGTGGCAGCCATATTTTTCTAGTTACAAATAGATGGCGCTTAAGAGTATTTACGACGTGTAATTCAATTTTCTTTGATAAAAAAATATGTGTAAACATTAGAAAATCTAAACAAATTTATTCTTGCTAAGTTTTAAATTTATTTTATAATAAAAATATTATAAATAATAAAAATAAATGAAAATTTTTTACTAAAATCAAGTAAAACAAAAACGACGAAAACACTGAGCAACTGAAACTAACTTCATTCTGCAACGAGTTTTTTTGGCCGGTTTAATTGTCAATGTCAAGTGAATCTGATTGTTGATCATTTTGTTAAAATAAAGTTTATTATAAATAATTATCTAAAATGCCGTATGCAAATCAACCTTCAGTACAAATAACTGAATTAACAGATGATAATGTAAAATTTGTGGTTGAAGATACTGATTTGAGGTAAGAAAACTAATTTCGTATCATATTTTAATGTTTACCACATATATTTGATTTTAATTTGATTTCGTTTATTATTTTAGTGTTACGAATAGTTTACGTCGTGTATTTATAGCTGAAACTCCAACATTAGCAATTGATTGGGTACAATTGGAAGCAAATTCAACAGTATTATCAGATGAATTTTTAGCACATCGTATCGGTTTAATACCATTAATATCAGATGAAGTTGTCGAAAGACTTCAGTATACTCGTGATTGTACTTGTTTAGATTTTTGCCCAGAATGTAGTGTAGAATTTACATTGGATGTAAAATGTAGTGAAGAACATACACGCCATGTAACTACTGCAGATTTGAAATCCAGCAATGTAAAAGTTTTGCCAGTAACATCACGTAATCAAAACGATGAAGACAATGAATATGAGAGTACCGATGAAATTTTAATTATAAAATTACGTAAAGGACAAGAATTGAAATTGAGAGCATATGCTAAAAAAGGTTTTGGTAAAGAACATGCTAAATGGAATCCAACAGCTGGTGTTTGTTTTGAATATGATCCGGATAATACAATGCGTCATACATTATATCCGAAACCAGATGAATGGCCAAAAAGTGAACATACTGAATTGGAAGATGATCAATGTAAGATTTAATTTCATATATTAAAATAATATGATTATTTTTTTTGTTTTAGATGAAGCACCATTTAATTGGGAAGCAAAACCAAATAAATTCTTCTTTAATGTTGAATCTGCTGGAGCTTTGAAACCGGAAAATATTGTCATAATGGGTGTACAAGTTTTAAAGAATAAACTATCAAATTTACAAACACAATTGAGTCATGAAACACAAAATGATGCACTTGCGGTTTAAGTTAAGTTCAATTTTATTACAAATAAGAAAAGAATGTTTTATTTTCCCGAAATAATTATGAAATATACACAGATTTTCGAGAAATTTTTGTTTGCCTGCAGATTTCTGTCTCCCACCTTCAAAATTCCTTCTTAATATTCATCTTCATCATCGTCTACGTCACCTTGTGCCGCTTTATGTTGTTTATGCATTAATTCTGCGCTCTGCTGTATAACAGCGGCTTGTATGCTAAACCATTGAGCTTGTTCAGCGGCTGCTTGTTCTTCTCGTGCTTTAGCGAAGAGTGCCTGTTGTTGTCTTAACAATTCCTCTTCTGGAATACCTAAATTTTCCAGTCGTGTACTTTGTCGTCGACGTTTTGCAGCCACTTCTTTACAATCATTCAAAACAGTTTCGGCATCTTGTTTATAATCACGAAAACCCAAACGATCTAACGCCTCCAAAACATGTTCGGCATTTATAGTTTTTTTATTTCTTTGATTACAAACTTCATTCGCCTCAGAACTTATTAAATGAATAAATTCTGTACAACAATTAAGAATCAATTCACGACTTTCATTTGCCACACGAACTGAAGGAACCTGTTATAAACAACAACAATAGAAAAAGATACTAAATACAAAAGGTTATATCAAAAAAGAAAGTAAATACTTACCAATTCCTTAATTATTTTATTTATGCTAGCACGAGGTAATGTTAACTCATCATCATCAGCGGCAGAATTCGGACATAATTCGTCGTGTGGACTTGACATGGTTTTTATTTTAAAATAATTTTTTCAAGAATTTCTATTTATCCTAGCGTACTGCCAAAAAGTTTTAAATTTGAGGTTATGTTTATGTAGAATTTTTGGAAATGGAACAGAATTTGAAAATCATTTGACATTTCAGATTTGATGTTATTTAAAAAGTTAAAAACAATTTGTTTTGAATTTTGCTTTTTAAAACAAATATTCAATTTTTTAATGTAAAAAAAGTTTCTGAATTCTGACAAAAAATTGCATACGTAAAAAAAAACTGAAAAAGTACGCCGACAAGAAAAATGCGTGGTACAACCGGGATTTGGGGGAAATTTAAGGAAAAAACTTTGTTGATCTTGTGAAAACTAATAAATAATGTTAAAAATGGAAAAGTTTCGACTGGCAATGAGGTCTGATTGCACGCAGCTAATTGAAACATTTGCAAGCCATGGAAGTACTGATTTTAGTAACTTTTGTAAAGAATGGAAAATAATGCATTTTCAACATGTTTATTCGTAAGATTTGTTTTTTTATTAATTATAATTATAGTCAAACTTATCTTTAGGTTGTACTTTTATATTGCATTTAGCTTATTCGATGTTTAAAAAAATGTATTTTACTAAAAACGATATCATTCAATTTATATATTACGTATATATGGGAGTCGAAATTTTGTATACAAAGGTTTGAAATACCGAGTTAAAATGTAGCCGAGAGCACAAAAAATGGTGTATTAATACATTTTTATGACAGAGGGTTTGATAAGACTTACAAGTGAACCTTGACAAAACTATTGGCATTTAAAGAGACTGTCAAAATTCCAGATATGCACAGAAATTTAAAACCGATGTATTAATAAAACAATAAACATCTAGAACTATGTAACAAAAAAACTAAAACTATACTATAAAATTCTTCTAAAATGACTTTGGTCTTTTAAAGTATATGCGATGGTGCCAGAGCTGAAAATAGTACAAATGAGTGCACTTCTTGCTTAATAGCTCTAACCAGCTTGTCGTTGGCTGTGGGTGACTATTTTCTACCATCAATCACGTTGTTACATAATAATTATTACGTGTATCAGAACATTTTATTGGCGCTGACGAGGGAATAGATAAAGACGTCTTTAGATTCTACATTCCTCCGGGTAATCAGCGGGCGGAGACTTAAAAGTAAAAAAAAAAATTCTTTGGTCAAAAGAACCAAGAGAAAAGTTTATTTAATACGTTAATATAACTTGGAACAGACAGACGGATAGATACTTTATGCAAGTTATTGCATTAGTTCATTGAAGTCGAAAATCTCCCTCATGAAATCTTCTCTGCCTACATCCTTCTTAAATTTAATACACCATTACTCAATGTGAATTATCTATACTATCACTTCAGTAAAAAAAAAAGTTTATTAATAATCAAAATTGACAAATTTTTTTATCCATTCATTTTCTCTTCTTTATTATTTTACTATAATTTTCAATCATATAATATTTATGTCACCTTGGACAGAATTAATTTTTCATTTTAATTCTTGTAAATATATTAAATACAAAAGATTAATTTTAATTCTAATTTCTTAAATCTATTAACATACAATTCCGTTAATTTCTAAAATATCTTTTTGTTCAAATTTTGTTAATAATTCTAACCGTGTACGATATCGCCTCCAGATGAAGTCAATAATTTAATTATTCAAGCAATGGACTCATTCCTAATATCAACAACACCACATTAATAACGAAGATCTATACGTGATAAGGGTAAAGAGGACCACAATTCGGAATTTCTGCATTCATTTCTGTATTCCTCACAATTAAGAGGTAGTTAACCGAATATCGTTTATCTTACGATCACTCTTCCCAAAGGTATTTCTCATTCTACGTGAATATTTAAAAAAAAATCCATTTTGTCTCCAAAAATTATCTCAAAAAAATCCGCAACTCTGGAACGTTAAGAGGACGCACCCTATATTGATTAATGCGTACAAATCTATATATATATATATACATTTCATACACACATATTTCTTCGGCTTTATTTCAGTTATTATTATTTATACATTTCTTTTGCTAGGAATGAACTCAATAATAAACCGTTGCCTCGTTTTATGAACCCACGCTGATTGATATCATCATTCTAAATCCTTTATGGTTAATACTCCAACACTTTCCATTAACTAATTTATGTCCTATTGGTTAACTAGTTTTATGAGAATAAATGTATATTTTATTCGATAACTCTGGTATGATTGTGTCGACAAGTATCCTAATTATGTAAAATAGAAAATTGTAACTTTTTTTTAATCTTAAAAGGAGTGTTTTTATTAATGATATAGTACTTGAAATCAGTTGAAATATTATGTTTAGAAATGTTTAATGAAACTAAAAGACACACCCAAATTCATTAAATAAAATGTTTATACCAAAAATTAGAAAATATTTTTTATTAATTTGAATACTTTATTTCTTTTTCAGGAATAAGCTTTGATCATCAACGTAATCTGCCCTTTAAAAGCAAGTAAATACATTCATTAATTTTTAGCTGTTTTAGTGAAAATTTTAATTTTTCTTGTATAAGTTTTCTTGGGAACTTAAATTATACTATAAGACGTTGTGTTATTGAATGGAGGGAGGTAAAATATTGTTAACTCATATTTTTCCTAAACATTGTTCTACATACTTCACATATAAACATGATTTTCTAAAATAAACTAAACTAGATTTCTTTACATGAAAGGAAAATGGAATTTTGTGTTATATTAAAACAAATCGTTTTTTGAAAACAATTTACTATTTTTTAATATTTAAAAGGACCGACCTTTTTAGTTAAACGGCTAAAAATCGACGTTTTCGTCACAACAATTTTGTCATAGCAATTTTAACTATATTTGAAGCCTATTAAACATATTTTGATTGGAATGCATTTTACACGAAAATTGAGTGCTAATAGTTAACATTTATTCATGATTAAAAGCTAGAAACCAAAATAAGATATACTGGAAAAGGATCTGAAGCAAAAAAAAACAAAATTCTTGCTAACAAATTTTAAATTAACTTTTAAATCATATTTTTTGAAAACTTTCCAAAAAAAAAATTTCAAATTTATTGTCGAAAACTTACCAAAACTTCATAGTATTTGTTAAACTGTATATTTGTATATTAGTTGAAAATAATGTTCTGACTACTTTTGAATATTTGAAATGAAAAAGAATTTAAATTTATTTTAAAAACTTTATCAATTTTTCAAGAAAAACCAATGCAAATTTTCTTATATTTTACATTATTTAAGATTGAAAAATTTAGTCAATAACGAAAAAAGAAACTTTGTTTTGTTAGTATTATAAAAATGTGTCTAAGTTAAAGAACAACAAAAATAATGTTATTTATGATGATTAAAGCAGAAAAAATATCATAAAAGCTGTCGAACCATTTCTATTAGATATTTTTAAAAAATATAAAACTTGAAAGCGTAATATTGGATAATGAATTAGTTCTATTTACCTTTTATATATAAAAAAAATGAAACAAAATTATTTGTTATGAAAGAAAAAATTTTAAAATAATTTGGTTACTATAGACCGCGAGAAAGAAAGTTTTGTATTTGGTAACTTCAGAATTGGTTTTTGGACCGTTTTCTCTTACGAGTTTCGTAATTTTTTAGATTATGATCTAAAATACTTTTTCATCACTTGGCCCAACAAGGCAAGATAAATTGCTTTCGAACAATATAGTTTATCTTGTTTGGAATTCATTTTTGTCTCAACCAGTTTCCCTGAACAAGCTGGACTGCAAATTTCTCTCTAAGTCTATATTTCGCATTCTAGTTTGTTCTTGTGGAAATTTTGGTTCGGCAGTGTGTGTCCGTCCTGATGGTCGCTTACAATTTTAACCTTGGGAATTGGGTTTTTAACCTTTTTTGGGTGACATATATATGGGCCGTGTTTATGGACACTGTTAAAAAGATGAATTTCAACGTTTTACTTGTTAAGTTTGGGGTTTTCGAAAATGGGTTTGTTTGGCCTTTCAATAATACAATTTGGAGGCACGCCATCGACCTTGTTTGTTAGGAAAATGAGCAATAGTTTCAAGGTTTTCTGTCTCCATTGCAAGCGTATCCATTGCAACAACATTTGCGTTTAGTACTTCCGGATTTGAGTTCGAATTTTCTATCATTTGTGTACCTGGTTTGCTAGGAAATTAAGGAATAGTTTCCAAGTTTTCTGTCTCCATTGCAAGCGTATCCGTTGCAACAACGTTTGCGTTTAGTACTTCCGGATTTGAGTTCGAATTTTCTACCGTTTGTGTACCTGGTTTGATAGGAAATTGAGCAATAGTTTCAAAATTTTCTGTCTCCATTGTAAGCGTATCCGTCGCAAAAACGTTTGTGTTTAGTACTTCCGGATTTGAGTTCGAATTTTATACCGTTTGTGTACCTGGTTTGCTAGGAAATTGAGGAATAGTTTCCAAGTTTTCTGTCTCCATTGCAAGCCGTTGCGACAACATTTGCGTTTAGTACTTCCGGATTTGAGTTCGAATTTTCTATCGTTTGTGTACCTGGTTTGCTGGGAAATTCAGGAATAATTTCCAAGTTTTCTGTCTCCATTGCAAGCGTATTCGTTGCAACAACCTTTGCGTTTAGTACTTCCGGATTTAAATTCGAATTTTCTACCGCTTGTGAACTTGGTTTGCTAGGAAATTGGGCAATAGTTTTCAAGTTCTCTCTTTCCATTGCAAGCGTATCCGTTGCGACAACGTTTGCGTTTAGTACTTCCGGATTTGAGTTCGAATTTTCTACAGTTTGTGTACTTGGTTTGCTAGGAAATTGAGCAATAGTTTTTGAGTTCTCTCTTTCCATTGCAAGCGTATCCGTTGTGACAACGTTTGTGTTTAGTACTTCCGGATTTGAGTTCGAATTTTATACCGTTTGTGTACCTGGTTTGCTAGGAAATTGAGGAATAGTTTCCAAGTTTTCTGTCTCCATTGCAAGCGTATCCGTTGCAACAACGTTTGCGTTTAGTACTTCCGGATTTGAGTTCGAATTTTCTACCGCTTGTGAACTTGGTTTGCTAGGAAATTGAGCAAGAGTTTCAAAGTTTTCTGTCTCCATTGCTAGCGTATCCGTCGTGGCATTGTTAGCATTTTTTTTGTGAAGTTTTTTCAAGCAACTTGGTATTTTTTCGTGGCATTTTTTTCATTGCATTTTTGTCGTATTGGTGGCCTTTTGAGTGGTTTTGGCGCTTCCTATGGTGCATTGTTAGCATTTGCTTTAGTGAAGTTTTCAGGCAATTTCGTGTTTGTCCATGGCGTTTTTCATGGAATTTTTTTTTGTGTTAGTGGCCCTTTCGCGAGCATTGATAGTTCATATGGCGTCACATTGTTAGCATTTTCTTTGGTGAAGGTGTCAAGCAATTTGATGTTTGTTTATGGCATTTTTTCGGATTGGTGGCTCCCTGGTTGGCTTGGCGCTTCCAATTTCACTTCATTGTTGGCATTGCCCCTTGTTGGATTTGGTTGAGGGTTAAAGAAGAAATACAACATAAGAAAATCCCTTTCTCTCTATATATTTAAAATGACAACGATATTGTATTTTGGGGGAACTTTATTAACAGGTCGACATCACACAGGAAAACATTGACTAGCCAACATTAAAAAGAAAAAAAGAAATCACATTTTTCATATTAAAAGGGCGGGACCCCGTGAAACGGATCTAGAAGTACTGATATTTCAACGAACCACTTTCGAAAGCAGGCTGAAAAGCCAAATTAAAGTCTATAAAAAAATATATATTGAATAAGCTTTAATGATGATTTCATTCAAATTTTGTTCTTTCAGGAACTCCACATTTAGTTAAATTACAACATTTTATTATACTTGTATAATAACAAATACAATCAACATTTTGTCAGGGAAAAAAATGTCTAATTTTCAATTTAGGTTTTAGGTTTATTAAAGGTGTTCTATACTGCAGTCTATTCAATGAGAGATGGTGGTAATAAAAGAATGAACAGAATGAATTTGGTAAATCAATTTTGGTTTTTGGATATGTAATAAATCTCTTTATAAATTGTATTTAAAGAAATTAGTTTGACCACACATGGCTTTGCTATCTATCCCACAGAAAGTAAAAAAAATTTGCCAAAATTTCCTGCTGAAAATGCGATATTTTCTTTTTAGCTTTGAATATAAAGTTTCAGGCTAGTGTACAAAATATTAACGTACTGGGGATTTTCATTATTTGCTGTAGTAAGCAGTAGCCAGCAAATATTGAATCTCCTGCACTGATGAAAAAAGGAACAAACGTCTAAGTTATTAGTGAACAGACTGTATACATATGTATATCCTTCTTGAATTCGTTATTTTATACATACAAAATTTAATGGTAGATGGATTTTCAGGTATATAGGCCTTTTTAAAATATCTCCATTGGAACCTTGCGTGTGTTTGCCTCTTTTGCTTGTTACATGAAAATTGAATAAGGCTCGCCAATGGCCGGTATTAATTTCAGAAGTGATCGAATCGAATGAAAGTATTCATTGTATTATACAATAGTCTGTGAACAGGAATCACATTTCTTGAAATATTTATATCCCCTTCAACTCCATAAAATTCAAAGCCCTATTATTAAGTTAAATATTCATGTCCTATGGTACAAGATATATGAGTTTTGTTTTGCATGGAAATAGCCAACAGGGAACGGTATCAAGGAATCAAAAATTGTATCAATTTTTGCATGTCGGTCCGTTCGTATAACTTAAAATTGATTTGCAGATGGCAAAGAAAGAAATAGTTGCAGAACAAAGCCAAACATTTTATATCAAAGAATATTATGTTATGTTGATGTACATTGTTTGATATAATATATATTATATCGATTTGCAGAATAGGTTTACGTCATTAGAGCTCAGACTAGCTCTAAGCCTGAAGAAATTCGCTGAAGGCGCATAAAGTTAAAAAAAAAAGGGAAATGGTTCAAATATACAGCAGGAATGAAACAAAGTGTAGACGCCCTTCGGAGTTTTGTTAAAAACAATGAAAGTACATACTCACAAGAATTATAAATTACAAACCATTGCGAGTTATGCTATTTTTCTAATGTTTTATTTACTAAATTATTTTAAGCTTTCTACTGTGGTCACTAATAATATACGAAATTTCATATTTCCGATGAAAGGATTTCATATTGAATCAGAACGATTATTCATTTGGTGTTCAACAGATCGCATATTCTGTGGCGTTCAACAGAACGATTATTCATTTGGCGTTCAACAGAACGTATATTCAGTGGCGTTCAATAGAACGTATTTTGAGTGGCGTTCAACAGAACGATTATTCATGTGGCGCTCATCAGAGCGATTATTCATTTGGCGTTCAACATAACGATTATTCATTTGGCGTTCAACAGAACGCATATTCAGTGGCGTTCCACAGAACGTATATTCAGTGGCGTTCAACAGAACGATTACTCATTTGGCGCTCATCAGAACGATTATTTATTTGCCGTTCAACAGAACGATTATTCATTTGGCGTTCAACAGAACGATTATTCATTTGGCGTTCAACAGAGCGATTACTCATTTGTTGTTCAACAGAACGTATATTCAGTGGCGTTCAACAGAACGATTATTCATTTGGCGTTCAACAGAACGTATATTCAGTGGCGTTCAACAGAACGCATATTTAGTGGCGTTCAACAGAACGTATATTCAGTGGCGTTCAACAGAACGTATATTCAGTGGCGTTCAACAGAACGTATATTCAGTGGCGTTCAACAGAACGTATATTCAGTGGGGTTCAACAAAACGATTCTTCATTTGGCGCTCATCAGAAGAATTATTCATTTGGGGTTCAACAGAACGTATATTCAGTGGCGTTCAACAGACCGTATATTCAGTGGCGTTCAACCGAACGTATGTTCAGTGGCGTTCATCAGAACGTATATTCAGTGGCGTTCATCAGAACGTATATTCAGTGGTGTTCAACAGAACGTATATTCAGTGGCGTTCAACAGCACGATTATTCATTTGGCACTCATCAGAGCGATTATTCATTTGGAGTTGAACAGAACGATTATTCATTTGGCGTTCAACAGAACGTATATTCAGTGGCGTTCATCAGAACGCATATTCAGTGGCGTTCATGAGAACTTATATTCAGTGGCGTTCGTCAGAACGATTATACAGTGGCGTTCAACAGAACGATTATTCATTTTTCGTTCGATTTAGTAAATATAAACACATATTTGAAAAGGGTTACACCCCTAAATGGACAACAGAAATTTTTAAAATTAGAAAAATTCAAAATACAAATCTAATAACATATCTGATAGAAGATTATCAAGGACAACCTATAAAAGACGGATTTTATGGAATGAAATTACATAAAGCAAAACATCCCAATATTTTTTTGATTGAAAAATTTTTAAAGAAACGTACCAATAAAATATATGTTAAATGGTTGGGATTTAACTCTGAACATAATTGCTGGATTGATTAGAAAGAAACTTTATAATTAAAGCAATTTTTTACTTCAAATATTATTCGCAGTTTCTTTTGCAAGTATTCAGTTATAAATACAAACAAACATAAGTACTTTATATATAGAACATTTTTTTCTAAAGCTCTATATTTTGATTCAAGTGCCAATCTCAACACATCTTTTATTTCGGTTTATTTCAGTTATTAAAATGGGGTCAAAACAAACTGCATCATACTCTGTGCTATCAATGCGCAGATTATATAACGAATGTAGAAAGCAGTTACATTCAAAAATGTATCATACATGAGCGAAATTATAATATCTCCAATGATATAAATACGCTTTCTGCACCATCGATGATTCGTAATAGATGCACTGAAAAGTTAATAAAGTATTCCTACAACAATGCAGAGCAATGCATGATGGACTAGGTCAACGAGATCATCGATGGAATATTTCTTTAATTCTATAGTCCAGCACCTGATCGGACCCCCGATATACTCAAGTTATGACAAATAGTCGAAATCTTTGTAAATTTCCAAATAAATAGAACTTTCTTGTACTGTGGTATACAAAATAGGATCAAAAAATAAAAGCTATAAAATACTTTTTTATTAATAAAATGTTGATATACCCAAGTTATCACAGATAGTCGAAATCTTTGTAAATTTCCAAATAAATAAAACTTTCTTGTACTGTGACATACAAACAAGAGCCAAACCAACCAAGATCAGCACCAACCCAAGTCCATGAAAGCTTCTTAGCATAGACGCCAAAAAAGCTTACACACCCTAAAGCACAACCTAAGTCCAGCACCTGCTCAAACCCCCTCAGATATGATCAAAATGGGGTAAGATGCCAAGTATCGCACTAGCAAGAAATAGGGTAAAAGGGGCTTGTACGGCATTATCGCAGAACCCCCTAGTATATCTTCTGTCTTATACTCTAAATCAGTGCTCCGCAACCGGCGCATTGGTATACCGTGGGACGATATTAGGTGTGTCGTGGTTGATTTTTTATTTTGCGAAGGTGAACATAAACAAATATTCCAACTTCGATACCAGCACTCCTACTAAAAATTCGAGAGGAATTTGTGGAATTGAGGATTGACGGGACTCTAAAACTGAAATTTATCGAAGTTCTATTAAAATTAAATGTTTTCTGGATTTCAGTAAAGGAGGAATATCCGAAGATTTCTGACCAGGCTATTGTAATTCTTCTCCCATTTTCTACAACATTTCTATGTTTAATTAAATTTTTCAACTCTAGTTTTAATAAAAAATGATAAGCGATCATGCTTAAGGGACCTTGACCACGAACTTCGGGTCGCACTCTCAATTATCGAGTCAAATATAAAATGTTTGTGTTCACTGAAACAAGTCCAGGTATTAGATTAGTTATTAAGTAATAATTTTGTACCCATGTTATAATATTTACGTACATTTTTTATATTTTCTATTGTATTGTGCCCCAGATTTTCAGAAAAAAATTAGTGTGCCGTATGTGAATAAAGGTTGCGGAGCACTGCTCTAAATCACTCCTTTTTGACTACGAATTATATTTGAGAATCCAAAATATTCTCGATGATGTGGTAGACATATTCCTGAAGTATTTTGGGTAAATCGTTTGCAGAAAATGTTTTTAAATTTGTAGTTTTTGTTAATTTTCTACACGACCTTTTAGTTTCGGAAATTTTTCGAATATCAAAATTTGATTCTTTTTCATCTTACATTTAATTCGATTTTTTACATTTTTGTGATGTTTTGTTCAAATGTTACTTCTAGTTGTTTTCGGAATTTTTTCCTTTTTCTCAAAAGCTATTTCATCCAATGATGAAATTAATATTTCATTTTCATTTAGATTATTTTAAGTAATAGATATTATTTCACTTTTTGTATCATTCGATGTTGTAGAATTTGATGTAGCATTTTTTTCTGAATTCTTACTAGGAATTCTTGGGGTCTTTCTAATTGAATTTCTATAAATCGGTATGGAAGTGAAAATACTAGAAGTATTAGAAGTTGATGGTTAAATATTTTTATTTTCGACTTCTTCTTTTTTAATTGATAATGAATTGGGCTAAAAAAAATATTGAAAATAAATTTGAGCATACATAAATGTCAAATTACAATTAGTCAGTCGTTATGTAGTAGTGAACGAGAACATATCAAATTTATTTCTCACCGCTTTGTACAAAAAATTAAACATTTATAGCCATCAAAAACATATTATTTCTTAAATATTGTTAATTATGCTAATTGAGAGAATAAATTTGACACACTTAGACACTCCAAAACATTATTCTACTGTTATCTGTTACTCATATTTTTTAATTTAATCCAACACAAACCGTTCAATATCTCGATTCGAACATAAATGGACTTAGGCCACTTTTAAAATAAAAGGTTCAAATCTAATCTGCAAATTTTATCCAAATCGGTGAATTAGTTTTTAAAGCACATCAAAAAAACTTTATGGACAGACTTATTTTATCTTAGCATTATTTCTTTCTTCACTATCATGTGCCCGATTTTGCTCAAATTTAACATGGTATCGTCTATTTACGTATTTAACCAACATAATTAATGTAAACAAAATTGATTGACAAATTTTTTAATTAAATCCGAAAAATTATATAAAAAAACCACAATACTTTTTGGTTTTTGCTTAATAACTTCGCTCCCCCACTTTCGATTTTCGTGAAATGTAATATCAAACTAAGTTAAGGTAAAACCAACTCATATTATGAATTTCATCAATATCAAATATGTCGTTTTTAAGTTATCTTGTATACGGACGGACGGACGGCCATGTATAAATACAACTTTTGATTCTCTACACAACCAGACCCTTAAAACCTTTCTACGATGATTATTTCGATGTGTTACAAATGGTGTTGGAATTCAACAATAATATAGTTGAAATATGTTTTTTATTTTCTAAATAGTTATTATTTGTAAAATTGAAAAAGTCATTCACCTGATCATAAATTGAAATAAAATATTTGCATCCAGTGAATGAATTTTGAAATTAAATTAATCATATTTGCGTTAATTTTGATTAACTAACCAATTTAATTTTTTGAATAATTTTAATACGATATTTTCCATTCAGGAAATAAAAAAGATCAATTTGATTGAGGGCAATACACGTACCTGTGAATTTTTTTCCGTTTGCAATTCGGCATAATTATTATTATTAATTTTACAAAATGTTTTTCAGTTAGTTAGTTTTTTACCAACAAACCGTGCATTGCTCGCCGTAATTTTAGTAATAATTTTCACGTTAATTTTCATACTAATATTTTTGTGCTAAAAGTAATTTTAGTAATAATTTTAATGTTATCAAAAAAATTTTGTGATAATAAACTTCGAATTATTTTTATCAAACATTTTGTATTTTCTTTTTTCAATAAATCCTTTCGGCATTTAACAAATGGAGTGACAAAACTAATATACCCTCTGGTAGTACCTACCATAGGGCATGATTGGATCTATATATATTTGAATAGGAAATGTATTTATAAAAGACAAAGCTAACTAATAGATAATAATCAAAAAAATGTTTTTTTTTTCGTCTATCCTTAATTTTTTTTTATATATTTAAAAATAAGTAAATATTTCTTCCTTCCAAAATTTATATATAAAAAAATAACAATTTTGTACTGAAATCATATTTTCTATTAATTTTTTTTATATATTCATTTTATTATGATCGGAAAAACCAAAAGAATTAGCTTCAAAAAGTATTTTAATCCCAAAAAAATTATATAAAAATTTTAATTATTATAATCTTCAGCCCATTTGACCGAAGCACTTTTAATATAAAACAATCACAAAAATGCCAGCTATATTTCAAAAATAAAGCTGATATATGATAGTAAGCAGAGCCTAGCATGGGAAAATTAAAAAAACTTAACATATGATAAAACGTTATGCAAGTGAAATTCGTTTCCATTCACACTAATCAAGATCATTGATAATCTTTTATGATGGTTTTTTCGGTTTTCAACGTCACCATCATCATTATCTGATGATTATTTATATCTTCATCATCTTGTGATTCCTCTTTTTATCCTCATCCTCGAGTAATTGTTTAGCTTCATCTTCATCGCCATTAATAGTTAGTTGCTGTTAAATTTTTATCACACGCTTCAGCATATGGCAATAAATTTGCATAAACTTCGTGCTAATAAACGTGTTCATTTTTGTACTTACCATTCCTTTTCGATATCCATGTCGAGAGCTGTTTTTGATGGTCGCGTCGCTTTAAATAATGCTTCAAGACATGGTACTAAAGAATCTAAACGCTTTGTTTTTAATGATATATTTTTAATACTGGAAAACAGTCAACTCTTTACATAACGGAGATAATTCTTTTCTTTTATGTAATTGCCACTCTAATTGTGCCAATCTTCTAGCATGATCATAATTTTTTGTTTCATCTGGTCTAGAAATTATATCCGGTGCATTTTCATAGAATTCTTCTACCGGAACTAAATCAATTTCTTCATCTTGACTTTTAAATTGATAACAACGTTATACTTCACGTTTTGAATGATTCGCTTCGTATAATAAATTTTGTAATTGTAAACGATTGCTGTCTACACGTAATTTCTCTTTATGTAAAGCATCACGTCCAGCATGAAAATAAAATAACAAAAATCAATGATCCTTGCATTCGTTTTTCGCTGATTTCTTGTTTTCACTTTAAGTAAATAATGAATTTTATTAAACACAAATTGTAAAAATGAAAAAATTCTACTCACTTTTTCAGTGGTATCTTTTTTCAGAACGGAAATTTTTTCAAATATTGTAATCAATTCGACACAAGTATGATGAAATAATGCCATATTTTATCGGCAGAACGTTTTTGAGCTTCTTGTTCTTCATGATGTAATAGAAAAACAAATTATTTAATTATAACTAATAAAACAGAAATTATGTTCATTCATAATGTAGAAAAAATATTGTTTTATTGAATCTAGTTTGAATCTAGATCGTAGCGCTAGTTACGAAACCTGAACATACATCAAGTACTTCGTAAAAACCTTCTAAAAAGTTGTGATCTAACTTTCTTCAAATTAAAGTATTTCACAAAAGCTAGACTTTAGGTCAGCATTTATTAAAATATTCAATTTCAACATTAAATTATTTAATACATTTTTCACAAGAATTATTTCAAAATATGCTAGACGCTAGATCAGCATTTATTCTTTCTTATAATTTCAAATATTCAATTGTAAATTCATTTTTTGCCAATTCTGTAAAATTAAAAGTATATAAATAAGAATCAAATAGAATTAAGAACATTCCATTTTTATAATCAATTTAATAAAGTTAGAACAAGTTTTGACAAATAAATATTTTTTTTTATTCTAAATCCTTGTCCTAAACTTATTTCCCGAAATCCCTCTTTTTTTTATTTTAATTAACTCAGTCATTTTTTTGGTCAAAATGGGGGCAATTCTTAAAATTCGTCAAAGTTGTTGAAAATTCAGCATTTTCAGTTTTAAATGTTTTTTTTTCGGTTTTAAGGTTTCCAAAAATGAGGCTCTACGTATGAAATAGCTTTCGGCTGTTGATTTACAAAAGACAAAATAAATATTTATAATTGTTATTTAATAATTTAATTTTGTACCGCTTTAAAGGAAATTTGATTTTTGAAATAAATAACACAAACATTTTTTTTGCAATTGGGATGTTCCAGAATACATGAGCATTTAGCCCATTTACAGTGTTGCCCCTCTGAATTCATATTTTTAACGCCACCACTACGACGCACACATAAGCAATAAAAATGCAAGAGGATTCCAAAATAAGTTCAATTTCCCCTGCAAGAGACCCATCCTTATTCTCTATAATCTAAGGTCAAAAATTTTTAAATTTGAGGTTATGTTTATATAGAATTTTTGGAAATGGAACAGAATTTGAAAATCGTTTGACATTTCTGGTTCGATTTTACTTAAAAAGTTGAGAAGAAAAAACAATTTGTTTTGAATTTTGTTTTTTTAAAAAAATATTTAATTTTTTAATATAAGAAAGAGGTTCTGAATTCTGACAAAAAATTGCATACGTAAAAAAATCCTGAAAAAGTACGCCGACAAGAAAAATTCGTGGTACAACCGGGAATCAGGGAAATTTAAGGAAAAAACTTGGTTGATCTTGTGAAAAATAACTAATAAATAATGTTAAAAATGGAAAGGTTTCGGCTGGCAATGAGATCTGATTGCACACAGCTAATTGAAACATTTGCAAGCCATGGAAGTACTGATTTTAGTAACTTTTGTAAAGAATGGAAAATAATGCATTTTCAACATATTTATTCGTAAGATTTGTTTTTTTATTAATTATAATTATAGTCAAATTTATCTTTAGGTTGTACTTTTATATTGCATTTAGCTTATTGGGTGTTTAACAAAATGTTTTTTTACTAAAAACGATATCGTTCGATTTATATATTACGTATATATGGGAGTCGAAATTTTGGATACAAAGGTTTGAAATACCGAGTCAAAATGTAGTCGAGAGCACAAAAAATGGTGTATGAATATACTCGACTAATACCTTTTTAGGCATATGACAGAGGATTTGATAAGACTTACAAGTGAACCTTGACAAAACTATTGGCATTTAAAGACACTGACTATTCGTCAATATTCCAGATATGCACACAAATTCAAGAAAAATGTATTAATTAAACAATAAACATCTAGAACTAGTTATTGACAAGAAGATGCAGTGGCAGTTGCATATAGACTTAGTTAAACGTAGTTATAATACTATTCCTACTCGTGTTATATGGACTGAACTATGCCTTACCATTTACTTTGCCTAATACGCATCTAATAAACTTAAATATAATATGATTGGAGTTTCATAATTACAAAATTAAAGAAATGAATGGAAACTCACGTCTTATATTAACTGAAGATTTCTATAACGAGATATAAGATAGATATAAGATAGAACTGATTCTACTAATTTATAAAATAATTATTAGTAAAATAAGGCAAAACTTCTCATTGTTAAGGAACTCTCACTAGTACTCATAATAACTATTTCTAAAAAAAAAAATACTATATAGACTTCGGGCACGAGGCTATTTTGCAGCTAGTTGCTCTTTTTAATAAACTCTCGTTAGAATTAAAATAGATAAATAGTCGGATAAATATTAACTTGAAGCGCAATTGTCCCTGGACACTTGATTATATAAAAAAAAAAGTACAACCAACAAGGCGCAAATCAGATCCAGTTAATACAATTTCGACTCCATCAGCGTATACAGACATGTATTTTAATCCAATTTCGGTCTGGTTTGAACTCCTCCATGGGTTAAGAGTAAGAATTCGTTTCAAAGAAGATTCGATTTGACGTATTTTATTTACTTAAAAAAAAATAATAAATCTTTATACCTAACAAAAATCTATGAAGATTTAAAAAATCATTAAATTAATTTATCCTTTTATTTTTGCAGAGGTCTAATGCATGATTTTGAAATTATTCAATTAACTGGAGAATTATTACACATAATAAAACGAATATTAATAAGCGATCGACCGACAATTGAACGTGTTGGAGCTTTGTATTTATTGTACACAATTTATTATCAACAACCAACAAAAGAATATTGTAAAATAAAGGTGACGGTCAATGATTGGAAACAGATAAAAGAGTTTCTTGAACATCTTCAAGAAATCACTCAAAATAAACAACCAGAATTGATATTTCATAAGTTATTAAGTTCAAAGGCATTTCGGTAAATTATTTTATTAAAATAAAATAAATTCGAAAGTAATAACAAAAAATCAATTTTTCTTTTTTCTTGAATTTTCAGTTATGTTATATCAGATATCGATTATGGTTTGGAAGGTTTTTTTAATAGTAATAAATTTGTTTCAATTCCTGAAGATAAAACTATAAAAAAAATTAATTATTTAATTAAAACGAACTTAAATGATGTTCTTCATGATCAAAATGGTTTATTAACTGGTTTTGAATTGCTTGAAGATGGTTATAATGAAATGAAAGAAATTTTGAATAAAGAAAATACTAAAGAATCAAATAAACAAATTTTAAATTTAACAAATATTGCCAAGGATTTTAAAGATGATTTAAAAAAACTTGAAAATATATTAGATATTAAAAAAGTTGGATATGATAAGAGCTCATCGGATGATGATGAATCGGAAAATATTAATGATCGAAGAAAAAGAATCAAATCAAAAGCATTTACAGGCAATAAAAATCTAAAAGTATATTTCATTTATTTATTTAATACAATTAAATATTTGTAATAATGTTTTTTCTTTTTAATTAAGACAAATCATGAATATGATATTTCAATAGCTGGTGATTTTATTAAAGTTGTACAAAATCCAAATTGTGAAAGAAAGACACCAGTTCAAAGAACTACACAAATATTTGCCGAAGAATTACCAGAGTAAGTTTTATATGGATTTAGAAAAGAATTTCTTTTTTTTAAATATGAATTTAATATCATGTTTTAGAGAGACTTTAAATGAATTAAGAATACCATCAATAGCTGAAGAAGGTAAGCAAAAAAAATACCCAAACAAAATTTCGAATTAAAAGACGCACCCAAACAAAAGTGAACGAGCAAAAGCAGCAAGCATTTATGAGCATTAGTTAATAATTCAACATGTCACGGATTATCCTTAAGCGAGAATAAGCATTCTTGCATCCTTTTAGTGAGTTATCTATACACAACTGAGCATTTGCAGATAACGTGTTTTCTTTTTGTTCGTTCGTTTTGTTTGGTCGAGCCTTGAAGTATGTCTAAACTGTTTATAATTATTTTAAGATATTAATTCAATCAAATTTCCGAATAAACCAAATATAAATTACATCAATAATGCTCAATAATGATGTACCAAAAAATAATCCAACTATTCCTCCGAATGATACTATATATATATAAAAGAAAAAAATTGATTAATTTTGGAAAGTGAGGGAGTAGTGAAGTACCAATTATTTCTTGTAATGATTTCATAACAAATCTTGTGTAACGTTCTCTGGGTAGATTTATCATTTTAACTATGAATTTTCCTTGTTGGCTGTTTTTATAATCTTCAATAAGCTGGCTTCTAGAAATATTATTTTAAGTTTTATATTAATTTTTTAATTAAATCAGAACTTTGTTTATTCGGTATTTTTAATGTAGAGAGTTTTCAATAGGAATTCTGTATAGATTAATTTTTTATGAACCATTTGTAAGTTGTATGCTTTTTATGGTACTTTATGTTTTATTGTCAATTATTGACAAATATGCTTGTAAATAGTTTCAGTAGCGTGTTGCAATCAAATTGAATTATAATAAGAAGAGTCAATGGTAGATGAACTTACGGAAGTGTTTTAATCCTCCTGAATCGTATGCTGCAATTATAATATGTATTGTCGTGCTTTCGTTAAAGTTGATCTCGGTTTTTTGTACCCGGTAAAGATTAAGTTGTAATAGTTTGGTGAAAAAGGATTATGGATACAAACTACAAAAGGTTAAAATCGGAGGTTAATACATACTAAAATTAACAACAGTATTTCTAACTAGTTTACCCCATATCTCCATTAGTAATTCTCACACAAAATATTTTGTTGCAGCAAACTTTAGTCGTGGAATTTTTATGCTGGGTATTTTATGGCATGTAATTTTAATTATGATGATTATACTATTATCTTGCAATATTTCATGCAGTTAAAAATTAAAGCAATTTATAGGTAATTTCGATGCAATCAAATATTTTATACAAGAAAAAATAACTAATGAAGACGTACAGGCTTATTTTGAGCCCAGTCATAGCGGTCATAAAAAAGTTATGACAATGACATCATGTGTCATAACTTTTTTTTAAAGACTAATTCGTATTCTGACTTGCTCATAACTTACAAATATCATAAAAAAATAGGACAAGTTCTTACCGAAAATATTTTGTATCGCCACGAAATTTTAGGTGTTTTCTAAGTGATTTACTTGCACCATTTTTGTTAGGCACACAAATAATTTTACACCTATAGAAAAATTTTACAGCTATTCAAACATTGCCGAGAGTATTTCTCAAATAACCATGGCAACTCGCTCGAATTATAACAGTTTAAACTGTTATAAATTCATATTTTGGACATGATTATGACTTGTCTGTCAAAATACGAATTTTCGCAGAAGTCATAATTTTAATCATAATATTTGTAGTTGCAAATTTGTTATGACTAAAAATTTGTCACAGCACTAGAATTAGACCTGTTAGTTACAAATAGTCACAATTTGCCGATAATTATTATTGCATATAGTGTACAAGATTTTACAGATTTAACAGCGAAATCTATTCTTGTCTAGAATTTATTGTTTTTATAATTACTAAACCTCTTTGTTATTAAATAGCAGACTTCTTTGATGAAAGAAAAACACGTAAGAAATTTATGTTCGAAAGAAAACTACGGGCAGAATATTTCAATAAGAAGTTTTCCCTATCAAAGAGATCCGAATTAATAAAGTTCTACTAAGCTTTGTTTTTTTTGTTATACCCAATCACTGATATTTTCATTTCATCACAACTTGGAAGACATGCATCCGATTTCGAATAATAATGAATTCGTTTTGTTTTTGAAACAATTGATGCTAAAACCAAATGATTGAGTTCATTTCCTAATATTTAAAAAAAAAAGGATATACCTTTTGATAAACAATATAAACCCTGAACGCCACAATATTTATTAGCTGAAACGAAATTCAGTTATTTACATTAAATATGATTTTTAAAATAATTTACATTCTGTCTGGGTTTTGTAAAGTGTACAATTGCATTCTTCTAATTCGACTTTAATCCTTATTTTTTCAAGACATGATGAAAAACTGAAAGAATTAATATACCGTATTTATAATTATTTTATGTTAGGGAGGATCGGGAACGAATATTGTACTAATAAGTATGGAAATATCTTCCGTATTGTAATTAGACTCATGCCATATTATATACTTTGTGATAGAGACAGCATATGTGTTACTGGTTAACTTTTATACATAGTAAGGGTATTAATGAAATCTGGGAATTTTACCGATCGCGTAAATGTATATTTTTCCGAGGAGTGTTGCATGAACGGGTTCGTGTATTAACTGTGTAAATCTGGTGTCATAAATATAATTTTGTCAATTTAAGTGTTAAATTTGATTAGTTTCGACTTAACTCCGATATTTTTAACAAAAAATTAGTAGTATTTCTTTAGTTGTCTAAGAAAATTCTTTTTTCCTCCTATAATAATAGCCAAAGTAACATATGTGTAAGTTTACCAGGCTATTTACGCACCAAAATTGTCGCGGAAATTTACGAGGTTTGTGTATTGGAGTTTTCATAGGAATTTTGACAGTTCATTTACGAGGTGGGAAAATTATGCAGTTTACACGATTTACGAGGGTTTTACGCGTTTTCATGAATACGCCTAGTATTTTTACATCATAGTTTCACAACAAATCTATAGGTAAGAGCGAGATATCGCTAGGTCTAATCATCAATCCAATAATATGTGTGTTTTTTTTCATCGGGGTCTAGGTCGGGGTCTACTTCATAACATGTAAAAGCAACAACCCAACATAACCCAAATATTTGTCGGGGTCAGAGCCTGTGTGTTTTGCTTGAGTATGTGTGGCTACTTTACTATAAGTACCAGGACTTTGAATCGAAATGTTTTTCGTTCCGGTTTACGGGTACATTCCGCACCGTTTTCTGTTTCGGATTCCTATCTAGTTTTTTTTCGCTTCGATTACGGTTCTCGTTAAAAGCCTATTACTACCGGTTTTTAAAACTTTATTTTTTGCTACTCATACTTTACTTTGCTGATAATTCCTTAAAATTCTAATTTAAAATATTATTTGTGCGTTCGGTACTCAAAAGTGAAAAACATTTCAAAATTATAGATAAAATAAAACAAAATGAATTATTGCAAAATTTTCGATTTGGTTCCGGTTTCGGTTTTACTTAAAAAGTCGGTTAATTCCGTTTTTCGTTTCGGATCCGTTTCAAAGGTCTGATTAGAACGCAAGAATATTATTATTATTTTTTTAAAGATCCGATATGCATAAAATATGCAATAAGATTATTCAAACGCTTTGAATAATCCTCATTTAGTGATATAAAAGAAAACATTTAGGACAGGACAGTATAGTTTTGTAGTTAATAGGTAATGGTTAGTAATTAGTGCTTAATGGTTAGAAAGATATTCTGATTCAAAGAATTGTAATTCAATCCAAGGATTCGAGTATAAAAAAAATAGTTTGGTCTCTCCTATAGAATTAATTAATAACTCTAATTAGTTATTGAACTTTTTATGCCTCGCCTTTCATGTGTACAGCAAGAACATTTTTCATCGATCTTCTTCGTGTTAATTACCGGAATAATGTTGAATTAAATGCCATAAAATGTAATAATGAAAAATAAATTATATATCATATATCATCATTAAAACATCTGTATGTCCTATGGTAGATGCTACTAGAGGGTATATTAGTTTTTTAGTAGTCACTACGCTTGTAACGTATAGATGTTATAGATGTAGAAGTTATATCGATTTAGGCATGTCCGTTTACTCGTCCGGCCGTGTACAAGATAACTCATAAACGTGTTATCCGATTTTGATGAAATTTATAATGTATTCGTTAACTCGATTTGGCATTACATTTCAGCAAAATCGAACGAGGCGGAGCGAATTTATAAAAAAAAACTAAGGTGACCTTTCTTTATAAATACTTTTTCAGATTTATTTGGAAAGTTTGTGCATCAGTTTCATTGAAATTATTTCCATATATTAGATAGGCGATATTGTGCAAAATTTCAATTAAATCGGTTCAAGGATAAGTAGGAAAGGAATAGTCGTAGGAGAAAATAAGCTTGTTGATAAAGTTTTTCGAATGTATTTTGAAATCCGAATTGATTAAAATTTTTAGAATATAGATTTATGCTATGAGAGCCTAGGTTAACTACGAATTAGAGCAAATTTGATAAAGAAGAAACAAAGTTATGGAGACAAAACCTTGAAATATTATTAGTTTTGGCTGTTTTTCTCCGAGTTAATTCATTGAACTATAGATTTGTTAATTACCCGTCCCATTTCTATCATAGGGAATCAAAAAATCGGCTATAGACCAATTTTACGTTACTATATTTCGTGTTTTTTTTTCGTGTTAAAATGTTATTTGTATCAAACATGCAAACGTGTTTTAAACAATTTAATAACAAATTATTTCCATAAAAAAAAAGTTATGTTTTTATGTTACCTGTATTGTAAAGATGGTAAATTTGATGTTTCGTTATGAAATCTACAACGTCTATAATTAATTGGTTGAGATCGAACACTCGGCTTATTGACCATTTCAACTATATTGATGTATAACACTTGTCCATTACCAGATAGTTGCAAATATTTTGAAGCAAAATATGGAAATTCATCGGGACTATGGATATAAGCCTATAAATATTTAAGAATTTAATAGAAAATCTTTTTAAACTGATTAATTACTATAAATTTAATTGTTTGATGTGATTCATAAAGAATTTCCAGTTGATAGTTTTTACTCGTTCGATCCAATTTAAGGGGAAGATTATTAAAGTTATAATCACTGCAAAGCGAAAAAAAACTTATTAAACATATTAATCGATATTGATTTATATTGTTCCTAAAAAACAAAAGATATTCTAAAAATAACTTTAAAGTAATAAAATTGCAGACTTCAATAACAATCTTATGTGATGTATCTCATGTAGCCAATAAATGATTTGAGCAAGATGCATCTGGCAACTGTTATAAACATAAAGCTTCAAGCAAATCCAAATAATCAAAACTATTATCAATTTGAATGCAACATATAGAATAATAACTATTCACAAAAAGTAATGAGACTGATTAAGACAATTTTTATTCATGCAAATTTATCGTGTTTCCTTCAAAGTAATCCCCTCCCACTTAAATAAACTTATTCCAACGTTTCTTCCAGTCTTCGAAACATTTATTATACTCAGCTTCTGGTATAGCCTTCAAAGCGACCAGAGAATTCTCTTGGATAACTTCTACTGACTTAAAACGATATCCACGAAGTGGTAATTTCAATGGAGGAAAAAGAAAAAAATCACACGTGGCCATATTTGCATCATCAGTCATAGAAAACATCCTTGAGCCTCTGAACGAGGTTCGTCTTCGACTTCTTCACGACACTCACCAAATGATTTGTGCCACTTAAAAACTTGTGATCTTGATAAACACTGTAACATTTTTCTATTATTTTTAATGTGTTGGTACAAGAAATTTCGTTTTTTTCACAAAATTTAATGTTAATTCTTTGTTCAATAGATTTATCCATATTAAAAAATAGCCGCAAAAAATTTTTCACAATTACAAAAGACGCTGAAATTTTTAAACTAACAAAGCAAATATGCGACTTCTATTAGCTGTTTACAACAGTCATACCAATCTATAAAATAAATATATACATTGATATTCATTGCGCGCGTATTTTTAAATAACAGTTTCATTACTTTTTGTCCATAGTAGTATATTACAATATATGCGAAGGATATCTACAAAATCATCTCATCCAATGTTGTTTTCAAAATTTTGAATATATAAGTGTCTCTGCTGGCATCAAACATTCAATACAATAGAGTGCCCAACTTGTATTCGCATGTGGCACAGATTTTTAGTCTGTAAACAAAATATTTCGTTATTAGTGTTTGTAAAAAAAGATTCTGTGCGGTATAAAAATACACGTATTTACAGTCTTTTTTTTTTTTTTTACAAACAATAATGACGAAATAGATTTCTTTGCAGCACTGGAATAGTAACGAAACATTATACACAAAGAATTCTCTGTTTCTTTTCTTTGTCGTACTAGTTAAAAAAAGGATATGGAACACGCAACTTCTGGTATAAAACGCCCTTATTTCGCTGGTACCTTTAAGTCTCATATAGCTGTGATCATATGTGCTCGTAAATCTAATGATACATTTAATGTTCATAATACGAAAAGTATTTAAAAACCGTATTCTTTATGCCATTCAATTTTTAACTTGGGATTTTATGTGGGATTGCAAGAATTTCAATAAATTTCGACAATATTTTAAGATTGTAAAATGCTGATCGAACCAAAATGATAAACTTCGTAATGTAGATTATGACAATGAAAAAAAAACCCAGGCACTTACTAATCGTTTATGCTGTTTGCAGTGAAACAAAAACCCATTTCGGTTACATGCGACTTAAAAATTTCTTCACAATTTTGAAAAGTTTTGCCATCAAATTTTACGGCCTTTATAAATTCTCTACAGACTGGAGTAAGCTGAAAATTCGTAAATAAATATATAGTTAAGTTTTGAAAAAGTCGTACAGAGTGTAAACTAACAAAATCTTACTTCTTTAAAAATATTTTCAAAATTTATTCCACAAGTATCATTTTTAGTTTCACATGGTTTTCGAATATCAGACAAAAAATTTGGATTCGCAAATATAAAGTTTTCTATTGCTCGATAATAGGCCAATTCACTAAAAAGAATATATTTTTTTTGAAAAATAATGCTTCAAAATTACTTTCGTTCGTACTCACTTTGTTATATTTGTTATATTATTTCGTTTTAAATAGTTTGCAAAAAATATATGTAAATCATCATTGTATAGGCCTGGAAAAATACAATCGAATTCAAGACTAATTTGGTATAAGAATTAGAAATAATGTGAGTTAATTTTATAATAAAGAACGTTTGATCATATCTTATTGGAATATACTTTATATAATAAATACAGCAGGTTAATTTTGTACGGCGACAATGATTGGTTATTTTCAAATACGATAACTTTAAAGTATAGTTGCTATTAGTTACACTGTTTGGAGAAATTACATATGACTCTATTAGATGCAAAACGAGTCTATTCCATTCTAGATAAATTCAGAGATAATGCAAAAAATGATAATACAGCGCCGAAGTGGTGGCAGATAGAACTATTAGGCCTTTGACGGGAATAATCCCCATAAAAACATCCACAACTTTGCCGAACATTTTAATCGTGTACGACCTCGATATAAAAAGTTCAAAAAAGTTCAAAAATTTGTATCAACTACAGCGCCAATAGGGTGGCAGATAGAACTATTTGGTCTTCGACAGAAATAACCCTCACTATAACCTCTACAATATTGCCGAACATTGTAATCGCCTAGAACGTCCATATAATGAGATTTTTGTAATGAACGTTTCGTCACAGAAAATCCTCACATCATTTTTGCTAGTCGCCCCCATAGAAGTGTTTCACTTTCATTAGCAAATTCTCCAAGTGATCTGCAATTTTGCATCATGATATTGTGGACTACAATCATAAAATCAATCTTTTTTATATGAATATTAAATCTATTTGATATAATTAATTTTTATGCCCTATGGTAGGTACCATAGAGAATTAAATGTTATATCGATTTCTGCATTTCCGTCCGTCTGTCCGTCCGTTCGTGTACAAGATAACTCAAAAATACGTTATTCGATTTTGATGAAATTTGCAATATGAGTTGTTTAACCCTTAATTCGATTTGGTATTGCATTTCGGCAAAATCGGCTGGCGGGGATCGAAGGTATAAAGCAAAAACCAGGGTGACCAGAAAGTTTTATCATGTTTTTTTACTAGTTTTTCAGATTTAATTGGAAAGTTTGTACACGAATTTTATTGAAATTATGTATTTCAATACGTTGACAACATAAATAGGCGATATTGTGTTAAATTTCATCGAAATTAGTCAAAGGGTATCGTAGAAAAAAATAATTGTAGAAAAAAAAAGCCTTTTCATAAAGTGTTTTTTTTGTACTTTAAAAACTAATATCCCGATTTGAATACTTCGTTTTATTATGCTTCTGAATTTGTACTTACCTCTATTTATGCAAAGACTGACCGCTGGAAATATACTTATCCAATCTAAATATGATGTATCAATCGATATCACAACATTATCCTCCTTTAGTGATGAAAACATTTCAAACATTATTTTCATCATGTGATAAAATAATAATGTTAAAGCAATTATCCAAAAAATTCTTGAAGAAAAATACAAACAAAAATAACAAATTTTAAACATTTTCAATTTAGTTTTTCCATTACTTTCCCCAAATTCCGCATCTTTCACCTAAAAATCGTAAACCTCCGATATTGCAATTATTTAGAAAATAATTGAAACGTATTAAAAATTTTTTTGAAAATTTCAATTTTTTCAAAAAATTCATTCTTTTAATTCCAACTTTTTTAGAACGTCTTCAATTTTTAATCAACGATGACCAACTAAACATAAAAATATTAAATTTTTAGTGAAAACTATGAAAATTAATCGCGTTTTTGCGTGATTTTGTTTTTTTTTTTTTTTTTGCTAATGCAATTTTCATGTAAATTCTAAATCAATTAAGAAAAACAACAAAATTTAATTTCAAAAATTCGAAAATATTTTAAAACAGTTTGAAGGAAAAAAAAATACTTTTTTACTTAAAAGTTATTAATAATTATTTTATTTTAAAAAAAGAAAACATTTTAATTACTATCCCTTCGATACGATTGAACTGTGTAATCCGGTTAAAAGGAGTAAATCAGAGGTCCCAAAGAGTTGACTAAGTAGTTGTAAAAGTTTGTACATTTTTCTCTGAAAATAAAATATAAAACAATTTCGATTAATTCAGATTCAGATACTAATATTAATCTAGTTAGTTTTAAAAGGGTTGAAGTTTCTGAAGAAAGGATGTAGGTTTTTCATATGTCTTCCCATATGGTTTGTCATTAGAAATGTCTCTAAACATTTCTAATGTCGAAAAACGCATGAACTTGGTCATATAGCTTTGTACAAATACGTTTCCTAGGAGCAGACATAGTCAGCTTTATATACCATATAGTTATCGTATTTCCATGCAGAGGCTAGTTAAGGTTGAGTTAGAATCGTGTTTCAAAATTCCATCACACATTATGATAAATGGTAATGTCATGATATGAAAGCTTTATTGTAGAATTAGTAAGGGCTACCAGTTTTATCGTTACCTAATAAACAAAGAAACAGTAGAGGAAGTGTTCACAAAAGTGGCCAAGAATTAAATTGGATCTACGAAGAAAAAAAAAATAAGGAACTAGAGGCGAAGAGCTAGTGACCAAGATAACTGGCGAGGAATTGTTTTAGCGGCCAAGCCTCTAAAAGGGAGATAGTATCATGATGATGATACCAGATGTATATAATGTGAAAGGTAATATTGGAATTCTGTTAAATGTCATGTGACTATTAATTGTCGTTTTCATAGATTTTGCAAAGTAATCATTTGAAAATGATAAATTTAAGGTGAGACTTTTTGGGCTGTCACTTTCAAATAATGTCTGGCCCATTATCTAAGTGAAGGCTTAAGTTTAAAGCTATCGATTTGAAATGACAATCTTTCCAATTTATACAATTTCGATTTACGGACAACATTTTCGGAACGTAGTCCTTTCTAAAGTACACAATCATTATTTATATCCTAATAGAAAAATTTGAAATATAAAAGAAAATTTACCTTGTATTTAGATCATTGGAACTGCCCCACAAAATTACACCATCAGCACCGGCCTGTTTGATAGTATTAAACGTTGATAATGTATCAGTTTCGGTGAGATATCTTAATGTGTCCGTGTACATATAACGATGGTAAACATAAACTTCTGGTCTAATTTTTTTTGGTAGACGTTTAGCTAAACGTTTTGCTTCATGAACACGACCGCGTACCATCGAAATACGATTCTTCAAGGGAATATCTTCAGATAAATAAACCGATGGATATATCGCATCTGTTGTATTGAAAAGCCATTGAAGACTATTTTTACAAATAAAATTTGAATTATAATTTAATTTTTTTAGTTTTAAATCAAAACAATTTACTTGTCATTTTCTTTTTGAACATAACCAGGACATGATTCTGGATTATTACCGTGACCATTAAAACAAAGTGGCATTCCAAAATAGCCCCATGTTGCATGTTCACGTAATTTGCGGGCGATTTTAATTGTTTCTTGTATAAATATTCTACCGTATTTTTCAAATCGACGCTGAGCTTCACGTTTAATAGCATTATCACTCCAAAATGGATGTCTCTCTCTCTCAATTTTTATAGATTTAGTTTTATACATTTCTAGGGTGCCGAAATTTTGTCGATAAATTGGACGCCATGATTCAAAATCAATAATTGCTAAACCATCAAAATTTGGATCCGGTATTAATTTATTTATTTGATTTTTAAATATTTGTAAATGATTCTTAATATCCCCTGATTGTGGGACACCACCATTTCTGTAAAAAATTTGTTCTGATGATAAATTTTGTAATATTGCTGGAAAATTTCCAGGATCATATAGCATCGTTATTTGATCACCACGAAAATCATCATTATTATTTTGTATAATTTCATAATTATGTGTAACATTCGGAATTGGTGTTTGATATTTCCGACACATAAACGTTGGAATATTCCAATAGAATTTGAAATCTCTGAAAGAAAGAAAGGATTAACTTTTGATATAAGAAAATATAAATTTACGGAAAGATAATGAAGAATACATAAATCAAAAACCCTAGAACAGTGGTTCCCAAAGTGTGCGACATGGCGTCCTGGTGAGCCGACTTGTTTATTATATTCATTATAAATTTTTCTGGTGTTAATTTTTATTTCTTACTTATGATTTGATTTGGGAAAACTTTAGTTCAAGTCAAGTACAAACAGTTTAGAAATCACTGCCCTAGAACAAAATTTTCCCGACCACTTTTCAAAAGCTCTTTTGATAAGCTCTAAAATATGTACAAGATAAAATTGGCATTGTATTTGATATTTTCAACCAAATAAGAAAACCATGCTAACCCTTATATGTCACATTAGATGCATATTAGATGTTTTTGAAGTAAAACCTCTTTTTAGCGGATTTGTATCTATGGAACGGACATAGTACCTGATCTCGTACTAGCGTTTCATTTTTGAAAAATTTTATAAATTTACCTCTTCGTTATTTGAGGGAATATTTTTGCTAAAAGAAGGATCCCAATAAAATCATTAATATTTCTAAAAATTTTGTCAAAAAAAATTATTTTAAATTCATTTTATTGATGCTGTAAATCTAAAAACACCAACATTTTTTTTTCTTCTAGAAATTAAATATATTTAAAATATCGGGAAAAACCTCTTGCAATTACCAACATTCGTATATATTCGGATATATTGAGATATATCGAATGGGATAGTTATTACTTAGTATGTGCAATAGTTCGATTTCTCAAATTATGAGGGAAATTTAATTAAAAAAACAAATTGTTTTATTTATCACAAAATAGTGAAAAATAAATTAACCCCTCTATTCTGAGCGCAGTCATAGCAAGTTCTGACTGTCATAACATGACTCATTATCCTAACTTTTTTTTAAGACTGTTTAGTATTCTGACCCCGTCATAACTAATAACTGTCATAAAAAAATATCATAAGTTCTAATCAATTGATAAATATGGAACAACTTACACCATTTTTTTTAAAACACAATTAATTTTACACCTATAGAAAAATTTCAAACCTATATAAACATTTTCGAGATTATCCCCCTTATTCTGAACGCAGTCATAACAAGTTCTGACTGGCATAAAATGACGTTATTGTCATAACTTTTTTTTTAATACTATTTGGTATTCTGGCGCGCTCATAACTAACAACTGTCATAAAAAAATATCATAAGTTCTGACCGACAATATTTTAGATCACAACGGAATTTTATATGGGTTCTCTGAGTGATTCAATTGATAAACATGGAATAATTTCCACCATTCTTTTCAACACACTAATAATTTTACACCGATAGAAAAATTTCAAACCCATACAAACATTTTCGAGACTATTTCTCAAATAACCACGAAAGCTCGCTCAAATTATACCAGTTTTAAAGTGTTATAAATTCATATTTTGGACATATTATGACCCGTTCGCCAGAATACGAATTTTCGTACCAGTCATAATTTCAGTCAGAACATTCTTGTCATAAATATTTCTGACCGCAAAACTGTCACAATGCCAGAATAAGCATGTATATCTCAAATAACCATTACAACTCGCTCGAATTATAACAGTTTAAACTGTTATAAATTGATATTTTGGACATAATTATGACCCGTTCGCTAAAATACGAATTTTCGCAGCAGTCATAATTTCAGTCAGAATATTATTATCATAAATATTTATAACAGCGAAACTATCACAATGCCAGAATAAGCGGGTAAGCCACAATATTAAAATATTCTATTTACATATTTTCTTCAAGGGATATACTATAAGTATAGGTTTCTAATAAAAAGTAAAAAATCTTCTTGAAAGAATTCAATCCCAAGAAATCAACAAAAAAAAACAAAAAGAAAGCAAGCTATTTAAAAAATATGAACATACACAAAATTTCCTCTCGAATAACAAAGTGGTAAATTTCTAAAAATTTTCATGGAGGGCTATGCTGATCGTCAGTTAAAAATATAGATCTCAATGCCTCTTGACGTTTCTTACTACTATAGGATCTTTGTTACTAGTTTTTTTCTTCTGAGATTTAATTCATTTGTTAACTACGAGTCCTACTCCTACCATAAGTTATGAATAAATCGGTTATACACCGATTTTAGGTTTCTTTATGTTTTCCGAATATATTCAAATAAAAAAAAATGTTATACGTAAAATTAAAATTAATTAAAAATAAGTCAATAAAATCATCGAAAATAATTAAAAGAAAATTTATTCATACTCACTTTCCACATGCGATTGTTGTTAATATTAAAATTAAAATAATTAGAAATAAATTTTTGATTGAAAGAAATGATTTAATTTGTAACATTTTTTCACGTTTTTTTTCTTGTCCTCGAAATTATTCTTCACTAAAAATAAATACAAAATAGAAATATTTTAATAAATTATTTAAGAAATTATATAATTTTTGTTTCAGACCAAACTATAAAACCAGAGGAAAGTCCTGGAAGTTTACTCGATATTTTACCTCCAACCGAATGAATTTTTAAATTTTGTTTCTTAAAACAAAAAATATAATAAATTGTTATTAAATAATGATGAAATTTATTGTTTATTACTTTTGTTTTAAAAATTATTTTTTATTTCAATTAATTGGCAACCAATACAAATTACAGCCGAAATTGAATTTTCGTCGAATAAATAAATAAAAAAATGATTAAATATAAAAAGATAATCGAATAATAATTATTCATGCGAAATTTAAGTTCAATTGGATGACTAGTTTTAAAGATTCCCAGCCCACCATAAACATAGTTTCGTAGAAAAATAGAAACAAAAGTTATGCGAGTCGAGTGCTCAGCCTTAAGTTCTTGGACGCAGTTAAAATGCTATAAATTTTGTGAATTTTTGGAATTTTGTCTTCTACGATGGTTTAAAGTATTAAAATTAAAAACTAAAATTTGAGACTTTAAGAAATGCATAAAGAAAATGATTAAACGTGCCAGCATTTGAATCAACAATTTAATGGAAAGTGTATCAATATAGATATGAACATGCCCAGGGAAACAAAAGCTCCCCGATCATAGAATAAAACGGTTTGAATGACGGAATAAAATGAAATGTGGCGTTACATCGGGAGATTTGTAACTCTTGGTATTTTGCCTTTTTTAAAAAGACAACTCATTATAGAGTTTTTAAAGAGATAAGCTCAAATACTAAACGTTTTTATGTAAAGTTCAAACGATTCGACCGATTCGAAAAACTCGATGTTTCTTCTATACATATATGGATCTGCGGTCAATTTGAAGAATTTTTGACAAATTAGTCCAAAAATCACCAGAATATTCGCCAGATAGTAGAAAGCGCAGCATTCGTTTCCTTACAGTACCACAAGTTCAGCCTAGGTATCTACAGATTCTAAATACGACCCTGTTTCGATTAGTGCCATCTATATCTCAAATATAACATTGTATAGCTCTGTTAAAAATACAGCGATAAATAATAGTTGTGTTTTTTGGAAATTCTATAAGCCATTAACTCACTTTCTCAAAATTGTGTAATTGGAATAATTTTTTTTTAGACAAATAGTGAAAATAAAACAAATAATATTTTGCGAGACGGCTATTTGAAGTATTTTTTTAACTAAATAAAACACAAAGCAATCAAAATAATAGAAAAAAAGCTTACCAAAATAAGGACGATTCAAGATTCAAACCAATTTTCTGGTAATTTTAAATGTTCCAATTAAAAAAACAAGTTTTGATTTGCACTTTATGGAACTTGTCGTTTGGAATTTTTGAACCGAAAAATAATTAAATTAATCGAAATTATAATTTAGTTAAGTTCAAATTTTACTTATACAACTCTGATCAAAAAGTATTGGGAATTTTGTTGTTTGTCATTTGCAACTGGATAAATAATGAGCTGGAATTAACTGGTTTGTAGCAAGTGTTTTTGTGAAATGGTTTTTGTTTTCTTCTCGATTTTTTTTTCTGAATCAAATATTTTTTGTTAAAAATTTAATTTTTCGTCCCGAAAACTACAAGTATTACAAAACGAAATTGGTTTCTTTAGTGTACCACAATGACTGATTTATAAGAAAATACCCAGTGTAAAATATAAGAGTTTCCAATAACTAATCCGTCCACCGTCTTCAATTTTGAATCAACAATTGCCAACTAAACATAAAAATATTATATTTTTAATGAAAACTATGAAAATTATTCGCGTTTTTGCGTGATTTTAATTTTTTTTTCTAATGTATTTTTCATTTAATTTTAAATAAATTAAATTTAAATTAAAATAAACAACAAAAACTTAATTTCAAAAAATAAATAATTATATATTTTTTCAAAAATTCGAAAATATTTTATCACACATTTTAAAACAATTTGAAGGCAAAAAAAATACTTGTTTACTTAAAAGTTATTAATAATTATTTTATTTTAAAGAAATACTTGTAACTTTAAAAAAAGAAAACATTTTAATTACTATCCGTTCGATACGATTGAACTGTGTAATGCGGTTGAAAGGAGTAAATCACAGGTCCCAAAGAGTTGACTAAGTAGTTGTAAAAATTTGTACATTTTTCTCTGCAAATAAAATATAAAACAATTTCGATTAATACAAATTCAGATACTAATATTAATCTAGTTAGTTTTAAAAGAGTTGAAGTTTCTGAAGAAAGGATGTAGGTTTTTCATATGTCTTCCCATATGGTTTGTCATTAGAAATGTCTCTAAACATTTCTAATGTCGAAAAACGCATGAACTTGGTCATATGACTCTGTACAATATATTTTCTAGGAGCTGACGCTATTTGAGTGCACATTTTTGACAAAACTTATCTGAAGGCAAATTTATAGGGCTATTTATAAACCCTGGTACAGCTACAGGAATAAATGGAATGGGCAATATTAAGACTTATATTTTCGTGAGTGAGAGATTAAGTTTTATAATGTGCGCTAGTACTGCATAGATAAAGTCAGCTTTATATATTATAGTTATCGCATTTCTATGCAGAGGCAAGCTTAGGTTAAGTTAGAATCGAGTTCCATGACACAGTATGGCAAATGGGAATCTCATGATACGAAACTTTTATTTAACTAGCTAGTGGGTTCCGCCAAAAAACCAAAAACCAAAATACTAAACCAATTAAGAAAATGTATCAAGGACACTATTCAATTAGCTTCTGTTTTTTGTTTTTTGTCTTATATTTTTTTTAGCGGTAGAATAAGATTCTCTTTATTTTTCCCTACGTCTCAATTTGTCAAGATGCTAAATTTTCTATTCTTCGTTTTGAATTTGTGAGTTATATTTAATTTATTTGTAAAAGTATTTCCTTGAATATATTCGCCTAAAAGTATGCATACTTTAATTATTTAAATATGCGGAAAAAACTATTTTACATTAGGATTCGCCTAAAAATATGCATTTGTAATTATCATTTGTATCAAAATTGGCAAATGGTCGGCCCTTTTCAATAATTTGAATTGCGCGCCCTTTTCCTGTGTTTGAATTTGGTTTTTTTTTGTAATATTTTAACAAACATGAATTTTGTCTCCTTTGACACAAAAATATATATAAATTTTTTCAATATGCTCTAAAAGAATTATTTTTTGGAATATTTCCATTCAAAATTCATTTTTTTTCTAGTTTTCAAAATTGTAAACGTGAAATGAAATCTCGCAGGGAGATGGAAACACTTTGAAATCTCTCTCGAAATCTCGAGATTTCAGGGAGATGGAAACATGGTATAACAATGGATTTCTGAAAGATAACATGTGACAATTGTTTGTCGTTTTCACACATTTTGTAAAGTCATTTGTCACTTGAAGTGATATAAATTTAAGGTGAGAACTATTATGTTGTCACTTTCAAATAATGTTTACCCCATTTTCTAAATAATTTGAAGCTGTCGCTTTTAAAAATGACCAAAGTAAGTAATCATCATTGTCATGTTACAGAACTCCATATTCAGACTTTTCATCGCTTTTTCAGATCCATGAAAGGACATTTAGAAAAAACGTAGGGATACTTTTAATTTTTTTTTGAAAATAATGACTTGCGTTTCCGTTTTGGATAAAAATTCGAAATTTAATTTCAAAATATAATGACATGAATGGTCTTTTATAAATTTCACGGCAAATGTCGCGAATGTATGGATTTGGGTGTCTTCTGGATATTTGTTACTAACATATTATTGCTTATGAAAGGTTGTAAAAAGCTTTAAAAGACATAATTTTTGGAAAGGACACAATATTCTCAATGAGGACTATCCTTCCTGGCAGTCCATAATTAGCAGAATTTTATGGAAAACCAATATGTAGTCAAAATTGGATTTTTAATTACTAACTTTCGAAGGTTTTTTATCAATGAAAACGGATTTGATCTGGCCAAATCTTGCTACTGCTATCTTTCCAATTTATAGAATATTTGTATTTGCGGACAACGTTTTCTGAATGTAGTCCTTTCTAAAGTACACAATCTCTATTTATATCCTAATAGAAAAATATGAAATATAAAAGAAAATTTACCTTGTGTTTAGATCATTCGAACTGCCCCACAAGATTACACCATCAGCACCGGCCTGTTTGATAGCATTAAACATTGAAAATGTATCAGTTTCGGTGAGATATTTTAATGTGTCCGTGTACATATAACGATGGTAAACATACACTTCTGGTCTTATATTTTTTGGTAGACGTTTAGCTAAACGTTTTGCTTCATGAACACGACCGCGTACCATCGAAATACGATTATTCAAGGGAATCTCTTCAGATAAATAAACCGATGGATATATCGCATCTGTTGTATCGAAAAGCCATTGAAGACTATTTTTACAAATAAAATTTGAATTATAATTTAGTTTTTTTTAGTTTTAAATCAAAACAATTTACTTGTTATTTTCTTTTTGAACATAACCAGGACATGATTCTGGGTTATTACCGCGACCATTAAAACAAAGTGGCAATCCATAATAGCCCCATGTTGCATGTTCACGTAATTTCTGGGCGATCACAATTGTTTCATTTATAAATTTTTTAGCATAATATTCAAATTGTCGTCCAGCTTCACGTTCAATCGAATTCTTATTCCAAAATGGATGTTCATATTTCACGATTCTTTCAGAAAGATCTTTATACGGTTGTAGTGTACCGAAATTTTGCCGATATATTGGACGCCATGATTCAAAATCAATAATTGCTAAACCATCAAAATTTGGATCCGGTATTAATTCATTTATATGATTTTCTAACATTTGTAAATGATTATAAATATCCCCTAATTGTGGGACACCACCATTTCTATGGAAATATTGTTTTGATGATGAATTTTGTAGTATTGCTGGAAAATTTCCAGGATCATATAATATCGTTATTTGATCACCACGAAAATCATCATTCTTATTTTGTATAATTCCATAATAATATGTAACATTTGGAATTGGTGTTTGATATTTCCGACACATAAACGTCGGAATATTCCAATAGAATTTGAAATCTCTGAAATAAAAGATTAATGTTTAATATAAGAAAATGTAATTTTACAGAAAGATAATGAAGAATTCATAAATCACAAACCCTAGAATAGTGGTTCCCAAAGAATTCGATGCGGCGCCCTGGCGAACCGACTTGTTCATTACAATTTTGTTTGGTGTTATACGTGTTTTATTAATTTGTATCTCTTACTTATGATTAATTATGGTTTTATTTCGGGAAGGCCTCCATGCGAAAAGCTTAGGTTAAAAAAAGGCACCGTGAATCGAAAAAGTTTGCCTAGAACAAATTTTCCGGACCACATTTTTGATAAGCTCTCAAATATGTACAAGATAAAATTGTCATTGTATTTGATATTTTCAAGTAAATAACAAAACCATGCTAAGCTGTATATGTGACATTAGATGTTTTTGAAATAAAAGCTCTGTTTGGCAGATTTGTATCTATGGAACAGACATAGTACCTTATTTCATACAAGGGTTAGATGCAATAACAATGAAGAAGCAAATTAATGATATGGTAAATCAAAGTTTCTAATTTTATCTGTTTTAGTTCTAGACGGAAATAATATAGCAATTACATGCTTAGGTCATTTCATCAAATGATATTAATTTGACCTATAATCAAAAACTACATATTGATTAGACATTCTGTTCACACTAAAAAAATTTACATAGAATCAACTAAATGGAACGAACTGGTTTCATCTTTGTTAATATATGCCACTAAAATAACTCCAATTAAATCATAGTTGGACTTGATATATTTTAAATTATTGCTAATTAATATTTTGTTTTGTTTATATCCTATGGTAATATATCAAGAAGTTATATTAGTTTTGTCCTACATTTGCAAGGCATAGAAAAGATCATCGGAGAACGGTTTTATGGGTCTTAGATATGTAGTGAATCAAAAGTCATAGTGATTTCTACTTGTGTACTACATAACACAAAAACGAGTTATCTGATTTTAATGAAATTTGTAATATGATTTGATTATTCTTTAATTCGATTTAATATCGTATTTCAGCAAAATCAGCAGTGGGGAAACGAAAGTATAAAACAAAAATTACGAGTGATCAGAAAGTTTCGTCGATTTTTTTTTCATTTTTCGGATTTAATTGAAAGATTTCATTTAAATTAATTAATTATTAGACAATATTATATTGAATTTCGGTAAAATCGATTCAGAAAGAAATAGTTGTAGGTTAAAATATGCCTTTCCATAACGTTTTGTCATTTTATCAGAGAGTATTGTAATCATTCAAAAATTCGATGGGGTTTCCGAGACTCGAATTGACTTACTTTTTTTTTTTAATAAAATCATTTACCCGAGAAGGCTTTACTCAATTTTATTCAAATTTAATTCTAAGATAGATTGTAATAAGGCGATGAACTGATTAGGTTTTGGTCGCAAATGCATAATCGCCAAGTAGTCATTTTTGGCACAAAAACGTACAAATTTGTTTGAAACTTTTGTAGGATTCATACCTCGAAAATTACATGACCGATTTTAACAATATTTGGTATACAAATATAATATTGGATTACAAGGAAAAATTGACTAGAATTTTAACCGAAGATGGTCAATTTCAACCCAAAATATTATTCTCCTCTAATCGTTAGACTGATTATAATGAAATTTAGTGCGGACAATAACAGCTGATTAAATTTGCAGAGGAAATTTGAACGGTTGGGTTGATACTTTTGTCCAATGCAAAATAACTGCAGAATAGCTAACTCAATTTTATTGAAATTTGATAAAAAGTTAGGTTATAATCAAGATAATGAATTTGTTCGATATTCTCTAAGAAAGTTAGATGATTTACCATATCAGGTATTTTTGTATTTTTGTTTAAGTTTTCAAATGTACTTCAAAAACTGATATATCGATTTGAATAAAATTTGCTATTAGGGCCTAGATCACCTTAGGGGTGGAGCAAATTTGAAGAAGAAGGAGAAATAAACTTATGAAGAAGAAACTTTGAAAGATTACTAGTTTTTTTTCTTCTCAGATTTAATTCATTTGTTAACTACGAGTTCTACGAGTTCTCATAAGTTATCAATAAATTGCCTATACACCGATTTTAGGTTTCTTTATGTTTTTAGAATATATTCAAATATGAAAAAAATTTCATACATAAAATTAAAATTAATTAAAAATAAGTCAATAAAATCATTGAAAATAATTAAAAGAAAATTTATTCATATACTCACTTTCCATATGCGATTGTTGTTAATATTAAAATTAAAATAATTATAAATAAATTTTTGATTGAAAGAATTGATTTAATTTGTGACATTTTTTCACGTTTTTTTTCTTGTTTTTTTTTAATTGAGACGTCCTCGAAATTATTCTTCACTAAAAATAAATACAAAATAGAAATATTTTAATTAATTATTTAAAAAATTATTTAAGATCAAACAAAAAAACCAAATGAAACTCCTGGAAGTTTTCTCAATATTTTACCTCCAACCGAATGAATTTTTAAATTTTGTTTCTTAAAACAAAAATTATAATAAATTGTTATTAAATAATAATAAAATTTATTGTTTATTACTTTTGTTTTAAACATTTTTTTTATATTCATATTTCAATTAATTGGCAATCAATACAAATTGGAGCCGAAATTGAATTTTCGTGGAATAAATAAATAAAAAAGGATTAAATATAAAAAGATAATCGAATAATATATATTCATGCCAAATTTAAGTCCAATTGAATGACTAGTTTTAAAGATTCCCAGCCCACCATAAACATAGTTTCGTAGAAAAATAGAAACACAAAGTTAGAACATGCGAGTGGAGTGCTCAGCCTTAAGTTCTTGGACGCAGTTGAAATGCTATAAACTCGGTGAATTTTTGAAATTTTGACTTCTACATTGTTTAAAGTATTAAAATTAAAAACTAAATTTTGAGACTTTAAGAAATGCATAAAGAAAATGATTAAACGTGTCAGCATTTGTATCAGCAATTTAATGAAAAGCGAATGAACATATCCAGTGAAACAAAAGCTCCGATCATAGAATAAAACGGTTTGAATGACGGAATAAAATGCAACGTGACGTTACGTCGGGAGTTTTGTAACTCTTGGTATTTTGCCTTTTTTAAAAAGACAACTCATTATAGAGATTTTAAAGAGATAAGCTGAAATTTACAACGCTTTTATGTAAATTTCAAACGATTCGACCGATCCGAAAAAAAAACGGTATTTAGGGATTTCTTGTATTAGGAATGGATCTGCGGTCAATTTGAAGAGGCAAAAATCGGTTGGAGGTTATGAGAAATGGATTAAGCATAAAAGAAATGAACGAAATCAGGTAAGATTCAAAAATATAATAAAAAGAAAGAAAAATAAATAAATGTTTCGATTAATGCCATCTATATCACAAATATAACATTGAATAGCTCTGTTAAAAATAAGCAGCGATAAATAATAGTTGTGTTTTTTTGGGAACTCTATCAGCCACTATTTCACTTTAAAAAAAAGGTTTTTCTTATATATGTTCTTTAACTTTTAATTTTGAATGTTCGAACCACTGAAATTATTTGATGGTACTGTAGTCATCTTTTTTGAGGTTAAAAAAATTAAAAATTCTTTTTCTTTTAGACAATTCGTAGAATTCAAACAGATAATATTTTACGAGACGACTGTTTGAAGTATTGTTTAACTAAATAAATTAAAAAGCAATAAAATTAATAGAAGAAACTGATCAAAATCAGGTACGATTCAAGATTCAAACCAAATTTCAATTAATTTTAAATATTCGAATTAAAAAAAAAAAGTTTTGATTTGCGCCGTCTATTAAGACACGCATTTTATACATGTTTAAATAATCGCTTATAAATATATGGTATCCGCGCTTCTTTTTCTCAAAAAAACATATCTAACATTGCCTTAAATGAGCAGATATAAAATGTGTGGTAACCGTATTTATTTTTGCCAATAAAACACATCTAATATTTAAAAAACAAAAAAGTTCAACAACCAAATGCAATAACAAAAATTAAAATAATATTTTGAATTTATTGAACCGATAAAAAAAAGCCCGACATATAAATCACGTGAAGTTTATAGTCGATATGGAGAAAAGCTTTAAAAGCATAGGAAAAAGAAAACAAAACGAGTCCAAAACAATTTCCAAAGTGATTCATTTAACGTCTTTTATTTTGATTCGGATTACATCACTGATGTTGATTTCTTAATTTTGAGATAACAAAACGGAATGCACAGGTTGCACAGGTTTGTTTTTAAACTTTTGTTTTATTTTTATTTAACTTGATTTTTCATTCAAAACAAAATTTCGAGACGGATAAAAACAAAAATTACATACAAATTTTAAATTTCTTGATGAAAATTGGAAATTTTTTTTCCGGTGTAGAACTTATCGTTTTTGGAATTTGGAATTTTTAAATCGAAAAATAATAAAATAATCGAAATTATAATTTAGTTAAGTTCAAATTTTGCTTATAAATATTTAGTTACAACTCTGATCAAAAAGTATTGGAAAACTTTTTGTTTGTCATTTGCAACTGGTTAAATAATTGAACACGAATCAGCTGGTTTGTTAGCAAGTGTTTTGTGAAATGGTTTTTGTTTTCTTCTCGATTTTTTTTTATAATGTCAAATTTTCTGAAACAAATATTTTTTGTTAAAAATTTAATTTTTCGTCCCGAAAACTATAACAAAACGAAATTCATTATTTTAGTGTACCACAATGATTGATTTATAAGAAACATCCAGTATAAAACATAATGGTTTCCAATAATTGCCAAAAACATAATAATTACAGTCTTGGCCCGAACCTAAATCCTTGTCTATGCTCGAATATAAAGTATGTACTATTCTTTTTGAAGAGATTCGAATATGTAAATTGCACTAAAGAAAAATTTGGTTTTGCTGATATTTCAAATAAAAACCGTGTTAAGATGGTGCCACGACGTATCTGAATTTTTACGACTTTTTTTAGATCATAAAAGAGTAATATGTGATTAAGAAACAGACCTATGAGATTTATGCTGGACACAAAAAGAACTTTGAAATCAATTTTCTTGCAAAAGTTGCGAGATGGAAACATTATATGAGTAGAAGACTCTAACTTTGGAACATTTTCATTGTTTTCATAGAAAAGTGAACAAGAAAGTTTTTAACGATGAATTTGGATCTCTTATAGAGGATATTTTCATTAAAAGTACTGCAACCTTTAGAAACCAGTAACAATATAGTAAATATAACCTAATCGAGTTGAATAAATTCATTCAAAAGTAGAAACAAGGTTACGTTAACTTCAATTTTACCGTCAAATTAGTTTTAACTTTTCCGATTTGTTAACAAACATTGTACGCAATGTATTTTTACACCAGTTTGTTAAAGTTGAAGAAAGTCGAAATTCAAAATGAAGTTCATTCTGTTTTCAATATTAAGAATTTAGTTTTTTAAAGTTAAATTAAAGGCAATCTTGCCAAAAAGTTTTAATTAAGTGTTCTTGTTTTAATTAATTCGCAGAAACTTTAACCTGTTCTACTTCTTCAAAACAACTAGGTGTCTAATATACGAGAGGAAGATTGTTGATTCATGGTCACAACATGACATCACACTCCGTCTAAAAACAACTCCATATAATATCAAGTACATAACATAAACTTCATGTTTCTGCTTTTCGTAGGGTTAGAGAGTGCATTCATTACTGAATGAATAGTTTGAACAACAAATGTCGTTAAATATCGCGGAAAGTAAAATTCTAAAACGATTTATAAATTAAAAATACTTTTTAGACAAAGGACACACTAGAACAGGCATGTGTCAAACTCAAAATGCAAGCTCGCCCAAATAATTAAAGAATAAAAATTTGCTGGGCCACAAGCAAAACCATTTTGAAATTTAGAAGTATTTTTATTAAATCAAAATTTTACATCCTCCTATTTTTGCACTATTGCACCATTATGATTATGGAACCAACGGAGCCGCAAAATTTAGGTGATACAGCCCCAAGTTTTACATGTCTGTACTAGAGACAGCCAGTAATATTTTTAAACTAATTATGAACTACACTAGTGAAGTATTTTCATTGTTTGAATTATACTACACGAAGTAGATATTGAAGATTTCTCATGTATCCACTCTCACCAATCACATTTGATATAATGATTTCCAACAATCAAGTAGTATTTTAAAAATCCGTTAAAAATTTAAATTCAAATTTCTTTTTATAACAAAATTGTTTTAAACAAATATTTTTTATACATTTTTAATTATAATTATATTAAAACAATTGTGTCATAAAAGAAAAAAACCATTAACATTAAAATAACAAACCAAAACGAACACGTAGAACCTAAAATGTATGGCAAGAGAATCGAACTGGAAACCAAAATAACAATAAAAGCACGTCCTTATAAAAAGTGCGTAAAAAAATTCCACCCAAATTAAGTTACTCTAACAACAATAACAGCCGCCAAAAGCACAATAAATGGATAAAAACACAATAAAAGTCACGAAAGCATGCGACTCAAAATAAATTTTATAATTAAATAAATTCGCGCGTTCTTCTTGAAATTTAAACTTAGACTGGGATTTGTTTTTTATCTGAAACTTATATCAGCTGTAAATTTGTAAAAGCTTATCTACACCCCATTGTTAGCCCCAAAAAATCCATTTTTTTTTATAGATATCAAAGCTTTTTTTCTTTACGCTTTTTTTAAAGTTTGATTTTATTGTGAAAAAATGTACTTTCTTTATACATAAGAGAGATTATAAAGTATTATGTGCATAGGCCTGTAGGATTTTCTGGCTACATACATATAGTAAGTGTGTCTGGCTGGATCATAGATATATATAAATTGTAGATTTCGTTTCCGTCATTTCCATACAAAATTATGACGGAGAAATGATCACTATTTTATCTTCTGGCTCGCTTATTTCAACCAATTCAAACCCAAGTTTTCCAGGCTTTAGAGATAAAACCTATGAGTTATAATAATTTAATTTTGCTTTATGTCAGTCAGCATTTAAAATCTGTGTTGTTGTTTTTCTTGTCTGTCTTCCTACATGAGCCAGAAAATTTATATTTCCACTAAAAAATCTCTATGGACTGAATGCACCAAACATTTTTTTTATGAAAAAAAAAATCCTTTCATCCATGGATGTTAGAGAACTTGAAATCAGTGATTGTAAATCTGTTTTGATCACGTAATAATTAACTAGTTTAGAATGTTACAAGACGTCAAGTGACAATCGATTGTCACTTTCATACAATTGACAATTTGTCGGTTGTAACTGAGAAATGATGATGTTGGTAATATTTTAAGTAAATAGCCTTGCTTTAAAGTTACCATGCTTTTGAAATTACCAGGGTGACAATCTTCTATGTCACCTAGCAAAACTCTACTCTTGATTTTCATAGTTTTAATATTGTAACTGTTATTTTTCATATGTCTAAGCAAAAAGCATATAATAAATAGAGTTCTCAACTTGAATTCTGATTTGGTTACATTGACAGTCTGTAAAACAAGCCAGCTTATTAATAGTATTTGTTGTGTGATATATATTTATATTTTATTTATATTATATTTATTATATTATATTTATTATATTTATATATTTACAGTCATGCTTTGCACCGCTGAAATGGTGCCAAGAATGTATACACCAAGAAGTCTCTGTTTTTTCTCTGTGGTTTAAGCAATGCAAGGGAAATCAATTAGGATTGTAGTAGCAAAGAAGTTATGGCCTGTGAATGCTTTCAATTGTAACTGTTTACAATGAAACGATATTTAATAGTCGAGATAGTTTCAAAACTAAGTGACTAGTGTAGAACTACGTCCGGTACACTTTATATGTGTATCGCACTTCTACATTAAACACTAATTTGAATTGTTAATAAATTGGAGTAACTAGCCTGGCGCCCTTGCAAACGATAAGGTTTGAACGTCGTCTTCAAATGCCCAAAATAAGACTGCTCTCTACTGCATATTCGACCCCCGTTATCACCAGAGCTAGCTGCTACCTCTTCTTTTAGAGGCAGAACCCACCTGCGATCCTGGCTATATATATGAGAAGGGATTTTATCTTATATCATATAACCGTTCTACACCAGATTGGGATTTTTATTTGCTTTGCCTCGTTCTGAGGTAATTGTTTGATATTTCTCTTTGGTAATCTCGGATTTGATGTATTTTATGAACAGAATAAAATTATGATACCAAAGGTCATTAAATATCTTACATTTTTGGCGGAGAATGAACCAGAACCAATATAATCTTTTTTTTTTTAATTTTTTAAGTAATTCTAACATAGAGAAAGTTATGATACCATTATTTCTTTTACTAATTAAAATACAATAATTAAAAAAAACTTGAAATATTTTCAAAATCTAAGCTTTTCAAATGTTAATTATGTAATTTTCTTGAAATTTGATTTCATATTTAGAAACTTTCTTATACGCTTCTCACTTCATTTTCAAGTTTATAAACTTTAAGAACGTAAAGCAAAAAAAAAAAATTGCGATACTGCAGAAAAGTAGAAGATAAACAAAATTAAAAACCTTGAAATTACATTCAAGGAGAATGATTACGAATTAAATTAGAAGAATACAAAAAAAGAAAAGAATGATTACCAAGAAGAAATCGTTTATCACTTTGATTTTGAGTCATCGAATTTTGCGCTTAGAATTTAGCCTTTGGAGCATGAAACACAGTGAATCTAACCACACGACTCCGCACGACTTATTTCAAGACTTATTTTCAGTCGGACTGAAAAAAAGTCTAATGGAGACTCTAAAATTTGGACTTTTTTGTCAGTCCGACTGAAAATATGTCTTGAAATAAGTCCAATGGAGTCGTGGGGTAATGGGCGCATTCAGAACTCCCTAACCACTCTGACTAGAAATTCTTTCAGCAATTTAGAATTTATTGAATTGCTGTATTCTCACGCATGCATCACAAAAGCATTAAATTTTATGTGTTTTCTTTTAATTGAATAGAATTGAAAAATGAAAGCACAAAAAATACAAAGTTTGAGGTTTTAATTAATTCGTTACATAAAACCTTATTTAACAGTAACAACAAATCGGCTTTACGAGTTAACAAAAAAATGTTATGCTGTATTTTCGGTAAGCGTTTGCTAAGTATTTCCAAAGTTTAATTAATTGTAAAGTGTGGAAAGTTAGAGATTAAAAAAAAAACCGACCAATTAGAGCAAAGCATCAGCAATTACATTGAGTTAAGCACGTGGAAACTTCATCATCAACCTTATTAAATATTTAATCATTCTAATTATTTAATATATAAAGGGATAATCCTTCGTCCTTTCTTTTTCTCTGTCCTATCGCTGAAAAAAACTATTTTTGATATGTTGTGCAGAATTACTTGAAACGTCAAGAAATTTAGTTTGCAGAGAGATTGGAGATCGAAAGTGTTGCAAAAGGGGGGCTTGAAAGCTCGGAAAACTTCATTTATAATCTGAAATATAGATCGGATATGATTTTGACCTGAGACAATGTTATTGAGATTTTTATTGCGTACATTTTAATGCACACGACAAAGTTCCATCTCCCTTCGCTTTGGGGGTCACAACGCAATGAACAATGTTTAGCAAACTTGAGGGGGTTTTCATGGGGATGATTTTTATATCATACCTTATAGTTCCGCTGACGTCGTTTCTAGGTTGTTTTGGTCCCTACTCTATCGAGATTTTTTGCCTTTACCTAATATATATTTGACGAGAACTATTTTACTAACCGGGGAAATGGGACCACTTTAAGGTCTTCGTTCAAGGTGTTGCAGGGTAAATACTGTGCATTCTGAATAGCTCGACTTAACACATGAAATATATCTCCAGTGATGTTACGGAATAAATATAACAAAAAACAACCAAAGGGGTGACCGAGTGGTGGTTATTTTTAAGATCCCTAATGTTGCGTCTTAGGACGGGTAAGACCCTAGTTACACTTTATAATTACTTACACTTTGATATTGTATTGCATATTCTAGTTATACTAACTCTAGCCGATGTGCAGAGTAGACTACTTTCGATATTGAAGAAGACTGAATTTACCCAATGTTTTTTTGTTTAGTTAATACAAATTTTTGGTGGAACTAAGCAGGTCAATTAAACCGAAAATTAATCAAAAAAAAAATGTATAGAAACCAATTCTAAACCATCCTAAAGTTTAAAATCTACAATATATTCTCCAAAATTATTTTCTAAAAAAAAAAAATGATGTAGAATCTATTGATACCATATTTGTTTAGCTCTATTCATTTTACTTATGGATACCTAATCCATATTTATTGTTACTGTTAACCGATTTAACTGTCAGTATTTATTTAATTCAGATTAAATTTTAAATATGGGTTAATGTTTATCTTTTTTTTATTAACATATGTTAAGAAAAACAAAAGACCATTTTATAACAGAAACAAAAATGCGATTGCAATAAAAATTTATAGATTTTTATTTTCTAATATTTAAAATTTACGATTTGGTTGAAGAAATTTATCAGAATAATTCCAAAATTAAATGGATTTATGGTATAAACTCTTTTTATGGTCTATAAACTTCATATCTAACTGCTGTGTTGATGGCAAAAAAATGTGTCAATGTGTCCAGAAGATCATGAAAGTTTGAATATACATTCTAGATAGACCAACTTAAAAAAACGATATGCCTCCATCGGGAAGTTGTGGAAGCCGATATAGAAAAACTAGATAAATCTGTCCATAATAGGCGGATTTTCATGAAAGTTGGAATGTACATTTTAGATAGGCCGACTAGAAACAGAAAATGTCCATAGTTATAGTTTTGCTAATATTGTGAGTACATTTGAATGAAACTTGGGACGCAGAAACGGATATCTGCTGGCTTTTAAAGGTTTGCATTTGACTTTCTCCATTATAAATTGCAAAAATTCAGTATTTAGCAGACGCAAAGGTGGAAAGTATTTAGTACCCGAGTTCTGAATTTTTAGCATATAGTATTTTCTTATATAATAAATCTGTAACTACGTGTGTTTGTTTGTTCCCTATAGGCTTAAAAACTACTGAATCGATTTTAATAAAATTTGGTGCATGTGTAGAGATGTCTTTCCAACTTAGAGTATAGGGTACTTGGATTTTCGATGAAGGTTGCTGGGGGGGGGGGATATAAAAACTGTCCTAATTCGGTCAATAATTGGAATGTACATTCTGGATAGGCCAACTAAAAAGATAGTATACGTCTCCACATGGCGGGGGATTTCGAGGGGCCAAACTAGAAAAACATCAATAATTCGGTGAATACGCAGATTTTCATGAAAGTTGGAATATACGTTCTGGATAGATAAACTTAAAAGAGGGATATGCCTCCAGAAGGGTTAGCTTCATTATTTTCTTAGTTACGTGTAAATTTTGACTTTGAAGAGATTAGATGCATCCAGAACTCATCAGCGCTTTGAGCTAGTAAAATACCTAAATGCAACTCTAACTTAGCATAAACCAACTACAATTTTTTTGCTAACTCAAACAGCAAATTTGTGATTGGTGTTTATTAAAATCAATTTGTATAAAAAATAAATTGAAATGTCAACTCATTTTCGTCGTCGTCAATTATTCATATAATTTGAAATTCAATTGAAGCAGTTCAAAAAGTCTAACCGCAGAGAATAAGAGCCAGTAAGTACTTCTAATTGTACCGTGAATCTACTTACACGTACTTGAAGTGTATCCTCTATCAGGCACTTTCTATTTGCACTTTTTAAGTATGTACTTCAAAATTAAGTTTTCTTGAAGAGTGCCAGTGGAAAGTTACTATTATTTTAGTGATTCCTGGTTTACTATATGGATGGATTCGTCTAATGTCGATTTCATTGATTTCCTAAGAGATGTGTTAACTGAAATAATTTACTCGCTATATTCAAAAGCTTAAGTGTTTCATAACCAAAAACTTTTACACGACTCTAAATGTAATTTTGTTTTCTTATTATTATTTTTTTATCAAAAACTAATTATCACAACTAAAATAATCACCCAAAACCAAGCTCAACATTATGTGTGAACCGGTATTAATTAAGTAATTGTATTTAAATTTCCATTTGATTACAAACATTTCCATATCACTCGGAATAACATAATTTACATTGTGCGAAGAAGGTTCTCCATCCAAAATAATCTAGCTTTTATTTTGACGCCAACAAGTTTACTAGGTTAACTGAGTCTTGTAATAACAGAAACGGAAGACAATATTTGAACAGCTTGTTCTTTTTCTTGTTTTTGAGGTTATGGTCAAGTTTGTTTAATAAAAACTTTTACGGAATGGTGTAAATCTTAACTCATTATTAAATTATTTTATCGAGCAAATGTTAATTGTTAAGAACTTAAAAAGTGTTAATTATGATGTTGTTTTTATTTTGTAGAACAAGAAACTAATTAAACTACGATATAAAGCCCATATGCCAGTGACGTTGTCTAATTTACTAGGTGTATCAAAAAGAGTGACCGACCGATTCGACTCGTGCAATTCGACTAGGCACAATTTAACTGGGTACAATTCAACTCGGAAACTAATAGCAAGATGAAATGGAATTTCAAAAAGATCAGGCGCGAAATCAAAGAGAAATATCTGTCCCACAAAAAAAAATACAAAAATCGAATCGGCCGGTCACTCTTTTGATTCTAGAGCAATTCGACTCGGATAACAATTCATGCAGTTAAATACGTATGCATTGAATTAAATTATTAGCTAGTCGAATTGTGCCCAGTTAAATTGTGCCAAGTCGAATTGGTCGAGTGGAATTGCCCTAGAATCATCAAAAAAGACATTGATAATAGATGGCACAATTATTTGCGCAATTTGTTTTAATATGATATTTAAATACATTTAAATTTCCAAGTCGATCTGCCAATTAGTTTAGTTTGACAGCATTCAAGATGAATAATTTTAGCTTTTTTTATTAAATAGCAATCAGTAATTAGATTTTTGGTTTTGGATGGGGAAATGTGTGCACTTTCGATGACAATCATCAGATATTTGATTTAATAAATATAAACGTGGTCGTACTCGTACAAGCGTTTATGATGCAGAACGTCCAAGTCGACCAATTGAGGTGATCACTGAAGAAATTGTCAAAAAAGTCTATCGAAAAGTGAACAGACATTAGATAACTGACATTGTGGCCATCACATATGAATGTTTTTAGAACATTTTATAGATGCATTTGCTCATAATCAAAAAAAATTGTAAAATTGCATGAATTGCGTTACGACCCTGTATTCTCCAGATTAATTTCTGTGCTACTAAACTTAACGAATTGGCTCAAAAGTATGACATTTGCATCGTATTCGGAAATCATTTACGATATAGCTGCTTTTTTTGAGAGGGTTTAAACAAGTCATATTATCCAGAAGGGATAAAAATGTTGGAAATGTGTGATTAAGTGTAGGGGATTATATTGAAACAGAAAGTATATTTGAAATACAAACATATATTATTTTAAATTATGCCGAGAACTTTTTGATACATCTAGTACATAAAGAATATAGGCTCGAAAAAATCTTTTGATAAGAAAACTTTGAAATTTTCGTTGTTTAAATTCATATTTTTACCTTCTATACATACTATACTTGTATACAATTGAAAAGTCATTGGTATCATGAAAAAAAAACAATTTAGAAGCCCATATTTATGAAGTGATTTGAACGAAAATCGGTAAGATCAGGTTTCATTATCAGAAAATTTACTAGATTGGGTCCGAAACCTTTGATTTTGATTGGACGAGGTAGTTTCCATATTTTTAAATAAATTTAAATGGAATTTTAAATAAGTCGGTTTTAAAGTCCAGCATTATCATATGTACAGAAGGTATAATCACGGTCTTGCACTATTGATAAATTATATTTGAAAAAGAAACTGACAAAATTTATCAGAAGTCTCGCTTTTTTAGGTGTTAATTATCACTATATTATCGAAGCCATTTAGAAATTTTGTATTTGAATTGATTATTATTTACAATCCCAATTGAGATCAAGCAATTCGAGGTGTTATCATGTCAATAAATGTTTTCATAAAAATCTAATCTAGTTTTTAGGTTCTTATACCTAACAATATCTATTTTGAGAATCTATTATGGCGTTTACATGATCTACTTAAAGTTGACTTCAATCGAAAAAGCATGCAAGTAAACCCAGATCGACTTCAATCCGACTTGAGTCGATCTGATCCCAAAAATGTTTCTAATCGACTTGAAATTTACATGTAAACCGAAATCGACTTCAAATAGAATAAGAGTGTGTGGTTCCGCCTCTATTGGTTTTCCCAGGTATGGTCTTTATACTTACCTAAAAGACTAGAAAGTGTTTCTACGTTACTTTAGGCACATATTCCCAATTTTGTGGGTTTGGTAGCTCTGACACTGAGACCTTAATATAATCTTAATATAATCATAATTTCATTATTTGCCACAATAACCAGCCAGATGTCCCACCTGTGGCCAAAGATTCCCAAATATAGGGTTTTTAAAAAGATTTTTTTTTTTTTTGAAATCTGAAATTAAACACACATTTTCGATAAAAGTTCTGAATTTCTTTATTGAAATATGTTGTATAGAATCTACAATTTATGAATGAAAAACAATATCCAGTAAATGTTCACCACGACTACTTTTGCAGACATCGATTCCTTTGACAAAATCTTCGATCATATTTCTCCATAATTGTCGCTCTATCTTACGAATTACGCGTTCGATTTTAATTTTGAGTTCTGTAATTTTTCTTTGATTATTTGATAAACCTCCTCTTTCACGTAACTCAACAAAAAAAAAAGTTCAACGTTGTTAAATCGCAAGATATTGGTGGCCAATTGACATTATTTCTACGTTTAGTTTTTAATAAATCGATTTTTCTTGAGCTGTGTTAAAACCACAAGTCATCGACATCCATATCACCAAAAAAGGTCATAAATTGGTTATCATGTCGCTGTAGCGCACTTCATTGACAGCAACAGTCCCAATGAAGCCACCAGCTAATAAAGGACACCAAACAGTGACACGAGATGAATTCAATGATTGTTGTATTTAATAGAACCATATTGAAGAGAAGTTTTTATTGAGAGACCCTTTATAATTAGAGCGATAATTAAGTCGTGTTAACTTTAAGTAATTATAGGTTGTTAACAAAACTAACAAAGAAAACCAGTTCAAAAAAAGGGTGTCATACATATGAATGAGCTAAAATTGAATGAATTACTATAATATCACAAATTTATAAAAACACCGGCAATAATCTATGTCGTCCTCCAACTGTTTTCCCCATTATAAATAAATTCGCAAAATGTCTATTTTCCAAAACTTATCAATGCAAAAGAAATCACTTCCTTATCTTAATTTATTATATAATATCAAATGTAAATAAAAAATGACGGCTTCCATGTACACACTATGTTGTTTTGAAATCGTAAAGCACACCTATCTTTTCAAAAAAAAAACCAGTCTTAAACCTTCAAATTTAAACAAATATTGTAAAGTATTGTAAAATTTCCCTTGTTCTTGTATTACAAATTCATTATTATGTAAACTTTTCTTATCATGTAAAAAGAAAACTTAAGCTTGACGTGTTTACATACACTTTTCTTTAACTGAAAAAGTTTGAAATTTTGTTCTAGTGACATATATTGTAGCTTATAGGATAACAGAGTACAGTGGAACAAATTTTGTATTAGTGCTTTTAGATTTAATTGACGGCTTAAATGTGATGTTGGGAAAATGAGCGTTACTTGCCCAGAAGAGTGCATCATGGGGAGTTATAATCATAGAAGAAGCTCTAACTCCCTGAACGATTTCTTGGGTTAGATTTAGATTGGAATGAGAGAAAACTTATACGTACATGCATTTAAAAATATTTTATCGTATAAACAGTGGCATAATGAACGTTGTGGTCTGAATTATTTATATATTTTTTACATTGTTTTTCAGGATTTTGTAAAGCAAGCTTGGGGAATTTGAAATGGGACAATACACAATCGAACAACGAACCAAAATCATTGAACTTTATTTCCAGCGAAAAACAGAAGAAAATCAAAATTTTATTCACAACTTGATAATGAGCGTTAAAGCCCATTTCAAATTAAATGACATCGTAAACAAGCAGAACTGCAGTATATGGACTACGGAGAATTCAAAAGCAGTTCATCAACGACAATTACACCCACTTAAGTATACTATTTAGTGCGGTGTATCGTCTGGGAGGATTATTGGCCCATTTTTCTGCGGAAATAAAGACGATGTTGCAGTTTCCATCAATAGTGCTCAATTTCGGAGAACGTTGGAAAATTTTTTAAGGCCAGCTGTAGGAAACCATCGAACCCTTTGATTCCAAATAGATGGATCCACAGCGTATACTGCAAGGGACTCAATGGCTCTCTTAAGGAATACTGCAACGTTGATTTTGTAGAATGATAATTCTTGTAAATATTAGAAGTGATCACCGAAATTTGTTCTAGAGTTTTCATCTACAATATATGTTTTAGCTCTCAATGTTTTTATTTTTCTTTCCGATATAATGCCGTTTTCCATAAACTTATAAACAAAATTTCAAATTACATAGATTGATACGAATTCAAGATGGGAGTTCTTTTTTATTTGGAACTAAAATAAACATATTAAATGTTTAATACAACACATTATTCTGGAGAAAGCTTCCCAGAATTTGCATATACTATATTATATATACATTATTTAATATTATTTGTTTCTAGTGCTGATTCTTGTTGACAATCATTACCACGAGTATAGAAAACTATTTCATCTTGATCTTCTTCAGGGAATTGCGCAATATCGTAAAGTGGCAAATCAAACCATTGATAAAGTGGTGGTTCGGTGGTATTATAACTATATTCGATACAACGACGAATAAAAATTCTAAAAATATAATAAAAAAATAATTATTTATTAAATTATAATAATAATAATAATACAGCTGAAATCGAGCCTGAACGGCTGAAGTTAAAACAAATTATCATTAAATATTAAAGAATTATATAGGAGAGCCTACTCAGTTCATACTTACTGAGTGAAAAGTCAAAAACTTGTGCATTGGCCCTTATCATGCGCAACATTCGAATGTTTCATTCTTCACGTGGTCTGTTTGTTGGAAACTTATTTATCATTCACTACCTAAGAAGAAACCTATAATATCAAACAAGGAAAGAGGGATTTCAGTAATTCCCATACTACAATATATGCATATATATTTTGATGCTCTATGTACCAGAGGGTATATTCGATTTGTTACTACATAGAAATAATCATCGGAGAAGGTTTTCAAAAGTTATATCGATTGATGCATGCCCACCATCCTTTCCGTGTATAAGATAACTTAACTCGCGTTATCCGATCTTGATGAAATTTACAATATAAGTTGGTTATTGCTTAACTCGATTCAGTGTTACACTTCAGCAAAATCAACCAAGGGAGAGTGAAGTTATTAAGTAAAAACCAAGGTGACCAGAAAGTTTTGTCTTTTTTTATGGTTTTTCAGATTTAATCGGAAAATTTGTAAAGCAATTTTATTTAAATTATTGACTATATACATAAATAGACGATACTATGTTAAATTTCAGTAAAATCGATCTAAGGATAACGGATAACTACAGCTCGATTTTCAAATACTATATTTTTAAAATCCAATGCCAATTGTCAGTGACATACGTACTCCCAAAAACAAGAGAGTTATAATGTAAAAACGACACACAATAAGGCGCAAACAGCATCAATGGAATATAGGCCGTCGTACACTGCAGATTCAAGATTTCTAAGAACAAAAATTAAAAAAGGACTATCCAGAAAGCATCTTGGAAACTACATCCCTTGATCATCCGTTAATCAATATACATTTCACTATTTTCACGATTTATAATATGTGTGATTTATTTAGGGAATCTCATAGTCAGATATAAGATGACTATGTCTAAGATAAGACACATTAAAGGCACAACAACATTTCGCTATACAGAAATCAATAAATTATCGAAAACCGAAATATTTTAATCGAATAATATTAAATGAATACAAAATGCTACAAAATAAAATGTTTCACCTGGATTGATATCGGATACATTCCATGATTGGAGGAGCTTCTTTGTAGCACCGATTTCTGGCCAAAAAATATTGTGTACCGATCACTGTTGAAACAGTTCCATTAGCAGCATGTAGGCATTCATAAAATTCCTTATCACAATCACAATGTAATCTATACTTTTAGGCGTAAGTGAAAAAAGAAACAGTATAAATTTTATGTCATTTTTTTACCGTGTAAACCAATCATCATTTGTTAAACCATATTTTTCTTCACCAGCTGGTATATTTTCACAATGATCATGATCTCGACAACATTTATCTGTTTCTTGATATCGTCCCAGATCATCATAATCATTGGCCGTATTACCAGGACCACACCATCGTGTTCCTGGAAATGTTACCGAGAAACGTTGTTTAATCAATTGATTATCACTTGGTACATCTTCTATTTCATATATTGAAATTGGATCACAAAAAATAAATTCTAAATTAATAATTAAAATAATTCCCGTACAAATTTTAAAGGACAACATTTCTGATGAAATATAATTCTAAAACTAAAAGTATAATTTTATAAAATGCCTTGCCCGTACTTTTATATAAAGAGGTGAACATTATTATGGACAAATGCTAATAGAAATTATTATCATATCACGAATTGGCAATGAAATTACCCACTGAGAACAACATGAGGATATAAACAAGAAATAAGAATTCAAAAAAAGACTTACTAAAACGATATTTAACATAATCAATTGATATCAACATGTCTGCCACTGCAGTAATGAACTAGTTTTTCTGCAAATGAAAGAAATAATAGCAGCTATTCAATTTGTGATCATAGGCACCGCAATAATGGAATTATTTGGTAGGCGCCTGAATTAATACAGGACTATTTCAAAATATAAAAGTTACACGCGATTACAATGTTCAGCAAAGTTGTGGAGGTTTTCGTGGGGATTATTTCTGTCGAAGACCATATAGTTCCATTTCTAACCGCTTTAGTACAGGAGTCAAAAAAATTTCTGAACTTCGTTTATAAAGCTCACATACGGTTACAATGTTCAACAAAGTTGTGGAGCTTTCTATCGGGATTATTTTTACGAAGAGCTTATAGTTCCGTCTCTCATCGAATTGGCGCTGCGGTCATTCCTAGGTTATTTTGGCCCCTACCCTATCAAGATTTTTTGCCTTTACCTAATTTATGTTTGACGAGAGCTATTTTACCAACCTTGGAAATGGGACCAACTTAATGTCTTTGATCGGGCTGTTGCGGGATAAATGCCGTGAATAGCTGAATAGCTCGACTTAAGAAATGAAATATATCTGCGGTGGTGTTATGGGCTAAATATACTAAAACAACAGAGTGACTAAGGGGAGTACCACGGTTGAGGGTTGTTATTTTTAAGATCCATAATGTAGTGAATTAATATCCTACCTTCAAATTAATTTTGTTCATTTACAGTAATTTGTAAACTGAAATTTCCAGGAGCTCGTTTTAGGACGGGTAACACCCTAGTTAAATATATATAAAGGCACGTTCATACCAAGTGAGCGCGCAAGAACGATGAGAATACCTCTTTGAACGCGTGCAAGCATACTTTTGCTCGTTCTCGCTCACTGATGCTAGGCGAATGGCAAAATTAACAAATGCTTACAAATATCTACTCTTGTTCGGTCACTTGGTTTGGATGTGGTTTTATGAGAATAGTTCTTTCTATATCATATTGAACTTTTGTTCAAAATATTAAGTTCATAGCAAAGTTGGAATCCTGTATCGCGTAATAAATAGAATAGGTTGGAAATTTCGAGGCAGAGATTCAATTGTAGGCTCCATATGCAAGTAATAAGCATTTATATGGTATCACACGTTTGCGAACGACTGCTGTATATGCAGTACTTTCTCTTTGTTCTTGTGAGTCGCCATTGCATGTGCAGTAGATTTTCTTCCTCGTGAGTCGCATAGTTCAGTTAAAACTAAGTTTCTGAAAGCAAATAAAAGTGGAATTTGATATTGTTACTTTATGATTAAAACTTATTGCAGTCAATCTGGCGGTCGATTCCTGACTACGACTACGTTTACAACGGTTTTGTTTGATTTTAAAAAAACCTATCAAAGTATAATGAGTTTTTAAGCTAACTTGAAGCCAATGAATACAAATTTTTTGGTTATTTTTAAAACTTACTATGAACGTGAATTTTTGAAGTTATTATAATTTTAGTGGGATCTTTAACCAACCATTGTACCTACGTTCTTGTACTGAAATGTTCTTTATACCATTAAAAAAAAAATACTCAAAGCATTTGATATCCAACAGTCTTGCAAAACTTTAGAAGACGAAAATGATTTTAAATAAGAAATAAAACCGCCAAAATGAATGAAAAAATAAAAAAAAAATATTTTTAAAAGAAGTCAACAGCATAATTAAAAAAAAAAAAAAAAAAAACTAACGAGCTGCTGAAACAAAAATGCCAACTCAAGAATATACAAGAAGTAATAAATAAATAATTTATGATGCACCAACCAGAACACTTATTCGAATCCAATGTTCCAATGCGAATATAGATGCTCATATTTTCTTGTAGAGGTGTTCCATCCCATCACAACACATCCTCATTTTCTGGAAGACGCCTGAAGTTTGAGACAAGAAATCGAATAAGTTAAAGCTAGATTCACGCTAAATATATGTTTATAATGTCTTTAAAGTTTGGCTTTGCAATAATCGCGATTCCGTTACCACATTTATTGGAAGAAAAAAATTTAAAACCACGGCAAAGAGAAAGGGTACCTCTATTCAACTTGTGTGGCAATGTTCACGGTGTTATCAAGCTTCTAAAGTCATATAATAAAATATTCCATTCTTACTGGCGGCAGATTGAATCTAAATTTTTCTTATGAAAATTATGTAAAACGTTTTACACAAATTAATAATCGCTAATTTTCCATTTCATTAACAATTATATAGTTAGTTTTTAAAATGCTTTCCTTTGTGATACCGAAATGTATACAGGGCAGTCCTAAAATGAAGGATGTTTGACTGGTTTAACTTGGAAATAGACGCAAAAAAAATGGTAGCATGGATTTCATCAGAGGTCTCGATAACTCAATCATACATACATTGGTCAAAACAGGCCGTATTTGAATTGTGAGCAATAAAGATATTATTTATTTTGTTAAATCTTTCTTATATTTGGATATGCAATTCCCACGATATAGTAATCTTGGGATACATATGCTTATGCGCAGGTCCCACCCATATCTTGCACGATTTTACTCTATTTTGGACGTCATCAGCCACAAAAACGGATGAAGATTCTTGAACGAAAGAATATAAAGATTGCGCATTGCGTATGTCGGCCATTTTCAATTTTTATTTTCATCCTTTTATGGCATCACAGGTGATTTCCTTTCAAATAAATAATCGTTATGTTTCATACTAACAATGTATTTCATGTCTCGTGTGACGTAAGTGCGCTGGAAAACCAATTTGAAATATGGAGAAGCGTAATCTATATTCTTTCATTTATGATGAAAATTCATAACAAAAAAGAGGGAAATTACGATACAGTTCCGATAAATAATTTTCTTCTTTACCACAAAGCCAGTTTTCATATAAATCTTTTTCTTTTTTCGTTACCCATGACGTATACGCGCAGAAGAAAACGAATTTCGTAACCACACGACTTCACACGACTTATTTCAAGACATATTTTCAGTCGGACTGAAAAAAGTCTCGAAATAAGTCCAATGGAGTCGTGGGGTTGGTACATTGAACACCTATCTTCTGTTTCTTTATCACAATTGTCTTCCTACAAAGAGTTCACATTCTGGTCAATTAGGAAGAGGAGAGGAAATTGGGAGAATTCCTCTTTAACAATAACTACATCATAATTTATTTCTTTACAACACACAGAAAAATCACAAAGCTTTTGGCTAGTTCTGACAACTGAATTTTAATTCTGAGATATGAAAGCTCGCTTGTGATAACTGAAGTTTAGTTATGAGAACTGAAAACTCAGTTGTAAGAACTAAATATCAGTTATCACAACTGAAACTTAGTTGTCACAACTGAGTTTTCAGTTCACACAACTCAAATTCAGTTATTACAACAAAAAATTTAGTTACCTAAACTAAGCAAAAGCATTGTGATTTTTCTGTGTGAATTTTCTCAACTAAACTATCAAAATTTTGCCGGCTCATATTGGTTACTTGAAGGAACATACGATTTTCAATGCCCATGTTCAGTACAGAGTAATAAAACCGCCCTCGAGTTGCAATTTGTTGGTCATTTGTCAGTGTTATGAACGAATTTTTTTGGTCAGTTTCTACTGTGTGTATGCAATAGTTAGCTTACAAATTTAATTAATTAATGACTTTTTATCCACCCGGTATAATATCTAATAACTTGCCTCTGAGTTCCTTAATTATAAAAGGAGTGATCTCTAAATCAAAACGAAATACAAACATTAATACTTCGATTGTTTTCTTCTTTTATTCTTTTCAAAAAAAAGCATCGTAAATCGAGGGAAGCCTGTAACGTAATCGAAGAAGATTATAAACTTAAGGATTGACTGTATAAATTAATTTGAGTTTACTTTTCCAAACATCGTCTCTTCACACCATATGCACAATGTGAAGAATTTTGTAAGAACAAGTTAACAAGTATGTACGCGAGACTGGATCGCGCGGATGGGTGATAAATTCTACACGATTTCATAAGATAAGATCTTTAAAGTCTGATATGAAAAATATGGGCAAAAGAAAGAGAGATATAAAGATTGAAGATGAGAAAAGAATTCTACGAAGAAGTTTTAAATTTGAAGGAATTATTGAAGTTTTTACGAGATTTGACACTCCATACCTGAACGTGTCCCGTGTGGTGTATGTGAAACTTTGACGATGGTTAATTATGGTCAAACATTTTCTTTTTGGAATTTATGTCTTTTTGATATATGATTTGACACAAGAATTTTATTACAATATTTAAAAAGTGTTTACATGATATAAAATGATATGATTTCAAATTACACACGTTGATTGTTCTCATAATAGTTGCTCATACGGAAAGATTTTACATTCGATTTTCTTTTGAGACAACATTTTTTATTTGAATTTATTAGAAATCCAATTAAATAGATTTAATTGAAATATTTTATTATGTTTATCAAGCATTTGAATAAAGTACCAATTGTTTAAATATTCACAGAACGGAATCATAAAATATATTGCATAGGGGGTCTTAATATTCTTATCTATAAAATCGGGTTTTTATCCTTGTTGATATATAAAGGATTTAACATAATATAGTTTCTCAGTCCATCAAGTGAATTCTTAGATTATATCTTTCTTGTTTTTTAAAATAGGTGATTGAGAAGACCCTGTACTCAGGGCATATTGTACCCCTTTTCCATTTAGTAATTAAATATTAACGTAGCCTTAGAAAAAATGAAAATCACAAATTTAAACTAAGAAAAATTGAACATTTTTTTTCTTTCTTTCCATCAGCATTCATACACTTCGTGGTTCAATGAGTTACCACGAGCCCGACTAAATTATATCTAAATCTTTATTAGGATTTATTGCAAAATAATGCTGAACTATTCGAAGGAAAATAACTAAAGGTTCAAGCAGAATGACGGATCCACGATAGATTCACGACGCATTAAAATTTTAAATATATACGTTTTCAATTAGACTACAAAGAACGCGACGGATCCACGACGGACTATTTTTAATATACCGGGTCCGACAATTGAAGTGTCCGTCTAATTCAAATCGCTGTCAAATGTAAACCGACCATCTTGCAATACTAAAATTTGACATGAATGTCGCTGGACATATTGTCTGTCAGTATAGTAAAAATTATTTGTTGGTGAAAAGACGCGTTCCTTTTTTTTGTACAATGGACCTTAAACGAAATTCAGTGGTTGCGCTTCATTTGATTGGAAAGTCATACATCGAAATTCACCATATTCACTAGCTTTGACTCGTGCATTGAACCGTTTAAGCCAAGACATCGTGCGAGCATCGTGTGCATCGTTTAAAAAGAGATTGAAGCTGGTGGTTAAGCCAAAAGGCGGTTAGATACCATTCGAATAATTGTAAATTTACCTATGTATTATAAATTATAGTTTTCATAAATTTTAATCAAACCGACTAATAAACAAAAAAATTACAGCGTTTTTACACTTTGACACTTCAATTGCCGGACCCGGTACAATCTGAAAACCGAAAACCGTGAATCCGTCATTCTGTTTCCCGCATAAGAGTCGATAGTCGTCAATATGAAATGCAAGTTCAGGATTAATTTAGGAGTGTTTTTTTTTCTTACAAAATTTACCGAGATCCTTTAGTTTACCAAAATCTTTAACTATTTGATATGAGTTTAATAAAATAAGAAGTTATTAAATTATCTTACTTATAATGCATCTCTAATATGTCCAATGTATTCCAAGATAGGTTATCGTGTTAATTACGATTCTTTCATATTACGAAACACAAGGATTATGAAATACAAAAAGGAATTGTCTTATTCTAAACCTTATGTAGGCCCGTTTTATGCATACTATTGTATGAATTTAACTTTCTATACTATCTATTTAAAACAAACCATACATGGAGTGAAACAATTATTAATCCAATAGCATTAGATTGAGACCTTGACATGATACGATCCGATTCTGCGAATTCAATGTGGTCTCCTTTAAAAATCTGAAAATATCAAAGTATCCTGAAAGAAAATAATTGGAGTTTTTTTCTTTGAGTGTAGTCTCGAATTTGAAAGGCTTAGACTAGCATTCTCTTCATCTATTCTCATTTTTGCTATACCTTTTACTTTATTGGCTTATAGTTATGATTTAAATATATAACAAATTGATCTAATTTATATTTTGCTTGCTTTAAGCATTTTCCATTTTGTGATTAATTTTTTGAAGTGTTCGAATCAATTACGGGCCTTCTTTCATCTCCAGAAATTAAAATTAGTAATGATTTACGATGTACGATATACAATGTGCATCGTAAATTATAGTGTAGCGGTAGCTTCAGCTAAGACGTTAACGTGTGTGGCCACTTTAAGAATTAAGCCAGTCTAATCGAATTCATAAAGAATATTTGACGCTTACAAATACTATATTACATCTGTCTCAATTCTTCGTTCGACAAATTAATCTAAATAAAAAACATATGGTAACTGAAAATCGGCCTATAGCCGATTTTTTGATGCCCTATAGTAGAAATGGGACAGAAAAGCTGTAAGAAATCACATTATTTCAAGGTTTTTTCTTCATAACTTTGTTTCTTCCTTTCAAAATTTCTTCTAATTTGCAAGTAGCCCAGACCCTGATAGCATAAGTCTAATCTGCAAATTTTATTGAAATCGGTGTATTAGTTTATAAAATACATTAAAAAAGCTATATGAAGAGGGTTATTTTCTTCTAGGATTATTTCTTTCTCCACTATCGTTAGACCGATTTGACTAAAATTTAACAACTCATATTGTAAATTTCATCAAAATCGGATGATGGGTTTTTGAGTTATCTTGCATACGGACGGACATGCATAAATCGATATAACTTTTGATAACCATACCCTTAAAACCTTTCTAAGACGATTATTTTGATGTGTTACAAATGGAGTGACAAAACTAATATACTCTCTGGTAGTACCTACCATAGGGCATAAATATCGCGAAAAGTTTTCTTTCCAATTTGATAAACTCCAATCGAAATTCGACCTTTTCTGATCGTTGAAAATGTTAACACTAGCAAATTAAAATTTCAATTTACACTTATGTTAGTTACATTGTTGTTGCATCATTTCAATATCGCGATAATCAATACTTTAGATTACTTTCAATCTTCTATTTTTTTTTTTACAGTGATGCTATTAAAATTTCCGCTTGATACAACTTTTCATTCTCCTTCTAACCCAAAGGGTCGGTCCCGGGTTTTGTAATGTTTTATTTATGGATCTTATGTTGAGATTCTTTAAAAGAAACATGTTTGTAGTTCTTTCAAAAAGAGAAAACAAAAAATCCACAAATAAAAAGCCGTAAGGATAAAAGGTGTAAATTAATTTCGGAATTGATAAATTGTTGATTCTGTAATTTCATTTATTCCAATTTAAATTACGATTTTGTAAAAAAATTGCAGGAATTTACTATATTTTAAAATGTAAGACAATTTCTTATTAATAATATTGTATTTTTTAGACATTTTCGATTAATGATCAATATTTAACATCACGACTCCATTGGACTTATTTCAAGACATAATTTCAGTCAGACTGACAAAAAAGTCCAAATTTTCGAGTCTCCCTTAGACTTTTTTCAGTCGGACTGAAATTATGTCTGGAAATAAGTCCAATGGAGTCATGTGGTAAGAAAAAATATCAATATCAATTAACATATATATTGGGCTCTTCACAGCAGTCCTTTTGTCCGCCAGACCGCGTTGGTTATTAATTTAAAAATTTCCGAATTCAATATTTGAAATCTGTTCCGTATTTTCTTAAAATTTAATCTTGTTATGACAATGATTTATGATCTTCGATGACTCGCGGGCTAATTGAATATTAACACCTTCAAGATTTATATGATTTAATAAATTTCATTTAAATTAAAGACAAGTCAAGTTTCAAATTAATCTTTTGAAGACGATATTCTGGACATAAGAGTATAGGTTCTGTTAACAAACAGAGTACATATAGTAAAAGCAATCTTTATAACAATTTTATTTTGCTGTAATTTTGGACAGTTTTGAAATTTCGAAAGCCAGTAAAAGATTTCATGAAAACGAAATTAGGATATGCGTCTTCTTATGTGCCATTACCTTTATGAAAAGGTTGTGAATCACTTTAATATCAATATTAATATGCATCTGATTAGTATTTGGAGCATCTATGTTAGAGCTGAAAATTTTGTGACGAGTTGAATGCTAAATTTAGTCAATTATCAGTTTACTTCTAACTTAAGGATGTGTACATCCCTTCAAATAGTTCTATATCAAATACTGTACATAAATTTCTCCTTATTATTGTAGTTAATAAAATATTATGCCGACAGCAGCTTTCGGATAGGATTTCCAATGTATTTGAACAAGTTAAAATTAATTAGATTGGAACTCTTCACGATGACACAGATGTCTGGTACTAACTATCGAGATTGCAGCTAAAAATACTGTACTACTAACTTTTACGGTGTCTCATTGAAATGTCTTAAAGCCATTTACCATCTGTCTTCGGAATGACAAACTAAATTGGATGAAAAGTTTGATAGTGTGTACGCAGAAATTATAACAAACTTTTCGTCCAATCTAGTTTGTCATTCCAAAGAGGGATGTATAAATTTGAGCACGTGTACCGGCTTTTAGGCAGCTAGTTTTTTATATTACCAAGAATGGATTACTTGTATTAACAAAAACTGATTTTTGAAATAAGGTTTCCGTTTTCAAAAACTTGGAAATAAATTATGCTTGATAGAAATTTAAACGTAAACTAAATTAAAGGAGAAACTAAAGTAACAACCAGATTCTATGTTTTCGGCGGTGACCGGCCGATTCGACTGGGGCAATTCAACTAGGCACAATTTAACTTGGCACAATTTGATTCGATTAATTCCACTCAGAAACAAAAAACCAAGATGCAAAATGGAATTTCAAAGGGATCACGCGCGGAATCAAAGAGAAATATGTGTCCTACAAAAAAAGAAATAAAAAGATCTTTCCGAACATTTATGTCAGATAGCAATTAAGATCAATAATTAGTAATGAATAACTCAATGTATTCAACTCGGTTTCAATTCGACGAGGAACAATTTAATTCGATGTATTTAATTCGTGTATGTGTTGTAACGTGTTCAGTTAAATTGTGCCTAGTCGAATTCTCCTAGAACCTTCTTTGGCATCACATTATTAAATTGTTATCGATTACATTTCTCTGCATTTTACATTTCTGAATTCATCAATCAAAATTTAATCAGTTCTAAAAAGTTCCACTAGAAATTAGTTAATTTTTTCGTATTGATTTAATCAGTCCCAGCAAGAGTGTGTCAATGGCAAACATTTTAAAATTAATTTCATCTAAATAAGAGGTTCCCAAACTTTTTTGTCTCATGGACCATTTGCCACGTTTTTCGGGTTTGGGTAGACCCCTGTTTACCCGATATTGATTTTTTGCAAATTCATCAACTTCAAATGTATTTTTGACAGCTAGTATAGTGCTACTCACTTTGAAGGGGCTAAAAGTCAGTATAGGATCCCAAGCTGTAAGATGTAAGATGTAGATTTAGATTTAGTAAGATGTAAGATACGATGCAACGGTGTATATGAACAGGGGGTCGATATAGACCAGTTTGGGAATCAATGATCTAAATCATATAAATTTGATTCCGGCTTTCGAAATTCAAATAAAATGGAATCACCCTTGAAAATTTTCTTATCTTCTTTCATGTTGATTTAAATTTACGTAATTGAACTTAATTTAAAAACATTTAAAAATGTATGATTTTTGTAACTTTAAATTCGAATTAATAATAATTACAATTTTTATCTATCAAAATATTTATACAACCCAAAAAAAAGAAACAAACAAGCAAAAACGTAGAACTTTTCTTATCAATTTTTATTTTTTCTGATTAATCTCATCAAAATTATAATAATTTAATTTTAATATAATTAAAATCTTAATACAAAAATCAGTTGAACATTGTTTTTTCGTGAAGTTTAAAGGAAATTTTTATTATGAATTTTTTAAATTTAAGAAATTACTTTAAATTCCTTATAATCATTGGAATTTATCAAATTCCTATGATTTGTGCTTTTGAAGAATCGAGTATTTTTGAAGATGAAGATATTTATCGAAATGTAATAGTTGTTCAAAATCCTGATATTGGAATGACGGTACCTGGTACGAAATGGTGTGGTCCTGGTAATACAGCAAAAAATTACAGTGATCTCGGAATGTATCAAGAAACTGATAAATGTTGTCGTGCTCATGATCATTGCCCTCAAATAATTGCACAACGAAAAAGTTTAAATGGTTTAGAAAATCCCGATTGGTTTCCAAGGTAATGAAAATAATTACATGGTGCATCATACAAGTTCCGTGTTTAGTTTAGTGAACTTCTCTACATAATAAGATAGTTAGAGGTACACGGTTAAAAATGGAACGTTTTCACATTTTGGTTCGTTATTATTTGGGTAGTTCATGAATTTTCAAATACACAAGAAATGGTTTTCGAAGTTAATGTTTTGAGGTCACTAAGGGTAAGTTCGCGCTGGCATAACTGGAAAGTCATTAAAATTGACGTCTTTTTTTTCACCGTGTACGGTGATTATGTTTTTAATATATAGTAGGCCTATATATCGGAACCGCATAGCGCGAATACAAGCAAGTCTTGTAAAATTTTTTTATTTTCGAAGTTTGGTCAGAAATTGATGTAATTTGAATTGGGTGACGGATTTTTGAAATATTTTAACAATATTTTGGAATTATAGGCGGTTTGTACACAGAAAAATATGTTGTTTCAGTCAACCTCTCGAAAAACTTTAAATCCTTTATACCACTTGTAAGTAATTGATTATTCACATTACGCATAATTTTTAAGGTAGAATGGGAATGAGATTTGTTGTATTCCGGATTCCCAAGTTGAAATTGTGGTAGATCAATTTGTATTCTTTATATATCTAATCCTAAGTCCTTCTTGTTAGAGTTCGCGCTAAGAATTTTTAAATCAGACATAAATCAACCAAATTTGATATAATTTTTTAATAATAATTGATTTTAATTATTTACTGATAATTTTTATTTTGTTTTTAGAATGGAATGTAATTGTGAACAAACATTTTTAAATTGTTTGCAAGCGGTTAACGATATTGTCGCTATTACAATGGGAAAAACATATTTTAGTGCACGAAGTAATTGTTTTCGTTTAGAATATCCAATCGTTGAGTGTACACAATATCAGAATGGAATTTTACGTAAAAGATGTATTCGCTACAAATTGGATACAACAAAAGCGAAGCAATTGCAATTTTTCGATATTCCATTTTATACAATGTAAAAGTAAGAAATTAATTGAAATTTAGAAATTAAATTGAGTAATGTAACTTTTGCTATAGTTCAATAAACATTTTCAAAATACTAAAACTTTATATTATTTGATTTCAAAGGAGGAACTAACATAATCACAATTATTATCATTGAATTTTAGATAATCTCTAATATGAAAGAAAGTAGAGAGAAACTTTAATTTTTGTGGACTGATTCGAAGAAGGAAAGAATGTTCTATCGGGTTGTATGAAAATTAAAGAAATTTCTTAAGGTGACAATACCTAGTTTCATGTTAAATAGTGTACCACTTTAAGCGCAATTTAGACGATCATTAAACGTGTCCGAATACGCATTGCGTTTCCCGGGCATTTTGAAATTTTCTTCGTGACGTATTAGGAGTCTTCTTGTTTGTTTCATAATTGGCCCAATTTATTTTAAATAAAAACAAACAAGTAGTGCAAACCCCTATGGGAACTTCTATACATATAGATCAACCAGCTTATTCTGCCATTGTGACAGTTTTTCTGTCATAAATATTTATGACAATAATATTCTGACTGAAATTATGACTGCTGCGAAAATTCGTATTTTGGCAAACGTGTCATAATTATGTCCAAAATATGGATTTATAACAGTTATTAGTTATGACCGGGTCAGAATACCAAATTGTCTTTAAAAAAAGTTATGACAGAGACGTCATGTTATGACAGTCAGAACTTGTTATGACTGTGCTCAGAATAGGCGGCAAATTCTTTTGTACAAGAACTTATGATTTGTTTTGTACAAAAATTTCGAAGTTTTGTCCGAGCACCCAAAGTTACGCTCCAAACTTCGGACACAATTGGTCTTCAAAAGTACGGCCGAAATCTTGCTTACTACAGACGGGCAGATGGACAAACAGAGAGACATTGGATAAAAATGATTTCAAATGATTTAGGATCATCTAAAACGTCGATCATGTTATAAAGTAAAAATCAGGGTGACTACAAAGTTTTGTCGTTTTTTAAACTTAATTAAAAAGTTTGTGCATCAATTTCATTTATATTAATTACATACATTGCTTCCCTTATTACCAGTACATGATACCATTTTGAATTTTGGCAAAATCGATTCAAGAATAGTACAGAAAAAAATAGTTGCTCAAATATTTAGCAGAAAGTAAATATAATAAATCTGATTAAATATCGTTCACCCAAATTTCAGTTAAAAGACACGTCGATTTGTTCAACCAAAAAGAAAAATATAATAAGTCAACAAAGGCCCAAAATTTTTATCTAAAATATTACAACAAATTAATAAAAATGAATTTGATACGAAATTTCCAAATTCTTGAAAACCCCGAAAAAAAAATGTTCGATTTTGATTGAAAATACCACCAATCATGAATTCCAACTCAAAATAAAGTCAAAATTAATCCGTTTAGAAGAGGGACCTTTATAGTTTCATTCCGTTCCATTTTCATTTGAGCCATATGTTTTGCAGACATTTTATTATATTGGTTCTTTTTTTTTGCACTTTTTCACAGAAATTTCTGGGATCTCAAAACATAGGAAAATGTTAAGGTCTAAACACAATGTTATTGTTTTGGACATTTCATATCGTTTCACTTTTCGTTTCTTGGAAAAAATAAAGAATTCTTACATTTTTTATGACATTTTCTTTAGGTTGTGCAGAAGCACAAAAAACGAGAAAAGTTCTGCATTTTTTTTCTCTAAGAAACGTCGTAGGCCGCAATGAATGCATTAATTTATTAAACATGTTTGATTTGGTGTGAAAAAAAATGTTTATGGTTACCGGAGTTGGGTTCTAGTGTGAGCTGTTCAGAAGCCATTGCTATTAACTACATTTTAAAAAGTTGGAAGCTATTTATTTTGGCTTCTCAAATTTTTATACAAGATTTTCAAAAGGACTCTCTGACAGAGAAAAGGCTAAGGGAATGCGTAAATCTCTTTGTTATTAAAAAAAATAGAACTTAGAACTTAGAGATTTTCTCGAAATGGACTTATAAAAATGCGTACGCACAAAGAATTAACGAAAAAGAAGAAGATGGCTGCAAGATGTAAGAAAGTGCAGTTATTGTGGTAAGGAAACATGTTCAGGGTACCTACCAGTGGCACTTGCTTCGACCGTTTCTTTTACCAGTCTAAACAGGTTTAATAAGCTTTGTTGGTTATGCCTTCAGTTAAATATGTCAAGTTATGTGACTTTGTGTTACGTCCATTAACATCTTTGATATTTCGCAAACTGACAAGTAAATCGATTTAATGATAAATTCGAAATGTAAACGTCATATACCTATTTCCCAAACTATACGCAATTTTACGTTCAGACCTTAATATGTAGGCCGAACGCTATACATTTTTGTGTTCTTATTTTAATATGATTTTTTACTCGTTTTTTTCGATTTTTTTTCTTCGAAATATCCTTAAAGTCGAAAATCCAAGAATCGTTGTTTTTTCTTTTTATATTTTTATTTCGAAACCATTTTCAAGAGATCTCTTTTTGTATTCCACATTCAAGAGGCCTATATACACTCCTCTGTACCCATTTTAACAGTAGTAAATGTTATGCTTCTGTTGTTTTATTTTCATCAGTGAACGTTGTTTTATGCTTTTTGTTAGTTTTTTTTGTTGTTTTATATTCCTTTTATCAGAAAAATATCAAATTACTTTGTGCGAAGGGCCAAACCGATGAGCACATAATTTCATTGATTTTAACATGTTGAATTAAAGAAGAAGAAGATAACGAACAGACAAATTGAATTTTCTGTGCGGTAACAAAAAATATATAAGAAAAAAAAAGAAAAAAGAAAAAAAGAAAATGAAATGATATTATTATGAAGACTTTATAAGATTCTCAGGATTACAAGGGAATGGAAATAACAGAATCTTTTGTTCCTACTTATTAATAGTATTGTATAAAGACGTATTTTCAAATGAAAAGAAAGTTCTGAAAAATATCACAATTTTATACTTTCATAGAAGAAAACCTAGAGAACCCTTAAATCGATCTATAGCCGAAAAAAAAAATACTAAATACTATTAAAAAGTAACCGTGCTATGTAGCGCTGTAATCGTACCAAAAGTTTATACACAACAAATTACATGTGATTATATTATGCTCTAGTTTAGAGATATACATATTTGCTGTATGATATTTTATTGGGAATGTTATCCGCGCCTACCATACATTTTATAGATGCTTTTTTGGCGCCGGAATAATATTGGAATAATTCAAATTAATAGAAAATTGGTTTGAATTTTGAATCATACCTGATTTTGGTCAGTTTTTTTGCATTATTTTCATTGCTTTTTTTAATTTAGTTAAAACAATACTTCAAATAACCGTCTCGCAAAATGTTATTTGTTTTAATTTCATTATTTGTCTAAAAAAATTTAATTTTTTAACCTAAAAAAAATTACTCTAGTTAGTTATGCAACCAAAAATTTCCATCAAATAATTTCAGTGGTTCGAACATTCGATATTAGAACATATATAAGAAAAATCGTTTTTTTGAGAAAGTGAAATAGCACCCGATAGAATTCCCAATAAAATACAGATATTATGTGCATTTATTTCACAAGTTACTCCAGAGCAGAGCAAAATTTTACATTGAATACAACAACAACATACACAACCTTTTATTTGGACCAGAAAATTTCAACTTCATTCTTTATTATCAATAGATGACCCTGTTTTGTGTGATTTATACTTGAATGTTGTCCTCCTGATGATTATGACAGTTTCTGTTTGAACATATGAAAAGTATAAATTGGAAACCTTTCATACTTTTTATAAAGTTGCATTTTCTTAAATTGTTTTTTTCTACCTTCAATTATTTTCTACACAATTTATTTAGAATTTGTAACGTTTTGCGTTCGATATTTACCCCTCCATTCTGAGCGCAGTCATAACAAGTTCTGACTGTCATAACATGACGTCATTGTCATAACTTTTTTTTTAAAGACTATTTGTTATTCTGACCCGGCCATAACTAATAACTTTCATAACAAAATATCATAAGTTCTGACCGAAAATATTTTACATCATAACGGAATTTTATATACGTTCTCTGAGTGATTCAATTGATATATATGGTTTTCCATATATATCAATTGAATCACTCACCATTTTTTAAACACACAAATAATTTTACACCTATAGAAAAATTTCAAACTTATACAAACATTTTCGGGAGTATTTCTCAAATAACCATGGCAACTCGCTGGAATTATAACAGTTTAAACTATTATAAATTCATATTTTGGACATAATTATGACTCGTCTGCCAGAATACGAATTTTCGCAGCAGTCATAATTTCTGTCAGAATATTATTATCATAAATATTTATGACAGCAAAACTGTCACAATGCCTCAATAGCGGGTTAATTTCAATGTGGTTTGAATATTTACTACCAATATCTTAATTTTTTGTTGCTCTTACTCCTTATCGCTTTTTTCACATTCTACTGTGATCCGAAGGAGAGCAATGTGAAAAACTGCACCTACTGATAATTAAACAAATATATCCATTCTAAAAATTTCATTCAAATAGGGTTAAGTCAATTTTGAATATACCATAATTACGGATTGAGGGAGTAAGATTTTGCATACATCTTTTTAGGAAATTTTTCTAACTTATTGAAAATACCTAATTATGTTGGGTTAGGTCCTATAATTTATAATTTGTGCAATTGGAATTGTATAATTAGTAATTTGTGGAAATATCACGAAATGTATGTATTTAACATGAATTATGAAATTTTTCCCCAATTATTTACAAAAATAATTATGAATTACAAAATATAATTGTTTTTTCAATTATTTTCTTTAACTAAATCTGATTTTACCGCCCATATTTATATGATTTATTAATTTTATTCATATTATAGTAAAATAAAAAAAAATCCGAGCAATTTAAATCACTTAACACGCTGCGGCCGCCACACGTTTCTGCTCATATAAGTTACAAACATTCAAAAACCCAACAATTTTTGTATACAATTTTGCGCGTTTAAAGACAAAATAAAAATTTATAGCAAATTATGGTTAAATTGTTAGCCAAAAACTAACAATTACGTGAACATAAATCAAAAATATATAACCTAACACATTTAACATGACGTAAAATGGCATAGAGCTTTGCCATCGATTTCATTCTTTTTCAAGTCACCCATCGCGAACCCGCCAAGGATTCCGCAATTGTGGTGTTGGTGGCTTGTAAATTTCAATTTATATTGGGATTTATAATTGTATATATACCCAAGTCTATTGTACACAAAAACATAACAAAGTATAAAATTTCTTCGCCTGATATCCCTCGCGGTGCATAAAAATAAAAAAAGAGCCACACAACCCGCGTGAAGCAATTCTTCTTCGGGCATGGAATTTCAATTCAAATGACGTGAAAATTGAATGATAAATGGTCGATTTATGAAATTATTAAAGAAGACGATCTGAAAAGGTGTTTGGTGGCTATGCTTAAGAGAACCATGAACCATGTGCAAGTTCTGAAGAGGTGCCATTCAAAAAACTTTTATATTTATCTTGGTTTTTGTTTGTACCAGCAAAAAGGCTTTAATATGATGGCTAATTGAAATTCACTCGATAATTATTATACCAGGTGAGATATTGATCGTTTTCAGCTTCTTCGTCTTCTTCTTCCTCTTCTTTAATATTCTTAAGAACTCATTTTTCGGACAGGTTTTATTGATTTATGTTTACGTGATTAAAGGAATTAACGCCAATTCAATTTAGTTTATTTTGTAATTTATCACTTTTATATGAAAAAAAAACAGTTTTGTCGTTTTTTTTATTCAATACATTTGTTTTATATTTAATGCAAAAATTTTAAATGCGGGCCCCAGCCCCGATCATAATCATAATTATTTAATGAATTATTTTATACTACATGATTACTAATAAATGATTTTTCTTTTTCTTTTTGGTTTTTTGTAAATTTTCTTATTAATAAAAATTAAACAAGAAACTCATTTGTTAAATTGAAAGATTTTATTTATTATTAATCATTAATTTTAAGGTAATTTAATCGCGTAAGAAACTATCCAATCGTGATGATAAATGCATATTTATTTAAAACAAATACTTGAGTTTCATTAATCATTATTTATTTATTATATATGAATAAATGAAGATGGTTTTAACACTTCAAACTATCACGAATTTTTGGTAATTGAATTGGGAGAAAAGAATTCCTTATATTCGAAGTAATTGTATACTGAGAAGTGACAGTATACCAGAGTGGCTATATATTGAGAATCGCGTTTTTTCACCAACATTCAAACACATTTTTATTACATTTTAAATTAATTTTATTAAACCAAATATGTACCGTTTTGATCGATGATATTTTGCCATTTTTCTGCTAAAACCATTATGCCATCACTGTATAATTTCTGGGATTTCTGGGCGAAAAACTGAACCAAGTGATTTTCACAGGCCTCTTTTGAAATTTCTTTTACACCATTAAAAGAATTCTGCAGATATCGAAACAAATGGTAGTCGGATGAAGCAAGGTCCGCACTATATGGTGGATGCATCAAAACTTCCCAGCCAAGCTCTCTCAATTCTATTGATCAATGGTGGCTGCTTTATCTCACTTGCGTGCTTTAATCGCATTAGTTTTTGACAGTAGAGAGTGAAATCAATCCTCTGGCCAGGTTGGAGCAGTTCATGATGCACGATTCCCTTCCAATCCCACCAAACGCAAAGCATTTGCTTACGTGGGTTAGTCCTGGCTTTGTCACCGTTTGTGCAGCTTAATTCCTCTTGGACCACGATCTTTTTCGCACATTATAGTCGTATGTGATCCAGTTTTTATTACCTGTTATCAATCTTTTCAAAAATCGATCGATTTCGTTTTGTTTCAGCAGCGATTCGCAGATGGAAATTCATTTCATTAAATTTTTCACTGTTAGTTCATGTGGAACCCAAATATCGAGCTTCTTTTTGGATCCAGCCTTACGCAAATGGCTCAAAACTGTTTTTTGATCATTCTTTAGTTCCTCAGCAATGTCATAAGATGAAATGTGCCGGTCTTCCTCATTTTTTGGAGAATTTCATCGACTTTTACAATGATTGGCCTTCCAGAGCGCGGTGCATCTTTAACATCGAAATTTCCAGAGCGGAAACGAGCGAACCATTTACTTGCTGCTGATTTTGATAGAGCATTTTCACCATAAATACTACAAAATTTTTCAAAAACCTGCGAATCTCTATCGCCTTGGTCGTAGTGATATTGTAAAATACATCGAATTTTTCAGAATTTTGGCTCATTTTCAAAACCCAATTACAGCAATTACTTCTGACTGAATTTCACAATTTTTTTTTTTAAATATTCTATGAAATGTCACCTTTCAAGCACGCTATAATATAACTTGATAGGGTTAGAACTACTAAACTTATGCGACTCTAAAGCCACCTATTGCAAAAAAACGACACGAACTTTTTGCGATACCCAATATATTTATTAAAACAGCTATCACAAGTCACATTTATTTGTTACCCTATACCTCCATAAAACCGAACAAGAGTGGAACTCCTAGCATATCTAGTTAAAAATCTACTAAATAAATAGATTACCTGATATTCTGGTTTAAAGGATTAAAAAAAAATGCGGAGTTGCATCGACTGGGATTTGAAATCCGGACTACTATTGAATATAGTAGTAGAACCTTAATCCAATATTTAAGATTTCCCGTTAAGAAATTGAAGTCGATAGATGAACTTAAAAATTAACTAGAAATCTGTCTTGCTGTGACAAGCTCATTTTTCGGGTCTGATCCAAACGACACCAAATGGTATGGGTCTGACGTAACATCAGGACCCTTTATTACCTACTTATTCTCTCCTTTCGTCTGTACACTGGTAATAGGTATGTAAGCGTTCTGACCACACATTAATATTATACATGTTTTTGTCTACGATTTGTTATCTATTCGGAACTAATTCAGAAAATATTCTTCTTTGGCTTACTTTATTTTTAGTCGAAGGATCTCCTAAAATAGAAGCACATCTTATATAAAAAAAAGAAAACTATAGGCCCATACCGTACTGATATATGATTTAATCAATAATGTAATCACACTCTACTGATTTTATCTTTCATGTATGAAACGTATTGCAAAGTAAGATTTTGTATGATTCCATACCTTCACCCGTGTAAATAAAGTAAAGGAAATTTTAATATTGATACCCAGCTTCGTTGCATATCCTCTTGTATCATAGTAAAATTGCTAAAGTGTGAAAAATTTGTATTACGGAAGATACAGAAAAACAATTTTCCTACGATACAAAAGCACATAAGACGAAGCGTGAATATCCATAATGTAATCTTTTAACTATTCCTAAATCATGAATTTTCCCTTAACTCCTATAAGAACAGAGATTCAACCCATACTTATTAGTGTCTAGTCCTAGTTTAGTTTCTTAATTGTAGTTTCTAAAAGATTAGAATAGTCTATTATGGCGTTTATATGATCTACTTGTAGTCGACTTCAATCTAAAAATTGTCCTTGTAAACCTGGATCGACTTAAAATCCGACTTGATTCAATATGATCACAAAAACTTTGCTGATCGACTTGAAATTTGCATGTAAAGTCAGATCAGCCAGATCGACTTAAAAAAAAAAACTTTGTTTGCAAGTATCTGTCAATTTGAACTTGATTTGAAGACGACTTCAAGTCAATCTTTCAAATTTGCATAGCTAAAAAATCCGGGTTGAATTTGAAGTCGATCCCAAGTCAATTCACAAGTCACCATGTAAACGCCAAATATGATTTATGGTCAAATCTTTTAATCTTTCTTCAAAATAAATAAACTTTTTTTTTCTATTTTCTTATTTTAATTATTATTTATGATTGTTGAAAAACAGAATGTTAAATAACAGAATCTCCACATGGAAGAATCAAAAGAATTGCCTCCTTTGGTGTTGAGGCTGTTAATCACAGGAATTTTATAATCGTTTGTTGTCAATATTATCAATTTTTATTGATCAATTTTTAACAAATTCGATGTTGTTGTTTACTTCTTTAGTCAATTTTTATTTCATAAAAAATAATATAATTTCTTGGTTCATTAGAAAATATTTTTGTTGTTAAATCGATTACAAATAGTTCTTTTTTATGAGATTTTAAAACATAAATAAATATTTAAAGAAAAAACATGATTTTCAAAATTTTATTTCAATATAATATTTTGATTTTGAACTTTCTCTATACAATGTAAGGAAAGAATATTGTACAAAGGATAAGGATTGGGCAAGAAGCATAAATTCCATGAGAAAATATGGCATCTAGATTTCACTGCTGAAATTTAGGATCTCGTCATTTACGACCGTTATAATTTTCCAGCGGATTGATAAAAGAATGTGTGCTGATTTATTGTAAATCCATTAATCGACTACAAATATTTAACGACGTTTCTATGCAATATTGATCCCACGTTCACAGTCTGAGCGAAATTCCATGGCAAATATATTGTATTATAGTAATCGGGCTGAGTTTTTAATAATCGGACTGTACTATGAAATCTGGGTTGAGTTCAACTTTAATACAATAGTTCAAATGACACTGTAAGATTCTGCCAGTGTCAAAAGATAAATTAGTCCAGAAAGCATGGGAATTTGATCTTAGACGTACACAAATAATAAGGATTTGTATATTGTTTAAATATTATTCATTTTATAGAAAGGCAAATGAACAACTTAAGTACAATAGTAAGTGGGAACTCTCGTTGCTAGTAACTGTTTTCACCTCTTTATGATATCTTAAATTTGTGTTTACCGAACCCAGGTCATGGAAGAAAACTTAGTATTCATCAATTCTTACTTCGGTTTTCCCTAAATATTATTTATAGTTTAACCATACACACAGAAAAATTATAAAGCTTTTGTCTAGTTCTGCCAATTGACTTATTATTGTAATAAATGAATTTTAGTTGTGAGAACTGAAAACACAATTGTGGGAACTAAAAACTTAGTTGTGACAACTAAATTTCAGTTGTGAAGTTTGGACAACTGAAATTTAGTTCTCACAATTGAATTTTTTAGTTCTCACAACTAAAATTTAATTATCACAACTGAGTTTTCATATCTCACAACTAAAAGTTAGTTGTCAGAACCAACGTTCCCTCTAATTTTTAAAATCGGTGGGCGGTATAAAGGACAATGTGGGCAACCGTTTTAAATTTAAAATAAGTCGGGCAAAATTTAACAAAAAAAAACATTCCAAAGAAGTGCAAATTGACATTTAGTTTCAATGTTACTAATTACGGCATATAAAAAGAGACAAGCCAGCAACCACGAACATGACTTCAGTGTGGAAATCTACACGTATTTATAAAATGTGTGCGCTTTCGCAATGAAAAGGTGACAAATTTTCAAACTTTTTTCGCAAAAATGAAGTTTTTGCAATATTTTTAGTGGGCAAATAAAAATAATGACTGGGCTAATGCCAATTTTTACCTGGGCGGCCGCCCGCGCGCCCAGCTTAGAGGGAACGTTGGTCAGAACTATCCACAAGCTTTATGATTTTTCTGTGTGTATCAAATCATCAGTCCTTTTTCGAAATCAGTATTCGTCCATTCTAGGCCGATTCTTATACGTAAAAGAAATAAAAATGTTCCCTAGTCGAATTGTTCCGAGTGGAATTATTCCGAGTGGAATTGTCCAACTAGAATCGGCTGGTCACCATATTCGTCACTAAGAAGACGCCATTAAAATTAGTTGAAAACAACTACTGTCCCATTACACTATTCGTACGAGAAAAACACCAGTTTTGTAACCGAAAAAATTAGAACCGACAACAACGATACTTCATTTTGCTCAAACTATTATACAACATAGGTATAAAGAAAGTATTTTTTATTGTTTTGATTTATTTGAATGAAATTGATTTTGTTATTAATTTTATTTTATTTCGAGGTAAATAATAGAATTTTTAAAAGAGTTTTAATGATCCTTTATTAGGCTTTTTGTTGAACAAAAGTTTATTTAAATATCATTAATAAAATTGGAATTTTATTAAACTGTAATTTTTTTTTGTATTTCCAAATTATAGATTGATTGAAAAATTATTGTATTATTGAACTTTTTCTTCATTATTGGAGTTAATTAAGGTTTGCTACCGGTCTTTTTATAGAGTCACGTTGAACTCTGATTTTTTTTTCTGTTTAATCAATTTGATTAATTTATTGGTAAAATAAATAATGAATCAATCAATACTTATTATTAGAATTCTATTCTTCTTTGGCTGTAATAAAATGTTAGAATATTTAATTTTTTGAACCTTTTGAAGTTGATTGGAAATTCGATTAATTTAGAGTTTTATGAATTGTTATTTTCAATATAATTTTTTATAGTTGCTTGAATAAAACGATCTTGAAGAAGAAATGAAAAAAATTACGATTGTAGATCTGATCAGTTCCACTAAAGGCATTAATAGATAGGTAAAGGACAGTTCTTTCGAAAACTATATAACTTAGAATGGAAAGAAATTTGAAAAATAAGAAATTACTGCTGAACTTTATTCCAAATTTTTTCTTCCAGTCAACGATCTTAGCTAATAGAGCTAATGGCTAGATCAAGAAAATATTTTCTTTTTAGTTTTCTATAATAATGGGTGTTCAACGTGACGTACTTTTTTCAATCGGGATTTTTTTTACACATTACGCATGAATAGCGTAAAGCTGTCATTGCAGTTAGATTCAGTAGTGAATACCTTCTCATCATGGAAGGACTTACACCGGCACAGCGTCTCCAAATTGTTATGACTAATGATGATCCGCTATTTTATCGCAGAATTTTGTTTAGCGATGAGGCCTATTTCTGAGTAAATGGATACGGATAAGTAAAATTGGCGTATTTGGGCTTATGAACAATCCGAAGAGTATCAACAGCTACAGTCACATCCAGAGAAATGCACGATTTTCTGCGGTTTATGGGCTGGCGGAATCATCAGTCCATATTTGCTCAAAAATGAGAATGATTTTAACGTAACCGTCAATGGCATCCGATATATCGTTATGAAAAAGTAGCATTTGTTACTGAAATCCAAGCCCGTAATGTCAGTGATATCTAAAACAACAAAACACAAACGGCAGTAATAGCCATATAGCGCGTGAACCAATGAACATGTTGAGAAATTATTTCAGTGAGCAGCTGCTGATTTCAAGTTTTGGATCGGTGAATTGGCCGCCTAGATCATGTGATATCACACCTCTGGATTATTTTCTTTGGAGTTACGTGAAGTCTAAAATCTACGCAGATAAGCCAGCTACGATTGATTCCTTGGAAGCAAACCATACTCACCCTATTGGCCAGATTCCAGTTGTAATGCTCGAACAAGTGGTTTAAAATTGGACCTATAGAATGGGCCACCTAAAGTATAGCTGCGGCCAACATTTGAATGATATAATCTTCAAAAAGTAAATGCTATCAATTGTTCTTTCAGTTCTTAATAAAGTTATGTATTTCATTTCAAAATATTTTCCTGAACATCACGATGAATCAACCTATATCAAGGATTAAGTTGACGAGCGTTGGGGATCTTGTTGGCCACTTTTATCTTGTCCACTGTTGCTCGGAATGGTCTAGTCAGATACCGTCCAAGCTTCAATCCCATACATAAGCACCGAAAAAACAAAGTATCTTACTGGTCCCGCTCTCAATTCCAGATTAAGATCTTTATTATAAATTCTTTTGACCCATCCTGTATATATTTATATTTTTAAAATAAATATGCCTTCATATACACCTATTTTATAATAAAAATACTTCAGCCTTTTTCTGCTAAATATTTGCACGCATTTCAAAAGTGTACTTCAAAACCAACCAAAAAAAATAAATAAAAGATCTCAAGAGTTAATCTTAACTTTTCCTTAAGTACCTTCTATTTTAAATTTCCCGCCTTTATCAGTTAATAAAATCAAATATTCCTTTATGTACATATTACAATAGAACACAAATTGCACTCATCAAACACCCGTGAAGGGTAGTCGAGTATCTATGGTTAAAAGGTTTCAAAGAAAAAAGGGATTGACAAACCGTCGGAAGGAAACTCATAAATTTCTCTCTCATCGAAGATCGTTATTTTTATGATTTTTGTTTTATTTGTAAAAACGAGGATCTCCATTTTAATGATCTTGTCAATCGATTTTCCTTTGGTTAACTGTTATTATTGAAATAAGGAGTGAGATATTGACCTATTGGGTCAAATTAAGATCATGATTTAATCACAATCAAGTCATGAGAATTTCCTTTTTTTTCTTCATTGTCAAAATGACATTTAAAGTTCAGTTGTGATTTTACATCCTTTATCAAAAACATGGAAAGATTGGAAGTCATAGATCATTGCCCAATTTGAGTCGATTGTTTTTTGGGCTGTGAATTATTGGTGATATATTTATCTTAAAGAAGTAGAGTGAAAAGGTTGCGTGTAATTCAAAGTGAAGAGGAATGAAGATATTCTGATTTATGAAATACTAACTTCCCTTCCTCCCTATAAAATTAGACCAAATAGCTCTGATATGCCTATTTATGTGGACTATTTATTAACGAAAACTATACTCTGATATAGTTGTTGTTGAGTCCAGGAAAGTACATTAATTAAAATATACGACTTTTCTCTATACTTTCCTTCTTCAAGCTTTCGCGGCCTGTGAAACCCTTCTAGCTGATGATATAATCGTAAGAAAACTATTTTCAAACATGAGATAAAACGAGGATGAGAATTCCTCCTTTAGACTGACAATAGTTATAGCATGATGAGATGATATGGTCTAACCTTATATTGAAACTAAAATTACTTTATTATCCAAATTAAGTTACTTTTCATTATGCGACGAATGCCATACATAAAACTAACTATTTATTTACCCGAATTTCATTTGCACTCAGTTTCCTGTGATTACGGGTACTTAGTTCAAATTTAATTCAAATGCATTTCTATACGTGGAATAAAATAAGACTCAAGTTTATTTAACAAATTATGCCATTCGAACCGTGGAATATTTCATTGAGCTGAACTTGAAATATGAAACTTTTCAACAAAAATAAAGAAAGATATATGTATAGTGAAATCGTTTGCAAATAAGACGTAACCGCATAACCCCCAAAAAGAAAGGATTCTTGTGTCCATTCTGTATTTTTCCCCTTTTTATGACGAATTAATATCATTCAAAACAAAAGCTGTTTGCATATTTTATCAAAAAACCCACAAATTCCCTGCGCTCTCCATTTCCAAAATTTTAAGGACATAAAACATATTGTTATATGGTTTCACTATTATAGTATAGAATTCAATTGCCACTCTCCTTTTTCACTTCTTTTATATATAAAGAACAAGGGTGACATTGACACTATTAAGTATTATACCAGAAAGGGAATTCCCCGAAGGATTTCTATTTTTGAAAAACTTTTTTTGTTGTTATTGTTGTTATTGGGGTGTTAATGAGAGCCACAAATTTCGCACTTGTATTATTTAAATCCAATGATAACACGAAAATAACAGATGCGGTAAAGTTAAGAGAGTTCTAACAAATAATTTGATGATATTTGATATTTTTGTTTGAATTCTTGATGGAATTTCTTTAAATTCTTCTTTTTTGAATAGTTTTGTGGTAGGCAGAATGAGGATGATTAAATGTATTTGTGGTTTCACTTAATATTTACAGAGTACAATTGCACTGGGTTGGAGAGATATATATATACCATATATATCCTTTTTCCCAAAAATGCAATCTAAGAAGCAAAGATAACTTTGTATATTTACAAATATTCCAAAGGAATGATCTTTTCACAGTAGTAAAGGAAATATCAATTTCTCTGCTGAACGATCGTATTCTCGTAGATTTTCTTGAAATTGATGCAACAGTCACGGAACTCAACATTAAGTAGGTAACTATCTAATCTACAGGTACAATAATTTTAATAGGAATTGACAACATATTTGTGATAAATCAATACATGTCAAAATACCAGGCGTTATATGAGACCATTTCAAATTTGAGTCATCTGTTTGAATTTCGGATACATATACCCTCCCATATACCTACTTATAAAAATGTAAATATTGAAAAAATAGTAGAAGAATTCAACACTATGGAGCTCCATGTAGCTCTAATGCTATAATTTCGTTTGTGGAGTTGTAATAAAAACTAAAGAAATACAAACTAAATTCTGATTTGATTACATATGCTATTAAATGCCTGACGTCTAACAGTAAGAGTTTCAATTCAGTTGGAATTTTAAATTAAACTTTAACTACAAAAGAAAAATCACAATCCAGGCTTAAGAAAACCTTAGTTTTTCTAATCTCAATTTGGCAGCGAAAATATTATGAAATGTTTGTATTATTTTTGTATTTATTTTAATTTGAAAAGACTTCTCTATATTCAAATGATTTTTAAAGTTAAACATTGTGTAAGAACGAAAAATTGTGACCAATCTGAATTATATTTTACGAATGGAATCAATAGCTTACCTGATGATTCAGCGAAAAACGACCGCAAACACTGTTTTAATCTTAATTTTCATCTTACTATGAAATGCAACAAGAACTTAGATGGAACTCAAGTCCAAAATCTGTCTTAATTTAAATAAGACATAAGTTCTAACTGTGAAATTGTATATTAAACACATTAGATGCGTTTTTTATATTGCTTTGCTTTGGATCAAAGCAGAATGTAAAAAACAAGGATCAAGGAGCAAGGGCAACAAAAACTTGAATATTGGTAACATATATTCAAAATGTAGTAGCGATTCTTAGTCCAAGTAAAAGCTGGTGTAGAGTTGTTGTTGTATACAATGTAAAATTTTGCTCTGCTCTGGAGCAACCTGTAAAAAATCGTAGGTATTTAAATTTGATAGTACAAGTATTAAAAGGTAGTGTAGATAGTAAGAGATTACATTACGCCATAGTCATATTTTCCAGTAGTATAGGAAGAAGTAATTAAACTATTCTTTTATTAAATTATAGAATTTACTTTGAGTCTTTGGCTCTTGCCTAAGGAATTTTACCTACGTATGTGCCTGGTTAAACTACAGGCATAATTCCTTAATGATTTGTTTCCTTCTAAAATTGACAAAACTTGGAAGTACAATAATCCATTCTTTCTAATAAAAATTGACATTTATTTTCCTACTTCCATTCAAATTATGTATAACCGAAGATTAAATATCAAATATCATAAAAAATTGTTGCATGTCAAAATCACATTATATGTTTATAAACATTTTCTTTAGTCACATCGTGTTTCTTGGTTTATGTTCATGGAAGAAGTCGATTGCAATTTGAAAATATTTATTTTAAAAATATCAAAAACAATTATTTAGTTCCGAAAATTTGCAAAAAACAAAAAAAATACACCGTCACATTATCGTTCAAAGAAAAAAACAAAAACAACTAAAATTGTTCCTTAAAATTGGAAAAAGTTTTCTCATTTGATTTCATCAATTGATAAGAAAACTAATAATTCCATTGAAATATGGCAAAAAAAGGGAACATCAATCAGAGGGACTTTATGTATTAAATAAGTATATCGAATAAAACAGGATATCGCAATTACCAGCCGCCAGTGAAAAGAATAACTCACCAATCTAACAAAAAAAGGACAATTTTAATAGGTTTTTATATGCAAGCTACCGAATATTGTTTTTCTTCTTTTTTTTTGTGAGAAAATAAGAACAAGAAGGGATGAGGTACCCGATGCAGTGGCAAACAATGAACTATATTACATATGAACAAACCATTAACGTTATAAAAGAACAACTTGATGGATCCTTTTGTGCCATCTACACAAATATACATGGTGTCCTTAAAATATTTTGAAATGGATATTATAGAAAATATGCAGACTTGAAGTCGTGAGGGAAACTATAAAGAGTATGTGACAAATACTAATGTATACACACAGAAAAATTGTAAACTTATTGGCTAGTTTTGACAACTGAATTTTTTGTTGTGATAACTAAATTTAAAGGCGTGTCGAGACCAAGCGAGCGATCAAGAGCAAGCATTTGCGAGCATTCGCTAGAATTCGCTGATGTTTGCAAACACAAGCTCGCGTTTCGTCCAAACCAGATGATCTGTTCACGTTTGTTATTGATCCAAGTGCTTGTCAAGATGTCAGATGACAAAATAGTTGCATGTTCTTCTTAAGAAAATTTTGAATATCTGCCAAAACAATTGTATACGGAACATAATCTCATAGGGAACTAAACTCGAAAAACTCTCGTCCAAATTGGAAAAGGAAGAACACGCGAATTTGTTGCTGCTCCCACTCGTCATGGATCATCAGTGAACGCTAGCGAACATGCTTTTGGTCGCTCGCAAAGGCGTTCACACCAATTGAGCATGTGCTCTTGTTCGTGCTCGCTTTGTCTGGACACGCCTTTAGTTGTGAGAACTAAAATTCAGTCACAACTAGCCAATAACTTTACAATTTTTCTGGGTGCAGAGAATGTAATTTATTTATTGACTAAGAAATAGGATGTTAGAGTCTACAAACATTTAAGTACTGTTATCAATACCCAATTAATTTCTTATAGTGTATAGCTTTGAAAGCGCTATTTATGTGCTGTGATTAAAAAATTATTTAGCAATACATAGTATAGTATGTGTGTTTTTCAAGGAATTTTTATATACTACAATTTAACATTTTTGCTAAAACACGCAAATAACTTCAGCTATGTTTTTTGAGGTTTGAGAAAAATGAAAAACTCTAGTTGTTAAACTAAAAATTTCCGTACTGACTTTTAGTGCAATTGATACCGTATTGTGCAGAATATCTATTATCTCTTTATAGCACAGCTTCGCAATTCGTGTGCTAAATGATGATGTTAAATGTGCCGCATTTCAATGCCTCCCAGTGGAACAAGTCCATAGAATTAATGATGGTGTAACATATTGATTTTTGTAAATATGTAACATATTTGAAGTATTCCAAAGAAGCCCGAGTAGTTCCTAAAGCGTGCCGTCAAGATCTAAAGGTTGCGTAGCTTTCCTTTCTAGTATAATCTCATTTGCAAATTAAAGAAGCATCTTAAAAAGATGTTTACTAATCAGTACAGATAGCAATTCGTATTCCCACTTTCTTACTCTAATTTCTATATATAAAATCTCTCAGGAACACCTTATATTTTAGTAGGTTACGTACCTACAACCTGGGACATACAATATCATGAATATATCATCATCAGATAGGTTATACATGCAATTTGTAATCTATTGACAAACGTGGTTGTATATATATAAATTTTAATTTCATTTCTATTTTTTTTTTTTTGTTACCGTTGAAGGCTGACAACTTCTTTGAATCCTCAATGCGAATTTGTCAGAGCACGCAGGTAAACAAACCAAAAAATTACCTAAAAATCGGGGATCAAATGCGCAATTATCGACCAACTAAACCCATTTTAAATATGTAAAAAGATGGAATTATTTAATGAATAGATTTTTTTTTTGCTTTTAAAGATTGTACCTTTTTGATTTTATATTTTTGATAAGAAAAACAAAACATAACCGAAAAGTCTCGGGCGCCTATCTTAAATTGGAACTCATCCTATTGTTGTATATTTTTGTTTTTCGCTTGAATGAAAAAGAGTGCGGGTGAAGTTTTCTAAAAAAAAAAAAAGAAGCAAACATAGGAAAGTAAGATATCTCTCCTTTTTTTTAAATATTAATAATCCGATCATCTGATTTTTTATTTGTTTAATCCCATCTTTTATCTGTCTGCTTCTTTTTTAGATTGATTATCTTTTTGTCGGCCGAAATGGATACATTTAATCCGATAATCTATATTCTTTTAATAGAGTAGAGTTTTTTTTTAGTTAAATACATGAAATGTTGCAAAACAAACAAACGAAATATAGCAACTTTAAATTTATTGCCAATACGAAAAAGCTAACATTTTTAAGGGTTGTCAGGCCAAAGGAAAGATTCTGTGTTATTTGGTGAGGTATTATTTAAACAGCGTGTGAAAACTTCAAATAAGCCACATATTTATATTTATATATTATTAATAATATTCTCAAAGCTTTCATAGACTTACGCGAGACTAACGGAAAATGATCTGACAAATCGAATTGAATCGATAAACAGAAACTATGTATATTCATTTATACCGGGTGTCTCATTTGAAATACTTTTTGGAAGAGTTATATAAAAGATCCTATATTAGTACTACTATAGGATCTTTGGTTATATCTTATGAAGATAATCGAAATGTACAAAATGAATCGCGTTAAATTAAAAGCGCAAAAACAAAAAACGATTTTCAATTCGATTTTTATCCGACAAATGTACTAGAGTCAATAGAATAACTATGTGAGTTTAATTCCAGTGAAAACCATTTGAGTACACAAAGAAGTACTATACAGCACTTGGAGAAAAAAATATGATCAGTTATTTTCAATGCAGCTATTTTATGTTCATTGAAGTTTCATTTTATTCACCAATAATAACAAATTTTATGCAACCATGATATATTTATTATTGTAAGAAATATTAAGTGTTTTCACAAATATTTTAATAGTTGCCCTTAACTTTTCCCGAAACATATATTAAAATCAGTGGCATAACTATATTTCGTGCATTTAACTTTAAGCTTGATTTTAAAGTTAACGGCTTCGTACTTACAATTCCTTCACAAATACAATACAAAAGATATCAAATATTGGACTTGGGGTTCAAAAGTTATTAAACAAATTATTTAAAAAAATTTAATTTTAAATTACAAGGTATAAGTGGCCCATGACTGACACCGACAAGATAAAGGGTTCCAGATGGACCCTGCAACTTTCTGCAGAGTCAATATGTTTGTTACAAATATGTTTATAACAATGTGCACTATGTTTCCAACCATTTATATTTATAGCAATCATAATATTTATCTCAGTGTGGTTGCTGTATCAATCTATAAAAGTAATCTAGACTAGTACAATAGTAGAAACGATATTTACTAATCAATAGGGCTATCGATAGTTGTTATGCAAATTTACCAACCACTTTTTCTATAACTACTTAGTTGAAATCTTTTAAAATCTTTTCTTTACCTATTTTAATATTGATTTATGTAAATATTTTAGTGTAATGATTTTAATGTAACAATTTTAGGTGACATTTTTTCGTAAGCCAGTATTTTGTTGCAAAATTTCTAGAATTTCTTTCCTAAATTATATATTTAAAAAAGGAAACTTTCATTATGATCAGAATCAAAAAGGTTAAAACAAAATAATTAAAAAAAATTTCTTACATGGGAAGATTCGCAGGTGTACCACCGCTTTTGAGGCGAAACTATTTTTAAATTGTTGTAGATGGTCCATCCCGATGCTAAAACTAAACTTTCTAGCATCCCATCTTAAAACGAGTAACTATGAATTAAAAGTTCAAACACAATACAAACAGAAAACATTGATATATATATATATATTAATGACCGTGTGAACAAGGCTTTACAATTTAAATAAGATAATAAGGAGTAGAAATACTTCTCCAAGTTTCACAAATATTTCAACGTTTTAATCCAATAGAAGAACTGTTATGGAATTAAAACCGATTTCCAAATAGTTTTCTTTTCACACAATAAAATACTAATTCTATCATTTTTTTTTTTTTTCATTTTACAAAGAAAAACTAGAAAAGATAAATAAATAAAAAAATTGTCAATAAAAAAACCGCAATAAAAATGTCACAAAATGACAAAAAATCAAAAAGACAAATAAATAAAAATACAAAGAAATGTCAAAGTATTAATACCAACTTGCAAAGCAAAAAGAAAAAAAAAATGAAAAACGAAATAGAATTTCATTAAAAAAACCACAAATCAAGAAAATGCACGCATGTCAAAAAGTAAATATCAAAATAACCAATCAAAAAACTGCATTAAATTGCATGTTAAGACTGAAAGAGAGAAAAAATATTGCATTTTAAAAATTAAAACACGCCTTCTTTATAATAATCGAGGCGGAGTTAGGGAATTTGGCAGTAAGAAAATAAATTTCATTAATAAAGATGGACGCAATTTCTATACGATTGTGAAACCTATAAAAATCTTGTTTTACCTGATTTTCTTTCTCTTTCTGATTTTCGTTGTTTTATTCGCAAAAGGTGGTTCAATGCATTTATTGTCCGATCAAAGGCACCACAAGATAGTAACTGTCTCAAAAAGTTAATAATAGGTATATATAAAATTAAATGACTAGAATTAAGGGGCGTTAGCGTGAAATTTTAATGGATGATAATTTTTTCTATTAAACTCGGTTTTCTTATTGTTTCATTTCACCGGTTTGAGGGAAACGCGCGTCATGTACAAATGGGAATAAAGTTCTTTTATTATATTTTTAAAAGTTTATTGACACTTTTTTTTTTTTACTTTTTCGAAAATCTATAAATAAAATTCGCTGACAAAAAACTACACAAATCGCATGTAAATGTGATATATTTTGTGATAAAAATATAAAATAATTAATTAAAAATAATTCATCATTCCACGTTTTAGCCCACTTGTTTGGGACTTTTTTCTTCTTGAAATTATTATTGCAAATTCCCTCGTCCTGAAATGATTTCTTATTTTTATATAATTAAAATCAAATCAATTTTTGGGGTAATTTAGAGCTTCAAATCACTGAGTTGACAGACAAGATTAAATTTGTATTTATGTATTAAGGGAAATGAAGAGTATACATGAATTTGAATTTACACGATTTACGCAAATTTGATGAATTTCGAAGAATAAAACCTTAACGTATGGATTCACGAAAAAGCGTAGAAAAAAACGTAATAAGGAAAGAGAAGATAATCGAACTTATTACTGCGCTAAGTGCATATCAATCCAACTATAATAAAACCTTATTATTTTTTATCTCAAATATCATAACAGGAATTATCCATATGTACAGTACACCGGCGAACGTCCTTAAGCTCTTCCTCGTCGTCTCTGAAGGTTATGGATTATAAAACGCAACATAAAACGCCTAGCTTTATTTCTATACGTTAAAATTCTCACCCTAATCATTCTTTACCAAAGTGTAAGTAATTATAAGAGTTAGGAAGGTTAGAAATTAAAAATTTGGACCAATTAGAGCAAAGTAGCAACAATTCCATTGAGTTAATCATGTGAAAACTATGTCTTTTCGAATGACTCTTATCTTTTCTGGTGTTCGTGTATTCATATATGAATATCAGTACGCATTTAAGCACGGATTATACTTTTTTCTGCATGTATTGAAAATAAAAGCAAAATGAACACAATGGCATTAGGAAGTTTTTGTACTTTATATTACAGATACTTTGTTTTATACGAATACGAATTCTATATGCTTTAGGCACAATACAAATTCGGACCAGCATTTCAGTTTTTACTATGGCTTCAAAAAGCAAATTGAACTTAGAAACTAGTAGGATATTCAACTTAAATTTGTAACATATTACAATTTCACCAGAAGATTCTAATACTAATTCACCGCTCGAAATTTTGACTGTTTCTTTTGAACAATAAGCTTTAACTTAATATTTCCCAAATAACTTTGACTACCAAAGAATTATAGTTATGTAGCAACTACTACCAAATAGTTGCAGTTGTGTAATAACTACTTAAAATGTTAGTTGAAGTTTGTTATCTTACCCAACGACTCCATTGGACTTATTTCAAGACATATTTTTAGTCGGACTGACAAAAAAGTCAAAATTTTAGAGTCTCCATTAGACTTTTTTTTAGTCCGACTGAAAATGTGTCTTGAAATAAGTCCAATGGAGTCGTGTGGTTAAATACCTGAGCATAGCACTCAAAACTCATATAGCAACTTTTGTCACACAAAAAACCGCCATTTGTTGAAAAAAAAAGTCATTTAAACTATAATATTGATAACAGTTAAATGCGATCATTTGACCAAAAATACGTTAAACCTGAGCCGATCTTATAACACGAGCCAATTGATTGCTGCTCATCATTGTTAATAGCATAATCTACCGACGGTACTAGAAAATTAAACCTTCCTCAAAATCATTTGAAAATAAATCCTTTTGACAGTCTGTCATTTCCATCCAAATATCGAACTTGTATACGAAAAAATCTTCATGTTTCCTTTTTATACCATAAAAATGTTCAAATCAAAAACAAATTCATTTCTAATTTCGAAAATATATGTTGTACCGCAAATTTAGACACGAATTAAAATACTACATGTGGGATTCTGGTCCATATACACTTCTTTACGGAATTACAGAATTATACATATGTTCGAACGTAGATACATGTTGACCCAGCAAACGTTTTGTAGCTCCCAGTGAACTGGGTGTTATCCGTTTTAATTCATACTTTACAGCCATGACTTTAAATACTTGATTATGTCTCAGAGAAAAGAATTCTTTGTATGTATAAATATTTGACATAATTGAAGGGCTGCAAAGAAATCTATCTCGATATTAGTGTTTGTAAAAAGGACTAAGTACATGATTTTTATACCGGGTGACATGATTTTTAAACTGCAAATCTGACCAAATCTGAATCCAAATTGAGAACTCTGTTTTATTGTATGATTTTTGATTTAACTGAATTTGATTTAATGAACACATTTAATTGAGATCCTTGACTTAAACAAATTGAATGAAAATATACGAGAGCTAATCTAAAAGCTATGGAAAGCCATAGAAAAAAGTATTTAACACATAAGAATTTGTACATCAGTAAATAATACGTTCAAATCAGGCTGAATTAATTCAAAACTTAATAGTCAGCATATTGAAAAGATTTATGCCTTTCTACTGAAGTTCTTCATTATCTAATCTTTACCAAAGTATAAGTAATGATAAAGTATGGAAAGCTAGCAAAGTAGCCAGAATCGTGAAAGAATCTTAAAACTCTTATTTTTCTTCTAGTATTTTTGCATTGCCATATAAATTTCAACACGTGCTTCTTTGCTTACATTATATTTCTTTTTCACCCATACGCACAATATGTAGCTATCTATGCCAGCAGTTGACAGAAAATTGTTGGTAAAAGAACAGTCAACATTTTAAAAACGTCGTCACTGTAGGGATAGGAAGTTTCTATATACTTTATCATAACTTACACTTTGTCTTTACTGTGTTAAATTCATTTCATTCAGGTTCTTCCAACAGAACAAGGGTTACCATATTGTTTACTGGGTGGGTAAGAATCTAGTGTGTGACGTAGTTAGTTGTACTGATGCATTGATGATATCGATGTGGTGATGCGAACGATGGATAAGATGATGGGTTTTTTGTTTGTTCACAAATTCTATTTTGTATATATTCTGTTTCTCTATGGTTGGGTGTTTTTTCTTTTTTTTTCCTATATATCCAATTTTATTTTTCAGCCTGTTTTTTTTTCGAAATGGATGATGAAACTCAATTCCCGATCGTATTCAATTTCAGTCAAAGAGTATATTTTCAGTGTTCAACAACAACAGTGTGATTGAAGACGTTTTTCAGTTAGTTGAATATTGTCTTGGCGTGAGGTCGTGTTTTTTTTTCGTCGTTAACGTTGTTTTCTTGTAAAATATATTTTTTCGGTTTTTTTTTTCGAATGTTGGTAATATAGAAAATTTATTTTTGAAAAAAAAATTTTTTTTTTTAAAATTATTTTAGGATTTTGATAGTGTGTTAATTTTTTAGTTTTCATTATTTTTATTTTCGGTTCATGTAACAATTTTTCTTTTTTTTTTTTTGGTTTTGCATTTTTCGTATTTTTTTGGGAAATTAATATCTCATTAAATTATATCGTATTTAAGTGATTAGTGATTAAAAAAAAAAAAATTCATTTTGTTTTATTTATTTTAGAATTTAGTGTAAAAAAAAAAAAAATAAAAAAAATTTTAAAAATGTTTCATATTTTTGTGGTGGAAAAAAAAGAAATTCCTTTTTTGATATGAAAAGGAAAATTAATAAAATTTTGTGATAGTGCTTTAAAAAGTGTTAAAAATGTTAAACAAAAATATTCCAATTGGATTAAAATTCCCTTTTTTAAGTTAATCCTTTAAAAAAGCCAATCAAATTGCAAGGATTTAGGAAATTATTCGATTTAAGTGACTTAAAAAGAAAATAATATGGAATACAACGTTTGTCTGGAAGTCAAGAATATTATTCGATTTACAAGATTTACAACAGTTTGATTTTAAATAGCTTTAATTGCTTAAAGAAAGATCTAGGACGTATTATATAATATAACTGTAACTATGTTTGTTAGTTTGTTTGTCCCTGATAAACTCGAAAAGTGCTGAATCAATTTTAATAACATTTTGGTGCATGTGTAGACATCTTTCCAACTTACAGTATAGGGTATACTTGGATATTCGGTAGGACAGTTCTTGGATACCAAAATAGTAGGTGAATTTTCATGAGACTTGAAGGGTACATTCTGATCAGGCCAACATGAAAATAAGAATATATCTCGCCACGCGTGTGATTGCGGCGAACAAGAATAGAAATTCGTCCCTAACTCGATCACGGATATCAGCTAGTATTATAATATACAACGTCAACGTAAAGATTGGTCGCCATAAGACGACACTTTTAATAAAGTTAGAACAGTACGAACTTACCCTTAGTTAGCTTAAAACATTAATCATGCAGCTAGGGCAAAACATTTTCTTTTCTTTTTCTTTTTTAAATAAAACGCGATTTTGTTAACATTGCTTAATGCAAGCAACAGTCCTTGTATCGGAGGCCTTTCAAATGTATTTTGCTCAAGCAAATCAAACACCTTATCATTAGGCAACCTCAGCTTTCGAGAAACCAGTACGTTTCTATTGTACTCAGTTTTAAGATAACTAATTCTGAATATTTCCACGAACCTCAAGGACCGTGTATTAATGTAAAGATGCATTTTGTCCACCAAAACAGGAAAGTCAATAGCATCATTCAGGGTTTTACTCACGAAAATCACATCCGCTACTAGGCGCCGGTTTTCTAAGGATTTTAAACCTATCAAATTTAATATATCAAGGGGTCATTCAACAGAAGGTTACGTAGTGCAAATCGTAGGAACCTACGTTGAACAGACTCCAATCTGTTAATTTAAGCATTTTGGTAGGCAGACCATACCTGACTGGCATATTCAACTATTGGTCCAACCAGGATAATAAAAAGGGCCTTAGTGGACCAACGTTTAATGAAGCCTAATGTAAAATTGGCTCTATGGACCAATGAATCAGCTCGAAATTAAGTTGATTGTCGCAAATTACACACAAATTAGTTATATTATTTACTCTTCGGAGAAGCATGTCTTTTATGGAATATATGCAAACAGAATTATCACGTTTCCTTGAAAAAGTGATAGTCTCACATTTATTATAGTTAAGGATAAGATTATTATTGTGACACCATGTAGTAAAATTATTTGAATCCTCCTATAGGCACTGAGGGTCATTAGAATTGGATATTTCTTTACAAATAGTCATGTCATAGGCAAAGTTAGAAATATTCGAAGTAGCACTAGCACATCGACTTCCAGTGATACTAAAAGTTCTTCGTTCAAGAAATTCCATATATTTCGAGTTACGATACATGATTTTCAAAGAACAAATTGTGTTGCAACTTCGAGTATATATAATTTTCATAGAATCAACATTTCTAACGTTTGATGGAAATATATTTATTGTCTTTTCTTTTTCTTTTTTTTTAACTGTAAACAATATCAAATTACGAATATTGATTTTCGCCATATTATTACAGTAAAAAGTTTTCCATAATATGTGATGTTTACGTATTCTTTCCCTTCTAGCGGTTCTATGTAGCGAAACTTCTCATATATAAGAACTAAACCGTTGCCGTTAAATATATTCGTATTCTATATACTTCTACTTCTACTTAGTTTTTCTTTTTTTCTTTTTTCTTTTAAATATAATATTATTATTCACCCAAAAAAATGTATCAAATTACCAAAATACGCATGCGTATTGGATTTTTTTTATGCTTTTAAAAATATTTATATTATATTTTTGATTTTTTAATTTTATTAATTTGCTGAAAAAAAAGTTTCATTTTTAATAAATAAAAAAATTTAAATAAAATCAGCGCAGGAAAAGGAAATATTCAAAAAAAATTTTAATGACTTTCGCGAAAAAATATTATTTCCAAACAAAATTTTCAATAATATTTATTTTTGGCTGTAATATGTTTTTTAAAACATTTTTATCTTAAAACTTAGTAAACAAAAAAAAAATTTTTTTTATTGCCAAACATGAAAATCCATATAGCAACACTTTTCTTATAGACTTAGGTTACAATTTTTATATAGGGGAAAGGACTCTGAAGTTGTACCGCACCTTGTATCAGCAAATGGTGTTCAGCTTGTAAAGGCTTTAAAAAGAACCATGTCCAACTGAAAAGATACTTGATAGGATATTGTGGGTCGCACACAGATTAGATTAAAGCTTTTGATATTTCTATAAAATTAAAACAAAAATTTAATATTTAGCTAGTTACATACTTTAGAAGGATTATAGAAAAGCCCATAATTTTAAGAAGTTCTCATACAAATCATAGAAAAATATTTTTCCATAGATTTTCTTCTTCTGAGCCTGAATTGACTTTAATATTTAAAAAAACGGGAGTGTGCTTTTGACCACACCATAGAAGTGAAATACAGTGCTATTGGGTTTTCGACGGAAATAATTCCCATAAAAACCTCCACAACTTTGCCGAACATTTCAATCGTGTATGACCTCTATATAAAAAGCTCAAAAATTTGCATCGACTACAGTGCCAATACGGTGGCAGATAGAACTATTTGGTCTTCGACGGAAATAATACTCATTATAACCTCCACAATATTGCCGAACGCGATCGTTTAGGACGTTCATACAATGCGATTTTTTATAATGTAACGTTTCGTCACAGAAATCGTGACATAATTTTTGTTAGTCGCCCCCAATAGAAGTGTTTCACTTCAATAAGTAATACTATAATTATTAAACCTATTTTATGCTAAAAATGAGACCTTTTATACTAGAGTTAAATTTGTGTAAGATGGAAGCGAAAAGTATACAGAGTACTCAACATGAATTCTGATTTGGTGACACTTTTCAATCTACAATTTAAATCAAAAACCTGGACTAAAAAATTTTCAAGTATGCTATTATCCTATTATAAGTGAAGCACTGGAATCGTGAATAAAACCTTGTATATTCTACAAATATGAGATTGGACGATAATCGCTATTCAATTTGAATTTCTTTTTTTTTTCACGAAATGGAACAGTATTTCAAGCAAGATGTTTGTATCGAATACCAACAAGATTTGTCCCAAAATTTTAAAAACTGCGGATATGTTAAAATAATAGATTAAGATTAAGTTTTTAAGGTTTTCTTATACTGTGACATTTAAGATCTATTGTACCCCTTCTTCTTTAGAGCAGTAGTTAGGTTAACTTCCCATTCTAGAACACCTACCCCATGCCTATTTCTTTTAGAAATTTTAGTATCTGGAGTGGGTCAAGAGATGGTATCTCAATTGGTATTTAACAAATAAAAGTTATTTTGTTTTCTTTATAATAAAAATAATTTCTGGAGACAATTCAAAAATAATATTATTTATTTTTGAAGAAAAGTATATATTCTAAAAATCGTGGTTCGACTTAGACTATTCTCCCCTATTGTTCATTTTAATTTGCGCGCTCTGGATTCTAAATACCAGAACGATTTAATCAGGAGGAAATGAAAAATTTGGATATTTTATACGGTTTCATATGGTATCGATTTGAAATCATTAGTAATTATGCTGCCGCAGTGATTTCGTTCGTGATTATGAAAAATCTATTTTTATTTGATGGATTTTTGTTCTCCGATTTAAGTTAAATATTTTCCGGAAGGTTTATATTATAGCTCATTAGTTTATATTTAAGTTTGTTTAGATCTTTGGGAATGAATCCGGAAAATATATATGAAAATTTGTTTTATATAATATGAAACTGTGATGTGTTGAAATCATTATAATACACCTATATATGGTGTCCCAATAAAATCACAAGATTTAATTTTGCGTAACTTGAAGTGTGTGTATATCTCGCGTATTCTGCATCCTATAGATACGACCCATATCTCATTCGACAATCAATTTAATAACGAATTAAATGCCATTCGCCATTTTCAAAAATATTCCTTTTTAGGACAGGAAATACAAAACTTCTCTAATATATCTTAGGTATTCTGGGTCCTACAGGTATGATTCATATCTCATTTGACGGGAAATTTAATAACTAATTAATTAAATAAAGAATGCTCCGAAAGAAACGCACGATTTGAATTTTGTGGGATTGTCTTTTCGACCACATTATAAGCGCTCGAAACTTGACAAACTGTCAATAATAATGTCATTTATTCGTGCAGAGTTCCATGACTATTAATAGCAACAATGGCAGATGACAGATGTCCAAATTTTAGCACTGTCAACTTAATGAAATGAAAATAGCGCGAAATTTAAATCTGGCGCTATTATGGAGAAACCCTATTATACCAAGCTAAGCAAGCTAAGCAATCTTAGCATTTTAGCTCTTCAAAATTAAACGATTAATAGTTTCAAAACAATTTTATAAAAATAAATATATATTTTCAATAATAAATAATCTACAGAGCAAAAGAACGACTCGAACTTCTATACATATGAATTAAATTAGTTTATTAAATTGATTTTAAAAAAATTAACTATAACGTTTCGTAAATGACCTCAAGCCAGGGCCAAATTTCCCATTGGGCAACTTAGGCTGCTGCCTAGGGGCTCGCACCACAGAAAAAAACTGTTTAATAATTTTAATTTTGAATAGACTAACATGACATTCACCGCAAAATAACCGCAACAAGTTTCTAAATTGTCATATTTTTCATGCAAAACATATTCTATTATACTTTTTGACAAATCAGTCTAAAAATGACCAAAATATTCGCCAGATAGTAGAAAGTTTGCGGTAGGGCCCGCACCACAAGTTTAGCCTAGGGGTCTACAGATCCTAAATTTGGCCCTGCCTCAAGCAAAAATTTTGTTTATGTTTTTTGGTCGAAATATCGAAAGTTTTAATTAAAAGAAACATTTAGACTTTAATTGCACCTATTTGATGCTTCGATTTGTTAAAATTAACTTTATTTTCTCCTTAGGACGGAGTATATGGTTAGAAATAAGATTTTGTTACAAGTGGATATTACTTTTATTTCTTACAAAGAAATATTTATAAAGCGCCTGAAAGTTTTATCTCTAAATATAAAACACAATTCCTTTTCAGTTCACTAAGTTTAACTCCAATTTCGTAAAAGGGTTATATTATTCAAATACCATGAATAAGAAAATTATTAGATTTCGTTTGACAGAAAAACATTCCCAATTTTATTCCCCAACTACCAGAAATTGCATATTCAGATTTAATTGATATTTCTCAAAAAAGATTCGTCTTTTTGTTGAAAAAATTCGGTATGATGAATTCATACCGAATTTTATTTAAATCCATTCTAGTCATTACATTAAAAATAAAACTTTTGTACGTCAGCTATTCGAAGTTTAAGACTGATCGAACTCATTTTCTGATAGAATCGTTATCGAAGGTGAAAAAAAGCTTTCATTCCAATTGCTTCATAAATACACACAAACGAACAGACAGAAACCAGGGGGACAGACAGACATTTTTTCGTGATTCCAGTAACTTCTCCATTCCTTACAGTATAGAAGTAAAAAATTTCAAGCTATTAATTTCTTTTCAGTATATTTTTTATTTGTTTTTTTCCGAAATAAAAACTAAATCACGCATTTTATATTTTCATAAAAATCACCTAAAAATAAAGTCGGCCAAAAAGTTGAAAAATAACGATTTCGAAAGAAAACACCATCAAAAAACGCCTAATTCCGAGGAAAAATCTAAAATTACGCGAAAAACCAAAGAAAATTATATAAAAAAGAAAATGTGCTATTTTATACTTTTGTGCGCACGCGTATAAACATTTTGAATGGCCCCAGCGCAAACTCGATACGCGATATTTTATTTCAAAATTAGAAACTTTAGCTGACAAGGAATCTTTCTTCAAAACAAACAAACCGAAAAAAAGAAAAACATTTGCCTTCGCCGACGAAAATCGTGTCTTTTTTAAATATATGAAAAAAGTTCGAAATAAATTTTTGCTTTAAAAATAGTTTCGGGAAAAATTCCTTAAAGAAGAATTTTCAATAATTTTCTTGAGTTTCTAAAGTTTTTTTTTTTTTTTTTTTGTAATTCGGAATCAACAGTTGGTGTAAACAGAATAAAAATTTAAGTTTTTGAATTTTAAAATTAAGATTTGATTAAATTTTCAAAACAGCATGAGAAAAAAATTTCCCTCCAAATTTTCAATTCGCAATAATTTTACAAAATATAAATTTTGTCGTTTAAGCAATGAAAAACGAAAAAAAAAACAGAAAATTTTCACATGTTTGGCATACACGGGCTTTCCACATGGTCCGCAGTTGGCGTATTTCTATTCTATTTTTATAATCTGTGAAATTTTCACCAATTTCAATTTGATGGTAATTTATTTGTGTGTTTGAAATGTATTTTTCCGAATGATTTAACGGAAAATAAGTAAACTCATCCAGGGGTCGGTAACCGTTTAAATTGGTAATAATTTTTATTGGATCAATTCAAGAAGAAATCAATTTAATCAAGTGATTACATTATGAATGAGATTATCCAGTTTTATTATAGATAATCTGATAAATTTTTTTTAAATCAAAATATAATGAATTTAAAGTTTGACTTATAGTTAGTTGAATTCAAAGAAGCATGAAGTCCTATCCCAGTACCACTGGCATTTTAGATTTTCATCTTACTCCTACTGAGATACGATTTTTGACAGTTTTTGAAATTATCCGAATTCGTAGATGCATTGTAAACTCTTTTGATTGTCATGAAAGGTTGGAGTAAAAACCATTGAAATTTACTAGTATTTGAAATATCTTCAAAATTAGCACACTTTTCCGAATTATACATTTTCGATAATTTTCTTTATTTAAAAAAAGTGGACGACATTTAATATTATTATAGAACTTAAATGCTGTTTGCTTATCACCTCTACAGACTCGAAAACTACTGAACCGGTTTTAATAAAATTTGGTACATATGTCTTTCCAACTTGTAGTATAGGGTACTTGAATTTCCGATGTGGGTCGCAAGAGGGGAGGGGAATATAAAAATTTCCCTAAATCGGCAGATTTTCATGAATCTTAAAATGTATATTCTGGATATGCCAACTCAGAAAAGATAGAATAGGTCTTAACTCGGTAGAGGGTTTGCAAAGGGTCAAAATATGAAAACGTCAACAAAGTTTAATGATCAAGGGCATGTAGAAGCCAGGAACCCTGAGCCAATCCGGGGAATTCCGCTAGTTTATTATAGATTAGAAATTTACAAACAGTAACTCCATGATTGGATCGTAAGCGATCTGGGTATTGTGGGTGTTGAATTTTTATGTAATAAATAATATTGTTAAAGAAGTGGAGAAGTTTTTTAACACAATTTTCCGTATACAATTCTATTATAACTTTTAAGAAGTCCTCATAAACAGTTGAAGAACAGTTCAGAGATAACTCATCTTTCAATATGACATTTTTTAAACAAAAGTTGCAATATTTAATAACCGAAATTAAATCTTTGTCAATTGGAAATAAGGAGCTGAGACCATTATAATGATTCGATTTGTAAAATAAACAAACTATAGCTTAGATTTCTTAACTTCCTAAAAATAGTTAACATTTAAAAATTAACAACATGTACTTTTATCTTCATTAAATCCTGGTCATTCGGAATTATGATATACCTTAATTAAAAATCCTTAATCTTTCAACCTATCTAAAAGAACATGATTTTTTCTTATTAAATTATGATAAAATATCCAAATTAAATTCTTTTTTTCATTTAGACACGAAACAAAAAGAAATAAGGTAAGGTAGGGTTAGTGTGCAGTAGGTAAAATTGGTCACCATCAATTTTCATAAAAGGCCTAATACTAAAGACATATTAGAAGCGATAATCTCGATTATCTCACGATTCTCAGTTAAAATTCAATAACGGACCAGATTTTCTCAATTATTGAGGATATTTAACGTAGAATTTTGATCTCAGTTATTGAATAATTGAGAACCTTTCGTTCTCTGAGTATGAAAAGCTTTAAAGCTTTCGCTTTTAAATCTGGTAATACCGCTCATATTTATAGATATAAACCGGGAAAAAGCGCAAATAAGAAGAAGACACATTATAAAATCACAGATTTGAATTTGGCGGTTCTAATTTTTTGTATTTTGAAGGAAATGGTTCTTTTTTTAAAAAAATATCATATTTTTAAATTTTTTCTTTAAGATTTTAAATGTTTGCATATTCATAAATAATTTTTTTTTACTTCCAAAATTTCCTAACCAAAAAAAGATTTTATAGAAAGCTTTGAGAAATGTCAAAGAATAATTGAGAATGAATTTTAATCCAGAAAAACAGAATGTGTCGCATGATCTGGATTAAAAATAATCGACTGCGTTAAATCGTGTAGTATGTCTAGGGCATAAGAATAACTATTTCAAATTGGCGAAATGGTATTCCGTTCATTCAGTTTTTATCGCCACCAGAGGGTATATTAGTTTTGTCACTAAGTGTATAACGCATTGAAATAATCATCGTAGAAAGGTTTGAAGGGTATGGTAATGTAGGGAATTAAAAGTTATATCGATTTATGCATGTCCGTTCGTTCGTCCGTCCGCGTACAAGATAACTCAAAAACGCGTTATCCGATTTTATTGAAATTTAAAATATGAGTTGGTAATTCCTTAACTGGGTTTGGTATTTCATTTCAGTTATTAAGTTATTAAGCAAAAGCCAGGGTAACGGGAAAGATTTGTAGTTTTTTTTTATATGCCTTTTCAGATTTAATTAGAAAATTTGTGAACCAATTTTCTTTAAATTAATTAAATTGGTTAACTACATAAATATACGATACCATGTTAAATTTCAGTAAAATCGGTCCAAAGATAATGGAAATGGAAATTTAGCTACTGTCACGATTTCTTTCATGCATTTTGTAGCTCAACTGACCCATATGACCCATCCACTGAGGAAAAATTGTCGGACTTTGCAAAAACATGTTTTTCCAAATTATTAAAATAAATTTTTTAACATTCTAACCTTATATAGTAAAACAATTTGTTTTTTGTAATTTTAGTATATGTGTTATGTGCTTCCAAAGCTTAAGTATTTCGTTTTGCCGCAGCTTCTCCTACATATCCATTTTTGTTTTAAGAAAAAAAAAACAAGTTTCGTTTTACACGAGACAATCATAAATCAACGTTTTTAAATGAAAATTTCTTTATGAAAAATTAAGCAAATTAAAAAAACAAAAATATTCACAAAAAAAAATTAAAAATAAAGTTGTTTGGCAGTGTTTTTTTTTAACAGCTGAAAATTATTTTAATGTAATTTATTAAAAAAAGCTTCAACAAAACTTTTTCGGTTTTTTTCCTTTTAAATATTTTTAAGTCCTAAAAACTAACTAAAGATGAACAACACAACAATAAAGTGAAATGAAACATGTTTTTAAAAAAAAAAATATTTTTTTTTAATTAATGACAAAATATTGACAACTTTATTTTAAAAGAAATTTAAAAAGAAAAAAAATTGACGTTTTCTACGTTCTAGAAGAGTATAGCAGAACGCCACTTTAATAGATTAGTGGAAATTTTAAAGTCTTTTGTTAAGATTTTTTATTCTCTTCTAATCGATGTTTTTGACTGAAATAGCTGTCTTGAAAAGTGGGTGTTTTTGGGCATTTAAAGAACACTGGAGCTATGGCTTCTTGTTAAGAAATTGGCTCTGTTTCGAGCGACTACTTTTAACAAAACGAAAATCCTGCGAAATTCAAATTGTGTATTTCTTGTGGAGCACTCTTTATAATTAAATTCCCCGTCTAATGAGGTATGGGACCTAGAATACCCGCGATATACGTATAATTTAATTTACGCAAATTAACAAGCCTAATCATTACGCTCATAACTTTTTTTTAAAGACTAATTCGTATTCTGACGCGCTCATAACTTACAACTGTCATAAAAAAATATCACAAGTTCTGACCGAAAACTTTTTCCGTCATGATTTAATTGATAAATATAAAATAATTTCTACTGTTTTTTTAAACACAAAAAAAAATTGTACACCTGTATAAAAATTTTACACCTATACCGTGTCCGACAGTTCAAGTGTCCGTCTAATTCAAATCGTTGTCAAATGTAAACCGCACATCTTGCAATACTAAGATTTGACATGAATGTTGCTTAACATATTGTCTATCAATAGCAAAAATTATTTGTTGGTGAAAAGACCCGTTCTTACTTTTTGTACAATGAACCTTAAACGAAATTCAATTGTTGTGCTTCATTTGATTGGAAAGTCAAACATCGAAATTCACGGTATTCACCAGATGTGAATCCATTGAATTATTCCATTTGGGGAATTTTACAAGCAGTGACTTGCAAAAAAAATACACCACTTTGGCCGATTTAGAAAAAGAGTTGACTCGTGAATGGAACCGTTTAAGCCAAGACATCGTGCGAGCATCGCGTGCATCGTTTAAAAAGAGATTGAAGCTGGTGGTTAAGACAAAAGGCTGTTACATACCATTCGAATAATTGTAAAATGAACTATGTATTATAAATTATAGTTTTCATAAATTTTAATCAAACCGACCAATAAACAAAAAAATTACAGACTTTTTACACTTTGACACTTCAATTGCCGGATCCGGTATAAATATTTTCGAGAGCATTTCTCAAATAACCATGACAACTCGCTCGAATTATAACAGTTTAAACTGTTATAAATTCACATTTTGAAGATAATTGTGACTCGTCTACCCGAATACGAATTATGTCAGAAGTCATAATTTTAATCATATTATTTGTAGTTGCAAATTTTTATGACTAAAATTTAACAAAACGCCAGAATAGGCCTGTAAATCTAGCGCTCTTATTGGGATACACCATGTACGATTTTTGTTTGGAATTATTGTTTATTATTTCGCATTCTTTGAGAGTTTCGTATAACTCGCTGTTCTTTAGGAACAAAACAATACACTTTATTAAATTGATAACTCAAGTTAATAGCTTAACTAATTTGGGAATTGTTGAAAATAATGTAATGGTTATTATTTTTATACAGAAAAATTGTCAATTTCTTGGTTAGTTGTGACAACTGAATTTTAGTTCTCACAAATGAGTTTTCAGTTCTCACAACTCAATTTCAGTTTGTACTATTAATATGTAATTGTTTAACTTTAAAGTATATTCTACATTATATAAGAAGCTTTTCCTGAATATCACTCGAGAAACTTATAAAAACAATAATTAGTTTATTAGAGAACAAAAAAATACGCGAAATCAAAATCAGTGAATTTAAAATTATGATTTCGATAAATCAAGTTACTGAAACAAAATAATATGTAAATTTATTGATTTGGTATATGAAAATTGTAAATTCAATAACCTTTTTGGCTCAGTGTAAGTCTCTAATAAGTCTTCCTACTAGCTAAGAGGAAAGATTTTAATGTAATAGCAAATATCAGTATATGTATAAGATTTTTGGCAATAGCTAACCCGAAAAAAGTTCCTTAAGTTTTCGTTATGATCAAAATTCTTCACAGAACCATATAATAATTAGGACAAAGTGAAATCTCTTTCAGTACGTATATACGGCAGGTATAAGATCTGAAATGCGGGGCCTTCTTACCGTTTTTCAGAAGGTTTCTCCACCGACCTACGTAAAAAAAAGAAAAAAAAAGATCTGAATGTAAGGATTGAATAGAAAACCAGAATATGAAAGAAATGCTTAGAATTTCTGAGTAAGGATCGAAATGACATTTCTTCAACTTCGCTTTTAAATTTAATGAAGGAAAAGTTTTTATTGAAATCTGGGGGATCGAAAATAGGATGAATGAATTGCGATTTGATCTAAGATAATCCCAAAACAAGTAAAGTAAACTATACAAATTTTGAAGAATTTAAATGAATAAAAATGTTCTCAAAACAATGATTAAATTTCGGTTTTGCAATGATCTAAATCTGATACTGGAACACAGCGCCGTAACTAGGCAGGTGCAACAGGTGCACCCGCACAGGGCCCAGAGATCTAGGGGGCTCTAAAACGAAATTGTTAATTGAATTTTCTTTACAAATTTGTTTTTACAAAAATTTTATTCGAGATTTTAAAACACAAATTTTTTACAAAAATTTCCATTCGAGATTTTAAAATAAAATATGTATTCTCAGTACAATAAATTTTTTATATGATATCTATTTAAACTATAATTACTTTTTCCCAAAAAATATAGGGGCCCTAAAAAAATTTTTGCATAGGGCCCTAAAAAAGCTAGTTACGGCGCTGCTGGAACACAAAAGTTTTAAATTAGATGTTCGATTTCCTAATTAGTTATGTACTACTTATAAATGGATAGATGGTCTTCGAGACAATGATGTTAAAAAAAAACTTAGATGGCAATTTGAATGATTTACCGTTACGGATTTTAGAAATCTTAGAAGTTGTTTATTATAGAATTGCCTGCACGTAGACAGCACGTAGTCTACGCTGCACAGCACCGTTGTAGACTTTAAGATAGAAATTATTAGCGATTTTAATAATGTAAATTTCAAAGAAAAATATTATAATAAATTAACTATTCAACCTCTTCTTTAGATTCATTTCATATATCCAAATAAATGCCCTATCATACTCGTAGTTAAGTTGGTTATTAGGCACAAGTAATAAGTTGTAGTTAATAAGTTTTAGGTACGTTCCTGGTGGCCGTAACAAATTTTAACCCCTTGAGAGCACTTAAATTAAAATTCTAGAGTATCAGAACACATACTTTATAATGTTATACTGCACGTCGTGTGATAAAATTCTTAATTTTAAAATTTATTTAATTTTTAGACAACCAAATTAAACATAAAACAAATTACTTTAAAAATAGGTCAAATTTTATTCAGGAAAATTATGGAAAATACTAATTTCAAATATTCTCTAAAATATTAAAGTTTAAAAATAATATATTTAAGTAATTACCCGCTTTTGTTTTTAGTATTTTGAAAATTTAATTTAATATTGTTATTTGTTATTTAAATCGGGTCACGGATAAAATTAATATAATCTAATTTTAATTTCATAAAATCACAAAGATTTAATTTCCAAATTTAAGATTATTTCTGTATAAAATCGTTTTATTTCAAATTTATTATTAAATTTAAAAATAAAAACAATTTTCACAAAAGTAATGAATAAAATAAAATTTTATGAAATTTAATAATTCCAATTTTAGGCCTCAACTTTTTTTTTAACAATTCTAATAACAAAACTTCTCGTCAGATTTCACAGTAGTTTGGGCAAGTCCTTAACAATTCAATAAAAGGCAATACAATAAACTGTCATTTAATTCAAGGATATTTCGTATTAAATAATTATAACAAATTTATATCGCGTAAATGTCCATCACCGAATGTCTCACAAAGCTTTGCTCTGCCAAAGAAATGTTTTTAGTTTTACAAACAATTGTTCAGTATATGTATAAACACCTCCCAATTCATAAAAGTACACGATATCCTGTTGAATTTCATGTGAAATCCAAAAATGGTACCGAAAGAAATAGTTAGACATTGAAATAAGCATCGTATAAGTTTTGTCGTTTTTGTTTTTGTCCGCTTGTCTACATGATGACACAAAAATGCGTTGCTCTATTTTAATGAAATTTAGAATATAGGTTGAGCACTCTTTAACTCATTTTAAAATTATTTTTCATCAACATCGGCTCAGGAGGAAGGAATTTCTCAAGTAAAAATCAGATTGACTAATGTGACAAATTTTTAGTCATAACAAATTTGCAACTATAAATATTATGACAGCTGAGAAAATTCGTATTCTGGCAGACGAGTCATAAATAATTATGTCCAAAATATGAATTTATAAGAGTTTAATAAGAGTTAAATAAGAAGAAACTACGTAACAAAGCGAAAAACTTTAAAATATTATTAGTTTTGTTAATATTTTTGTCAGAATTAATTTATTGAACTACAGATTTATTAACTATGAGTCCCATTTTTACTATAGAGGATACCAAAAATTTGGTTATTTACCAATTTTAACTTTTTATATGTTTTTAATTAGTTTTCTAGATTTAATTTCAAAACTCATTTATCAATTTGAATAAAGTGTACATGGTTAGAAACTAGCTCTTCTCCCTAAATTCCACTAAATTCTAAGAAAATGAAACAAAATGCAAAAAAAGACATTAAAATACAATATTATTAGTTTTGGAGGGTTTTTTTTAATGTCCTAGACAGATCTCCGATTTTAATTACGATAATTATTTTTTAATGATACTTCTGAATGGCACATGACACTCTTCTTTTTTTCACAATGATCTATATTCTTCTTATTCCAAAAGGTTCATAAAAAATAATAAGTTTTGTTTACAATTTTCAGAATAGAATGTTTATTCATTTTGATTCAATAAATTAAATTAAATTTTAAGGAATTTTTAGAATAAAAAGCAATTTTCCTCCTTTTAAGTATATGTGAAAGAAGAAAACATGTCAAAACCAAATGTAATTTGTAAAATGTTCAAATGTAGATGGCCCTGTAAACAGTATGAAGCAACAATTTGGGACCTCTTCCCAATTTCGTTTGATAATTAAAACAATATTGATGTTTGAAATAGATACTTAAAATTGATCATTATTACGTAAATAATGGTAATTATCGAGTTTTAATGACCGATTGGGCAATAATGAGCATTAAAATCGGAGATCTGTCTAGAATATAAGAGTTAATTCATTGGGCTAGATGTCCCATTCCAACCATAATGTATCAAATAATCCGGTATGCTTTAAAACCATTTTGCCATTTTACAAAAATTTGAAAACTGTTGTAACTGTTGGCGTCCATCAAAGACAACAATCAGTTGTCTTCAAAGTTTCAAGAAACTATTTTAAATCAACTTGAAAAGATACAAGTATTTAAAATAATATTTTAATATTTTTATTTTGTGTTTTAATTTTAGATTAAAAAAAAACAACAACAAATTTCTCTCAAAGTAATTAAAATACGAGTGCAATCATATTTTGCAATAAATTTTAATATTTTTTATAATAAATGTGATAAATAATTTAAAAAATAAAATAAAATAAAAATATGTGTTTTTATTATTCAAAAAAAAGTTAAAAATGTTGAAAAAATTATTTCAATATTATTTCAAATATAAAAAAAATTTATATACAAAAAAAAATTAGAATTAAAAAAGGGAAAATATTAAAATTATGGAAGTTTTCAGTAAATGAAGTGAAATAAAAAAAGAAGTGATAAAAAATAATTTAAAACAAAATCAATAAATTAGAAAAAAAAATAAAAAAAAAATTCATTAAATTTATTGTTTTTGGTTTAAAAAAATATGCTCCAACACTCGGCATCTGATTTTTATGATTTATCAACAAGTCCAGCCATAGTTAGTAGACAAACGACGCCCCCATATAGTCCCACGGGAGTAACAGCCGCCGTGACACCACACAATAATAATAATAATAGCACAAATAATAACAATAATAATAATAATGGAAGTAGTGCACTTGCAATTTTGGGACAAAATGGTTCAACAGGTGGTGGTGTCATTGGCGGTAATAATAACGGCGGAAATGGTGGACGTGAAACATTACCAAGTTTTGGATTCACACAAGAACAAGTCGCCTGTGTTTGTGAGGTAAGAATCCACAACTGAACCAGCATAAATTAATTTGTATTTTGAATTGTGTACGATAAACGATATTATCGAGCGGATTTTTGAAATTTGTCAAAATAGGTAATAAAGCGTATTTTTTTGTTTTTAGCTTTTGTGAAGTCTTCTAAGTCTCTCACATTTTTACCACTAGAAAATTATTTTTGTATCAAGAATGAATTAGTCATCCTAAAGCCGGCTCCATAAATGGACTATTCGTCACGAAAATTCGATGTTCTTTTATAAACCACGGAAATTTTGTTTCAGTAATTTTGTTGTTAAAAATATTTTTACCAATTTTAATCGATTTATGAATTTTATGTATTTAAAAAAAAAGTGTTTTCTAAACTAATGTGAAAGAAACGATGAAAATGGTATATTTTTTAACCATGCTAATGGAAACGGTTCTGATTCCTTATCACCAGTTAGACAAACAATTTAGAAAATAGAAGAAGCCCTGTGCCAGTACAACTGACATTTTAGGTTTATATTTTATGTTATGTAAAAGATTCTAAACGAAAAAAATGACAGTAATTTATTTCCTTAATGTTTGGATATCTTCTTCTTCTATATAATTTAATTTACAGCCCTATTCTGGCGTTGTTACAAATTGTTAGTCATAATAAATTTGCAACTACAAATATTATGACTTCTGAGATAATTCGTATTCCGCCGAGTCATAATTATGTCCAAAATATTAATTTATATCACTTTAAACTGTTATAATTCGAGCGAGTTGTCATGGTTATTTAAGAAGTACTCTTGAAAATGTTTGTATAGGTGTAAGATTTTTATATAGGTCTAAAGTTATTTGTGTGTTTAAAAAAGTGTTGGACATTTTTCCATAATTATGAATTAAATCATTCAGAAAACACCTAAAATTTCGTCGTGATGCAAAATACTTTCCGTCAAAACTTGTGATATTTTTTTATGACACTTGTAAGTTATGAGCGCGTCAGAATACAAATTAGGGCAGATTCAAGAATTCAGTCGGCTGTGCAGATGGAGCAGCCAGGCGTTCAAAAATTCAGAAAATTTGACAAGCAGTCAAAACAGATGTTCGAAAATTCAGTTGAATGCAGCATTTGCCCGCAGTCGCTGAAGTCATTTGATTTCGTTTGCTCTGATTGCAAACGGTAATATAAGGATTTCATCAGATGTTGTAATAATGGAAGAGGGAGTATAAAAATTAAAAATTTTTGTAGAAATAATTAATAATTTGCCGCAATTGCCTAGCTGTCAATTTCTCTGCAGTCATTCGTTCAAAAATTCATTAAAAGCAGCCAACTTTGCCTGCAAATGACGTCAATTGACTGCATCTTGTTTTGCAGGCGGCTGAATTCTTGAATCTGCCCTTAGTCTTTAAAAAAAAGTTATGACAATGACGTTGTTATGACTGTTATGACGTTAAACATGCAAAAGTATGCATTTCGAAAAATGCACATATCAAATGTTTTCGCATGCGCAGTTGTATGGAATCCATATGGATTTCTTGCGCTGTGTAAGATCTGCGGCAATTAAACAAATTCAACAAATAGTATGAATGAACTGACATATTGGTCTGGTATTAAATATTGGATTATTGCAAAAGTTCCTGCCAGATTTTTATAAATGGCAGAATCATGCACTTTTGACTGTCATGATGTTTTTTTTATAATCATATTATTAACTGAGAGTTATCTACATGCCTCGTGGGTCAACATAACCTAAAAAAAAAAGTTTATTTAAATTAATTTGTTTGGACGGTTAATCAAAATGGAAAAAAAAGTTACATTTTTTTCATGTTATGTTATATGAGTTTTAAAAAAAAAAAGGTGTGAATATTAGAACTGTAACCAAACATATTGAAGACGTTTATTTGGATCGTGATCCCGCCCTTAGGACAGTTAAGAAGTGGTTTAGTCGATTATGAAAAGGTGACTGCAATCTAAACGATAAACTTCGATCTGAGCGACCTTTCGGTATTGATAATGATTTTATCCGTAATTTAGTGAATAATAATCCACGGATTACCATTAAAGAGATTGCTAAGAGACTAAATGTTGACAATTTGACTGCATTTCGCTATTTAAAGCAACTAGGATACGCTTCGAAAATCTCTATATATGGGTTCCTCACGTTTTGACAGAACGGAACAAACTGAACCGTGTTTCACAGCCATTTCCCTCTTCGTCCGTCAGCAAGACAAACCGTTCTTGGATTAATCCATTTCCCCTGACTTTGCCCTTCAGATTTTCATCTGTTTCGTTCTCTACAATAGAATTTGAATGGCAAAAAATTTGGTTCTATGGAAAAGCTCAAAAACTACCTTACGGCTTTCTTTGAAGGGAAATCAAAGAAGAAATTCAAAACCTTGTAAAACATTGAGACACAGTTATAGCAAAATGATCATTAATAAATACTATTTTTCATGAAAATGTGTTGTATTTAATTTAGTTTCAAATCGGGCACGAACTTTTGCAATCACCAAATATTTTTGGACCGAAAAAGTTTGATGAGAATTAAAGCAAAATTTGTCAAGTCTTCAATACTATGTCCCTCTGTGTCAACTAGGTAAATTATCAATCAGAATGGTTCTTCCAGGTGAAATATCAATCAGAATGGTTCTTGATGACTGATACTAGACATAAGAACGAAATGTTTAAAGTACTTTGATAGCGGAGAGCAGGAATGGAACTTTGTATTTCGATCCAACTGAATTTTCGATTCGATTTAATATTCGATCTGAATTCTTTTTGGCATCCTGTAAAATTATCGTATCGTAAATTAGTGTGGCCTTTGAGAATTCCACGCAAATGGTATAAATTTTCAAATTGCCCGATGAAATGTTATGAAATTTTGACAGCTGATAGTTTTTTTTTTGAAAACATTAATTTAAAATGTTTGTGTTTTAGATTTGTTTTTAGTTTTGAATTATTTTTAAATTAATATTTAATAATAAATATTGAAATTGTTGGTCTCAGTGAAACAAAATATCTTCAAGTGTCTTCGGTCCTAAATTTGGTGGCGTTTTTTTTATTTTGTTATAATGATAATTTCCACTTCGCTCTTAGAGCATCTTATTTGGTTGTAATTTCATGAAAATCTTGATAATTTTTTTAAATTCAATACTTTCAAGTTAACTTTTGCAAGCTTGGGATTTTTTTGCATGAACTCAAGTGAAAAATAAAATTTTTTAAAAAATAATTTATTTTATTTTTTTTGTGAAAACTACAATAAATTAGTAAAAATTTAAGGAAATAATTGTTAAATTACTTGTACTTGGGTTTTTTTGCATTAAAAAAATTAAAAATATGACGATAAACATAAAAAACCATGTTTTCGACAACTCAACACTGATCGAATGAATTTTATACGACCACAGTGTAAAATATTTTCGATCCAATTTTAGCCGATACCAAATTGGTTGGTCGAGTCGTATATACGATGAAATTGGTTCAAATCGAAATACAAAATTCCATTCCAGATTAACGACCGCAAAGTGTTAATAATGAAATATTTATTGAACCATTTATTATATGTAATTCATTTTAATTTTTTTTAATAAAAGAATGAATTCAGCCCATTCTATGTGTAGTGAAATGAATACAGCTACTATTTTTGTTCCGCGGTATTCCAACACTGATATTAATAATTTTAAAAGGACTACAAGTGTAACTCCGAAACTAATATCTCCAAGTTGGTATGTTTTCATCTAAACAAAATACAATCTAATTTGTACGTTAAAAAGCCATTTCACCCGTTCACGTGTGGTTGGCTGGTACAAAACATTTCTGGGCCATTTCCTTTTATGTTAATCCAGAAAAGACATCTTTACGAAAAGAAACTTTTATATAGGTCACTATGAATGATACTAGTTTTGTAAATATAATAAAATGAACGTTAACCCTCTGAACTCCTGCTGTATTTTTAAGTGTCATACATATTTCTTGTGTCAGACCAAAAGTGGATTGGAATAATCCTTTTTTTACCAAAATTATTGACTTTTATAAAAGCGTTTTGGGGAAATCTTTTATTACTTCGGTTTTATAATAATGTCATTCAATTGAATATTGTATATAATTAATTTTTGATAATTGAACTTTTTCTTAAACTTTCAGGTTCTTCAACAAGCCGGTAACATAGAAAGATTAGGTAGATTTCTTTGGTCATTGCCACAATGTGATAAATTGCAACTAAACGAGTCAGTGCTTAAAGCAAAGGCTGTTGTTGCATTCCATCGAGGACAATATAAGGAACTTTATAGATTACTTGAACATCATCAATTCGCACCAAATAATCATGCTAAATTGCAAGCACTCTGGTTAAAAGGTTTGTTCAAAATACTATTTAATTGTTTAATAGTTTATGATTAATTTTTTTTTCATGATCCTTTTAAGATAGTTTAATTAAAAAATATTAGAAGTGCTATATTGAAATTCTTCCGATTGAACAAAATTTATAAAATTTCTTGCCTATAGAGTCATTTTCATCCAATTTATATTTTGTTCCTCGAAAAGCTCTTTCCTAAAGTTTCTACAGTGACACTCATTTCATTGACTTGAAAATAAAACTTTGTACCAATTTCGATGTCAATTCCATATAATTGATTTGTGATTTTGCTTCACGACAACCCCTATGGCTTGAATAAAAATTGTTGATGTCCAACTTGGGCTAGAAAACTACTGCCATAAGTTTTAGATGGATAATTTTGATTCAAATATTGGATACAAAAACGGGTACAAAAAAAAGATAAAAAATATGAATTCGTAAAACAATTTCTGTATAATACAATTTTTCATATTCTTTAATGCGGAAAGTTTCGAACAGAAGCGTAATCGAAAAGTAATTTATTAGAGCTTAACAAAATTTTACATCAATAAAAAAATCTTACACTATAATGTACATACCTGTAAGATTGGATTGCGGAGGTAACGAGGATAAGAGACATACTTACATTACTGCAATATGACACCTGTCACAAACTCGGCGAGAAAACTTCAAAGCTACCAGAAGAAAAAAAAACCATTTTAATTCATTCATAATAATTTCCATCGCGTCTTTTCTTGTTTTTATCCCGCCAGCTAAATTTCTTGAATCCGATTTAATAAGACGCTTTTTGTTTTAAAATTACAAAAATATTGTTTCTTATTTATTATTTATTTATTTATTTTTTTCTTTCTTTCATAAATAATTTCTGTTGTATATTTTTCTTGTTATAGCACATTATGTGGAAGCCGAAAAACTGCGCGGAAGACCTCTAGGTGCTGTTGGTAAATACCGTGTTCGACGTAAATTTCCATTACCACGAACAATTTGGGATGGTGAGGAGACCAGTTACTGCTTTAAAGTAAGTCATGCAGAAATTTCTGTTCTGTATTTTATAAATTGTATAAATGCGGTTGTGAAATGTAAAGTAAATGATGTAAATCGCATGAAGTTTACATCCAGTTTTAATATTGAAACAAAGTTCGTATATAAAATAAGGGTGGAAATTTTATAGGATAAAATACACATATGTACAGTATATGTGAAAATTCTTCCTTTTTTTGAATGTGACGAAAATTTATAACATTTATTTTCTTCATTGTTTGGACGTATTAGAAATGCATAGTACCCTTTAGAGTTCGAGTGTAAAACCGTTAGGACCATGTGAGGAATATGGATATCCAAGACTTCAATGTGTGGAGCATGCCTGGACGAAAATAAGTCGGCAGAATACCTTCTGTGTTAATACCTGTCTCTTTCGAAAACGAGGCATGCTATATTGAATGCGTGCACACGAAGAAAGAAGGTGTTAAACTAATCTGTACCTAACCTCTGTACTGTGTTTCATTATAAAAACTAACCGGTTCGGGAAGATGACGTAGTTTCTCTAACTACTTTAGAAGGAAGTTCTATATAGGCCAATAATTCTAAAGTTCTAAAATCTGTAACTCTGTGCGGGATTCTCCACTACAATACATTGCAATATAACCTTTTAGAATACGATGCCATCACACATTTTAAACAAAAATACTTACAACAGATAATCAAGCAATCAAAACAAATTTTGATCTCCGTTTTAAGTGAATCTTTTTATGCTACAACTTATCCTAAGATAACGAGGAGTTAGCGTATTCTTTACCCCTTTTGCTATCTATTTCGTTATCTTTGCATAGTAGGAATAAAACTTCGTGATGAGAAAAGATTGTGACCTCCAGATTTTGATTGATATTCAGGCTTTTTAGGTCCTTTGATTTAAAAATAATTATTTTTAGAAAATATTCGTTCGTCTGGTCGAAGTATTGATTTTTTTAATGAGATGACATTGAAAAAGCAATTGTTTGGAATTTACTCCTCTAGGCTCAAATTGTAGATTTCTTTGGCCGCTTTAAATTTATTTAGCGCTACCAAAACTATTTATGGAAGTCAATGTTTCCAAAAAGAAATGATTAATTCTAGACTACCCGTTTCATTACCTTCTAACATCACTTCTCTTAAGAAGCCAGATGATTTTTTATCTCCGAAGAATGCAAGTTGACAACTCTAGTAGATTGCATGCTTTCTCATAATATCAAAAAAATGTGTGAATATGTGAAATAACTTCACAACAAAGGCAGAAATGTAATCTTTCTAAAGAAAATGGGATGCCTCTATTAAGCATTTTAGACAGCAAGGCACCATCATAATAATCTCACAACAAATCTGCTAAAGAAACACCAATTCTATCGAGATAATTGTGGTTCCATCTGCGAACGAAAGTAAAAGGACAATTTTTTTAATATTTTTATTAATTACTGTAATTAAATTATCGTTGATATCTTTTAAATAAGTTAATACAAATGTCAATTTTGAATTCCATACAAAAAAAAAGTTATACATGATCAAATAACGCTTATGACAAGCACTTGTTTTTAATACTCTCTTTTTTTCCATTATTTTTATTTCCGCTTCCACAAATTATGTTTGACATCTGTTCATTAAACAATTTAATAATATTCCAACATTTTTAATGAACACTAAAAACGGTATCCATTAAAACAAATGCCAACATAATAATAATAAATAAACATATAGTAATTGAAAATCGGCCTATAGCCGACTTTTTGATGTCCTACGGCAGACATGGGATTGTTAGTTAACAAACATATAGTTTAAAGAATTACGAGTAACTCTGAGAAAGAAGAACCAAAACTACTAATATTTTAAGGTTTTTTCTCCATAACTTTGTTTCGTCTTTTTCAAATTCGCTAAGATAGGTTCGGGCCTAATAGCATATGTTAAATATCTTTTGCAAATTTTATTGAAATCGGTATGTTAGTTTTTAAAATACATCGGAAAACTTTAGGAATGGGCATATTTTCTCCTATGACTATTTTTTTCTTCACTATGCTTGGACCGATTTTATTGAAATATAACATAGCATCGTCTAATTATGTAGTCAACCAATGTAAATAATTCAAACAAAATTGCTCCACAAATTTTCATATTCTATCCGAAAAACCATAAAAAAACGGACAAAACTTTCTGGTCACCTTGGTTTTTTCTTTATTACTCTGTTTCCCCTTGACCAATTTTGCTGAAATGCAATACAAATGCAATCGGAAAATGCGTTTTTGAGTTATCTTGTATACGGACGGGTGGACGGACGGATGAACATGCAGAAATTGATATAACTTTTGATTATCTATACAGTAGTACCTACCATAGGATAGGACATAAAAATAAACAAAATTGAAATTAGGAATTAAAGAAAAAAAAACGTTTGTTGACGCGCATTGCAATAATGTTGATCTTCTTTTTTTGCGCTTCTGGCAGCATTAATTTAAAGAAGTACGTACGTGCGAACGTGTGAGAATATGCTATTCTGCGTCATATGTGAACTTTTGAATGGAATTGAATTACTTTTGCTTGTTTGTTGTTCGGAAAATATTAATAGATCATGTGTTGTGGATGGCTTTTTTAATTTTTTTTTTAATTTTTATGGTTAAATAAGAATTGGAATTTTTTTTTAATTTTTAAATTTCTTTTACAAATCAGGAAAAATCAAGATCAGTGCTTAGAGATTGGTACGCGCACAATCCTTATCCATCACCGAGAGAAAAACGTGAACTAGCAGAGGCTACAGGATTAACAACGACACAGGTATTATTATTCAATATTTTATTACTATTTTTATTTCTAGCGTAAGAGCTTCTAATGTTACGTGATCCAACTTTTTTTTCATATTTCTAGATTTGTGTCTAATTACAGGGTCTTTGGGCGACTGAAGAAAAAATGTTGGTAATTTTCCCTAGTAAAATTTTTTCTTAAAGTAACGTCCAAGCGAGCTAGCAAGAGCAAAGCATGTTCGTTGCAAATACTCAGTTGATGTGGACGCCTTACTGGACACTAGCAAGTATGCTTTTGCTTGATATAATTTACTGATGATCCGTGGCGAGTGGGAACGTCTATGCTGGTTCGCTTGGTTTAGACGTGCCTTCGCGAATCTTACTTTTGTCGTTTTTTTCCTTTTAAATTCGACCAATAGTTTTAAACGGAAATACATAGTTTAAGGTGCAGAAACTTAGATTGAACCATTTATTTTCAATATATCTCTTTTTAGTCAATGCTCGCTCAAATTTCTGAAAAATGTTCTCAAATTGTTTATAAAATACTGTAACAGCACCTATTTAGATCCTTTTAAGTTTACTCTGTGCAACGTAAGAAAATAACATAACATAACAGAAAATTGCCTTGTAGAACACCAATTTAATGTAACATAACATAAAATGTGAATGCAGAATAGAGCCCATTATAATATAATATTTCTGTTTATCTCATTAGAAACTTGTGCAAATCTAGATTATTGCCGTACTAGATTCTTTATTCAATAAATTTCAAGTCCGGACAATGACATTATATACATTTAGCTGTATTAACTCAACTGAAAATACAGTCCCTATAACTAGGAACTATTAATTAAACGGGTTTTTCCAGTACTTTTTATAGTACTAGACTACCCTTTGCATAACTTGGACATTTTTAGTTTTCTAGTTAGCTTTAGTGGATCACCCATTTAAACAAATTTGATTTCTAGCAAAATTATTACAATTTACTAGTCAGTTTTGGGATAGAGAGAACCTAGAATTAGGTATAGGCATTTTCTATTTACTGGATAGTTCTAATAATTGTAATAATTTACAAAATCGGATCATTTTCTTTTCCTTAATAATTCCGTACTTTCCCAAAATACCAGAATAATTTTTCAAAGTTTTTAAAAGAACAACAAACAATATTTTGTCACATTTAAATTTGCTTTTTCTTATTTTTTTTGCAGGTTTCAAATTGGTTTAAAAATCGCCGACAAAGAGATCGAGCGGCTGAGCACAAAGAGTAAGTCTTCTTAAAATTTTATTTTTATCATTTTCTTAAATTTGAATTTTATTTTTAAAAATAATATTTCAAAATTATTTTTAACTTCAAATAAACACAAAATAAAAGAAAAATAAAAATACAAGAACGAAAATGTTCACACAAATAATGATCACCACGTGTTTGCATTTCGAACACAAATGGATTAAAAACGCGTCCTACTAAAAGGATTTTAAGGATGCTCTTCATTCAAGGATCTCTTATTTTTGCCAACAAAGATTGTATTTACTTTAGTAAATGAATGAGTTTCCAAATTATTGAAAGTTTTGACGATCATTCAAAAATTGGAATAACTTAAGGTTTTTTTATGGAGGATTTATTTTTATAGGTTTGACAAGCCTGTAACATCAAAATTAATATACTATACACATGCACCACATGCACAGATTGATTAATTTACACGGATACTACCGTGTTCAAAAATATTCGAACTTATTAAATGGGACACAAACTATTTATTAATTTTTTTGAAATTTTCCCGCTTTCAAAGAAATTCTCAGAAGTTACCAACCAAGCACTATTGCCAACGATTTTGCCCACAGTCTTGAAAGATTGTGTTTAGATTCTTCAGCTAATTTTCTTTTATCATTTTAATGAGCTGAAGGCGGTGTTCACATAATGGTAATTTAATGGTAATTAAAAAGTCATATGATGGCTTTAAATAGTTAGAATTGTGTTGAAGTTTTTGGCCAAAAAAAAACGTGCACACATCAATTTTGAGCAGAAGGAATTTCGTGATTTAGTCATAATTCTGTCGTTTTCTACGAATTATTGCTTCAAGCAAACACTTAAATAATATTGTCTGTTAACTGTTTGAACCGTTGGAAGAAATTTATGATGAAATTCATCAAAGAAAAGAATCTTGATATCCTTTTCAAACGCAGTACTATAATACGTTTGTTGGTGTGTGTTTTATAAACACGAAAACTACCGAATCGATTTTAATGAAATTTGTTTTATGAGAATAGCGTACTTAGACATTCATTCATTAGAGCGATTTTAGGAGGAAAAAAATGGAAAAATGTCCATAATTCGGTTACTAGTGTGGAAATTTTCATAAAAGACATGGATTCGTGAATTGTATTCTAAAATGCAAACAAAGCCATAAGCATTAGCTATTTAATTAATATTTGTACCCAACTATGCATACATAGCTTGGTGATAACGTTTCTCTGCCTTCCAAAAATTATCTTCGCCAGTCAACAATTATCACCCAGAAACTTTATGCATAATTTTATATATTTTTGTGTCAAGTTTTGCGTGAAATTGAATAACAGAGGCTCTTTGTTCCATGATTTTATTTCAACAAGTAAATTTTTTTACTGACAAACAAAGCGCCATAAAATTGACAAATGTCAATCAATAAGGCTAAAATTTTGAAGATTTGTTAAGAAATGCTTAAGGTTTAAGATGACAGAGGTATTAAAGAAGTGCCCGAGCTTCTACTGTCAAAGATAATCCTTTTCCTTTTAGAATCGAGTACAAAAAAAAAACAGGGATATTATTTTCAATTCAAATAAAATTTAATAACTTACAAATATGTCATTTGAATAATTTCCATTTTAAAATGAAATTCCCAGAAAAGTATCAAATTTTCGAATAGATTAGATTTTCAGATAAAACGAGATAACTTCGAAAATAGACACGTTATCCCGCACACAACTTTTTATTACAATAGCCACTCTCTCTCCTAATTATTACGAAGTGTCAAAACATTGGTCTAAAACCATAATTTTTTTTTTGTTTAGTTTGTTATCAAAATGAAATTCAATGATTTTGTTATTATGTTTTCTTTCTTATATTTAATATATATCTTAAATTCGTTCTCACTTTTATTATATTCATAAAGAAGAAAAAAAAAATAAAATTCAAAAAATTCTCCGTTATTCCGTTGTCAACGGGTCTAACCAAATTGAACACCGTATAGCAGAGCCCTCTCTCTACGGACATACCAATATCAAATTTCACATCCCAGACACTAACGATGCGGGTGGTAATAAAATAAACTAGACATATACAATACATGTTCGATGGCGCTTTTTTAATATTAAATTTAAATAAAAAGAAAAAAAATAATGTATTTATGTTTTCGAAAACATATAAAGTAAATGAATATAGGAACACCACCAAATATTATAACAGTATAAGAAATTATGTTCCCGAGCAATATTGGATGAAATTCTTTGGGTTTTATTGTTGTTATTGGAGTCTTCCTAGAGGATACTTGCCTACGAAAAACCTAAAAAGTCAGGTTTTTTTTTTTATAAAATATAGTATTTGAGCACTTTGTCCCTTGTTATACTATATAAACAAAAAACGAAAGAAATTTAAGATGATGGCGCTTAAATGTTAATATTTCATGGTTTTTCTTTTACTTTTCCGTGTCAACATAAAAAATTATTAAATTAGTTTATTGAAAGACATTCAAATTTATTGCCATTTATTTGAGAAAGTTCTTTTATGGTGGGTTTTACAAAATGTTGGTAAGTTAACCAGCCTAATATGGATTTATATCATGAATGGAAGAATATAAAGAATTGTGCATTGCGCATGTCGGACATTTAGAATTTTTATTTTCATACGTTTATGGCATCACGTGTGATTTCCTTTTAAATAAATAATCGTGATTTTTCATACAAACAATGTATTTCATGTCTCGCGTGACGTAGTTGCGCATAAAAACCAGCTTAAAATATGGGAAAGTGTAATTTATATATTCTTTCATGGATTTATCAAAACTACACCTTGAAAATCGAGTAATCGGTCACTAATAAAATTTGGTTCCAGTACCTATAAAATTAGGAATTAGAAACCATTACCAAATTTTGATAACGTTTTGCAATTGTCGGTTACTCACATAGAATAAACCAGTGACTTCATGTAACTCCATGAGAAATAGTCGACAGATGTCTGATCACACCATATTGAAGGCTATTTCTCGGAATCATATTGTCGCTAAATCGTGACTTCAATAAATCGAAGGTTTATATCACTGTATGGCACTTAGCGCTATCCTGGCAGGATCAATGTCATTCTTATTTGCAAACAAATATCTAATAATTATGGTCGGGCAATGATCTGCTTGACCGTACGGGAGCTCCTGCCCAATTTTTAAACAAATAAGGACGAATAATGCCACCAGCATTCAAACCGCATTTTTCTGGATGTAATGGGGTCTCTAGAATCTCTTCTGGATTGGTCTCACTCCAGAAGGGATACTTTTCCTTATTAAGCTGAAAATGAGCCTCCTCACTGAACACAATTTTATGATAAAATGAGTCTATAAGATTTTCAAAGAAAATTTGGATAATTCTTGATCGTTCCTCGTGAGTCTATTCATGACTATTTGTCATACTGAACATAAATACCAAAAAGAGCTGTGAGAATGACAGCTCGGACTGACAGCTATTCCTATCGGAAGTTCTATCACGCCTAAAGAAACATCCTATACAATTTGTAGTTTTTCCGATCAAACGTCTATGGGTCTCTTAAATGCACTCTACTAGTTGTTTGGTCCAAACAAAGAAATTTCTTTTTTTCTAAAAACATACCTTTCTGGAGTGAACCTACACACAGACTGCCAAATGGATAGCTTTACCGTATATGTAAATGAGATTACCCAAAATTAGATGCTTTTGCACGTGACGTTTTATGCTTGGATTATTTAAAACCGTGTCTATAAATTATGGCCCACTCTCTTAAAAATAAGTTGGACAAAAATGTTTCCACCGCTAGTGGCCAATTTTCGTAGATTTCACTATATTTAATTATTATTAAAAAATGTTTGAATTTCGATACATTTCTCTGTAAAAGAATGATATCAAGATCAAAAGCTTCACAGCTTCTTATTTGTAGTTTTTAGTCTATAATTAAATTATATCTAAAGATGGTTTAGTATGAAATTCACTGAGTTTATCTTCAATTTTCTTGTGAAACCACATTTGACTCCCGATCCAAAAATTTTAAGCAAATTGTTGTCAAAAATAAAAATAAAAATTTGCACTTCAAATAAATGTTATTATTAAATTCATTTTTCGTTTTTCTTTTTTTGTACGACTTTTACTTGTCAGAATTATTTAAAATTATTAACAATTAAAATCATCAGAATTAATAAAAATGAATAAAATTTTTAACTTCTTAAGACCAAATTTGCATTTCATTCTTTTCTTTTTATGCCCTATTAATTTTGTTAGAAATAATCATCTGAGAGTGGTTTCAAGGCTATAGGTGTGTACTGAATCAAAACTTATATCGATTTATGCATATCCGTCCGTCCGTCCGTCCGTCCGTGTACAAAATAGCGCAAAAACGTGTTACCCGCTTTTTGATGAAATTTTCAATGTGAGCTGGTTATTCCTTAACTCAATTTGGTATTGCAGTTCAGCAAAATCGGTCGAGGGGAACCGAAGTTATAAACCAAAAATCAGGGTGACCAGAAATTTTGTAATTTTAATTTTTTCTTTATATTTCATATTTAATTGGAAAGTTTCTACATCAGGTGATATTGTGCTAAATTTCAACAAAATCGGTGCAAGGACAATGGAGAAAGAAATAGTCATAGGAAAAAATAAGCCGAGGCTACCTGCAAATTTGAAAAAGAAGAAACAAAGTTATGCAGGAAAAGCCTTGAAATATTATTAGTTTTGGGTGTTTATCTGTACTATTTCTGCCATAGGGCATCACAAAATCGGCTTTATGCTGATTTGCAGTTAATATATGTTTTATTATTAAAGCACAAGAAAAATTTGACTTTTCAAAAATGAATTTGTTTTGCAAAAGGTCGAATTTGGTATGTAAAAAAGGGCGTATTTGGCGTAAAAAAAATTTAAAGGGGTATTTGAAGTTATTTCTTTAAGTAGGTAAACCATGAAATAGAACTAGCGATATGAAACCAGCAAAAACAGGGGTGAGCAACGTGGTTAACTTTCCTAGTCATGACAGACGACAAATTTAAGTCAGCTTTTTGCGTTAAACTAATTAAACGAGCCTGGTCTGTCGCAACTTTTAGAAATAAAAAGTTAATTCAAACAGAAACTCTTTTATCAATAAAGTTTATTAAAAGTTTCGATCCCTGATTAAAAATAGTTTTATTTGCTAAAAGATGATATCAATAATTTTTTAATTATAATTTTTTAAATGAATCAAAAAATAAACATAATTTTTTGTTGTTGCTTTTTAAAACATAAAACATAAAGTCCCCTGAGACACACGCCGGATGACATATTACCGAAATTGTTATTTAAAAATATTAAAACCAGATGTTTTGGAAAAGCGAAAATAAAGTTCGGAAAAAATATTACTTTTCTATATTTGAAGCGACGGGGTTTTATGATTTTATTCACAAAAATCTTTTACTAAAATCCAAGAAAAAAAGACTTTACAGTCGACAAGATCTCAAAATAAAAAAAAAATAGCTCAGATCGCATTAAAAAGTAAGCTCCTTAACCAAAAAGAAAAGAGTTCTTATTTTTATTGCACTCTCGAGAAATACGTTAATTTTTTATGATTTTTAAAAAATAAAAACTAAAAACAGGAAATGACGTTTTCTGAAGTCTTTTTCTTTAAGTTAAAAATAAAATCAGATCTTATTTAATTTTGGAATTTAATAATAAAAAACAATTTTTTCAATTGAAGGTAGAAGGCTTATTTTGGAGTTGTGACAAATGTTTAGTCATAACAAATTTGCACCTATAAATATTATGACAGCTAAGAAAATTCGTATTCGGGCAGACGAGTCATAATTATGTCTAAAATATGAATTAATAACAGTTTAAACTGTTATATTTTGAGCGAGCTGTCATAGTTATTTGACAGTACTCTCAGAAATGTTTACATAGGTCTACAATTGCAAAAATTTTCGTCTCTTCAGAAAAATGGTGGAAATTATTCCGTATTGATCAATTGAATCGCTCAGAAAACATATAATAAAATTTCGTTGTGATGTAAACTCTTTTCGGTCAGAACTTGTGATAATTTTTTATGGCAATTATGAGTTATAAGCGTGTCAGAATACAGTCTTTAAAAAAAAGTTATGACAGTGACATCATGTTATGACCGTTGTGACTTGGCTGAGAATAAGTACGCTAATCTGTTAAATTTTAACGAAAGAGTTTTAACTTTAAAATTTTTTTAATACAAAAGTTCAATGTTTAAATTTTATTCCAATAAAAAAAAAAGAAAGAAAAAGAAATCACTTAACTGCCAATAAAATTCATTCGAATTCAAATTTTTTACACATAAAAATTCATTTTTAACGAAAAGAAAAAAAAAATTATATACTTTTATCGATTTAAATAGAAAAACGTGTTAAAAACCTAATTTTTATGTTCACCTCACAGAAATCAACATCATAATTTTGGATAATCAAGTTTTTCTGTTTTATCACTCTGAAATCATATCACAACATCATTTCGATAGTAAATCACAGGCTTTTTTATTTATATGGATTTTATGCCTTACCGCATACAGAGTGTTTCACAATTATAACAAGTTTTTTTTTAATGAATTATAATCATTCTGTTATTATTGTGGGAGTAAAATTGACTTTGTATCTAGAATAGTGGCGACGAAGCTGAATTGCTTTTGATTAAGTGAAGATGGGTAGAGTGTCATACTAGTATCGAGTGATCTGGATTTCAACTCCTAGTCAAGTTGTTCAGTTCTTTCAGTTTAATACATTATAAAACTCTTCTTTTTTGGATGAAATTCAAGTTTATTTAAAAGTTATTTAAAATAATCGTTATTATGACCGTCCATTTATCAGCTAACTTCCGGATCACATCGTAACCGTTTTGAGGTCATCGAATCATTTTAAAAAGATTTAAATCGTCAATGGCTTGTGGAATTGGAACATAAGAAATTGATTCTTGGAGTTTCAGCAGTTGTTGACTAGTCTATTTATAAAAGGAGCTTTAAACCTGCTTGACCTGTCCTGATTTTTACATTTGAAATTAAAATCTTGGATTTAAGTACATTATTTATGTACATACATATATTTATATAAATATGCTAAAATAGGAGAATTCTTGTTTTTTAATAGTAGATCTTTTAAATCCATAAGTGCATCCAAATCAGAACTCCACAGCATAAGAAAGTGTCTTGATACAGTTCCGAGCCAATGCCTTCTTGTCATATCATTAGGTCAACACATAGACGACGTCTTAACTAGAAGTGTGTGATAAAGGGACGGATCTATTAAACGAGAATATTAAAGGAGAGAAAGATGTTTTTAATATAATTTGCATTAAAATTATGTTTCTCTGTTTTATAATTATTTACCACTTTTAGGCACTGGGATTTAAGACCTTTCTATCGTCTAGATGAGGGCCTTGTTAATATCATGAAGGCATTATCTCTAAACGAGCAGAAATTCCAGCACAACATTTTTTGCTAAGTCAAATAGCTTATCTAAAAAACAAAGGGTTGTGTAAATTGTAATTAATTGAAATATCAAATTTTGTATTCCATCAATTCTCGCATTCTATTCATACAAATGCAGTTTATTAGGATGTATAAATTCTAAGCATTTTTGAAAATTTCTGAATGATTGCGATTTATGAAATCAACAAACACCCTGTAATTTCATAAATATATACCTTTTTATGCCCTATGGTAGGTATTACCAGAGGGTATATTAGTTTTGTCACTAAGTGTTAACACATCGAAATAATCGTCGTAAAAAAGTTTTAAGGTTGTGTAGGGAACCAAAATTTATATCGATTTCTGCATGTCCGTCCGTCCGTCCGTATACAAGATAACTCAAAAACACGTTATCCGATTCTGATGAAATTTACAATATGAGTTGGTCTTTGTTAACTTGGTTTGGTATTGCATTTCAGCAAAATCAGCCGAGGGCGAGCAAAGTTCTAAAGAAAAAATCAGGTTAACCAGAAAGTTTTGTCGATATTTTGTTTATGGTTTTTCGGATATAATTTGAAAATTTATAGAGTAATTTTGTTTAAATTATTTACATGGGTTAACTACATAAATAGACGATACCATGTTCAATTTCATTGAAATCAGTGCAAAGATAGTGGAGAAGGAAATAGTCGTAAGGGAAAATAAGCCTGTTCATATAGTTCTTGTGATGTATTTTAAAATCTAATATACCAATTTCAATAAAATTTGGAAGAGATGTTTATTTTATTAGGCCTAGCTGTAAATTAGAGGGGATTTGAAGAAGACGAAGACGAAGTTATGGAGAAAAAACTTTAAAATTTTAGTAGTTTTGGTGATTTTCTTTCAGAATTAATTCATTGAACTATAGATTTTTTAACTACGAGTCCCATTTCTACCATAGGGCAAGAGAAAATCGGCTATAGGCCGATTTTACGTATATTTCTTCTCTAGAAAAAAGAAAAACGAGAATAATTCGGATTAAGAACAAAATCTATGAAACGTAAAAAAAAGGTATATAAAAAAATGAAGGAACATTAATTTTTTAATTTCAATTTTTTGAATCCTCTCGCTTCGGACCCGCAAGAATGCGAGAAGTATTGGGTACTCGTTGTTTTAAAGGAACTAAAATCACACCATCAGACAATACCTAAAGATTATTCCTATAACTCTTTTGGTCGTCTTCTCAATATTCTTTTCTTATTTATTTATTTATTTTTTTCTTTAGTTGACTAAACATAAATTTTATTATAAAATAAAATTTAAACACGGTTGATTTTTTTGTTGTTGTTGCTGTCGTTCTTTTCAATTTGTTCAATGTTCTTCTTTCAGAAATTTCATATAAGTTTCAAAATATGGTCTCAATTCTTTTTCTTATTTTTCACCATGTTTATTTATATAAAATACTAATTTGATGATTTTCTTAGATTTTTATCGAAGAAGATAAAAATTATAAGAAAAAATAAAAGATTATCAGAATGTGGTCCAAGCGTTAATAAAGCTGAGTTCATATTAAAAATAAATAATGTGTGTTCAGAGTTTTTGTATCCAAAAGTTGCAGGTTTAGTAAGTTATCACTAGTAACATGATATTAGCTAAGATAATAATGGCTTTGATCCTTTTTCATGTGCATTGATTTTCGTATTAATCGATTTTTATTTATTTAAATTATTTGAAGTGAAATTTTTAGTAAAACCGTTTAACGTTTTACCCGTAAGTATTAAAAAAGTCATTAGGAAAGAAACTTTGACCAATATTTATTCGGAATACAACGAAGTAATAACAATTAGTACAAATTAGTCGGCCAACTAAAAACTTAACACATGTCATTGTCAAAAAGTAAAAAAAGTACGAAAGTGTATCTTATTCCTAGGTAAGCTCTAACAAATTTTAATGATATCCAACGGCCTCAGTACAGAACTGTTGAGCTATAAGAACTTTCATAATATGCCCAACAAAAATTCAGCGCTCAATTTATCCTAACAAATTAAGTACATCACGATACCGGTTAAATTAGGGATATTCCTGCATTGTAATTTCTCCGTCTCGGCAAAAGAATGCGCTGCTAACAGGTCAATTTTTTTATCTTATGTAGGTACAACCTTCATATGAACACGTGTCAAGTTTCACGTCGATAAGTCAATTAGTCTTTGTTTAGAAGCTATTTGAAGTTGATGTGTCATTGAATTTTTTTAACATGGAAAAAATTTAATATTATGCAGTGATTAAATTCGTTGTTTTGGATGGTTTACCACCTACAGAAATTCATCCAAAATTGTTAGAAGTATATACTTTTATACTTCTACACTTTCCGCTGTGAAAAAATTGGCTGCCTTTTTTAAATCTGGTCGTACAAGCCCCGAAGATGATTCGCTCGAAGGTCGTCTAAAAAGTGTATCAACAACAGAAAACAAAAATACAGGATATTGTTTTGGAAGATCGACGAGGGACTATAGATGAGATATCTGACACCATAGACATCTCACATAGATTAGTACATCACATTTTTTTCTTGAGTTGAGTGGTCTTCTACTCTGCACCTTCAGACCTATTGTACAATTTTTTCCTTTTGCACTCACCCAGCAGAACCGACAGTTTAAGGTGCTCTGGACTGAAATCACAAATTCAATTTAATAAACTTTCCGGCTAGGATTCGAACCTGTTATAATAGACTTCGTAGTTCAATGGATTACCCATTGAGCCACAATCCCCGATTAATACAATAATACACCTCGGTTTTCAATAATGAAATGGCTTTATTAATTATTATGTGCCAGCATAAATACACGGGATGTGAGCAAGGCTTAAGAAAAATCAGAAAGAACACACAACGTTTTCAATATTCTGGACAAATCTCAATTTCATCTGTTCGACGGAAAAAGAAAAAAAACCAACAAATAATAAAGTAACCTATTCCAAGCTTATTGCACATTATAAACATTATGAACAGTGATAAAGTTTATAAAACGACAGCAGCGACATTAACGGATAACAAAAATGTAAAATGCTGTGATGACAAATTCCTTTTCTTGTTTTGGGACACAAACGAAAAAAAAAAGAAACAAAAAGACGAAAATATTTATGTTTAGTTAATGTTTGTTGTTTTTGTGTTTCGGTTATATATTTACTTAAATATGGCTGGTGTTTATTTTACATATTTTTCTGTTCCTTTTGTTTTATTTATTGACATAATAAAAACTTTTTGACTTCTGCTCATGTGTAAGGAATTTGAGTTTTCTTTTATTTTTTTTGTACTAACAATGCGATTAATTTTCGATTTCAAGGAATTAAAAAAAAAAAAAATGTGAAGTTTGACAAAAGTTAAGATAAAAATTAGTTAAGGAATAAAAATTTTAGGTTATGTCATCCTAATAGATTTGCGATCTGCCTTAATTAAAGTTTAGAAAAGGATTTTTTAATTTGGCTAAGTATTTATGCTAAATTCAATTAGTTAACAATCATGAAATTAGGCCTATCAATTAGTGGCTACGTTTACACCGAGACTTAAAAAGAGACCTAAGTGCTTAGGTCCACCTAAATATGACGGTGTAAACACTTCCACACTAACTTAGGTTAGATCACCTAAATTGCAGACCTACCTTAAATTTAAATTTACCTAAGAAAGAAAGATCTCTCCGGCACGTTGTGGAACAAATCATCACAACTACAAATGATCTAAATGTTTCAGTTAAATAATTCTTTCTATAAAGTTAGAGCAAGCACACAAGCAATTTGGTTTGTTGGTTGAGAAAATCATTATAGCATCGCTTGGTCATTTAGTAAGCCTGATTAAAAATCCCCTGATGATGATGAGATACATATGTATATCAGAATTAGACGTTATTAAGACACAAACTAGAAAGAATTAAGAAGACTTTTGTATTTAGCATATTGCGAACCCATTAAATTTGTATTTAGTCGATTTTATTGCCAATAACAACAAAAACATCTCTAATTAAGGATAATTATAAAGTTCTGAAGAAATTTTTTATTTGCATTTCAGTTTTACTTTTTTCATAGCAGCATATTTAAAAAAAAATTTTAGGAATTTGTTAGCATATCATTAAAATAATTTGCAAGAATTTATCTTATCATAAAATTTACATACCATAAAAGTGAAAAAAAAAAAATTCCATATATTTTCTTCGAATATTATTTTTCTCACACATTATTCGTCAGTCCAGGTCCAGCATTACACTCTGCCTTCACTTGATATCATTTTGCCAATTTGTCAAATTTTTATCTTGGAATTTCGATCAAAACAAGTCGAATCGAATAATTTGAAAATCATGATTTCAGGTGGTAAAATAATGATTATCATATGGAAAAAAAACCAAGAGACACATGTGCACAGCACGAAAAACTAATCAGTTAAGATCTCTTCGAGTAAGAGACCTCCATGGAATCCCAAAAACATAAAAGAATTGATTAAATATCTTATTCTAGTGTAGAAACAAAAAGAAAAAGAAAAATTCGAAAAGAAAGAAAAGAAATAATTTCAAGAAAAAACGAAAAGAAAATAATATACTAAAATGTCAACTTGTTCTTAATGTGAGAAATGAAACACGATCACAAGATGCTGTGTGCGTATAGCCATTTTTTGAAATTTTATCGCGACATCTTTGAGGTGTTGATCATAAATTTTTGTTTTAGAAAAATATTAAAAATTATAAATATTTTCCTCAATTTCCTAAAAATTGAATATTTTAAGGTGCGTCCTGAAATCGATTGTTTTCTTGGTTTGACAAACAAAAATATTCAAATTATAATTTTAGATTCAATCAGAAAAGTAATGCTTCTCGCAAATCCAGTTTTTCTGGCATAAAAAGTTGACATTTTCGACTCAATAAAATACTTTTGCTTATATTTCCCATAAATATCATATACTAAATATTAAAGCTTATTGATAGTACCTCAAAACTGGAAAATTTGAGATCGCCACCGCTTGGGTTCGAGCTCAGGCACCTTTGGTTTACTACTAAATTTTGCTTTCTAACTAAGCCAACAATTCCACTTCTTCAAGTACTTTTGTACAGTACAACTTATTCGTGTATTACTTCTTTTACTCCTACAACTCGGCCATCCTGATAATACAGCCGCCCTCGGCTGTCCTCACATACACAAGGCTATCATGAGTGTAAAAGCACATACAACAGAGTTGAAACACACACCGGTTAACAAACACAATCAACTAAAGTACTCCTCATCCCGGACGAGCCACCAAATTGTGGGAAACTGAAAAATGTGAAATCGCTACCGCTTGGATTTGAACTCAGGCACCCTTGGTTAACTACTAAATTGGCTTTCTGAATAACCCAACGATTCCACTTCTTCAAGTAATTTAGATTCTCCACTACTTTTGTACAACTTATTTCGTTTTTTGTTTTACTCCTACATGCATTATCATTTTAAGTTACATGGAAGAAGTACTACTTATGACACATACTGTAAAACGATGCCTTTTAACTCCCATACCCAATAAATGTCACGAAAATAAATGATGTAAAAAAGATGTAAAAACTAACATGCGCAAGCTGTCAAGCCGATGATATAAATAATAATCTTGGTTTAGTTGTGGATCAAGCAAACAAATCATTAGATCTGTTTTTTCACATTGCTCTGCTCCAGATAAAAGCAGCAGAAGAACAACAGAATGCAAGATCAATAAAAATATGAATCGATTTGAAAAGTTTTTCAATTTATATTTCTCAAAAAATAACCCAGTAATTTTTCCCTCCCTCATCTACAATTCGTCAGCCTCTCCCACATAGTTTAGAATCACGGATAATTATGATTCAGTTTATTGTTTCTTTTCTTTCTATCTTTCATGTCACTTTTTCGTCACTTCAAAAACTTAACCTTGCTATAGAAGTTTCAATTCGATAAAAACTGAAGCAGAAATGTCAGAATTTCTTGTTCCAAATAAAATTTAGTGTAAGAGTTCTTGTTGTATTTAATGCAAAATTTTGGTCTGCTCTGGAACACACTGAAACAAACATGTCTCGTAACTTCTTACTACACCTTTTCCTGTTCTTATTAAGAAAGCGTCAAGTAAATTTCAGAATACGGAAATAGCAAATCAGATTAGTCAATTAAAATTCAGAAAACATCAAATGAAATTCATAAAGCGTCAATTGTAATTCAGAAATCAATTGGCAGATTTGGTCCTTGTTTCAGACAAAGCGCTTTGCCATTCAAGAAAAACAGCATCTCTGTTGCGACTAGGACTCTACTCTCCAATGTCAAATCTCATTAAGAATATTTGGTCAGAAATCAAGACTGAAGCGAAAACCAATATTCGAGTCCCCGAGATTACAGGATTTGGTGTTATGGAACAAAGGGTTGTCTACTGAGAAAATATGATAGATGATGCCAAGGACATCGTAAATGGAGGTGATTGTGCTCGCGCCGTGCAGCATTCTATAATTCACCATTCAGCAGCCTTAGCAATGAATGACAACGCCAATCGGTTGCTAAATTATTAAAAATTGAATTGATTTGTCAATTTAGCGTCCAGAAAATTTTTGACTGCTTTCTGAATTACATTTGACGTTTTCTGAATTTAAATTGACTAATCTGAATTACAATTTAGGTTCTCTGAATTAAAACTGAAATGAAAAATGAAAACAATCATTCGTTATGTTCGTCATATTTATTCCGCTCGCACGGACAGCAAAATGTGAACGCACCTTTACAGAAACTATATATAAAAAGATGATAGTTGATACAATTTGTGATTGAATAAAAGAAAGGATAGACACGAGGAGAACTATGGGAATGGTAATTTGTTTTCTTTATTTTAAGATCCAAAAAAAAAACAAAAAAAAATCAATTCAAACTTGTGTGATCTTTCGATTTTGATAGTTTCTACAATACGATGCCCTTTTACTCGAGAATGATTGAAGATAAAGACAAAATCGCTCCCACGATAGCAACTTAATAAATTAAAATTTTTACTACTTCTCCCTGTCTCTGATGACCGAAAAGGAAACCAAATCTTGTTTTATTGAATATATATAAAATAATTTGAATTTTTATTAAAATAAAAATATTTTGCAACAAGCGATAAAAAATAAATTTGTTAAAACACGAAAAACAAAAATACATTATTCATAAAGAATTTTAGAAATGTGAAAAAAATGGTAATTTTAAACGCCATTACAAATGTCTTTAATAGAATCGTAAATTAAAATTTAATTGGGAAGGACTTCGAACAAATAAATGAGATGAGTTTTCACAATAAATTATATAGAAATAAAATCCTTCAAAATATTTTTGTTATTTACATATCAATTTGTTAATATTTTCGGAAATATGCAGAAAAGATTTGGGACAGTAGATTGGGGTTGGGAAATGTTCGTACTAGTTCTGAAACATGAGAAAAGTTCAGGCCGACTCCAGTACAAATCAATTATATCATTATTTCATAATTCATTGATAATTGACAAAGCTTAATATCGTTTTGGATTTAGATTGATTTAAAAGCCATTTAGTTTCGTCCTAGCCCAACTCAGTTACGCGAAATATTCGCAAACTCTTAAAATACAAAACATCATGTATTTTCCTTATCCTTAAATAAAAAATTTTTACTGATCGAATTCAATCGGCGTTTAATAACACCAGAAATTTCTCAGAATTTTAACATATTGGAATTGAGGTTCGAAAAGCATCAAGCGTTCAGAATTGGTAAATCGCAAAAATGTTGTGTTATGATAATACTACACTACGGATAAGTTTGGCTGAGAACTTTTTGATGCATCCCATCGTATAGTCCTGATCTTGTACCATCAGACTACTACTTGTTTCGGTTTATGTGGAACTTCTTTAATTGATGTAAATGTTTGGTTCCAAAGGAGCCTGTAAAAAAGATTTGTCTCGGTTTTTCGCCCATAAAACCCAGAAGTTCTACAGTGATGGTATAATGATCCTCTCAGGAAAATAGCAAAAGATCAAACTGGTCAAAATTGTTTAATAAAGTTTTTGTTGTCCATGCGTTGTAGAAGTTTTAGGCGTTTGGTTTAAATAGTTTAATATAGCGTGATTCATTCTTTACTTTTTTTTTTAAATAAAAATAAAACACTTAGAATTGAATGCAAATATCAAATCTTTATTATCAACTTTAACAACATAGTATGGCAATTAATGTTTGAAAATAATTTCCTTCAAATGTTGGCCGGCACTACGTTTCAGCTCGGCCAGTCTGGCGGTCCAATTTTCGATCCCTCTCTCAAGTATTTCGACCGGAATCTCATGAATGGCACGTGTAATGTTCGCTTCCAATGCTTCAATTGTCACTGGTTTATCGGCAAAGACTTTTGACTTTATATAGCCCCAAAGAAAAAAGTCCAAACGTGTGATATCGCACGATCTTGGTGGCCAATTCACTGGGCCAAAACGTGAAATTAATTGCTCACCGAAATGATTTTGCAATAAATCCATTGTAACACGGGCTGTATGGCTCGTAGCACCGTCTTGTTGAAACCAAATATTGTCGAGACCACGGGCTTCAATTTCAGGTACCAAAAAGTCCGTTATCGTGGCACGATAGCGCTCACCATTGACGGTAACGTGGCCGCCGGCCGCATTTTTGAAGAAATACGGACCAATGATGCCCCCGGCCCATAAACCACACCAAACTGTTGTTTTCAATGGATGTAATGGTAGCTCTTGAAACTCTTGTGGATGCTCATCATCCCAAATACGACAATTTTGCTTATTAACGTAACCATTAAGCCAGAAATGAGCCTCATCACTGAACAAAATTTGGCTTGAAAATTCCGGATTTTCTTCAATTTAACAATTGAACGATTTCTAAACGTTGCTCAGATGTAAGTCTTGAATGAATTGCCATACAATACTGAACAAAATGACAAATCAGAATCACACTAGTCACGCGTGATCTGTCAAATAATAGTCTAAATAATAGATATTGTTAGCAGTTGAGAGGTCTCGGATTCAACTCCGGATTCGGGCTTCGATAATATTCACATTTTTTCAGCTTCCTACAATGTTTTGATAAACGCATCACATTTGTAGGTTTAATTATTTCAGCTTTTGCTTGGCGGAAATCTCAATGAGAGACCAGACTTAGTAACAAACTTCTATAAATATTTTTCATAAATTATTCAATTTTTCGAATATTCAGTTCAACAAATTAAATAATTAAATGTCAAATTTTTTCTATGGCAACTTAAAATGCATAGCTTAGAATTTGGCTTCAATCAATGCTGAATATTGGAGACACACCTCTAATGTATGCAAAACACAGTTTTAAGTATACTTTCGGCATAGATAAAGTAATTAATTATATTATCTTTACTTCCGGTAAATAAAAATGGAATACTGAACTTTGGAATTCTCAGTCATTTTGGGAAAACTTGAACCATTTGAGAACTGAAGAATTTTCTTAAGCAAAATAGTGGCGGGAAAACTGAATTGATTAATCAAGTGCAGGCTCTGGCTCAGTGGGAAGAGTCTCATATTAGTATTGAGTGATCTAAAAGTTATCTATCTCTTAAATTAATGCTATTCTCATAAATAGATTGGTAAAGCTTTAGGAACACTGACAACAGACGTTTTCAAACAAACCGGATTGTCCTAGATTTTGGGTAATTTGAAGAAGGTATTATAAGTTTGGATGTACTTAAATACAATATCCTTAATGAAATTTAAAAAATTTTGAAATAAATATTACAAAACAAAAAGGAAGTCGAAGAAATTTCAAATTTAAATTACAAAAGTGCTAAATGAATTACTAACTTAATAATAACTTATTAACTCGATATCATATTATTTCTTATTTCATTATTTACATAAACCTCACCCTTCTACTTTTCACCAAAATTTTTGTTCGCAGTTATTACTACAAAATATATGTATGTACATTCTAGAATCCTCTCTGTTCCCAATGTGGTACCACAATATCTGCTATATAAACGTGTCACTAATCATCATCATTATAATGGGACTATTTTTACTATATATGTACGCCAACATAAATACATTATATGTATATATATCAACCCGAATAATCTCTCTATACACAATTATATTATATTATAGCTGTTGTTTTTATATATATAGAAGAAAAGCAGCAGCAACAAAAGCACCACAATTTCGACCACACCGACGTTAAACACGACGACGGCCTTTACAAACAGCACAATGTGCCAGTAATTTGATATCCGATACGCCATTAAAACTTGTAAAAATTGAATGAAAATGGTCTCGGTTCGGTCGACTCATATATAACTATATTGAAACAGAACGAAAATAACGTAGCATTGATGTATACCAACGAACGTATATATAGTATGTACCTACATAGTGGTGCTCCATTAATATTATGTACATATAGAATTTATTCTTTGGCGCTCCTCAGGGGCTTTCAATGCCATCATTCTCGTTACTTTGGAAATAGTTGCTTCTGCTATTTTGTTTTTTTTTCTTCTGTTTTTCTTCTTCACTTTGTCATGCTGTTTTAGTTTGCGGTTCCTCCATTGCCTCTGGTTATTTTTTTGGATTTGAATCATGCCTGATTCTCTATACCCAGAATTATATAGCATAATGGTCTCTGGTTGGTTGCATGCTCTTTTTGTGTTCACTTGGTATTGTTTGTCTTTTTTTTTTTTTTGAGTTCCACCCTTCCAATTCCAGGCCAGTTAAGTCATCTTTATTATATATATATATATTGTATTATATCCTTGTTGTTATCATTCGTTGTTTCATGTCAACATTGATCTGTCAACATAATACTTCATCACAAGGTGATTGTCTCAACAAAAAAAAAGGCAGGGAGATAAAAATGAAATGATGATTCAATCGATTTGTGGTTGTTCACGGATGATTTTTTGATATTTGATTTTATTTTGATAGGATCTTGAGTCTTGTGAGTTGGAATAATTTGAAGAGATTTAATGGAATATTTATTAATGGATACTGCAAATGTCTGCTAATAAAAGGTTTAACAAACCAAAATACACTTCAGAATGTTCTTCTTCCAATGTGCAAAACAGGAAGGTAAATGTTCTTGATGTACCTTGTTCGAAAAGTAGTTTTACAAAGGCAAGAAAGGATTTGCTGTACAAAATTGTGGCGATGAACAAATGATATTTTACGATAATCTCAAATAAAAAAAAAACCTTGTGTTTATCCTAGACAACCAATATTATCTGCTGCAAAGGTACATTTTTATTGTCATAAAAGCCTGCTCTATGTTTGGTGGGATACGGAAGGAAACGTCTATTACGAACTTCGAAAACCTGATGAAATGGTTATCGCAGAACTTCGGTAAGGTCAACTAATCAAAATAATAAAAAAAAACTTTTCGCAGAACAAGGGATTCGACAGGTTAGTTTGGCTCACGCTGCCTAAAAACTGCTGATGTCCAACTTGGGCTAGGAACTTCTAACAACTGTGGCTTATGGTCCAGATATGGCCTATTGAGTTTGCCACTTGTTCCGATCAATGTAGAGTCAATTAATAGAAGAATGATTTCCTAAAAATGGGTCGATGACTATTTCGCTTCAAACTTGTCAAGTTTCTACTGCAATGTAATCAACAAGTTACTGTTGTAATTACCTTTTACATAAACTTAAATTTCATTTTAAAAAAAAGCTCAGAATTTTATTATACACCTAATAATTGTTCTAGAATAGTTGGACCGGGATACCCCTTAAGGAAGTCCTTTAAAATAAAGAAGCACCTAAGTAAATTTAAAAATTCGTTATTTTCCCCGCGCTACTATATATTCCCAATTAAGAAGGTAAACAAAATTCATTGAAACCTTCCAAATATTCATCATATTTGAAAATCGCATCGACTACCTTATATCGTTTCATATGTTTTTAATTTATTAAACCATTTCACATTAGCCTGCACGTCTTAGACACACAAACACGTACACAAATAGTGCAGCAAAGGGAATCTTCACAAAAATCGCGTTATAAATGAATATTATGAACGTTTTTGCTTCTCTTCATAGTTCCTGAATAAATATTGAAGGGGTTAATATATAAAAAAAAGGGATATAACAGAATTTAACCAAAAGTATCAGGTTACCAGCAGACTCTTCGAGCTCGAATGGTTTTATTGCGCGTCATTCTTAAAAACATTGACATTTTTTTTTTTAGAAGAGCCTCTTTTAGCTATAATAAAGGGCTATTTTTTTCTTATATGCAAAAGTATGTATGTTGGTCTGGTTTGTTGGTTGCCTTTTAATATGTGCCACCCGTTTATTCTTCGTACATCATTTGAAAGTTGCTTAGAGTTAGAAAATCCTCTTAATTTTTTGGGATCTCTATCTGGAAATACATGTTTTTGATGGGACCTTTTGAGTTCACTGGTTTTAGAAAGTGTTATAAATATCTCCTAAAATTTTTTTTTCAAATAGAGGTCAAATACACACCACATGTCTTGTAACATGGGAAACTCTCATCTGAGAGTCAAAAGAAAAAGTTTCTCTCACTTCTCTTGGGAGCGTAGGACATGAATATGACAACTCTATTTAGTGTGAACTTTCTTCTTAGCTATTTTTGTGACCGCCAGATTTTGATGGATCTGTACGTTTTGAATTCCAAGAAATATATTTTTAAGAAATATCCGTTCGTCTGTCGCTGTCTATTTCGCGGATGCATTATTTGATGTTCTAGTAATTTGGGATCGGTTATATAGTTAGGAAGAGTAGATCTCTATTGTTTTGTTGGGTAAAAACATTTTTCCAGTGTATCTCATTGCTAGTGTATGCTTTTTATTCAAGATTACGATCCGAATCAACAGGAATAGCTTGACACGTGTGTTAAAGATTTTTATTTTTGTTTTTATTGTAATGAATGTTGATCTCCAAATGGCTCTTAGTGGACCAATCAACGGGCTAATTTATTAATTCGTAATCATTTCAAAACAAACAAGAACTATACCAACTATTAAAATCTAAAAATAAGATCTGATTTTGATTCTCCCTTTGGGATAATTTATATTGTATGTAAAAACTTGTAATAAAGTACTTAACGATAAATTTATTATCAAAATCCTATCACAAAAGGGAGTGACAAATCCCAACGGAAAAGGAAGGAAGACGATTAGGAACCCCATTTGTGTGTGTGTCCGTGTGTTGTGTACCAACTGCAACATATTGAACTCAAAATAAAAAATAAACCATAATTTTTAAGCGGATGTTGTTTCAACAAAAACTTAAACCAGAAAAAAAAACGAAAATCATGGAAGTTGTCTCTCCCGTGGGAATTATACAAATTGTGTTGATGTGGTAACATTTTGATTACAATTTTATTTTATTTGTAATTTTACGAAAACAACATTCATTAAAAAAAATTGATTAATTATTCGTGGCTGAATTTAATTTTAATTTCTTTCATTTTTAGAACAAAAATATTAAAATTAGAACTAAATGAATTGAAAACTTAAAAACTTAAAATCGGTATATAGCCGATTTTTTGATAGTCCTATCTATGGGACTCATATATCGAGTGTCTCCATAATAGCGCCAGATTTAAATATCGTGCTATTTTCGTTTCATTAAGTTTACAGTACTGAAATCTTCACATCTGTCATCTACCATTGTTGCTATTAATAGTCATGGAACTTTGCACGAAGGAATGACATTATTATTGACAGTTTATCAAGTTTCGAGCGCCTACTCTGGTGAAAAAGACAATTCCACAAAATTGAAATCGTGCGTTTTTTTTGGAGTATTCTTTATTTATTTAATTATTAAATTCCCTATCGAATGAGGTATAATGCATACCTGTAGGACCCAGAATACCTGACATATACGTATACCTTCATACTAGACAATTTTCGGATTTCCTGTCCCAGAAGGGAATATTTTGGAAAACGGTGAATGGCATTTAATTCGTTATTAAATTGATCGTCGAATGAGGTATGGGTCGTCTTTATAAGATGCAGAATAGCCGAGATATACACAAACTTCAGTTACGCAAATCAAATCTTGCACTTTTATTTGGGACACCCTATAGTTAACAAAATCATCAAGTTCAATCGAATACGGCAATACGGCATATCAATTTTTAAAGTAGATCTTTATGGCCAGACCAATTCTTCTCTGGAACTATTTTTTTTTACACTATCTTTGTATCAGTTTTACCGAAATTCGACAAATTATCGTCTGTTTATGTTACCAAAAGGTAGTAATTAATTTGAATGAAATCTATATACAAATTTTTCAAAAAAAAAACCGAAAAATAACGACCGAACTTTGTTTCCACCCTGATTTTTCGTTTATAACTTCATCCTTCGGTCAATTTGAAATGCAATACCAAGTCGAGTTAAAAAGTAAATAACTTAAATAGTCGGGAATCATGATTCAAAGCGTAACGTAGTGAACTGCTAAGACTATGAAATATGGTTCGAATCCTAATCGAGCTGTCTGAATTTGTGATGTCAGTCTATCTTTCGGAGGTGTCACTTCAAAGAGTCGGTCTCGCTAGATTATAGTGCGTAAAACTACCAAAAGGTATCTTGTACCCGGGCAGACATGTAAATATCGATATGTACATCTGATCGACTATATTGCTTAAAAATGTATCGCGGTCTACCTACTAAAATCTTTTAAACCAGCATGGTATTATATTCTTGATACTAGTAAATAAACGGGACTTCAAAAAACAAAATCGGTAGGAAAATAATAAATTGGTTACAGAGCCACCACCTGTCCATTATGTGTTTTGTAAAATGCTTAATCTAGATTATTACACTGTCGGTTTTTTTGTTAGTTTTTGTATGGCAGTAATGTCAGCCAAGTCTAACACCCGCCGCACACTTGAGCTAAGTTATGCGGGCGAGCCGCGAAGTTGTATCATAGCTTCGCTGAAGTGTGTGACGACCAATGTAAATGCTGAATTTTACTGAATTTTACTTTCAGCGAGAAACTTAGTTCACGTAGTTTAGCTCGCCTAAGTGTGCGGCGGACCTAATATCCTTGCCAGTATCTACTGCCGAAGATTGTCAATTTGGGTTTTTGAGTAATTCCAAAACGACTTGACCTATTCTTTCAAAAATCTATCGGCCAGTCGATCGTGATAGACTTGTTTGCCATTCCTGCTCTACATAATCCATTGTTTTGATACCTTTTTTCAATGATTATTTCTATGCATTACAAATGTAGTGACAAAATTAATATATGTTATATACCCTTTCTGGTAGTACCTCTACCATAGGGTATAAAAATCTTTTCGCTTTTAGTTTTTTAAGGTTTTCATTTTCGTATTCTTTTTATGTGTGATTCTATTAATGAGATAAATTTTTGCTGTTGTTGTTCTTTTCGGGGCACAACTTTCGGAGATTTGTTTGGTTTATTTTTGAAATTTGATACTCAACATCGCCAAGCATTGATCTTTTATCCTGCTCTTGCGTTTATTAGTAGAACCAAGATAATTTTAAACGGAAGATTATATTCTTTCATTGTGGTTTGTATTTTTGTATATATATCTTTTTTTTCTTTTTTTCAAAAATATAGAACGGTAAAAATGTGTTTGCATATGCCAGATCGATGTATGAAAAAGAAGCCATGTGTTATTATAATATGTAGAAACATAATAAATCAGTATTGCCAGAGAAAGTTTGCAAAACAAAAATATTAGAAAATTGACCTGGAAATAAATTCCATAATTAAAAAAACTGAATTTAGTACTAAAAGTTAGATGGCGCTAACTCCATTAATAAATAATTACGTTTAAAATTCTTCATTAAAAATTTGACATAATTTAAATTTAGTTGATTATCGTCTTTTAATGAAAAAACTCATTAAGCTCATTAAGTGCTTATATCTATCAGAGCCGACACGAGGGAAGCACTGCTTCTGCGTAGTATTTTTCGTTGTTTACCTAGGGCACGATTTTGGTTAATCCTGCTTCTGATATGTATATACATTGGTGTTACAGTCCCAAGGTCACAGTCATGAGTGAATCTAACTCTTTACTCATTCACATACATATGTGTGCGAATATTGGTAAATTGGCTCGTTTCTTGACGCGTCAAATGAATCTAACCTGAACTTCGACTGAGCATGATCAAGTTTCAACAACTCATTCAAAGTTAGAACTAAGGTTGCAATTGCCTAAACATTGTCGTTTGATTTGTATTCTTCTTTGAAATAAATATGGTGCAACATTGTAACCTTTGCCAATATCCTTTAAAATTGCAAGCACACTATGAAACATTTGTTAGGACATGGCACAAGCAGGCTTAGACTGGGCCTTCAGGACGCCGGAAAGTTTCCCTGTTGGCCGGTCGTATTGAGCGATAGTGTGGCCCTGCGAACAATCGACCGTTGAAAAAAGATTAGTGCTAAAAAAAAAATCATCAAAGGAAATGGGCCCGTATTCCAAAACTTCCCGATGCAATTTGCATAGCCAGTCCAACCCTGGGCACAAGTAGCATTTTTTAACATTGAAAGCAGTATTACACCTTAATAGCTATTAATCCACTGTGATTTAGCAATAATGCTTCTAAGATTTTAATATTACATTTGGGATGCGTTTTAACGGTTCACACAATCAGACAAAATATGTTGGAATGGAATATTTCAGCACACCTTCGATAGTCTGAATGCATTTTATTATTAACTTATTATTTCTATCTTCAGATTTAATTTAGAAACATCATATCATATATTTCTATTCTAACACATATATTCTTTTCATTTTTCAGCAATGGCGGTTCTGATAAACAACATTTAGATTCATCAAGTGATTCTGAAATGGATACACCGATACTTCATCATAGTTCACAAGGACAACAACAGCAACAATCTCATCATCATCCGCACCATCCGCAACATCATCATCAGTCACCAGTACATCATAGCAGTCATCATACGACGTCACATCATCATAGTTTACATTCAACAAATAGTAGTAGCACAACTGGAACGGACAATACCCAATTACAATCGCAATCGCATCATCAATCTTCGAATAACAATTTAAGTGCATTGAGTAATTTGAATGCATCCTTAGTTGGTACGACTGGTAGCAGTGGTACAAATAGTAGTAGTGGTGGCGGTGGTGGTATACCGCTTAAAACTAGTGTAGGACAAATGCCACCGCTTTCAGCGGTAGCTTATTCACATTTGCATAGCGTAATGGGTTCGATGCCACTCTATGATATGGGCGATTATCAACATTTATGATTTTAAATTATAATATTATTGTTTTGTTTTTGTAAATTATTACTTTTTTTGTATATTTTTATCTTAAATAAGTTTAATTTTTTCTCATAGATTTATTTATTAGAAAAGCGAGATTAATTAATTTTTACTTTACATTAAAATTCATAGAATTCTGAGAATATTGTAGCAGTACAGGGTGTTTATATATGTTAAGAACTATGTTTGGAAATATTGATTATTTTATAAATTTTATAATTTCTAGAAAATAATTGCATTTTAGAAGATTCATAGAGTATTTTTTTTAGAAAATCAAAATTTTCAACATTATCATACCGCCAAAAGGTAGTCTAGGCAGATTATGGAATATGACTGAATTAATCAAGAAAAAACTTGGTATATAGCATTACGACCGCCTTTGTGTGGAATACATTTCAATACACATTCAGTCATATTAAATATTTTCATAAATTAAATTAAATAATGCCCAAAAAGCGTACAAAACCTAAAAAAAAATCACCCATTTTCGTAAAAAAAAATTTGCATTTTCAAATTCATTCATTTAAAATTTAAGATTATGAAAAATACATATTTGAAAACAAAAAATAGCTATAAAAATGAAGCTTCGACAGATTTTAAGCGATAACTAAAAGTGAAAGCTGTTTGCTGGATTAAGACTTCCTAAAAATCTACTATCCATGCGACATCTTTTAGAAATAAATTGTTTCACTTTAGTTACTATTCGCACATGCTCTAAATTGATTTAATTCGACTAAATTTTGACCATGACTACATTGGCTATGTTTACACTGACAAATTTTTAGGTCACCTAAATGTTAGGTTTGATCACACGTGTTTACACCGTACTAGCCCTAAGTCTAAAGCATATGTGAGCATTTGTGGAACTTGGACATCAAGAGATGAGCTGTCATCTGTCAACTTTGTTTGAGGTTAACCTAAACAATAATAACTACTGCAGTGCCATCTAATCAGCTTTCAAAAAGTTCTTAGGTCGATTTAAATTTAATGTAGGTCTGCAATTTAGGTGACCTAACCTAAGTTACTTTGGACGTGTTTACACCGTCATAAGCCGACCTAAGCACTTAGGTCTCTTAAGTCTCGGTGTGAACGTAGCTTATTTTGAAATATCTTCAACTATAGTCAACTTGTAACGACTCTTATTACGACTTCCGCTAAGTTTTGAATGAAATAAATAACAATATTCTTTCTATAATATATTTTCATCATAGTTGAAAAACAATCCCAACTCTGTGGGATATACTAAAGGGCGGCGGCGTGCAAAGCAAATGAGCCGCCCGAAGCAAACCCTCAGAATGCCGCCCCAAAATTTTAAATCACAAAAAGGCTTGAAAATTCATTGATTTAATGGAAATTACCTTTAGCTGCATTTTTACTTTCAATTTTTATACAAACATGAAACATAAATAATTTACTTCACAACATAAAAAATTGAGCGATTTCAATATTCACTTATATTTATTGTATCAAAATCAGTTGTTATAACGGAAACACGTGAAATAAGTAGGAAATATGAATTTAGCATATTAATGATAAGTTAATAGTTTAAAGACTGAATTAAATTTTAACTTTGAAATGATCAATAATGTTTTAATTTATTACAAATTTAACTATGACTTGTTTAGTGTCAACTGTTTAATTAAAAATAACCTGTCGCGGTTTGGCATTTGCGAACTTTTCGGTAATTATATTTTTTGGAATTGATTCCAGTAGCTCAGATTGCTCAAATTGTTCAATCGTTCTTGGCCCATTGTTGTGCGCTCGCAATTTTGCCGCCCCCCAAACGTGCCGCCCGAAGCAACTGCTTCATTTGCGTCGTGCTTTGCACGCCGCTGCTAAAGGGTGTCCCAAAATTCACGCAAGACTTGAATTTTGCGCCATTTGTGCGGTAAAATGTTGCCAACGAAAAAAAAAGACAGAGTGACAACTGACAGCTCAGGATTATTAAAAATGGAGCGCTACACGAAAGAACAAAGCGTTTTCATCAGTGAGCAATATTTTAAAAAATTTACAATTTTTAGATATAAACCTGCGTTTTGTATCAAAATTACTTCTTGCGTTAAATTTGGGACACCCTTTATTTTCGCTCCCAAAATACACAACTGGCACAACTACTGTGAGTTTTTAGCTATTTTCTGTTTTCCAAAATCTTACACTTTCTACAAAAATTAATAAAATTAAAAAAAAATGCTATTATCGTACAATTTTTAACAATTTTTGTTTATTTTTTTAAATTAAAAATTACGCTGCCAACACAAAATTTTTTTTTGATAATATTTTACACTATTTTGAAAATGTTTTCTTTTAAATTTTTACAAAACAAAATTTATTTTAATCAACACACACAGACACATTTTATTTAGTCAATTAATTAATTTTAAAAAATAAGTTATTTAAATAAAAAAAAAGAAAAAATTATGTAAATATTAAAAAGAAAATTGAAATTAAATAAAAAATTTGAAAAAAAAACAAGCAAGATTAGTGATTAAAAGCAAAAAATTATAAAATGTATAAAAAAAATAAAAATAAAAATTATTAATTTAAAATTAAAAACGAAATTTCTCTAAAAAAATTTAAAATCCAATCACAAAAAATTATTTAAAAATTGCATGGAAATTTATAAATGAATTAAAAATAAAAATTAATTGAAGAAAAAATTAATTAAGATTTTATTTCAAAAATTTTAAATAAATTAAAAAAATAATAATGTACACAAATCACATGAATTTGTTCCGTGTTATATCGAACCATGGTTGTCTAACGAAATGTCATAAAAAAGTAGAGATGACTTATAAACTGTGATTTTTTTTAAAGAACAGGAAGAAATTGTTATTGTTCTTTAAAAAAAACAGTGATTTTCATTTGTTCTTTTTCACAGCCTTTGATTTTTCGTAATACGTACATTTTTCAAAAATTTTACGTTTTGTTCCCAACCTGCTCTTTTAAACTTGAATTTAAAAGTCGATGGTAAAAGAAGAAAGTCATAATCTGAGTACCTATTCTCTAACTCAGTCGAGTTTACTAGTACACAAGTCGAATCGTATGCTACCTATTCGTACCGGCTTAATAACAGGCCAATTGAAAAGTCCCCGGCCTACCATAGTAAAACACATTTTTTTTGGCAAAATTCGTTTTTTTTATTCAACATAATCCCCTTCAAGGGTGATACACTGATTATAGCGACCCTCCAACTTTTCGATACCATTTTTGTAGTACGACTTGTCTTTTGCCTCAAAATAGGCCTTTGTTTCGGCAATTACTTCTTCATTGGTGCTAAAGCGAGCATTTTTTTGAGATCTGCGAACAGGAAATAGTCGCTAGGGGCCAAATCTGGAGAATACGGTGGATGCGGAAGCAATTCGTAGCCCAGTTCATCCAATTTTGCCATCGTTTTTATCGACTTGTGACACGGTGCATTGTCTTGGTGAAAAATGACTTTTTCTTCTTTAAACCAGGTCTTTTCTCACGAATTATTACATCCAATTGGTCCAAAAGGTTGTAATAATAATCTGAGTTTATTGTTTTACCAGTTTGAAGGTAATCCACCAACAAAATTCCTTTTGCATCCCAAAAAACTGATGCCATAACCTTCTTCACTGATCTTTGGGCCTTAACCCGTTTTGGAGCCGAATTATCGGTTTTTTGATTCTGCTTTCGACTCAGGATCATAGTGATAGACCCAAGTCTCATCCATAGTGATGAATCCGCGCACAAAATCCACTTTATCCTTTCGAAAATGCTCCAAATGTTCTTGAGAAAGTCGCATTTGCACGTGTTTTTGTTCTATTTTTCGGAAATGCGGCAGCCACTTTGCACAGAGCTTTTTGAAACCTAAAACTTCAGCTAAGATGTGATGTAATGGTCTATATGAGATGCCTAGGGTGTCAGCTACCTTATCCACAGCCACTCGTCTGTCTTCCGAAACCATATCCTGTATTTTTTGTATCTTTTCTGTTGTTGGTACACTTTTTGGATGTTCTTGACATGGATCGTCTTCAAGGCTTGTACGACCAGATTTAAAAAGGCACCCCATTTTCCAACGGTGGATTTCGAAGGTGAAGAGTCCGGATAATAATTATCAAGCCAAGTTTTCGTTTCAACGGTATTTTTTTTGGCCATTAAGCAATGTTTAATCAACACGCGAAATTCCTTTTTATCCATTTTCTTCACAATAACAAAAGTTGCTTCACTCAAAATGCTATAATTCACAAACTAATGATCCGACAGCTGTCAAATTTATACACGCGTCTTTTGAAGGTTAGGGCTAACTAAAAATCATATGGATTTAATTCTAGTACCGCCATCTATGTGTCAGGCCGGGGACTTGTCAATTGGCCTGTTATGTCATATTCTTGTAACAAGAGTTTCGTATATGAAAGAGGCAAGGACACAACTAAGAAATTTCGGTTCTAAAATGGATAACTGCGTTTGTTTAAGATAACAACAGAAATAAACCGGGTGTTTTGAACCTAGCAGATCAACGCAGGTAATATCTTTACGTTAATAAGTTGTTTTAATTTTGCTTGAATAATAGTTCCTTTAAGGTGTTAGTAATTTAAGAGGACATGATAAGAACTGCTGAGTGACAATATGTAAACTTCTTGTACACGATTGAGAATGTAAGATTTTGAAATTATTTTAGTTGAACTTCGTTTTATCCTGAAATATTATTGAAACCTTTAAAAAACTAGAGTGACTGAACTTTAAAAAAAAAAAGAAAAAACTAACAGCAACTAATTCAAAAAAGTCCGCAAATATCGAATTAGAACAAGTTTCAGTGTTGCCGTCCATAAACAACATCATAGGATTTTTAGGGCGTAGTCTAAACGTAATTTTAAATTCTTCAGGTACCGTATTTTTATGCCTCATGATAGGTACCACGTGTTAGTTCTGTTCTGTGGAGAATCAAAAGTTATATCGATTTCAGGATGTCGGTCCGTCCGTTTACAACATAACTCAAAAACGCATTATCCGATTTTGATGAAATTTCGAATGTGAGTTGAATCTTCCTTAACTTAGTTTGATATTGCATTTCAGTAAAATCGGGCGAAAAGGAGCGAGTTATAAAGGAAAAACCATTTTTGTCGTTTTTTGAAAATTATTTTTCGAATTTAAATGGAAAGTTTGTGAACCAATTTTGTTCAAATTATTTACATACATTGATTACATAAATAGGCGGTAATACGTTTAATTTTAGTAACATTGGTCCAAGGATAGTGAAGTAAGAAGTAGTTGTAGGAAAAATAAGCCTGTCTTGATAGTTTTTTCGATGTATTTTAAAAACTAATATATCGATTTGAATCAAATTTGCAGAAGACATATATATACAATATATGAACGAATTTGAAAAAGATGAAACAAAGTTATGGTGCGAAAACCTAGCTTTTGTTCTTTTTTCTCAGAGTTAATTCATTTAACACTAGATTTGTTAACTACGAGTCCCATTTCTATCATAGGGCACCAAAAAATCGGCTACAGCGGCCTGTATCAATTACAATTTCAATTACTATATGTTTCATATTATAAAATAGTTAGTGCTAAATTTAACCCTTTTATCTCATCGAGAACTCAAAAAAAACTAGTCGACGACACTACTTGCTGCTTTTTTATATGTGGATTGTTTATTTATTTATTTTCTTGAAAATCAAGAAAAAAAACATAAAAATTAATTAAAAGAATTTCTCACAGTATGATTTTTCCATTTTAAAAACCCTTAATTTTGTTGTGGTGAAATTATCAAATTACATGAAATTAATGATGTTCGTTACGGCACACGTTCGATTTTAATAACTTTACAGATCCTTTTTGAATGCTTAGCAACTCTGAAAGAAAAAACAACCCTAAACGAAATATTTCCTCCTTAATATCAATTTCATTCGTTTAGCAACATGTTGCAAGAACAACGTTCAACGTGGGTAGTTTCGTTACTATTTCACAATTATGATATTTAATAGACTTATTATTATAATTGATTTAGATAGGCACGTGTCCTTATTTTGGCAAATGCCTTCACTCTCTTGAATATAGGAAATCTGTCAAAAAGATTTTGTTAAACTATTTTGATGTACAGGATGGATTCGTTTATTTCTAGGAAGTTACATATAATTAGAATGAAGTTATTGTTTTAGTTTGAAGGGTAAAGAGTTCTTATTAGATCTGTTATCATTAAGTAACTTCAAATCTATTAGAGATATAAAGTCTATGTTTCTGAAACAAAATTTATCAATTATTAACTACAAATTCGCCATGAAAAATGAGAACTATTAACGACTCACTAGACATGATATCGGTGGATTCTCAAAACTCATTTTATAGAGTATTAATTTAGGAATACAATTAGTTAATGAAGGAAACCCAAGGATAAATATGCCAGAGACTATCATCACTGGATTTTAAACTATGAAATTTTGAGAAATAAAAGTAAACACCGCAATCAGGGATAATTCAAAATTTATAAACGACAACGGGTCCAAATGTAAACATCTAAAATGGATAAAATTCTAAACGTTCAAACAATATCTTAACCATTCTCTGATAATTATGATGGTGGTTGTGATAAAAGATTAAATGGGTTTTAGTTTTGTTCGTTTTTGAATTCTCGGAAGCGATTTTATTGAATGAATATATTTATGAAGGAGAAAAAAATGTATATTTTTCATGATCCTAAAATAGTCTTTTTCAAATTTATTGAAATATTTGTCACATTGGACAATGGGAATTAGAAAGTCTTTACAATGGAACTACAAATCGAACCTTTACACCTTTTCCCCTGCCTCCTATGAAATAATAATAGGATAGAATGGAATTCTGATGGTTTTATAGTTGTCCTGATTTCAATCACATTGTAATTCCGAAATGCGTTTTGATTGAATGACATTTTTGATGAATTTTCTAAAGGTATTTTAATATAGGACATATTTAAATGGATTACAATAAATGTTTTCTTGTAATTCCTTTGAAGACAGTAAATTTTTTTTTGAGTTGATGAAATATCAAAAGAAATTAATGAAATAAAAGTGAAACGAACGGACACATATTGCTATAGATCAGCTATGGATCGTTGTCCTAATCGACGTCACAAGAACTTCATAATCGTACTAGCTGGTAGTCGACATTGCTCGCATTATTCTTAAAATACAATTGATGAAAAAAAAAAAAATCTCTTTATTTTGAGTTAGTTAAGGACGACTTTCTGCAATCTTCCCACCTAGGAGTGATATTTCTTACCCTTCCCGTCGGCTTGTCCAAAATAAAAAAACCTGTAAACTTTATGAAAATATGCCAAATTTTTAACGAATTAGGGACATTTTTAAATGGTGCTCCACAACCATTTAGCCAGTAAAACGTGATACTATGTGTTGGGTGCAATCACAAAAGAATTATTTATCATATTATGATGAGCTGCTCCCGTTTGACAGAACAATTGATTCAGATCTCCACTGTCAGCAACTAACAAGATTGAAGCAAGCAATTGAAAAAGTGGCCAGATTTAATGAACAAAAAGATGATGATAACGCCGGACAACCAATATTTTTGATGGAAACTAACCTTTGTTTCGATTTCTCTAGAACTTTTTTATTGTCGTAAATTGTAAATTGTTCAGGAGACACAAAAAACCGAATTTCTGCTACACTGTTTGGATGGTCTTACTCCAGAAAGACATGCATTTTTTTGCATTGCATTGGCGATTCAATTATTATAATAGTTTTCGTCATTGGTAAAATTTATTCTTATTTATATTGCACTATATTTCCACACAAAATTATCACTGATATGTCGTTTTGACATTTTCCAGCAAATTCTAGGAATAAGTATCTTGACGTTCAAAGAAATACGTTTCCATGCATATAGAAGAACATTCTAGAGTTTGAACGATGAGAATATAAGGTGGAAATATCGCAGGAATCGACACAGTACAACTTCAAAACTTGACCAGTGATAATCAGAGAGACGGTTGAAATCAAACAGCGAAAGTGTTTATATCAGTAAAATATTAAAGTGATTTGATAAATTACTAAAGTAATAAGTGTTTTCTATTGTAAATAAATTGTGGATAAATTAATTTTGTATAAATTAATAATAATTGATAGACATATATTTTTAAGACTAATTGCTAACGCAGAAATTATTGTAAATAAAGTTTATACACCGATTTCACATAAATAAAAAGTGTTATCATTCTAGAACATTCAAACCACGCAACAATATTACCCAACGTTCACGTTTTCTTTTTCTATTTATAAAATTTAGATTATTTATGTAAATATATGTCCTTTGTTGAAGTGACAACAAATCGGGGTAACGGAATTGCATCAACTGAAACACAAGTTCAAGAATAACTTCTTATAGACTATAGTGGCCCATTGTATTGTATTGTATTTTATTGGAGGGGTCCGCACAGTTGCGGGCCTTAGCACGTAGGCCTAGCTGGCCCATTGTACCTCTTCCTAAAAAAGTTTGTTGAGGCTAGGTCTCTTCCCCGAATCGGTTAGTCCTTCTAATGAAGAACAGCACAGTGGCCCATACATGCATGAGTAGGGATTTCTTTAATGGATTGTTGTCTTTTTAATATCTTTATTTGATCCAAGTTTCAAGTATAAAAGGCGATTGGTAAATTATTTTAATTTCTTACCTTGTTGATTTATTGCAGTTGCTTTAATGTCGTCTGTTTAATTATTCCAACAAATTCAATAATTATACTAAAAAGAATAAAAATACTTTTAACAATAAACAACATTTACGGATCATACTTTTTAAGTTGTGTAACCTTTTTCGTCGTTTTTTTGGTAAATTTCATTAATCTTTTTAGCGGCTCCATTTCCTCTTTCTCCAAATGGTTTAAACCGGAACGATTCACTTTTTTCCATACCTGAAAAATTACCAAATGTGCAAACCAGCCAAATCTTTGGTTCCAAAGAAAATGGTAAAAATATCGCTAAATAATGTTTTGTTGCTGCACTGGTGATGATCGGGTGCTCCAAGTTTTTGTATTTGTTTCAAATTGACGCCGGTTTCAGCTTCAAGATTTAAAACATTCTAAGTAAGATTAAATTTTAAATAAAACAAATTTATCATTTCATTCAATCGATGTCCGCTCAAACTTTATTGTACTTTAAGATAAAAATAAAATTTTAAAATAAACTTTTTCTAGAATTTTACCAACGAATAATATTTTCAAAAACACCAACCCATTAAAATTGTTAATACACCTTACAAAATCAATTCAAAAAAACCATTCGATACTCGAATATAATTTTGACATATTATTTTTTTAAATCTGGCAATAATGTCGTCGAGTTTTTCATTTCCACAAGTAAAGTACAAGAGTAGATCATTCTTTTTTTTGGTGACGGAACAATGAAAGAAATAATTCATAATAATTAAAAACTTATTTAAAAATTATTAAATATTCATAATTTAATAAAATGTTAAAAAGACAACTGAAAATCAACAAATTAAAGTGAAAATCCCGAACAGAAAATTCGATTTCAAAAAGTATTTCATACATTTTTTTTTATTTTTTTTTCCATTTATTTAAGGGGAAATTTTTATTATAGTGTGCGAAAAATTTTGACATTTTTGTTTGTCGACGCGACGACGCGAATGCAAACGAAAAGGAAAGAAAAAGATAGCATCTTTTTTGTTTTGTTATCTTTTTATTTTGATTTTTTAAACGTTCAGAAAAATGTGATTAAAACAAATTTCGAGTTGTTTTTTTTTGCTAGTGAAAATTAGAAAAAAAATTTATTTTTAAATATTTAAGTTAAAAAAAAATTCACAAAATTCTAGTACAATTAAAATTAGTGGAAAGTTTTTCAAATTTTGTACATGCAAAATTTTTAAAAGTGAATATATTCATCCTTTTCTTTTTTTGGGGGGGATTCGAGAATCGTTTCATCTCTTTTGTGGTATTTTTTTTTTTGGAGGTTAGGATTTGTGAAAGTTTAATTTTTATCCCCTCTTTGAACATAATTTAGTTTAAAAATTTTAAATATAAAAAAAAATAATTATTTAAAAGTAATTACGAGAAAAAAAGCCATATTTAAAAATTAAACAACACAAAACGTTATAAAAAAAAATTTTAAAAAAACCGACATATGTTAAATTTGAAAAGTTTAAAATTTTTTTTGTAATTTCATCATCGTTGCATATTTTTTTCATTAAATTCATTAAAAACAATCAAAAAATTATGTTTTAATATAGTTTTTCTTCATTTTAAAATTGATATAAAATTATTTTTTTTTTCTAACAAATTAAAAATTTTCAAACAAAAGAAAAATGGCAGATCGTTTGAATATTGGCCGAGAAGTACGTGAATTGACTTTGGGCTCAACATTTGCACCCCAAAATTCAAAAACTGCATTTCATACGCTCAAATGTAAGAAAAGGAGAAGACAGGACAAAATTTTTTTGTTTTATTAATAAAAATTTGCTTCTTTTTTTTTAGATGATTTCAAACCAGCTAGTGTCGATACAAATAAGGTCGCCACTCTTGATGTTAGCTCAAATAATCAAGTGACAGTCACAGTGCCAAATATAGGTAACGAAAAATGTACTGAAACCTTTTTTTTATATCTACTTTTTTTACTTGTAGTTAGTTTTTAGTTAATAAAAATATAAACCGCTTTCCATTCACACCCTTTAAAAAGGTGTAAGTACTTGAATATTAAGTGTCAGGCCCATAACTAGAGTAGGGCTAGGGTGAGCTGTACCCACTCCCAGAAGAAAATTTGAAGAATACTTCAATATGTTTGGAAATTTATAAAATATATATAATACAAGCCCCTTCGTGCCAACCATGATATTTAGTTCTGGTTACGAGGCTGTTAAGTCTTGAGGTACTCTTTAAGGGTACAAATGGAGAGCTGCTATGAGGCACATCCTTCAAAAACCGGTAAAAAGCTGAATACTTACTCTTCAAGTACTTTAAATGTGTAAATGGAAAGCTCCTAATACGTGTTATACTTCAACTATGTGCAAGTACTTGAATAGCTAATATTTAAGTAGTTGCGCATAATGGAAAGCTACTATTATAATGACTAGTTAAAGCCAGCCCTTTTTTGAGCCCACTGTATGATGGGACTCCACAAATCATAATCCATCAGATAGTTAAATTAAAACAGACAAATTGGATTTAAATTTTTGTCTGTCATGAACAAGGTTTTAAAATCCAGAACTACGTCGAATTTAACTGGATTTAGAAGTCTAGTTTTTGAAACACGAACAGGCGTGGACGTTAGAATCTACATAAAAAATCCCAGATTGTCGCAACTTTTAGATAAAAAATCACCTACCACTTGGCTATCATTTGCTCCAACCATGAGACGGACTGCAAATGCCTGATTCCAAAATTTCATAGAAAACTTTAGTGTTATTACCTCGAAACATTTTATACTGGCACGAATGAGGATTAGTAGCCCAGCAATTTATATATTCCGCGTTTAAATTTGTACAGTATCGGTTAATTTACGGGTAGAGATGGGGAAACAGATTATTATAGGAAATTGCGGTTTTTTTCTCATGTGAATACTAATCTTGACTTGGTAACAGGTAGTAGACAATAATTCTGGCAATTACTAAATAATTTCGGTTTTCTATTAAAGGAAATAAGAACTTTCAGATCCTTTATTGAATGAAGTATGTGTGTCCAGCTAGTATCAATTAAGATTTAATGGTTCAGTAAAACTCCTGCTCAAAATTTTGAAATTTGTTTTAGAAACATCTCGAAATTTGTATTCTAAGTGAAGTGATTTGAACTCTCTTTGCACTTGAATCTCAATTATATATGTTAAAAGTTCGAAATAGATAAGATAGATAAGATAGAGTCATAATCCTGAGCTATGAAAACTAACAAATTCTTAAAATGATGTCGCTTTTTTTTATATATTCAATCGATTTAAATCTTTAGCAAAGAATATCAGAAAAATTGTCGAAAAAATCTTGTAAAATTATTTCTATAGCTAAGATAAAGCTGAAATTTGCAACGTTTTAGCATTTAAAGGATTCGCTCAATCTGGAGGAAGGGTCGGCGATTTTTATATCTGAAATTAATTTGCAGGTGGGTGTAGGTAGAAGTGGTCAGAGAATGTTTAAATTTTCAACGAAAGCAACATTTTGATAATGTTTAAACAGTTTGCCTGGAATATAAATTTAGAATATTAAATAGTAAAAGTTCAAGCAAGGATTGGGGAACATTTCAAAATCTAATGAAAGACTTTTTATAACACAGATGCACTTTTTACTTCCCATTTGATTCGTATTCGCAGTCCGACCCGTTTGATTTTTAAACAAAATTCTGATTACAGTTTATATTTTCGATTTTTTGATTTTAGTTTCAGTCTGATATAAGTAATTCGAAGAAAAACAAACTTTCATTAATCTTTTTGAAATTGAGGACGTAACAAATGTTCGTTTCTTTAATGTTGTCTGAAAATGTAGAAAAATACAAACTGAACCAGTTGGATTATTGAAGAACAAAATCATGCTAAGGAAATTTAATTTAATTCACTTATTCCAGTATGTTTTTAAGGCGTTTGAAGATCATAGAACTAGACTCTATGTACCGGGAAAAATGTCCATGCATAGCCTAAATCGTAGATTATTGCGGCTCACAATTTGAAAGCAAATGCTTTAAAACTTTATATATAAATAAAGTCTCTGCACGACTTTTCATCTACTTTCAAGTAAATATAGATTTGTTAACTATACTCGATCAAGATGTGATGGAAGAGCGTAAGTGTCAGTCAGTACGGGGCGAGTTTTTAAAAATTTGGTAGAATTATTTCGACTAGTTTTATATGAACCGGCAAAGTAGAGATTATCTCGCTGAATGGTTTTGCTAGAGATGGTAAACAGTCGACTTTGTTTATCAATGCATTTTAAAACTGAACAGCCTCTATTAAAAACCATTTAAATGTTGTTTAAAGTCAAGCTTTTCATTACAGAGTGATTCGAGGTTTGCTTTACTACAGAGACACCATCAATAATAATTAAATATTTTTATATTATATGTGAATATGATTTTGACCCGCCTAAATGTGTCCAGACTTTAGATGAGTTACTCAGACGTCGCGGTTCGGAATTGTTGAAATAAAATTTCATCAGAAACTTATTTTGGATTGTCTAAGATCAAAGATATTGAAAATTTCCAGTTTCCGTTCTTTGTGCATGGATGTATCTTGTAGCAAAAAAAAAAATTTTTAATCAAAATCCATTTAAAAAAAAATTAAAAAGACTTCAAAAGTTTAAAAGTTTTATTTTTCTATTTTCCAGATAGTGCCGGTAATCCGAGCACAGTTTTTAAGGGGAATCAAAGAAAATATACAAAAGAATGTGTCATAATATTTGATAGGAAAACTGGTGTAATGACTTTAGAGAAACTCCATCAAAATATTCAAGTGAAGAAAACAAGGTATACACCGTATCCCTTAAATTCACCTCGATTAGATAATTCGAATGAGAATTTTGTAATTAATTTTAGGAGCGAACAAGTTAATAAAGTTGCGCCTCCACCGCCGCCACCACAAAAACATCCTGAAAATAATACACAAAGAACATCGTCAAAAACGCGCGTTTCAACGGGTTTGAGAAAGAATACAATAAGTAAGTCATAGCTTTTCTTTTTATCAAACAAGAGATTTCAAAATATAAATTATTTTTGTCCTTTCTAGTTGGTTTTGTGCCACGTTCTTCACCTATGCAACAAAGTTCACCATCATATACAGCAATCAATCATAATCACAAAAGTCCACAATCGGCACCAGTGTAAGTAGTTCATTCTTTTTTTTTTAAATGCTTCGAATGTTGTGGACTCGACTTACATGCTACCATTTTTGTGAAAAGTGTGAAACACTTGGTGTGAAACAATTTATGTGCTAGCACTCTTGACTCAACTCCGAAGAAGGTTTTTTTTTGTAGGATCGCAAAGGAATTGTTTATTAGTTGCCGCTTTCGGGTTGGCATAACAATTAATTCTGATCTCTACTGTCAGTAACTAACAAAATTGAAGCAAGTAACGGCCAGAATTAATCAAGGGTAATAACATTTTCTTCTATCATGACAATGCCAGACGACTACAGACATTTTTGTTAATCCAGCAAACACTGTATGGTCCTGACGTTGCACTATCAAATTATTTTTTGGTTTCGGTCTCTGCAGAACTCTTTTTTAATAATGTGAAATTTGTGAAAATGACTTATCTCAGTTTTTTGCCAAAAAATCTAGAAATTCTACAGTGGCGGCTCGTCAACTTCACTTTTGTAAAGAATTTACTACAAAGGGCTTCATCTCTGCCCGCTCTACTTTCCAACCCGAAATCACTTAAGATCCAAACAGAATAACGGATTCACGACGCATTAAATTAGACTACACAGAACGTGACGGATCCGAGATGGACTATTTTTAATACAATTTGAAAACCGAAAAACGTGAATCCGACGTGGATATGTCAATATGTTTCCTATTTTCTTCGTGTATGAGAATTGCAACGAGGATTCATTTGTATAGTGGTGTAGCGCGACTCTTTTTCTTACTAATTCTTTGAATATTTTCATAATGTTTTTTTTTTCTTTTCTATCTTCTGTAGATGGAATGCAAATAATGGTCAATCAACTTTACCAAGTATTCCATTAATTGGTTTAGACGATGATGTTGATATTCATCCTCAAACAATTGTCAATCAACAAAACAATCATCCATCAACATTAATCGATAATGAATTTGATTTTCCACAACCTTTAATACAATCACATAATCAACAACAACAGCAACTTTATCATCAACAAAATAGTATACAACAACAACAACAGCAACATAATAATAACAATAATAATAATAATCATTCTGGAAATATTTCTGGAGGAGGAGGAGGAGGAATGCCATCATTAGGAAGCGGTGGTAATCTTTCATCCAGTATTGGAACATCACTTGAACAAGCTGCAGCTGCTTTAGAGCATGTAAATTTGCATTTAATATAACTTAATTGAGTTCTATTTGTTGACTTTTTTTTTGTTTTCTTTTAGGAAATTGGTGTACTTAGCTCATCCGATTCAAGTTCTGATTCAGAGTCAAGTGGTAGCGGTTCAGATTCAGATGATAGTGATAATAATTCACCACAAAAATCGAATGTACATCATCATCATCACCATAATAATAATAATATTAATAATAATACTAATGTTCATAATAATATTAATAATAATAGTAATAGTAGCCATCATCTTCAGCAGCAACAACAACAGCAACAGCAACCGCCACCATATGCGAACGGTTCATTTCCAGCACTTTTGCATGATGATTTACAATTATCTGAATCGAATTCTTCGGATTCTGATGATTGATGATTCGATAGGAGGAATGGGATGGCAAAATTTTATCAGGAATAAAAAAAAAAACGGAATTGTTGTGTCTTAATTTTATTTTCATTTTATGATAATCCTTTTATGAATTTTTATGATATTAATTTCATTTTATGTATATTATTTTCACATATAAAAATATTCAATTTGTTCTTCTGTATAAGATTAAAAAAAAAAGAAAGTTCGATTATGTTAGAACCTGGAAAAATTGTCTCCAAAATTTGGGAAATTTAGTTTTGAAAATAGGACAAATTTTTTTTCTTTAATTTTTATCTATTATAATTATTGTTTCTTTTATTTCTCAAATTTATTATTATTAATTAAAACTTTTGTAAATTTGAAATTTCAATTTTAAAAAATATATATATATATATAAAAATGCAAGAATTCAGTTTTTCTCACTATCCTGGAATTGTGTAATTCGATTGATGTTAAATCGTATCGATTTAGTTTGGGGCGATTTTAGTTTCTCGATTCGAACTCGATATGAAATACCAAAATTTCTATTATCTTAACAGACTTTAAAGGCTAACTCGATCAATCGAATCGAGAAACCGAGTATTAGCCCTGAATCGAATTGTACGATTTCATTTCAAGCATCTGGCAAACCACTCAACTTACCCAGACCAAATATACCAGTCAAGATTCAATCAACAGTGAAATCGTTTTAACGAGCGAGCAGGAACAAAACACGTTCTGTGCGAATATTTAGTTTCGCGGGAACACCACAATGAACGTAAGTCTTTGCTCCTTCTTGCTTAAGATTAAGTTTTTAGATTGTTGTTGTATTTGGGATCTTGTACTTAGGACCCACTCTTCTTTAACGCAGTAACTTCCCATTCTAGTGCACCTCCTCCAGTCCGATTTCTCTAAGGAATTTTAGTATTAGGATTGTGTCAAGAGACTGCCGTATCTCAATTGAGTAGAAGCGGTATGCCCCCAGATGTTTTCTCAATCCTTGCTTACTAATGATTCGTGGTCATTCTGGGTCCATATTTGGTTTCTCGTTTCGATATTGTGAAATATCAAATTTCCATTATCTCGACAAAGACTTTTTGTCGATTCGATCAATCTAATCGAAAAACCAAATAGAGCTCCTGGACATAAATAAATCTGTTCACAAATGTTTGATTTTTTCACTTCCTTGGTTTGGATGTACTTTAATTATTGAAAAAGCAATTATCATTGCTATGCTTTTTTATATATAATATAAACCAAATCAAGATACACGATGACAATTCGGCATTTGCTTAAAACCTTTGTACCAAATTTGAGTAAAATTGGATTATTTATTCTCATGCATTTGAAGAAAATTGTCACATAAACAAAAAATCTGACAACAGACATTCGAATGAAATAGTCAATTCGGATTCTCGAGATCTTAAAATATGTATTTCCGTTGAAAATCGAATTTCGAATTTTTGTACGGTCACAGTTTGTAAGGAATTGAAAAATTAACTCTGCATTCGGATTAGTTTTAAACGTTTTGTGTATAAACGAAACACAAAATTTAATTTAGTAATTTTACATGGAAATTCAATTTGACTTCAATATTTATTAAAAGACGATTTTTGTTTTTTGCAAATATTAATTTTAATTTGATACGATTTTAGTTTGGAAAAAATTTCAGATCTGGCAATACTTATCAGATCAGAGAGATTCTCAAACTTATGTTTTCTTTGTGAAATGAACATATGGTTGTAATCTGTCAATTTTTTCGAAAAATACTTGCAATTCGAAATACTACTAGAATCCGTGAGGTTTATCAAGTAGAAAATTTGTTAAAATAAGATTAAAAGTAATAATAAAAAATGTCAGAAGTCACAGGACTATCAAATGGGGAAGCGAATGAATTGTGTAAACCCGCAGATTCATCTACAAAGGTAAAATGAAAAATATTAGCTATTTAACAAGTAGTTGACGGATTTTTAAGGTTATCATCACAAACAGAGAAAAAAGTTTCAGAAGTCTATCGCTTCAAATCGAGAAATCTCGCAAAATCACCTTAAGGATATTTCGTTAGCAATGTTAATTATTTCATACTAAACGCTAGCACGTCTTCTGCCGTCACCTTCTTTTAATGCCAATAAATTACTGTATAAAATTTTCGCTTTAACCCTATTCCTATTCATTTTCTTCAAGTTACATATCTAAGAATTGATTTTCACCATGAAATATTTTATCAAATTTACCTAAATCTTGCAATTCTCTAACCAGATCTATGGTGGAATGTTTTAAATATGAAGAATATGAAGTCAGTAAAACTTGCATTTCACCATTCCATGACAGACAGGAAATGGAAATCCTATTTTTCTGTTGGAATTACGACATTGCTTTTAAAATAAAACACATATTTATCTAACAAAAAGAATACTTTACGCGTTTAAACACCGCTAAACTTTATAGCAGTGCTCCGCAACCTCTTAATCTTCATGTAATACTTAAGCACTTCCCAGAATTCCGTGGCATACCATAAGTAAGATTTTTAAAAAATCAACATATTTTAATCATAATCTGGGCACATGATCATAAACTCTCTTCATTTCCTCCTGTTGGAAGCATTGGATAGCGGCATAATTAACATCATTCTGTGGCACAATGATTGCGGAGCCCTATTTTATAACAGGGTTGACCAACTTCATTATAATCGATTGTTTACCTGCTATTATAAAATCTATTAAATCAACATATTTTATTAATAATATTTATTCATTCACAAAAAAATACAAATTAAATTTTTTTTCCGCCGGTTATGATCGACCAAAAGTACCTTCACGATGGACGTGTTGGCCACTCCTACTTTATAGTACGACGCGAAAAATAGATTTCATTGAATCATGACAAATAAGTTTTAAGTTGCATATTTTAAAGGAGGTGAGAAATTCCTGTACTAAGGCCCTGTGGCCCATTGTACCCTCAAGAAAGGCTGGACGTATTTATCCACAGGTCGTAGACATTGAGACCTATAAATCCTATGAGTAAAAACAAATTACCTAGTGATTTGTCTAAGTTCGAATGACAAGCCTTCCCAACTCTGGGAACAGTGCTGTCTTCTTCAAATAATCGAGTAAGGATTCCACCTTCAAATTTCGGGCATCCGACAAAGTCAAGAATAGTTTACCGAAAGTCTTTGCACAGACTTGCTAAGGCATCACTTAAACATAGAACATGTAATGACGATTCCTCGGGGACTCTGGACTAGCAACAGGTGGGATACGAAACCTAGAAAAAACCACCTGAAAAAATACTAAAGAAATTCCAATGACTACTTCTTATTAAAATTTCAATGAATTTGTTGGTAAAAAACGGATTTGATGGCATTTTTGCATATTCACGATCCGTATTGACTGACAGATTACTTGTACCCAATAGGTTTTTTCGTAATTCCATCATGCCAGCACTCTCGTAGTCTTCCGTTAAGTTTTCTATAAATACGGTCAAACTTTTCATCCAATTTAGTTTGTCATTCCAAAGACGGATGGTAAATTTGACAATGTGTGTCGGATTTTAGATATACTCTTTCTTCTTCATCTGTTATAATTCGTTACATATTTTATGTTCGAAACTTAACGGAAATGTTAAACTTAACGACAATTTAATATAGATTTTCAAATAAAAAATTTAGTAAAAATAATAACAGTTTTTCTATATGTACACAATTTGTAGGATTTCCTTTTCCAACAAACAATGTATCGAATTAAGGATCCGAGAAAATCTTTACCATTTTATACTGGAGTTCTTGGAATGACTTTACTACAAAAATTAGATTTTCCTGAAGCAAAGTTTTCACTATATTTTATGGGGTAATGATTTTTATAAATTGAAAAGAAAAAGAAATCGTATTATTTTTCCCATTTTTGTTTCATAGATATGAAAGTCCATCTGAAATACCTTCAAATAATTCGCAACGTACAAAATGGGCAATGAGTCGAAGAGCTACTTTGGAATTGACACAGTAAAATCGAAAATAAGTATTTTCTATGTTATTACTTTTTTAAACAAATTTAAACATTTTTAGTAATTGGGGAACGGAAACTGATCCCGATCAAAAATATCATACCGGAAATACTGAACCAAGAGGTTATGGGCATATAGGGATAATGGTTCCTGATGTTGATGAGGCATGTAAAAGGTAATTGGTAAAATTTTTTGTATGAACTTTTTTTATATTAATTTTATCTAATTTTTTTTTTCTAGATTTGAAGAACTTGGCGTTGATTTTGTTAAACGTCCTAACGATGGTCGCATGAAAGGTTTAGCTTTCATTAAAGATCCTGATGGTTATTGGATTGAAATCTTCAATCCAAATACAGTTTGTAATTAAAAAACATTTTCATTTTTCGACATTGTACAATTTATAAACCTACACAATTATTCAATTGGCAAAGAAATAGTCCTTTTAGATCACTGATATTCATTCAGTGATATGCATTCCCCAGAATTCATTTCCCAGAAATATCTGCAAAATCCTGCCGACTATTTTATTTCCAAGAAATGTTTTCACTTTGTAAGATTTAAATTACTTTTATGCACAATTTTCATTTAAAAAGAAGTACAAATCAAGCAAAACAACAATTTATTGACAGCTGGAATGCGTCAACATAGCACATATATCTAAATAATGTGTACGAATATAAAGCGGAATATATCATCTTCTATAGTTAAAACACTGCGGTTTCCATACATTTTATACGGGTTTATTTAAGGAATGTTATTATCGGGGTCTAATATTAACGACAGTATACTCTATTAAAATATAAATGGCACAAATCAAAACTTCTTTTTTATTGCAGTTTTTGAAATTTGGTTTGAATTTTGAATCTTACCTGATTTTGATCGTTTTGTTATTGCTTTCTGTTTTATTTAGTTAAAACTTCAAATAGCCGTCTCGAAAAATATTGTTTGTTTAAAAAAAAGGATTTTTAATCTCAAAAGACATGATTGAAGTTGGCTGCGTGCTCCATCAAATAATTTCAGTGCTACCAACATCCGAAATTAAAAGTTATAAGAACATAGATCGTTTTCTTTTTTGTTGAGAAAGTGAAATAGTGCCTGATAAAAATTCCCAAAAACACACAACTAACATGTTCGTACACTATCCATTAAGCTTATTTAGTCGATGTAAAGCTTAAATTTATAATAATAATAATTTTCATTTTTTGCTACTTTTTTTCACGAATTTACTTTCTCTTCTTCAAATTAATTATCTTCCGGGCCAGTCTTGATTGAAATCTTAGACTAGTTAAAACTTCTAGTGAGCTGGAACCTTGTTCTTTGATTCTTGCCACTAATTTTCCCAGAATAATTCATATTTATAGAAATAAATATGCCAAATCTAAATTCCGATAACGTTTCAGGTCTTTTATTGTACAATGTTGATATAACTTGCGATTCTTGAACTTGATTCGATTGTTTCGTTTATTTCTTATTTACTTATTTTTCTTTTATAAAATTTATTTGTGCCTTAAAATATGAAAACACAAAATTATGTATAAAAAAAATTGGTTAGAAACCAAATAAAAGTGATTTTTTGAAATTTATAAAATTTTATTCAAAATAAAAAATTTAATACACAAATAAAAAAAAATGTATTTCTTATTGAATTTTACCAGTAAAAGTTAAGGACGAAGATAAAATGTGTGTCCAAATTTCCTACGACACTAAAAACTTCTGCCGACGTTAGGTCCACTGCCTGTTAAGTAATGGTCTAAAGTTCTAATGAAAATTCATACACCTTCGATTGAATTAAATTAAAGACGGGTAATTTTCATAAATTACTTGTGTAGAACGAAAAGATCCTGTTCGGTTACATGACACAAGGGAAAAAAAACATCTCATGCGTATAGCCAGGATCGCAGCTATGTTGTGCCGCTAAAAGAAGAGGGGGCAGCTAGCTCTGGTGATAACGGAGGTCGAATATGCTTGTGGAGCGTAGTTTCAATTTAGCAATCGCAGGCAACGTTCGAATTTGATCGTTTGTACGGGTACCAGGACCAATTTAATAACCATATTATTAGTGTTTAATGTAGAACTGCGATACACATATAAAATGTACCGGACGTAGTTCTACACTTGTTTGTCGTCAAATTTCTAAACCTCTCAATTCTTCTTATGTAAAAAGTCCTGACATTTTCACTAGCACTTTAAGACAGCGCAAGTCTGTTCAAAAATTTTCAGATCTTGAATCAATAATCGTTAAATGATATAAAATAAAATTTACTTTTTGTTTTATATTCGCGTTTTATTTCTCTTTAATTAATATATAATTTTGTTAAAACTCATTTAATTAGTTTCTTTTTAGTTTTTTAATTAACATTTACTGGAATTGAATTGAATTATTTTTTTTATCATTTTTCTAAATTGTAAACAAGAGGAAACCTTTTACACTTCGCGACAAAAAAAACCTTTTCTTTTTCTTAATATTTTTTTTACTTTGTACTTTTTGTTAACAGTTTACCTGGTCCCTATTCATCATGGCAAGGCAAAAGATCTCTGGCGTTACGTGAAGTCTAAAGTCTTCGCGGATAAGCCAGCTACGATTGATGCATTGGAAGCAAACATTACTCACGCTATTGACCAGATTCCAAAGTATCAAATATGCTACCTCAGGACTTCTTGTTTGATTAAATTAAATATTATCTATTTTGGTCGATGATGTTTTGCAATTTCCTGACACATCGTAAAACTGAAACAAGCCAAGTTTCACAGACTTTTAAACTATTAAAGGAACTCTGCACAGACCGAAAATAATATTAGTATGTCAAGTAAATATTTATGTTTAGAGGTTTCGTGAGACTTTGAATTAGTCATATCTAATTTTAGAAAAGTCTTATTACTAACTTATACATCCTAAATGAACACATTTAATTGTAGCGGATTTCCTTTTAGACGGCATTAAATGAACGAAGACTAAGAGTCTTGTTTGATGATATGAACAAAAATCAAGCCCCAGGAGTTAGTGAAAAAACGTATTACGCGTTGATCCCTTAAGAAAACCATAAAAAAGATTAATCGCTAATCAAACCTTTTAATCAAAAGGTCTTTCGTTCCGGTTTACGTTCTTAAGTGTTTTTCGGTCCGATTTTCATTTTGATTTTTTCTCCTGCGATTACGTTTCAGATTAAAAACCAGTTAATGTCGGTTTCTAAACAAAATCTTTGTTACAATGAAAAAAATTTTTTTTTTTCGGTTTGGTTCCGATTTCGGTTATACTCAAACAGACGATTAATTCCGGTATTCGGTTCTGTTCTGTTTCCAAGCTCTGATCCTAAGGAATTGAATTTATGGTTGTTATTCAAAAACATTGTTTGTTTTCAGCTTTTGAATGACTTTTAACTTCTATACAAAGTACTGGACTCATGATTGTAAATCTTCAACACTGAAAATTGCTAGGAGCGGTGTTTTCCACATGAGAACCATTTTATGAGAAGTTTGGTTCGAACGGACTAAAACTTCGGGTACCTGCCAAGCAAAAGTTCGTTTTTTTTTGTTTTTAAATTACACAATATTGTAACATTATTTATAGACCGATTTCAATTTGGTACAGGATAGTTTTTCAATGACGGAACCAATGGGTGTCTAAAAATTAATTGAATTCGATTACACTTCCGGGTAGGTGCCGAACAAAATTCGGTTTTTTGTATGAAATGAAACGATGTCTGAAGTTTCCTTCTATATTACCTTCATAAATTGTAGTTAGGATAACTGACAAATGTGTTATCCAATTTTATTGAAATTTGGCTAGTTCATTGGCTGTACGTAAGCATAGATATCTGTTGTTTATGGAGATGATCTAAGGAAGGATACGGGTCTCGCAGAAGGAGGTCGTTTTTTGCTGAGGTACATTTTCAAGCAATTTTTATGAAATCTTACATCAGGATTCAAATGATGAGGCCCCATTACCCAACAGTATTAAAAAGGACGAAGGATAAAACAGGATATCAAGATGAAAACTCCGTTTTGAAGCAATTTTCTGAAAATACCGTATCGCATACAAAATTGAAAATATCGGGTGTCTCTATAATAGCGCTAGATTTAACACTATATTTAACACTTTAATACACTATTTTCGCTTCATTAAGTTGACAGTACTAAAATCTTAACATCTGTTATCTGTAATTGTGCGCTATTAATATTCATGTAACTCTGCACGAAGGAACGACACTATTATTGACAGTTTTACAAGTTTCTAACACCTATTGTGGCCACAAAAAGAATTCCATAAAATTCAAATAGTACGTTTCTTTCGGAGCGTTCTTTATCTATTTAATTACTAGCTGACCCGGCGAACTTCGTACCACCTCACAATCAATAAATGTTGTGTTAACTTATTAGCTGAATTAAATTCAGTTTTTTATTAAGATAAAAAATGAATACTCAAAATGAATTAAGTTCAATAAATGTACGAAAATCAAAATCAAATGTATTTTAATTACATTGAAATGAATGTAATTCAGGGGCAGCAAGGCATTTGCTTTATGGAACCAATTGAAATGATTCGCGAAGCATTGTTGCACTACTTTATGTTAACTATTTGCAGGATGGGTTGCACCCGGGTCGATTCCCTTCATTGAAGCACCTTGTGATATACGACATTTTTCTTTTTGTTATCAGGTGCGAGAACGACCAAAGCGGATGGTTTGCCGACACGTGAACATACTACGTACAATTGACCGTGAGAGAAACATTGATTTTCTAGATTCAGGCCACAAACACTCAAGGATTGGCCTTGTAATTTGTTAATCGGAAATTGAATTCGTTTAATTTCGAATGGCATTTCGGTTGGGATCATCGGAATTCTCGGAATGAAAACTTCCTCACGTTTCCTTTGAGTCGAAGATTATCACGTTGTTGATCTGTGCGATAAGCTTGACTATTTCTCATTGCCAACTGAGCCGCTTGACGTGCTGTCTCTCTTTGTTCTTGTGTTTGTGAAATACGAAGTTGGCCATACTAACGCGACGCTCTTCTTGTGCGATTTCTTGTTCATCTGCAGCGGATTGATTCGCAATATTCCGAAGTCTAATTGGATTACGGTTTCCTTATAAAAGATTAGATTTCCTGACTTGCGGCATTGTAAATAACACTGGAAAATTAATCCCACAATTCAAAATTACATAATGAAGCAAATATCGATGCGCGCAAAATTACAAATGTGATAACCTCACAAAGTGAATATCTTCGATGGCAACTTACCGGTTAAAAATCACGATCGAAAATAGAATTCCACAGACTTACGAACGAAACCACCTGGAAAATCAAACGTACAGTCCAAATTACCGGTGGGATTGATTGTCGATGTGCTCCCAATGACAAATGGCATAACCTTTCACAATGTGCACTTCAAAAAACTAAACCCACCTCTTTAAAATCAATTTTCCCCTGATGAATTTCAGAAAAAATCGTTTGAAGAGAATTAATTGAATCGAACTCAAATGTAATAACCGTCGAAAACTGAATGAAAATTGGTGAAAACTTGAAAAAAATGTTGATAAATCGCGGCGCACGTCTGTACAGCTAGCTCAATGGCAATGAAAACTGATGAGTGACTTCCCCTTTTTTTTGCTTTTTTTGTATAACTATGCCAATTTTGCTTCCACCCCTATTTTTAAATACAATGGATGTGTGCTTTTCTTAGTAAAAACATATAAATTCAAGCCGTGATCTTTTTAGCTACCTATAATTTTTTTAGATTTCATCACGTTAGTGCAACAGAGATAAATATGAAAAATACTTGTTATACATACACCAATACTTGAAAAGTGTTGGGAAAATCATATTGGCGCCTAAAAGTATAAGGAAACGCGTGGTTTTTGTTTACACAAATTGACTTAAAAAAAACTCCGATTGCTTTCTTTGTATCATTCTTTCTTTACAAAATCCAGAAGACTATTTATGCTGTCCCTTGCTACAATTATCTTATAGGAAGTACGTTGTAAAATAAAAGATTTGTGGTTTATAGGTTACTACATTTTTTCTAATGAAAAATTTTAATTTTCTTCCCTTTCTTTTTTGTGATTTTCTTACTTTTTCAATGGGCGAGGAAACTTCTCGAGGCCGAGACGAACAGTAAAAAAAAATTCATCGAAATTAGTCAATCCGTTCTCGAGATATCATCCAAAAAGCTGTCCCATACAAAATGTATGAGAAAATGAATTTTCTTCATAAATTTTTTTTCGTGAATTTTTCCGATGTTTTAATAGTTATTCTGCTATTCGGGGCGGAGACAAATCCAACAAACCCAAGATCATAAAAATCGGTCCTGCCGTTCTTGAGTTAGAAATGGTGTAACTAACACGACTTTGTTTTATATATAAAGAGATTAAATTTCCCGTCGAATGAGATATGGATCATACCTGTAGGACCTAGAATACTTGAGATATACGTATACCTTCATACTAGAGAATTTTTGTATTTTCTGTCCTAAAAAGGAGTATTTTTGAAAATGCCGAATAGTATTTAATTCGTTATTAAATTGATCGTTGAATGAGGTATCAGTCGTATCTATAAGATGCAGAATAACCGAGGTTTACACATACTTCAAGTTACGCAAATTAAATCTTGCGCTTTTATTGGGACACCCTATATAAAGGGATGAAAAAGACTGGAACTGAATTCTCATAATTTGATAGTATATCGATTTTTGGCAAGGTAAAATATTTTGGAGATATGAATAGAAGTTTCAATAGTGGCTCCGCACTAAAGCCTGTCACCACACAAATCCATTGGACTTATTTCAGTCGGACTGAAAAAAAGTATTGTGGAGACTCTAAAATTTGGACTTTTTTGTCAGTCCGACTGAAAATATGTCTTGAAATAAGTCCAATGGAATCGTGGGGTTAGTATATTAAATGCGACGAGGATCTTTGTTAGATAAACGTTCTTTAAAGCGATTCTTTGAAGCTGTGCATAAACGAATTCGAGAACAATCTAGATTTTTATCGCGAAGTGTATTTTTAGTTTTACATTATTTGTCAGAAAAAAAAGAAATACATTTAAATAAAATATTTTTGTTTTGTAAATTTGTTCTTTTATATTTATTTTTTAACAGAAATGGAGAAAATTAAAAATTCAATGAAATAAATTTAAAAAGAAAAGATTTTCTCTTAATTTTTTTTTTTACTAAGAAAATATTCTAAAATGTATCTAAAATTAATTAAGATTTTAAAAATTGAACTTTTTAAGGATATTATTTGTGAAGTGCAAAGTTTTTTCATCTCTATTTTTTATTTTGGTAATTTTAATCACACATTAAATGTAAAAAAAAAAAAAGGAAGAATAAGAGGATTCTAAACGATAAACAAAAAGAAGAAAAAAACTTAACTAAAATCCTTGTTGAAATTGTTTTGTATCCATTCTGGCCTGTAAAAGTTCCAACTGCCTTTTGGCTTCGCATGATGGGAAATTGTTCATGTCGTAATATTGTGGTGCAATTTTGAGAAGCCATTCAGCTGAAAAAGAAGTTTTTTGTTTTGTTTTGAAAATAAAAAAAAAGAGGAGAAAAAAAAATAAAGAATAATTAAAATATTTTATTTTATTTTCATTTAAATTATAAAAACTTTGTTTTGAAAATATTTATTCTGATTGAGCGCGCAATGCATAAAATAAAATGCCACTTTTTCTAGCAATGTCGACTGTATATCTGTTTTATATGCAATACCCTACCCTGGAGCAGTGTAAGTAGCAAATAAAACGAGCAGAAGTAGGAGAAAGTTTTAATTCAAATGTTTGTAGCGCTGCTTAGCAACCATATTGTAATGAAATGAGAAACGTTTAGCTAATACACTTGTTATTGGAGAAAACTGAACTAATTTCGGGTGTGATAGTTACACTTGATCTGAAAGTAGTGTAGGATTTGCTCTTTTGTTGTTTTTGTTTTCAATGTAAACATTTGTTGTACCCTAGAGCGGCAAATAAAACAGACCTTGTATGTCACATCCCGAGCGAAAACATTAAATTGGTAAAATAGCTCCCGAAAAACATATATAAAAGATACAATTCGAAAATTTGTATTGGCTCCTGCGGCTAAAGCGATGAAGAAATGGAACTAAACATAAATAATCCCCATGATAATCTCCACAACTTTCCCGAACATTGTAATCGCGTGTGACTTCTACATAAAAAGTTCGTGAATTTGTATTGCCTCCAGCGTCAAAGCGGTTGGAGATGAAACTTTGTCGTGTGCGCCAGAATGTCTGTCATGAAAATCTCGGTAACATTGTTTCAGGTCATAATCATGTCACATGTATATTTCAGATTATAAATGATGTTTTCTTAAATGAGCCTCCCTTTTGTAATCCTTCCAACCTACAATCCCCTCGGAAAAATTTCTCCACGTTTCAATTAATTTTCTACAACATATAAAAAACCGTTTGTTCTTTTTTTAGTTAATGATAGGACAGACAGAAGGACTTGCCTTTCATTTATATTAATTCAATTTCGCTACTATACTAGGCTTTAACAGTGAGTCCATTAGCTCGTATTAGCGTAAATCAGCATGTATAGTGAGTATGTTTCATTTCACTTCATTCTACTACATAATTCAGGCTACTGTAACGTATGGAAATAATTTCATAAAATTGATATACAAACTATCTAATTAAATCCGAAAAACCATTTTAAAAAATTAGAAAAGTTTCTGGTTACCCTGATTTTTGCTTTATAACTTCGCTCCCCCTCAGTCGATTTCGGTAAAATACAATACGAAATCGATTTAAGGAATAACCAACTTACATTGTAAATTTCATTAAAATCGGATAACGAGTTATCTTGTACACGGACGAACGGACGGACGGACGGACATGCATAAATCAATATAACTTTTGATTCTCTAAACATCTATAACCTTGAAATCGCCCCCCGATGATTAATTCTATAAGTTACACACTTAGTGACAAAACTAATATACCCTCTGATAGAACCTACGATAGGGGATACAAATGGAAAACCGTAAATCATTCTGATATAAAATTTTCAATAAGTCAATCTTACCTCATCAAGTCAACTAAACATTTTTACATTTATTGAAAGACACTAGTTGGACCTTTGTTACTTCTTTTAAATAAATTTAATCAATAAAAATACTTACGTTTAACATCCGTAACAGTTCTGATATAATTCTTTGTTGTTAATACAAATTCATTATAAATAACCCAATCGGGTTTATGATCCAAACATGTTGATGGATGTAATTGAACAATTTGATTATCTTTTATTGTTAAATAATGTCCGGTACGTTCTAAATGTGCAACTTGCATAAAGAATCCTTGCACCAATGCTTTACGAATATTAATATAATAATCTTTCGATGTGAAATCTGTACTTGTACGTTTTAAATTGAAACGATCCATAATCCGTGATAATTGTTGTCGTACATTATCAGCAGATTTTAATGAACGATAATTAATAAAATTCTCATAACACCAATTTGGATCTTCATTGCCTTAAAAACAAAAAAAAAAAAAACAATAGTAAAATTAGTATAAAAATAAAATAATTAAAAATATATTCAAAAAACTTACTTTGTTTAAAAGCATGATAAACATTTAATAATGTTAGATGATCTCCATCGATATGAGCAAAACGCATTTTCGCTTCATCGGCAGCCTTCTTAACCTCATTCGGTCGGACAAAACACTGAGGGACTAAATAAGTTTTTGGGGCACAGCACGTCCCACAAATATAGTTGAATTTGTCTTTTTATTGTAACACCTAGGGCTATGTTTTTGTTCAGTTTCATGTGCGATATTTTTTTTTTTTAATGAAAAGGGGTTTTTCTTTTTCTTTCAAAAATGTTAAGAAAACTATCATCTAATTCGATTTTATTCCATTTTCAAAAATTGAAATTTTAAATTCTACTAGTTTTTTCTTGTTTATATATTAAGTGTGAAGAAATTTAAATAAGATTATTCTGAAGAATAAGGATAAACAAATATATTTTGCCCGAAAAAAGTCAACGTTGTTAATTCATTACTGTAGAAGTAAGAAGTTAGATGTGATAGAACTTCCTATAGGGATAACTTTTCAATCCGAACTGTCATTCTCACAGCTCTTTTCGATATTTATGTTCAGTATAATATGACAAATAATCATGAATAGATTAACGCTTGAGAAACGATCAAGAATTATCAACATTTACTTTGAAATTCCTATAGATTTATTTTATAACAAAGCTATGTTCAGCCTCTCATCGACTCATTTTGGCCTTAATAAGCAAAATTGTCGCTTCTGGAGTGAGAATAATTAAGAAGAGACTTTAGAGAACCCATTACATCCAAATGCGGTTTACACTCTGGTGATATCATTGGACCTTATTTCTTTAAAAAGGAGGCAGGAGATCGTGTTACGCTCAACCAGATCGTTACCCGATCATAATCAATGAATATTTGACAATCTTGACTTTCCAATCTTTCGATTCTCCATGCGTATGTAGTATATGGTAAATCTTTTTAGTTCACAAAATACCAACGATGTATTAAAAATGATCGTATTCTTAAATTTTTGAAGAAGCACTAAAAATACTCGATACTAATACAATGATCATAAAAAACCAATGCCAGCCTTACCAATTTATCATAAAAAAGAAACTATTTCAAAATCTGAAAAGAACGGAATCCAATAGCTTCATTAGTTTAGAATTTAGAGACCGTTCGACTTGAAAGAATCTGAAATTGAATCTTCCTAACGAATTTATTTTTATAAACATTTTTTTATCACTGACCAGCAGGTATAGTTTCATGAGTTAATACAGTTTTCTCGAAAGTTTTTGGATCAAGTCTAGGTAAAATGCCTTCTTTAAATATTCCCAGCTCTACTGGCGCATGGGGATCTAGTAATCTTAGAATAATCTTCAAAATTTCAAGTAGAATTTAAAATTTTCGGATTGAATTTGCGCAATTTGAACTATTTTCAACCAAAAAATAGAAGTAAATAATTTTGGACCGTGTGGGGTAAAAGAGAAATAACTATGAAATCAGAGTATTAGAATAAGACAAACATGCAAATTACATGAAAACTGGTTTCATTCTTTTTATTATTTATGGTTCAACATTTCTTACTCTTTTACCCACGCGAGCAAAAACATTTTGCCCGTTTGGTGGAAACGCAGCTTAATACATAGACCCAACAAAATATTACCTTTAATCGATAACAGTCTAGAAAAATCGAATTTCCTGAAACTTTTGGTATGACATCTCGAATTGCACAAAAACAACCTTTAGTTTGAAAGCAAAAATTATATACAATCGAAAATGCATGCATCGAAATGATATTCAATTAGTCTGCTAAAGATTTCTGTTTCTACACAATAATATTATACTAATCGACTAATACTAGAGACACACATACATATGTGATATAGATACCATGATTTAAGAATACCATGTAGTACAAGGTGGAGTCCAAAGTAATCAGGACTTTTTGAATCTAGCGCCCCTAGTGGTGCCATCTATATGTCGACTGGTGCGTTAGAATCTGCTATCCTTTATCGACTTCCTGTGAGAATTTCATGACATTTCGTCTATTGAAAGTGAAGTTATTGCGTTTTAAGTGCAGTATGTTTGTGTCATCGGTGCGAAAATGAGCTTCGACGACCAAAAATTGCTCAGAATTCAACATTCGAAGGACATCATTAAAGAGGTCGAAAAGGACAAAAACTTCCTTTATAACATTGTGACTGGTGACGAAACGTGGTGTTTTCAATATGATCCCGAAACAAAACGCCAGAGTGCTGAATGGAAGGCGCCGGACGAGCCGAAACCCAAAAAATCGCGCCTGGAGAAGTCAAAAGTGAAGACAATGCAGATTTGTTTTTATGATTCCAAGGGTATTGTCCACAAAGAATTTGTTCCACCCGGTCAAAACGTTAATGCGGTATTCTACCTAGGAGTTTTGAAGCGCTTGGTGCGCCGTATTCGACGTGTTCGGCCCGAATATCGCGAAGATGGAAGTTGGCGTTTGTTGCACGATAATGCGCCGTCTCATCGATCGACGCTTGTGACCGATTATCTCACCAAAAATCACATTTTAACCATCAACCACTCCCCTTATTCACCGGATATGGCACCGTGCGACTTCTACCTTTTCGGAAAAATGCATTTGCCGATGAAAGGAAAGCGTTATGCAGACGTAGAGGCCATTCAAAAGGCTTGCACCGGCATACTGGCGGCCATACAGGCCAACGAGCTAAAACACTCGTTCGACATGCTTTTGGACCGTGCAAAAAGCTGTATTGAAGCAGAAGGAGACTATTTTGAATAAAATCAATTGATTTTGCCGAAAAAACCATTTGTTCTGTTTTTTTTTTTTAAAGTCCTGATTACTTTGGACCCCACCTTGTATATAACTGTCAATTTATACCATTTCAAGAATGAAGTATAAATATTGATATTGAAATGCTATCAGCTATATTATAGTATTGATACCATATTATGAATACTATATTAAATATAATACTGAATTTCTGTCACTTGACAGATGACATTAAAACTATGAGCAGCGAAATAACCGCTAGTTCAAAAACGAACCAAAAGATGCCGCAACCTTTATATACGTGTCTTTCATATAAAAACTTGAACAGACTTTTGAATCAGAGAAGAGCAAAAAAAAAGGGTAAAATATTATAAAAGGAATAAGAATTTCATTTGGATCGCACATGAAACAAGTTTTTTTTTTAAAAGCCGTTTTTGCTTTAATATTTTTTCTCATAATTAAAATTTTGATTTATCAAACTTTTAAATTTTTACTTTATTGACATTTTGTTAAGATTTGAATGTGAATTTTTAATTCCAGTCCAAGCTAAGTGAACGAGCAAGACCAACAGGTTTATTCTGAGCCCAGTCATAACGATCATAACATTTTTTCTTAACTTTTTTTTTTAAACTAATCCCTCTATTCTGAGCGCAGTCATAACAAGTCCTGACTGTCATAACTTTTTTTAAAGACTATTTCGTATTCTGACTGCGTCAAAACTGGTAACTGTCTTTAAACAAATATCACAAGTTCTGGCCGAAAATATTTTGCATCACAACGAAATTTTCGGTGTTTTCTGACTGATTTAATTACCATTGTTTTAAACACAGAAACATTTTCAAGAGAATTTCTCAAATAACCATAACAACTCGCTCGAATTATAACAGTTTAAACTGTTATAAATTCATATTTTGGAAATAATTATGACTTGTCTGGCAGGATACGAATTTTCTCCCTTTAATCATAATATTTGTAGTTGCAAATTTGTTATGACACAATTGTTGTGTCACAATGCCAGAATAGGCCCACAAAAAACACATTCTCTGAGAATGCTTCGGTGATGTGAACGTCTTTTGCTTGCTCTCGCTCACTGAGGAACATCAACGATTGTCCACAAATGCCTTTTTGCTCGATCTTTTGGCTTTGATCCGCCCTAAGGCAAAGGCTAAAATCTATTTACAGCAAATTAGTGAGAAATTAATTTTCATGCAATTATTAAAGGTTAAATAGATTAATCGGTTGGTCATATATTTACGCCGATTGTGACCACAAGGAAAACAAGCATAGGTCAATTTTTAAAAATTCCAAAAATTTCTTTTGTTAGACTTGCTTAATAAAATTTACTTTACCTTAATTTACATAGAAACAGAAAATATTTATATGTTTAATAAGTAAAACCGAATTAAAGTATTATTGTAAATATGAAAGCCAAAAAAGAATTTTCCCTGTCGTATTTACAAAATAGTTATATTTCCTTCAAAGCATGTCCAAAGACAAGAACTCCATGATTGGAATGTGTTTTTTTAACTGGTTATCAGAAAAAATTTTATGGAACACAAAATGAATTAATTTTTCCATTTGAAGGTGCCATTCGTACATTTCATCATAGTTTTCGCGGAAATAGGGAAAATAAAAGCGAGAAATACTATTGTCTATTACTTTTTTCATATTTTCAAGAGTTTATTTCCGAAGTTAAATATCAATACGAGGTTACTATAAAGAAAACGAAGAAACGATTAGATTTTCAACGTAAGTTACAAAATATGGCTATGTCGTAACTACCAGTTTGATTATAATGAAATGTAATACACAAGGCGGATGATATTACAGAAACAATTGGTTAAATTTTCAGTGGAAATGTCAAGCTGGAAGTGGGTTATTTTCGGATAATTTTTTTGAAAGAACGATAATTTATTGAAATTTGGTACAAAGATTCAACATTGTCTAAAAGCGCATACTCACGATCGAATCTAGCATCCGTCTTTTGAATGACAAAGCTATCGTTATCTTATGATTTGATCTTGAGTATAGAAAACTTAACGGAAGACTTTACGAAAGTACTGGCATAATGGAATTACGATAAAACCTATTGGGTACAAGTAATGTGTCGTGTGTATTCAAAAATGTCATCAAATCCATCTTTTACCAACAAATTCATTGAAATTTTAATAATTTCTTTAGGTATCGTATCTGATCCCACCTGTAGCAAGTACAGAGTCACAGAGGAATCATCATTACATGTTCTATGGCCAGAACACTTTCGGTAAAAAATTCTTGACTTTGTCAGATACCCGAAGGTGGAATCCTTACTCGATTACTTGAAGAAAACAGCACTGTTCCAAGAGTTGGGAAGGCCTGTCATTCGAACTTAAGACACTAGGTAATCAGTTTTTTCCCGGCAGGATTTATAGATCTCAATGTGTACGATCCGAGGATAAATATGTCCAGCTTTTTCCGAGGGTACAAAGATCCGCAGGGATTAAGTTTGATCGTGTGTACACAGAAAATATAACAAACTTTTCATCCGATCTAGTTTGTCATTCCGAAAACGGATGCTAGATTTAATCGTGACAATGGGCTTTAGTAAGAAAGAGTTGGATGATTTTCTATACCAGATTTTTTTTGCATTATCTCGTAAATCACCTAAAATAGCGAATAGACTCATTTTGCATCTAATAAGACAAAAGTTTCTTCTACTTATTGAAAGCTAATTGCAGTTCCTAAAATTGATAAAACTTCAATCATTCTTCACCAACAAAATGTCAATAATTCTTTTAAAGATATCTCTTTTTTGCCAAATATTTCTTTTTGCAATAAAAAATCCAATAAAAAAAAATATATGAAAATATATAATTTTTTTGGTTATTGTTATTTTAAAAAAAAAATTAAAAAATGCAAAAAAAAAAAAAAATTATTTTTAATTTTAAACAAAAAAAAAAAATGGTTCAAATTTCAAAAAAAAAAATTAATAAAAGTATTAGTAAATAAAAATCTCACCCGACAACATTGCCGTAATTGATAGAATCTCATTTGAGCAATTATGATTACAACTGGCTATCAGCATTTTCGCTAATTGTGGATCCAATGGAAATTCCGACATTACAGCACCCAAATCTGTTAGGTTTCCATCATCATCGAGTGCAGCCAAATAATTTAATAATTCCAAGGCACGCATTAATGTTTCTGGTGCTGGTGGATCCATAAAATCAAAATGTACTAAATCATCGATACCAAGTTTTTTTAATTGTAGAACAACAGTTCCTATATAAAAGAAAATAAGAAAAAAAAACAATTAATTTCATAATTCTAAGACGGAATGCCAGAAAATTGAGTTATAAATCATTTCAGGAAATTAACTCAAACATAAGATATATAAAAAAAAAAACACACGGGAAGACAATTCCTCTCATTCCTAGCTCCCTAACCACTCTCCACCTTCATCTCCATGCTTACAATCTCTTATTGAGCGTAGACACGTACATTCCAAATTTCAAGAAAATTCGCCCATTGTTAAGCGAGTTAGAAAATTTTCTATCTTTGCTCCCATAATCTCCGAGTGGAGATATGAAAATCCGTTCCCTTTTTCAAAAATATGTCAAGTACAGCGAGACATAGGAAAGAGGAAATAATCTTTGAAGTGAATACTTCTGGTCTTGGTAGTGATTTTTCATTTTGGGAATAATCCACAAAAAGTGAAACAAATCAATAATTTGGTCAAGAATAGGCCGATTTTCATACAACTTGGAATGTATGTTGAGTACAAAAACTGAAAACATAGGATATGTCTCCGCTCGATGGGAGGTTGATTGTGGGGGCCGCCAAAACAGAAAACGTCAATAATTCGCTCAATAATACGCTGATTTTCATAAAACTTGGAATGTACATTTTGGACAGGCTCAGTGGGAGATTGCGAGGCGGCGAAAATAAAAAATGGTCAAAATTTTCTGAATAATAGGCAATAATAAAATTTACTTTTATATTCTATGAATATCGCTAGCAAAGCCGCGGACAAATATTTCAATTTTCAATTGTTTAGCCTACAAATTCCATATACCTGCAAGAAGTTTCACTTCTAACACGCGTGGCTAGATCTACAATTATACGCTGTTCGGCAGAAATATTCCCCATGAAAATGTTTGGTAAACATTCAACATTTCTATAAGAAATACAAACATTTGTATTGACTCCAGTGCCAAAGTGGTGAGAGATACAACTTTGTTGTGTACGCCAAGTATGTCTGGCATAAAAACTTCGATAATATTTTCTCAGGCGATAATTGCGCCCGATGCATATTAGAAAAGATGTTTCACGAAATGAGCAACCTCTGACCACCAATTTGGCTGGAAATTCCATTTCTCCACTTCTATTTTTTTTCCTCAATAGAACAAAGAGAAAGAAACAAAAAAAGGACAGAAGAACCCGGCCCCTATTTAAATTAATATAAATGAAATTATTACAAACCTAAATTTGATCTTAAAATTTCTGGATAAGTATTTTCTTGCATTTCATTTTTATATGCTTTTTCAGTATAAAGGCGAAAACATTTACCAGGTCGTGTACGTCCAGCACGACCGGCTCTTTGTTGTGCTGATGCTTTACTAATCGGTGATACTAATAAACTTTCGACACGTATTCGTGGATTATAAACTTTTTGTTTAGCAAACCCTGGATCAATAACAAATACAACACCATCAATTGTTAATGATGTTTCAGCAATATTTGTCGATATAACAACTTTACGTCCAAGTGCACCATTTGCTTTTTTTGGTGGTGCTTGTTCAAAAATTCGTTGTTGTAAATTTGGTGGTAATGTTGAATATAATGGTATACATTTAAGTTCCCCAATTTCTGGTCCTAAATTATCAATTTCACGTTTAACACGTTTACAGGCTTCCTCGATTTCTTCTTGTCCAGTTAAAAACATTAATATATCACCTTCGACTTCTTCACACATATGAATTTGTATAACTGTACGTATAGCAGCTTCTAAATAATCACGTTCCGGTTCTGGTGTATAGAAAATTTCAACTGGATGTGTACGACCCGGCACATTCATTAATGGTGCATTATCAAAATATTGTTGAAATTTACCAGCATCTAATGTTGCAGACATAACAACTAATTTCAAATCGTTACGTTGTCTTATCACTTCTTTTAGAACACCCATTAAAATGTCTGTTGCCAATGTACGTTCATGAGCTTCATCAAGAAGTATTACCTGATATGCCTCGAGCATTGGATCAGACATTGCTTCTCTTAATAACATACCATCTGTCATATATTTAAGAACTGTTTTTTGTGATGAACAATCTTCAAAACGAATACTATAACCGACTTCTTCACCAAGTGTTACATCCATTTCCTCGGATACACGTTGTGCTACTGACATAGCAGCAACTCGACGTGGTTGTGTACATGAAACACCTTTTTTACCAATCGATACAGCATATTCAACACACCATTGTGGTATTTGTGTTGTTTTACCAGAACCAGTTTCACCAACTAATACGATACATTGATGTTCATTTAATATACGCATAAAATCAGCACGATATTCGAATACTGGCAATGTTATACGTTTTCTATATAATGTATGATAACGTGCTGAAAATGGTGTTCCTTTATATGGATTTATTGTTGCGCGTCCTGATGAAATCATATTATTAATTGTTGAAGATGTAGCAGCACCTCCATCAATTTTATCGTCTCTATAAATAGAAGAAATAAAACGAATTCGTTTAGATATTGAATAAGAATAGATATACATAAAATGAACGTTGAAGTGTCAGGGTTCTGATTGATCGAATAGGATAAAATTTCGATAAAAATACCATCTCTGAAGGACTTATTTTAAGAATATAGTACAATCGATTTTTTGAATATTTATAAGTCAATCTGAGCTTTTGATTTATTTATTCCTAGTCGAGGCCAAGTACTAGAAAATTGGCTTACTTTTTTAAAGGAAATGTTAAAGGGTAATTAAATTTTTTCTTAAAAATCGATTAGAATAATTTAAAATGCCTTTAAATTCATATAAAATCAGAAAATCTAAATGAATTGAAATCTAAGAAAAGATTACATAGTATTACAATAAAGTTCTGGGACTCAATATCTCTGCAACTAGATCCTTCATCCATTAGACAACAATCCCTCAGAATATTTAATTAACTTGTCCAAATAAAATCATGAAACAAAATGCTCTGTTATTAAATTTCACGCAAAACTTGACGTAAGAGCCACAGAAATGTAAAAAATGATGTAAAAAGTCTTCGACTTTTGAGTGGTATAATTGATTTTTGGAAGGCAGAGAAAAGTTCCATCAAAATCCTAGGAGAAAATAAGCCTAATCATAAAGTTTTTTTCGATGTAGTTTAAAAACTAATATACTGATTTGAATAAAATTTTTAGAATAGATTTATGCTACTAGGGCCAAGGTTGCCTGCGAATTAGAGAAAATTTTGAAATAGAGGAAACAAAGTAGTGCAGAGAAAACCTTGAGATATTATTCGTTTTGGTTGTTTTGTCAGAGATAATTCACTGAACTATAGATTTGTTAACTACGAGTCCTATTTTTACCATAGGACATCAAAGAATTGGCTACAGACAGGTTTTCAGTTACTATATGATTATTTGGAAATTTTACGTTTATTATTTAGAATTTATTTGGTTGTTAAGGCGTGTGACCAAGTGAGCGAGGAAGAGTAAGAATATGCTAGCATTCGTTAATGTTTACAAACACAAGCTCGCCTTTGGTCCAAATGAACGCCAACGAACAAAGCTTCTGCTCGCTCGAAAAGGTGTCCATACCAACTGAGCATTCGCAGAGAACGGTTTCTGCTCATGCTCACTCGCTTAATCTGGATACGCCTTTACACGATAATGCACCAAGTCATAAAATTCCTTGATTATTCGCCAAGTTTCGGCACGAAACAAGTCTGCGTGTTGAACGATTCATCGTACTCACTTGATTTTGCACTATGCGACTTCTTAATATTTCAATAAATTAACCTGAAATAGAAAGGATATGTTTTCGGTGATATTGAGACACGTTCACACGTCCTTTTAGAGGCAATATCACAAAATGAATTTAAACATCCATTTGAATCACTACTATATCTCTCTAAAAGTCTTTAAATAAAGAAAAAGAGAAACCTGAAAAATATTGTATGATTTTGCTAGTCACGGAACTTTATTGTATGGTCATGTAAACACAAAAAAGCAATATGTATATATTTATAAAACATTCAACCTATTTTTAAGCACATGAAGGCTTTTGTCAAGTGAAGTGAAATTCCAGCAAAAAGGTAGAAAAGGATTTAATTGAAATTATGTATTCATTTCTATTTTTCCTTATCGTTTTTCCAGAATTTCCACTTTTAGACTAAAAGAACATGTGGTATTTTATAAACAAACAAAAAACACAACCTCAAGGGAATTTTATCGATCGTTTTGATACAAGAACATAATATAAAATCAATTCACATTTTACATTAAAATTAAACGCTTATTAAGCGACTCCCGCCAAATTAAATGGAAAACATTTACAAATATTCGATATTAACAATAATTATATTTCTAATTTTTGCAAATCATCACTCAATATGGAAAGAAACGATTTAATTAATTAAGAAGCAGACATCTCCCACACCTTTGCAAAAAAAAAAAACCATGCTCGAAGGAAGGTGCCGCATTTTTGACGTTTCAGCCATACTTCAACTTTTTCTTTTTTTTCGTAATATAAAATTTTCCACAAAAAAACACACTTACTTTTTCTTTTTAAAATAAGGATCCATTACTTCAATTCTTCTTTTCGACATTTGTTAATGAGATTCACTAATTAAAAATATGCAAATTGAAGAAAACTTAAAAAATCTAAACACCATAAAATTCGCAGTGACTTCCTTGCTTGAAAATAATGTCGCCGAATTTCGTTGGCTGCGAAAATGTGACTGCATAGAATGAAGTTGGTTGCGATTACATAAAAAGTTATGTCCGTTAATTACAAATAGTTAAAAAGAATATAACGAACGTACCCTTTAGAAAAAAAGCATAAAAAAGAAATCGATTTTTAAATGTCAAATGGGAAATAAAGCAATTGAAAATCAATGAACAAACAAAAGTTGAATATTCTTGAAATTTAAGTGAAAAAAAAACGGCAAATATTTTAATTTTGTTTTACTTCATTTTGTAAAGTTTTAAAAGCAACAAACAAATGTTTTAAGTACTTTGAAGAATGGAAATTCCAATTCAAGTTGCTGTACGGATATTTCCATGTGTTACAAAAGACGAAGAATCATCTTCCTGCATTCAGGTAATTCCTGTAACACCGACATTTTCTCCAACTCATGGTGGTAATAATATTGCATCCGGAATTATACAAGTTGGTGCTAATTCATATCCTGTAACACATTCGTTGCCTGCACAATGTTCACAATCACAAATTTATCATCAAACTGTGTATCCATTGATTAGTTTATTTTTGGAAGGATTTGATGCGTCTGTCGTTACGTACGGGCAACGAGGTACAGGAAAAAGTTATACATTATTTGGTCCAGGATTTGATTGTGTATTTAGTGAAGCCGATCAGGGAATTGTACAGAGATGTGTTCGTGAAATATTTGCTCAATTATCGAATCATCGAGAACGTAGTTTTGCTGTCAATATTGGTTGGGTGGAAATAAATGGAGAAGAGGTTTGTAGAGTTTAGTTTCGCAAAAAAGGTCAAAATTGAAATTGATTTTTTTGTTGTTATTATTCCGTAAAAGGTTGTTGATCTTCTAGAAGCCGGTAGTGTACATTGCACAACAGTTAGTGATGTTTTTCATTGGTTACAAATTGGCATGACAAATCGAACATGCGATAATACTCATAATTTATTTACAATTACATTGGAACAACAATGGATCACACCAGATGGACTCATTCAACATCGTTTATCAACGGCAAGTTTTAGTGATCTCTGTGGTACAGAACGTATGTTCATGATGAATAGCGTTGATCAACATGTTAGTGTACCAAAAGATTTAGGATTACAATCGTTGGAAAGAATTGTTACGACGCTAACAGATCCAGCACTTGTTTATAACAATAACAATTTACAATATAATCAAACAACATTGACGACACTTTTAAAAGATTCATTTGGTGGTCGGGCACAAACTCTGGTCATTTTATGTTGTTCACCATTAGAACGTGATGTTAATGAAACAATTTATAATTTACAATTTGCATTCAAAATTCAATGTGTTCGTAATTATGTTATAATGAATACATTCTCGGATAATAATACACCAATATCACCGGATGCTGTACCAGATATTGTTGGTGATCCATCAGATAATTTAGGTATACAATTTGCAGCATCACAATGGTTAAAATTAGTATCAAATGCTGAAGGATTACTTTCAAAGTAAAATATTTTTGTTTCTTTTTTTTGTGTATCGATTTTAAATATTAACTTTTTACATTTTAGATTGGTCTCAAATAAATCAATAACAGATAATGATCGTGAACAAATTGAAGAATGGTTATTTTTAAAACAAGAATGTGAAGAATGTTTAAGTTCAAGTGAAGTGATCCGATCACAAAAACAATTGGGACCAATTCAAGAAGCTGAAGAACCTGAAGATGCAACAAGTGATTTAGAAACATCATGTCAACAAAATTCTGATAATGAAAGTGATTCGGAATCGCAACGACCTGATCTTGAAGAGAAATTGGAAAGTCTAATGGAAGAATTACGACTTAAGACTGATAATTTAGTTTCAGATAAATATCAAGAATTTATTAAATCTCAACCAAAGGCTGTTATGGAAAGTAACGAAAGTTTTCGTCCAGATGAAAGACGTGCTTCGTCATCAATAGGAGGTAAGAAAACAAAAAAAAACAACTAAATTTTTTGTAGTCATTTTAAATATAATTTTTTTCTTACTTTTAAGGCCGACGTCGATCAATTCAACCAGGTGCTAGTTTAAGTAGTGCTGAAATTGCTATGCTAAATCGTGTTGCTAGTCGTGAACAAATGACAACAAAATCTCAAGATGATTTTCTTGATAGTTCCACCGAAATAACAAATCCAATCCGAGCCCATAATTTACCAAGTGAAAATGTTCAAAAAAAGTTACGCAAAATAATTACAGATATTGAAGCAAAACAACGTCAAGTTAAAGAACTTGAACAGACAGTAACATTAAAACAAAAACTAATAACTGATCTTATAAAAAATAATGATACCCGAACTACGGCTAAACATCGTTTTAATAAGAAAAAAAGTAAATTAGAAACAGAATATGAGAAAACTAAAAAACAATTATCAAAAGCTGTTGTAAATGGTCGTGATAAAGCCGAAATCGAACGTCTTAAAGCATTAACATCACATATCGAACAAAGATTACAAGATTTAGCATCAATAAAACATATTGCTGGAGAAAGTGGACAAAAAGTGAAGAAACTACAACATTCTGTACATGAATCGAAAAAACAATTGGAAGGTTTACAGAAGAACTTAAAAAAAGAGAAGAAAATCAAAGATCAACTTGAAGCTGAATTGAAAACATTAAAGGAAAAAGAAAATACGAAAATTGTACTCAATGAAAAGGGTAAAAATTTGAAACAAGTTCAAGCTAGAATATCACATTTAGATCATGTACTAAAGGAGAAATCTGAAAATCTCGAACAATTTGAGGATGGTGAAGAAAAAGAATCGTTACGTCATGAAATTCGTAATTTACGACGAACACGAGATCATCTTTTAGAACAACGTTGTTTGCTTGATAGAAAATTGAAAAAAGAAAAATCTCTATCACATCGTGAAGAACGTAAACTCTTAGAATGTGATGAAGCTATTGAAGCAATTGATGCTGCTATCGAATTTAAAAATGAACTAATTTGTGGACGTAAATCAATTGATACCAGTGAAAGATTACAACGTGAAAAAGGTGAACAAATGTTGATGGCAAGATTGAATAAATTATCACCAGAAGAAATGCGTACATTACTTTATAAATATTTCACAAAAGTTATTGATTTACGTGATTCAAGTCGAAAATTGGAAATACAATTAATGAATTTGGAACGTGAACGTGATGCATGGGAATGGCGTGAACGTGTTCTAAGTAATGCTGTTAGACAGGCACGTCTTGAAGGTGAACGTAATGCTGTCTTATTACAACGTCAACATGAAACAAAATTAACATTAATGTTACGACATTTAGCTGAAGAGACAAGTGCTAGTTCAAGTTTTACCGATCGTAATATTCATTCAAGATTGGCAACAGCCAATATACTCGCTCATGCTCCACCACCGCCAACAAGTCCACAATATGGTGAATCTGATTTTGATATTGATTTATATAAAAATCATACAACAAAACAATTAATTAAAGCTAAACATACAGATTTAGATTATTGTCCAATACCAGATGTATTAAGTAAATACAAACCATTGGATAAGATTAAAGAGAAAGATCGTGAAAGTAAAAATAAATTATTTGCTAAATTTCAAGTACTAACACGTTATCATGGTGGAGGAGGAAATCATAATAATAATGGAGGTGGTGGAGACGGTTGTAATGATCGAAAGAAAATTCTAAATGATGCTACAATACCAGAACAAAATTTAAAACAACTTCAAATTGGTACACAACAATCGACCACCACAAAAGTTACACGACAAAAAAATAAAATTATAATTCAAGATTCATCACGAAAAAATACTAATTAAATGGAATTTAAATATAAAAATATTCTTAACGATTGGAATACATAAATCTCTATTCTGGAATTAATTTTCGTGATTACGTTTTTTGAAAGGAGCTGTTGAACTTTTTCACGTTTTATTTGACGACGAAATTAGCAACGCAATCTCGTCAATCAATGCTTAAATAGGCAGAATACCAGTTTTCCGTTACTAGCTGTCTCCACACGACATAAATTCAATCAGAGCAGGTGTTATGTCTGGTGTTTTGTCATGCGGAGATGAAATGTTATGACAAAATCGACCCACAAACGTTCTCAATTCACATTTACTAACATAACATCTGACTGAATTTATGTCGTGTGAAGATGGGATGTTAGCTTTTTCCATTTTCTGTACAGTTTTAGCTGACAGCTTTTTCATACCAATTCATATTTATGAATATGTTTTAGAAAAAGCTGATAGAAAGCTGGATTGCTCATGAAAATTTTGAAAAATTTTTCAGTTTATTTTTAGATATTGAATTTAGAAGTGTACCTTCTTAGAAATTATATTTTACAAATATGTGAATTAACATCAGAAGATTTAGATAATGATTTAAAAGAAATTCGTGATGAGTCTCTTGAAGATCTTCTAATAAGTTTTACAAATCTGGAATGAGTATCATTATCATTTCTACATAAAGTGTTAAAAGGTGGTATCGAAAGGTTAGAAGATAAAATCACGACAGTAGGAAAAAATGGTGTTTTATTAATACCATATAAAGAAGAAACTGCGAGATTACATAAATTACGTGACATTATAAATGAAGAAAATAAAAAAGTAGTAGAATTGGACAAACAATGGGAAGAAATTATACAAGAATTATATCCAATCATAGAAGACTTCAGAGTGGCTTAGATGAAGTAGGCATTGGTTTTTACATTCATGATGGTCAGTTTTCACTCAGTTGCTCAAAAACTGATGGACAACTGATCAGCTTTAGGGATATCTCATCTTCAATTGAAGAATCCTATAAGCTGTTTCTTCATTCTTCGTGGTATCTGTCGTCTTGTATCGTTGTGAAATTGTCACACTTTAGTAATACCTCAGTGCTATTATTAAGTTTGGTGAAAAAGTGTAACTTATTTCTCCTAAAAAAAATTGAATACAAAAATCATTTGATGTGGCATAAGCCTTTAATGTAATAACCAGAGAGTTGAATCGAAAATTTTTTTCTTCCGATTTACGGTTTCGCTTTTTAAGTATTTTCAGTTCGGGTTACGTTTTGGTTTTTAAAAAATTATTTCATATCCGGTTACGGTTCGGTTCCTAATTTCGGTTTTCGGCTCAGTTACGATTCGATTCTCTGGTAGTAACTACAATTCCGAAAAGCTAATTTGACTTTTTGATGTAAGAACATACAATTTCACAATAATACTAGACCAGATACAATGAAGTGTGAATAACCCTTTATGTAAATATTATAATGAACTTATTGCATTTTATTGAACAGTAAAAAATGACTGATGGCTGTGTGGTAGGGAATGGTTAATTAATTAGTTTCCGGGGTGATTAAATGATTAATTGTTGGTTTTAAACTGATTAATTGGTTTCTATTATAATAGCCAAGCGTCAACATTTTCGTTGTAGAAATAACAAATTAGGAAGAAAAGTAAATTTTTATATAAAAAAAATAGAAAGCGTAATAAAAACAAAACAGGAAATTTAAAAGTTATGCTATTCAAAATTTATCCATACTCTCGGTGGCGTGCAAAGCAAATGAGCCGCCCGAAGCAAATCCTCAGAATGCCGCCCCAAAATCGTAAATCACAAAAAGGCTTGAAAATTCATTGATTTAATGGAAATTACATTTTGCTGCATTTTTACTTTCAATTTTTATACAAACATGAAACATAAATAATTTACTTCACAACATAAAAAAAAATTGAGCGATTTCAATATTCACTTCTATTTATTGTATCAAAAACAGTTGTTACAACGGAAACACGTGAAATAAGTAGGAAGTATGAATTTAGCATATTAATGATAAGTTAATAGTTTAAAGACTGAATTAAATTTTAACTTTGAAATATGATCAATAATCCGTCTCACTGTTTTAATTTATTACAAATTTAACTATGACTTGTTTAGTGTCAACTGTTTAATTAAAAATAACCTGTCGCGCTTTGGCATTTGCGAATTTTTCGGTAATTATCTCTTTTGGAATTGATTCCAGTAGCTCAGATTCAATTGAAAGTATAGCCAAATCGTTCAATCGTTCTTGGCCCATGGTTGTGCGCTCGCAATTTTGCCGCCCCCTAAACGTGCCGCCCGAAGCAACTGCTTCATTTGCGTCGTGCTTTGCACGCCGCCGCGATACTCTCATAGGATTTCTATCTCGAAATTTATTTTGTTTTGTTTCTCTTAAATGAAACAATTAATCAGTTTTCGGTTGAATAATCAAAATATTGAAGAAATTTTGATTACTGAATTAATCAGTTAATCAAATCATGCCCTACTGGCGGCGGTTGCGTAAGTTCGCCACATATTTTTATATGTGTGAGCTTTCAAAAAATGGTCACGAAAATTTATTTTAGAATAGATATCTCTATGTGTTCCAGCATATTTGACCTGACGTTGATGACGAATTGTTTCATCATTTGTTAGTAAGGATTCTTGAATATATAAATATAATCCAAAGATTTAGTTGGCTCTCCTGGATGAATACGAAAAAAATTGCATAGATAGAATGTAATTTCACGAAAGCAATGAAATGAGATTTAATGATTCTTTTTTAATGAATCTATATTTTTTTTTCTTGTTGTTTTATTTTGTTTTACTATTAATATTAATAATTTAATTAAGATAGTTATTAGTTATATTTTGTTTTTCTATATTTTGTTTATTTTGTGATATTTCTTGTTTACAATTTTTAATTACATTTAAAACAATGTAATTTACTATAAACAAATCTTGTCAAATTGATTTTCTATTATCAGAAACTAAATTAAGTTTAGTTTTAATTAAGGTAATAATAGAAATTCATAATTAAGTGATTTACATTATTAATAATTATAAATAATAAATTAATGATCATATTTTTTTGTTGCCCATTTTAAATACATGTATTTTAAACATACAATAGTTCTTTCATAATATCAAAAGGAGATGAATTTGTTTAATTTTTATTTATTTAATAATACACTATAAAGAAATTTCTATAATATTAAACTAATGGTCAAAATCGAATAATATACAAATTCGTATTAGGTCTGTGAATGAGTTTTTACGATTCTACATTAGATTACATTATATGTAGTACGTGTGAACTGGCATTACATATGTTTGAAAGGTTTTATGACCTGCTCCAAAACATACTATATGACTATATTTGGTTAAAGTGTAAAAAACGCTGTTTTTTATTCGATTGAAAATGGAAGGTTAAATAAACAGAATTTACAGAAAGTTACATTTCATTTGCTTGTAGAAACTTACGTTGAGCGAGCATACTCCAAGCAAAACTAGGTGCGAAAAGTAGTTTAAACAATTTAGAGAAAGTATTTTTGATCTTGAAGACGCACCACGCGAACTGGGACTGACATAGTTTGAAGATGAAGAATTAGAAGTATTATTCGATGAAGATCTATGTCAAACTCAAGCAGAATTGGCAGCATCATTAAATGTTGATCGATTAGCTCTTGCAGAACGTCTTCAAGCCATGTGAATAATTGAACAACAATGTAATTGTGTCTCATATGAATTAAAAGAAAGAGTCTTAATCGAATGTCGAAAAAGCATTTCTGCAATCCTGCTTTAAAGACAACAAAAAAGGGTTTTTTTGCATTGAAATATTACTGGAGATGAAACATGGATCTACTTTGAAAACCCTTGAAAAGCAAAAGTAAAGCCTGGTCAACCAGTCCCGTCAACGCCAAAATGAAACATTCATTCTATATTTGGTAGAATCAGAAAGGTTTCATATATTATGAGTTGTTGAAACCGCGTGAAACTATTACCGGCGTTGTCTACCGACGACAACTTGTGCATTTAAAGCGAGCTGACACAACAAATCAATTTTTCACCATGACATGACTACTTAGCTCTAGACATAGCTCCTGCAGATTACCACTTATTCGAGTCGATACAGTCAGCCCTTACTGGTGAGCGCTTCATTTCTTATGAAATTATCAAAATTTGGTTGGATAATTAGATCGCCTCCACAAACCCGAATTACTTCAGAAAGATGGCCGAAGGTTGTAGCATCAGATGGAGCATACTTTGAATGTCAAAATCGAAATATTGTATAGTTGTTAAATGCCCTTGTATTTTATCAAAAAAATCATAAGAACTTATTCACATACCTGATAAAACCTTGCTAAAATTAAACAGGCTAAAGTTCTAACTATAAATTACAAATTCGTATTTTAATAAGTAAAAGAAATTCATGTGGATCTGAAAGGAAACGTAATAAATGATTGAATATAATTAAAAACTAATGTCTAGTCTACACTAATATACAAAATTATGCTGGGTTATGTTAGGTTGCTAAACTGGTTAGGTTGCTAAATTGAACCGTATAAGGGCCAGTTCTTTAGGATTAAATCGTTTGGGGTAAGCGAGCTAGAATATAAAAAAGTGACAATTTGTACTGCATAGTTTCGTATGGAATCGAGGAAAACAAATTCTCCAGTTAATATATCTGTGATTTCGATACATATCCCTAAATATATTCATATATGAATAAAGAAAAGTCTATAAGAGTGATGACTTAGAATCCACATGCTTTACTTAACGTAATTGTTGCTACTTTTGCTCTAATTGGTCGTAAGCTTCCCAAGCTTGAGGTTCTTTACATACTTATTGTTTGGTCTAAACATTTGGGATGTCAGCAAAAAGTATCTAATTTCGAATATTGGTACCACTGAAATTATTTGATGGTATTGCAGTCATCTTTTTTGAAGTTAAAAAAATTAAAAATTCTTTTTTTAGACAAACAGTGAAATTAAAACAAATAATATTTTACGAGATGGCTATTTGAAGTATTGTTTTAATCAAATAATACAAAAAAAAATAGAAAAAAAAATGCAAAATTCGAACCAATTTTCGGTTAATTTAAAAACTGCAATATCAAAATAATAGTTTTGATTTGCGCAATCTACCATCTGGAATATGGGTACTAAGTAACGGTAAATTAGGCAGGGATACTATACACTCCTTAAATAAGCGCGTGTAAAATGTATGGTATCAGCGTTTATTTTTCCCAAACAAGCACACAGCTAGTATTTTTTGAGTTCTCAATCAATAAACCAGTAATACATGACGATGAAAAGTCTCTGGCTTCCTTATTTTGAAATGCAGTTCTACAAATTCTTATTATCGCATAATGATGTATAAAAGTGTGAACTAGCCAAATTTTTGTTCATATGTTAACATGTTTACATGAAATTAAATTATTTCTTGTTTTTCCCATGAATTTTCTTTATTTCAGTTTAAATAATTGAAAATCATATTTATTAAAATTATGAATAGTTTTGTTTTTGAATATAAAATATAAAATGCAAACAATTAGAAAAAATTAATTAATCGACCAAAACATACGTTTTATAAGAAGTTGATCAAAAGGAATTATCTATTTTTGTAAGTAATTAATATTTTTAAATGTTTATTCAAGCTAAAAATATGAAAAAACGTTAATTTTATCAAATTATTTAACAAATTTTCATATCGGAATTACTTTCATTATCATAAAAAGCACAATTTATTAATTATTTATATTTGAGTATTTTCTTTTCATAATTCATAAAAATATATTTATTGACATTTTAAAATTTAATAAATAATTAAATAAAATGAAAATTAAACACAATTAATTAATAATATTAATTTAAAATTTGTGAATTTTGAAGATAAATATAAATTTTCGAATTGGACATATCCTAATCACAGTCTATTTAGATTCACTTCGATTTTTTTTTTTGACACATTCTATAATAGTTTTTTCAATACTAAAATGTCTGGTTTTTCACATTTCTCTGCTTTGGATCAAACCAGAATATTTGAAAAACGATAAGGAGCGAGAGCAAGAAAAAACTTACCCTTTTGAAGACAACGAAGTGCATTTCTAGTGCTTTTCTACTATAGTATCAGAAAGCCAAAAATCCCTCAAAAGCAACAAAAAAGATATGCCCTGTTTCACGTGACATTACACCTTCAGATTATTATTTATTCAAATCTTTACAAAATCATTTTAACGGCAAGAACTTCAACTCTTTGGACAACATTAAAAACCATCTTGAATGGTTTTTTGTTGAATTTGTGGCGCACTCTTTAGAATATTGGCACCCCACATATATTTGAGGTGTTCATTTCAAAAATGAGGCAACTTCTGATATATGAGAAAAATTTTCATAATAGTTCTTCTTCATTTTGACGCAACAATTGTACATGTCTTAAGACGGTCCTGGTCGAATCCTAGTTTCCCGAGAATGAAAAATTGATTTATTTCAAGTAATTCACACATTTTGCATCATAAGATACATTTTCGTACGTTCTCGGCTAGAAATAAGCTGCGTAACAGTCAATTTAGTTAGTATTCGTACACGTCTTCAGCCGGCACTGACATTCGTATAACTGCCTTTCATGCAAAATCAAAAAAAAATGTCAGTTTTCGCTTATTCCAAAATTTTTTCATTGTAATGATCATGCTATAGCTCAGGGCTTAAAACTTTGTAATTATTTCATCATTGTTCACCGTCGAAAGACTATTTTCTTACCGTTATACTGTCGGCGTCGCATAGTCTTATCGGCGTACCTGTACAATTATTTCATGTTCATTTATCTATATCAGCAAGCGAATATTGTTTTTATTAGTATTTCCACAACCAATCTCATTAATCCCTCACTCACATGACAACTGAGTAACTCTAGCCGCAAGCAACTAGCACCCTTCAAGAACATGTAAGGCGTCGATTATAGCTTCATTAATGACGAAAATTGTGGACCAAGTGAAAACTAAACTTTTTTCTGATTTTGTCAGTGAAATTTAATACTGATTTACAATTTTGAGTTTCATGTTCAATGAAAGCAACGAATTCTTTAGAATGAGTGGAAATTGAAACACTGTTAGAAACACAGCTGATCGAGGAAATTATTTTTCATCATTGCAATTTATATACGTAAGATTTTTTATCTGCAATCTATTTATTAAACTATTTCCCATGTTTTGTATTATTTTTTTTCAAAAGAAATAATCTTTGAAATAGGTTAAATAGGTTATAATGACGACGCTATAACCGACGCCTAAGTACTTGAAAACTTAATATTGGAGTACTTGAAGTGTGTAAACGGAAAGCCCTTAATAGGGGCTACATTTAGAGATAATGAAACTTAATTAAATTAAAATATTCGTTTTTCAAATTATTTTCATTTCAAAAATCCTACAAATAAATTCCTTTTTTTTCCGGATTTCAATGAAAATTAAAGAACAAAATAAGAATTAAATAAAAAGAAAATAATTATGCAAAAAATTATCACAAATTATTAATAAAGAAAAGAAAAATATGAAAATAATTTAGATTAAGAATAAAAGTAAATACATATAAAATCCTAATTTAATGAAAATAATTTAGAAAATCAGAATTCTAGAAATTTAATTTAAAATAATTTTGTTTTAATTTTAAATGCATTATAATTCACATAAATTTTTAAAAAAAGAGAAAAGAACTTCAACACAAACTTTCATAATTTATTGTAAATAAAAAACAAGAAAAAATTGATAATCAAATTTTGTTCAAAGCTCAAGTTGCCAAATTTTATTTATGCAATAAAAACAATGTCAATAACGTGAACAAAAGTATTAATTTTAAGAAATTGAAGGTGTTAACAATTTATTTGCACATAAATAGTACAAAAATAACAGCAGTGGAATTCTGCAAAGCGACAGTGATTATTACTTGGGTCATTTTTGAAACTGATGGCTTCAAAATATTGTATTACTTATGGCATTTTTGTTTCTCCAAAAGAAATTCTGCTCTTTTTTACAAGGCAGGTTAGAATTTTTTCCCATTCTTTTCTCATACAAAAAGTTCATCTCTTAGAATTCTCGTTTTCGTTTCTAGGAACTGTTAATGAAATGTTCATTTCGACGATACAAGAAATTCTGATCTTAAGAGGCCTATAGACTGCAAACATTGTTGTCAACTTGCCGTGTTGGTGTCGATGTTGGACGTCTATGGGCTTGTTGGTGTTTAGTATCTCATGTTGTCAACAATGTTGGTTGTTTTCAAAAAATTTGGAAAACATCGTATATTCGGTGGGCGTTATCTGATGTTGACGATCATGTTGTATCGTCTGTAGAGAAGTTAACAACATGGTTGTCAACACCAGTTGTGAATTGAATTGTGCGCTGTAAACTTACGGTCAAAAATAAATCATCCAAAGCCGAAGACAATACCTCGGAAGTGATTTCGTTTCGTCTGTGGCAAAACCTGACAACCAAGTTGGCAAGAAGGTTGATAACAATGTTTGTCGTCTATGGACCCCTTTAATTTTGAATTTTGTAGATCAAAATTTTCATGCGAGAAACGAAACCTTTAAAAATTGCAACTGAATAGATATCGCCACAAATTTATAACTTTTAAGCGACAAATTGCACTGGTCTTTAAATTGATGAAACATTAATTTGTTGGCAATATTTTATACCTTTAAGATTCAGTCGACTGCCAGAGCGAGCATTTGTTGATGTTTGCACTCGCCACTGATTATCAGTGATTGATAATGAGCAAAAACATGCTTGCTCGAAATAGCTGGAGCATTTCATATTAACTGACCATTTGCAGGGAATATGTTTTGCTGCTACTCGCTTGCTTGGTTTGGATGTGCCTTCAAATCAATGACCGGAAAGGTAGAAAATTATTATCTATTTTTTTGTTCAATTCAGAGTTGAATCGAAATGGGGCATTTTCATAAATTCATGGTTGTTTGATTCGCGGAATACTTCCTCCGCCCAAAATATGGTATGGTAATGGTATACATGTTTAAAACATATCAAGATTAATGAACCATAAGTAAGAAAACATATAAATTGAAATTTATTTATACGAAAGAAATTATTAACTGAAATTGTAAAAGGTATACCATAAATTCGGCCAACAATAAATTCGGCATCTATTTTCGGATGGAGGGAGTAATAAGTTTTTATTAAAAACAAAATTAAAAAAGTTCCCACTTTGTGTTATTCCATGTTCACGTTATGTAACAAATTGTTTACTGCCATGGGTTTTTTTTAAAAAATATTTTACACAAATTATTAAGTTTTATTTAATTAAATTAATTAATTTACAAGAATATATAAAATTTAGAATTCGTTAATTGTTAAAAAAAAAAGAAATTATAAAAGAGGAAAAATAAATGATTTAAATGTGAATTTCATTTAAAAACAAATAAATGTTTAAAATTAAAAATATTAAATTGTGTTATTTTTCACTGAGAAAACATATATAGGTCCAGGAGCTATAATTTATGTATGTTCTGTCCTATAAATTAGGGCATAGTGATTAATTGGGTAATCAAAATTTGTTCAATATTTAGTTGTCACAACTGAGTTTTCAGTGCTCACAACAAAAAATTCAGTTCCTAGAACTATACCTTTTCAGTTTCAAAATGAGAATAGTAAACTTCAAAATGAGAATAGTAAAAATAAAGCTCTCAAGAAAGTTGTCAAGTATTCTTAACAGCAGAAACGAATTATCCGTCAAAGAACAGAGAGTAAGAGCCTTAGAAAGAAAGCCAACAACTTGTTCCAATTGCATTGCAAGCATTCAAAGAAAATTCACTGCAGCTCTTAACTTAGAAAATATACTATATTAATAAATTTAATTTAAAATAATTTGTATTAATATTAATTGTTTTAAATTAAATAAAAATTAAAATTTAATATTGAAGTTTCCTATTTTCATTTTGAAACTGAAAAGGTATAGACAACAGCGTTGTGCTTTTTCTGTCTGTATCATTTTTTTTGTATGTTAATTAGAATACTTATAATGTAAAAAATTACAGTTTTCGAAGGTGCACATACAAACGTCACTGTGAAATTTATAATTTAAAAACATACAGTAACTGAAAATTGGCCTATAACCGATTTTTTTATGCCTTACGGTAGAAATGGTACAGAAAAACTGTCAAAACTCACAATATTTCAAGGATTTTTCTTCATAACTTTGTTTCCTTCTTTCAATATTGTCTCTAATTTGCAGGTAACTTAAAACCATAAATCCAATCTGAAAATTTTATTCAAATCGGTGTATTAGTTTTTAAAGTACATCAAAAAACTTTATGAAGAGGCTTATTTCCTCCTAGAATTATTTCTTTCTCAACTATCCTTGGACCTATTTTACTGAAATTTAACATGGTATCGTCTATTTATGTAGTTAACCTATATAATTAATTTAAACAAAATTGGCTCACAAATTTTCCAATTAAATCCTAAAAACCATAAACAAAAAAACGATAGAACTTTCCGGTCACACTGGTTTTTCCTTTATAACTTTGTTCCCCCTGGATCGATTTTGCCGAAATGCAATACCAAACCAAGTTAAGGAATAACCAACTCACATTGTAAATTTCATCAAAATCGGATAATGCGTTTTTGAGTTATCTTGTATACTGACGGACGGACATGCACAAATCGATATAACTATTGATTCACTACACAACCGTACCCTTGAAACCTTTCTACGACGATTATTTCGATGTGTTATAAATGGAGTGACAAAACTAATATACTCTGGTAGTGCCTACCATCGGATATCTTCTGGTAGTGCTACCATAGTGCATAATAATGTGGCTAGTGCAAATTTCATTAAAAATTAATTCACAAGTTCAAACAAACGGCAATTTATTGATTTCCAAATAAAATTATGATTTCATTCGAAACGTGAGATGTTGCAGAATGCATACACACGTGGATCCGCTGTATTTCGTCTGGCATTCATACTTGCACAACACGAAATGCATTCATTTTTTTTAGTTTTTTTTCTAGAATGATGCCATACTACGATTACACACTGTCTGGACCAAAAATTTACGGCGAAAAAAAGGGGTAAATCGAATCCGGTTTGTCTTCCTATTGTTTTGATTTTTTCATTTTTCTTTTTATCACAATTTCATACATAATGAAACAAATGAAAATTTTAATACGAACGAAACTAATAAAATCTTACGTTCCATTCTAAAAATTTCATTTCCATTCGTTTTTATATATAACCAATTGAAAATGAAATAGATAGTGTCTTTTGAAAATTTCATTTCTAAAAGTTTCAGTCATCGTTGAGGCGTCGATCGTACAATACGGTGTTACTATACACAAATTTCTCGTCGGAATCGTGTGTATAATTCAGTGATTTATCACATAGTTTTGTGAATCACCCTGTGTGTGTGTTTTAGTGTGTGATTTATAGTGCTTTTAATAATACAATTTTTTTAGCTTGGATTTAAACAATCATACAATTTGTGGATTACTTCGTAAAACAAAAATATTGGGATTAATTTAAATATCGGGTAAGAAAATTCGTAAAAAAGAAAAGTAGTTGCCCAAATTCATGTTTTCCTGCCCTGTGTCTGGTCTAAAATGTCATCATTTTAATCTTTGACTTCCGATGTTTGTGGTGCTACATAGTCCAGTATTCTTTTGTTCTATCTTTTTCGTTTTTGTTACGGTCTCGTGCCCACCTTATTTTTTTACCTGCAAATTCTGTCTAAATTTTCTTTTTGTGCAGAATTTTTGGATAAAAGTTTGAATAAATCAATAAAAATTTTGCATATAAAAGCATAGAAGCCTAAATAGTTAGGCTTTTTTGAATGAAACTATATTTAGTTGATTTAAATTTAGTTTTCTAAATATATTTGCGAACAATTTTAATTGACATTTTATTGATTTTTCTCATTTTATATGATTCACATAAAGAAAATTCGTATAGAAGAAAACTTCAGTGGTGAATGAAGGAAGGAAAAACCCATTTTCCATAGTTGGTAGGAAAAAGAACGAATTTTGTATCTAGATAATAAGAAAAAAAGAGATAGACGAAAATTTTGTCGCTGTTCTACATGCTAAAAAAAAGAAAAAAATGGCTAACTTCATGCCGGTTCTGTTGATATGAGATCTTTGTTGTTGTTGTTTTTTTCTTGGATTAAAATGGGTGGGTCTCTTCCTGGATTTCAGGCAACGGTTTTTTATTGTTAATTTTAAATGTAAATTCATAATTATTTCGAAAAATTTAATTTATTTTCTTAGAAAATATCTAAAAATTCAGAGGAATCCATCTTTTTAATCATCTAAAAAGATATGATATTTCTTATTTTTAATTTGGCTTGTATTTTTTGCCTTTATCCTTGCGCAGGATCACACAAACAATATTTGTATCTCCTTCTGTTGTACTGTAATGTGGGTGATTTGAACATGACTATTCATCCTTTTTCAATTGTGTACCATATGCCATCCGTTTTCATAATAGATGGTGGTTTTTTGTTCTCTTCGATAGCATCCTTAACAAATTGTTTGGCACAGAACTTGGGTTTAAGATCCTTTTTGGAATTTTTCTTCATTATTCGTTTTGTTAGATTTTTTTTTTTTCACAAACTAGAATTTTATTTTGTCGTTCTCTATTTTTTCTTTTCACCTTCCTTCAGGCATCGTTTAATAAGACAGGAATTTTGATAGTCAGGTTTTTTTTTTTCTTCCATTGATGAAAGAAGAAAATGAAGATGAATCCGGAAGGTTTTTTTTTCTATTGTATTTTTGTCTTAAAAGATTTTATGAGTTTTTAAAGTACACAGGCTAAATTATTATATGAGAAAGAAAATGCCTAAGTTCAGGATTTTTTATTTTAAAGTAAAAAAAGAAGGTTTAGTTTAGGTCATTTACACTTTGAACATTTTTCTTAATGTCGTATTTTCATCAAGAAATATATTTTAAAATTTTAGGTAAGGCTAATTTTTGTATATTTTCAACATTTGTTCGCTTTTATTAATGGACTAGTTGATACACGCAGCTTTGCTCGCGTTATTCCTAGAATATAAAAGTAAATTCAATTATTGAAGTTTTTCTATTTTGGCCTCTCGGAATTCTTTCCAACTGGAGATATATCCCATCTTTTCAGTTGGCCTATTCAAAATGTATATTTCAATTTTCATGACTATTATTGACCGAATTAGAGCAGTTTTTATATCCCCCTCCCCTCCAGTATTTCCTATTGAAAATCCAAGTACCCTATACTCTAAGTTGGAAAGACATCTACGCATGTAACAAATTTTAATAAAATCGGCTCAACAGTTTTGGGGTCTACAGAGATCAAACAAACACACATAGTTACAGACTTATGATATACGATTTTGTACTTGCTGTAAACAAAAATTACTATACATACATTCGGACCTCTAATAACACGATGAATAGATTTCGTGTTATATGCAAATCGTGTTAATGGAAGTCTGAAAAGTTGATACAAATTGGGAAATGCGTTCCGTGATATATCTAATCATGTTATCAAACAAAATTTATGAAAACGCTAAGATATCGTTTAAAACATAATGTGAGTATTCCGTTACCATTGTAAAATGTGGTGTATCGTTGCATCGTTATATAATTCGGTATTTTTCTATATAAGACTCATACAACGATGATTCAATGATATATCACGAATTACAACGTTAAGGAAATACGTCTATTATAAATTTACATGCATACACACCCAAGGCTGAAAATAAAGTTCGGGGACTACTGCTATATCTCTGCAACTAGACCTGTCTTGATATCTTTTTAAATCTTAGACATTTCTGAAGAAACCCTTAAAAATTTCACAATATCATTGTACAGTGTTATAGGAAGTCTGTTGCAATTTTTGTTATATGGAAACCATTTTTGTATAGAATACTGTGTTATAGGAGGTCCGTATGCATGAAGTATTTCATCAATTCTTTGTATGAAAACTATTCTCGTTGTTATATTTCCAACATTTTTCTACCCATAAATTAAAGGTTTAACTAACATTCATAATGGACCCTTTCGATAGGGAGAACATATACATGATGGAACGTATGCCGAAGGATTTAAATCTTGTACGAACATTTCGTCATCATCTGTGAGTATTTCACCCTAGTAGAGATTTCGCACTTATTTATATTAAAGTCGCTTAAATAATATTACCATGTTTTTTTGAATAGGATTACATTTTGAAATAATAAGTGATGAAAAAATAGGTTATCTTAAACAAAGCTACTCTTAGGTTGTATTCATGTGAGGTACTTTTTTCAATACGAATTATTGTATTTTACACATCACGCGTGAATAGTTCGAAGCTGTCATTTGAGTTTGACCCAGTAATGAAAACTATTTCATTATGGAAAAACTTACACCGACACAGCGTCTCTTGAACAGCTTAATGATGCCCTGGATTATTTTCCGATTATTTCATTGGTCATTGGCACGACAAACTTCTCGTAATTCCATCATTTTCGTAAAGTCTTCCGTTAAGTTTTCTATACACATGGTCACACTTTTCATCCAATCTAGTTTATCGTGCCAAAGATCGATGAAAAGTTTGCTCGTGTGTAGCGACTCTAAGATCAATGGTCTACAAAATTTTTTTGATTCATACTAGAAAAATTTCTATAAATCATTCTCTCTAACGAAACATAAATTTTATAATGTCATAAAATAAAAACAATAACAACGAAGAGCATATTTTCCAACATAATAAAGTAATTAATGACAAAAAACGAAAATTCCTTATTAATAAAACTGGTAGCGTTTTTGTTTCATTGCGAATGAACTTTGTTTAGTTTTTAAATTAAATTTATGTTCATTTAACAAATAAAACCAAATTTTTAAAGATGAAATATTTTTTTACTATACAAAGCCAATTAAAAATAATAATTCTTCATCAAAAAAAAAAATATGAATTTTATTGTGTAATTAATATTTTAATTACAAACTCAAACTAATGAGTTCTTGTTTGTTAATTTATTAAAACTCCTTCGCGCCAAAAATTGTTTAAAACCAAAACCAAAAAAAACCAAAAAGGTCGAAATTAATTTCATTTGAATGATTTTAATTATTGACTAATCCACCCACCCCATTTTTCAAGAGAATAACAATTTGTTATAATATTTGTTTTATTGTCATAAATTCATAACATAATCATAATATCATAAAGGCACATTTAGACTATGAGTATAGTAGGTTCAGTGGCGGACTTGGTTTAAAAATATTGGTTGACAAGAAACAAATGGAGTGCCACTCACAATCGTATGGCTATCATTTAATTTTTCATCAGAAACTAGCTGCTTGTGCTCGACGTTGTTCGGACTTTAATTAGATTAATGATTAAATACGTTTAGCTCAGAGAGAGTCATAAAAAGAATAGTCCTATTGTAGTATCTAAAATGTACGTTGATTAATCTGAGTGTTCCGAATAATAAAACTTCAGTGTAATGTTATGTAAATGCTTGTAGATATATAGTAGGCATGTGAAAATCCGCCCAAAGAACTAAATGTGATCAAATGTCAAGTTTTTTCTTTTTCATACTAAAATCTTCGTAGACAATACGACGACGGATGCACAGGCACAAGATAGGTTCCATGAAAACCCTATCGGGCCGAAACCCATTCTTCGAATTCCTAAGATCACAGTAAAACACTATTGGATCTAGTGGATCGCGGCTAACACAAAATTCTATGGCAAAACAAATCCCGGTGACAGTCTAAAATATTCATAACCGAATCGGACCTTGTCAGGGCTTTGTTTCTGAAGTTGAACCGAAACAAAACCAGAATGGTGGGGGTCCTCATGGGATACTGACTCTACAAACACTTGCACACCATGGATGTCGTATGTGATGCCGCAAGTGCAAAATCGCCGAGGAATCGTCATTACACGTTTTATGTTTATGTGCTTCCTTAGCAGCAGCTCAAGGAGGCTTTCGGTAAACCATTTTTGACTTTGTTGGATGCCCGAAATTTGACGGTGTAATCTTTACTCGATTATCTGGAGAAAACAGCACTGTTTTCAAAGTTGGGACAGTCTGTAATTCGAACTTAGATAGGTCTCCAGGTAATTAATTTTTCCCGACAGGATTTATAGATATCAATATGTACGACCCTAGGACAACTACGTCCAGCATTTCCCAAGGCTACACACCTCCTTTAAAATAACAAAATCCCAAAATCGTAAAAGTTCAATACGCATACATTCTCCGTTTGTATGAGGTTCTTAAAAACGCCCGTAAACATTCTTCATCAAGTATTTTTTACAGTCCAAACAAAAAAAATCTTGGCAAGATTCAATTTTTTAAAAAGTCTGTACAATAGACGTATTCTATTGTATTAGATCAGCAATTTTCAACCTGAATTCTCCGAACGTATTCTATATACAAACTAAGAGTTAAGAATACAGGCTAGAAGAGTTCTGCATGCCATGGAAAATTGAACATCGCTGTAATAGATGTTTACGTGAATATATTCTACAAAGTGGTTTTATCTAAAAATAAGAACCAATTGTCTTTTGTTTTCCGTTCATGTACCATCAAGTACATGTATATTACACTGTTTGTAAGTTAGATTGAAGAAGAGGAATGAATGTACGTGAGAGTACGCCACAAAAAAAAGCAATAAATGAAACGGAAAAACATATTAAATTTTATTATGGAAAATGTTAAAGGTTTTAAAATTTATGTTTTTTTGATAAAATTACCTCATTTCAAATGAATTATTGATATAATTTCTTGAATTCGAAATCTCTAAATGGAAATATTAAATTGTCAAAGTAATCTTGAAGGTATCTTATGTTTGAAGAAGAAGAAGAAGAAGAAGATTTTAACTCCCACTGGTGACAAAATATATATATTTTGATTTGCTTCTCAAGACTACCACTCACATGCACATAAACACTTTTTTCTTTTTATACTCAATTTGATTACATTAAAATATGAATTATTTTGAAATTTCTTTTTATGACTCGAAAATAGATTTATTTCGTCAATTCAGCACATGGGAAATTGTATTTAAGTTCATTTTAATGACCTTCTCTACACTCCCATTCATACTTTATGTGAAATTTCATAAATAGAATCAGCCCAAAAATCAAGGTTTGGTGCTATAAATGATACTACAAACTCGGCTATTCCATATTTTCCCCAAACTGCTATTAATTTTTTAGCTTTTATTTGATATAATTTTAGTTACACACGGTTTTGGGTATGAGCTTCTGAGTAAAAGTTCCACTAAGAGCCAATCAAAATTAAAATCTTTGACAATGAATCTTCAAAACTCAAGAAAAAAGTTTTGGGATGTCTGGAGACTTCATGCCGATTTTTAAGGCGAATTCTAAAGTAAATTTTTTATATAATTAATATTTTATGTATTTATGTATTCTTCGTCTTTCACACAGCTTGACGATTCTATTTTCCTAGAATTTCTTAAATTTCTCAGTGAAAAAACTGCAGCCAATGGTGGTTTCTTTCGCTTAGTCCAAGACCTTTTTCACTTCTTCCATTTTCAAAATAGTACAAAAATGACGTGGATCAATTTATCTCCAACAATTTTTTTCTTCAAGATGTGTTATATATACAAGTCTTATATTTTTAATAACGTTATTATATTAAGATATGTTCTAATCTCATCTTCACAAAGTTTCCGGGTCAATCCATTAATTCGAAATAAAAGAAAATCCTTATTTAAATAAAAGGAATATCAAATTTCTAATTCTATTTAATTTTAAGGTTGATATTTACAATTTCATGTCAACTGAAATGCAATTCTCCATGCAATTTAATCCTTTCATTATAGGAAAAATGCAAAAGGGTTAAACTTGAATTTCTCAATTAACCTTTTGTTTGGTTTCCTTACAAAACCTTTAAGAGTATTTTGCTCGTTATGTTTAAAAACCAATAAACGATGTTCATGCCACATTTAACACCATGTTTCTATTTCTGACCACAAATGTCCATGTTTGTTCTTTCTTTTTCCCCAATAGTATTTATCACAAACATAAAAACTAGTTTGAAAATGTGAAAATCGAAAGTAAAAGTCATCTTCACGTACTATAAATGTTCATATCCCTAGACTACACTTTTGCCTAACTCTTTTATTATATAGTATTGTAGAGGAATATCATATAACAATATTTCGAAACCATTTCATTGATTGACAAACTCTATTTCTGTTGTTTATGTCCGATTTCTTTATGGATATCGAATACTATATCACTTTAGGATACACCTTTTGTATTTTATTGAAGTAGTTTTCAAATAATTTAAAGAAAAAGGCATCAAGTATATTATTTTATAAAGTTTGGATCATTCAGAAATAAAATAATCATCAATAGTAATGGTAAAGTTCAAGTTCTCTTATATTTTATGAGTTCTGTAAAAGTTTTCTAATATCTAGAAGATAAAATTCGTCATTTTATTGATTTTTAGAAATGAAATTAATTCCCAAAATTAACTTGTTGATTAATGAAAATATTTCATATAACGAACTATCTAACTTTCTTATACATAATTCGTTAAGATGTAAGAAATCTACAGAATATTTTTCTTCTATTCACTTTTATCACAGATTTATAGTAAACAGAGCCTTTAACTTTAGGTAAAATTTTCAGTCAGTAGACTGTAGTAGTATCAAAGAGATTATATTAAATAGAGAAGTAATCATGCATATTTCTCATACAAATACTTTGGGTTTTCTTCCGTTTTCACGAAACCAATAGTAAGCATTTAGCTAGGAATTCACCAGTTACAACTCTGTGTCAGCGATCGTTCTGTTGATCCTCATCCAGATCACCTTCGATTCTCTTAAAATACATATTTCGGCTGAAAATTGTGTTCAGAATTTTTTGTCGAATCGATTTGTACTTCTTCTTAAAACTTTTTTGTTTAAAATTTTGAAGCCGAAATTCGTCTGAAAATAAATTTACATTCAACATTTCTTATTGTTCCCAAGTTTTAATTCTTTAAGAATGTATATCTCTTCATACTTAGCCAAAATTAAGAAATAACAAATAATCGTAATTGGTATAAAGTAGAAAAATATAAGATTTCTTTTATAATCAGAAAATGTATAGTCCAAAAGAAAATCTGATAACACTTGAGAAATTTCTCAAACCACTTAAAGCTAGTCCTATCATTGGAAACCATGGAACTCCCTCACTAGAAAATATTCTATAGGTTCATAAATTCATTACTTTAAGATTAATTATTTATCTTTGAAGTTTCACCATTAATGGGGAGTGCTAGTCGAGCTAGCTTCAGTAAATCGATACGTATTTAGTTTGATGTATACTTGTGTGTATTTCTTTGAAGAGAAAATAATTAACTACAGTACAGTTAGCCTCTACGACGGATTTCTAAATTAAATTCTTAAAAAAAAACATACAGTAACGTAAAATCAGCCTATATCCGATTTTTTGATGCCCTATGGGATTCGATTCGACAAAAAAACCACTAAACTTTCTGGTTACCCTGGTTTTTTCTTAATAACTTTGCTCCCACTAGGCCGATTTTGCTGAAATGCAATACCAAAGCAAGTTAAGGAAGAACCAATTCACATTGTAAATTTCATCAAAATCTGATAACGCGTTTTTGAGTTATGTATACGCACGGACATGCAGAAATCGATATAACTTTTGAATCTCTGGTGGTATCTACCATAGGCCATAAATTTGTATTTGATCTTATAATTATTAAAAGTTTTGAACATTGGATCGTCAATCAAAACGTATTTTAAACAATAATAACGTTTTAGTTTATGTGTATTTTAAAGGGATCAAATCGAGTCACAGTGGGAGTCTTCAAACTAGATAGAGGAATGTTTGTGATATTAACGTAATATCTTATGTTGATAAACAACAGATTTGGAGAACTTCTTAGTTGTACGTTATTTTTCTTCAACATACAAAATTTGTTGCTTAGTAACTTTAGAGATTTTATGATTATACGTCACTTCAATATATCGAGTAGATACATCATTAGTTTCGGATTACAATAACTTTGTTAAAATCTTCAACTTTCGATTCTAATTTATATGAGTAGCGCGCTTTAACCGACAGTAAATGATAGTGATAGTGATAGTAAGTCCTCGATTTTTGACTTCTATACGAAGTATATAAGTTACTGGAATCATGATCGATGCAAATCTCCACGTTTTATAAGATTCTAAATCGTTTGCAATCATTTTTATCGAATGTCTGTCTGTCATCTGTCTGTCCGTCCGTCTGTCGTATGCAAGATTGCGGCCGTATTTTTGAAGCAATTTCCATGAAAATTGGTAAGAGCGGTTTTTTCCTCATAAGAACCATTCTATCAGAAGTTGGGTTTGATCGGACTAAAACTTCGGGTAGCCGCCGAACAAAAGTTCGTTTTTTTGTATTTTTACATGGTATTGTAACGTTATTTATGGACCGATTTCAATTTGGCATGAGACGCTTGTTCAATGAAAGAACAGTAGTGTCCAAAAATCAATTGAATCCGATTACAACTTCGGGTAGCTGCCGAACAAAATTCTGATTTTTTGTATTAAATGATACGATTTTCAAACTTTGCTTACATATTTTCCTCACAAACGTATTACCAGATTTTTAGAGGTAACGTGATTTGAACATTCGTATAGAAGTTTCAATAGTGGCTTTGCATTGTAGCTTGTTTTTTTTTTTTATAAAGCTTTTTGCAACTACAATGGTCAAAAAGTAAATAACATATTTGTTGACTCTTGTCACTCAAAAACTATGTTTGAATAATTTCTCGCTTGAATATAATTTAACCCTTTTGTATCGGACTCGATTTTCATCAAAAGGGCCAGTTTTTGTACGATAATTTAAATAAACGAAAATGCATTATTTTTTACATGTCAAAAGAATATTAATCCTTACAAAAAAAAGGAAAACCCTCTTCTAAAAATATAACATCATGTTTCTTACTCATCCTTTTATGTTCGTTTTTTTTTTAATAAATACGCGTGCTAAACCTGATTGCAACATAAAAAGGAAAAAAAATCCACACAGACGGGAATCCCATAAATAATCATAAATTTAATTCAACATGACTCATTCCCTTCAAAATAGCATATACTATAACCTCCCTTTTTATGCCCTATGGTAGGTGCTACCAGAGGGTATTAGTTTTGTCACTCCATTTGTAACACATCCAAGTAATCGTCGTAGAAAGGTTTTAAGGGTATGGTTGTGTAAGGAATCGAAAGTTATATTGATTTATGCATGTCCGTCCGTCCGTTCGTCCGTATACAAGATAACTCAAAAACGCGTTATCTGATTTTGATGAAATTTACAATATGAGTTGTTCTTCCTTAACTTTGTTGGGTATTGCATTTCAGCAAAATCGATCCAGGGGAGCAAAGTTTTAAAAGAAAAAGCAGGGTGACCAGAAAGTTTTATCGTTTTTTGTTTATGGTTTTTAGAATTTGAATGGAAAATTTGTGAACCAATTTTGTTTAAATTAATTATATAGGTTAACTACGTAAATAGACGATGCCATGTTAAATTTCAGTCAAATCGGTCAAAGGATAGTGGAGAACAAAATAATCTTAAGAGAAAATAACCCTCTTTATAAAGTTTTTTTTGATGTACTTTAAAAACTAATACACAAATTTGAGTAAAATTTACAGATTAGACTTATGCTATCAGGGTCTAGATTACCTGCAAATTGGAAGAAATTTTGAAAAGAGGAAACAAAGTTATGAAAAAAAACCTTGAATTAATGTTAGTTTTGACAGTTTTTCTGTCCCATTTCTACCATAGGGCATCAAAAAATCGGCTATAGGCCGATTTTCAGTTACTATATATTTTTCTTTGTCAGTTTACATCACTATTAGATTTCGTTTCCCTTGTCACTTTTTTATCGTCTCGCTCGCTTACTCCAAACTCTTCGAGCCCAAGTTTACCACATTTCGAAGATAAATAACTCGCCGTTCAAACAATGAATTATAATAGTTTAACTTGGTTTTATCTCAGTTGTTATTTAAAATCTGTGTTGTTGTTGTTTTTCATACATTTACCACCAATTTTTATATTCTCCTCTATCGGCCCACATGAAGCAGATAATTAATATCTCCACTAATACATTTCTATGGTTTATATAGGTGTGTTAGTTGTTGTGGAACTTATCCCTAATATATTTTATTGAATTTTCCTTCTTTTCATGAATGGGGTGAATATTTTAATTAAAATCGTTCAAGTTCAATTCTAAATGAAATTTTAGATTTTTATAAAATAATATTTAAAAAAAAAGGCGTAGATTCCTTTTTGTTGTCCCTAATAAAGTACTTTATAGAGTACCGACCACTTCTTCTCCATATTTTTAATTAATTTTTTATTTTTGTATGGCCTCATTTTTTTTTGTGAACATAATTTCATGAAAGAATTTCCTACAAATTTTTATAACGAAAACAATATCCTTCGATTTTATGCAATCCTACTCAAGCGTGATATTTTTCCTATATAGAATATAATTTGTCCTGAAATTGAGTGGTTCGGAATTTCTTTGTTTATCCCTTTTAAAAATCCCTTGCCATGATTTCATTTATTGATTTTCCTGATTAATTCTTTTCATATCTATCTGAAAATATTATAATAGAATTTTTTCCAATATATTTTCCGTATTTTCATACAATAAGAAATTTGTGTATGGAATTGAATGCATTTTTAATCTATAAAAAATAGGATTTGTGTCAGGAAAATAGGAAAATATGTATTTAAATAATTAACTGGAATAGTTTTAGGTTACCTAAAAGAATGCAAAATAAATTTGCCTAAAGCCTAGATTACATGGCGTTCAATAGAACTTCTCATGGGCTTTGTATAATTTTTATGGAAACTTTTTTTTGATGCAAATTTCCAATGTGATAGAGATATTACTTATTCACTCTATTCGACATGAAAAATGGCAGAAATCCACCAAAAAAATTTCATTTAAATGCCATTAGAAGCTCTATTATTTTAATGAGGTATGTGCAATGTAGATTCGGTTGTAATGCTTAATATTTCAATTTTAACGTTGTTTTCGGGTCCTGTATACACGCCGGTCAATAAAGTTCTCGGATTTAATCAATATCTCTGTAACGTGCAGGAAGACTATAAATCTGTAAATTTTTCTGCTTTGTTCGAATATGGTTGATTGTCTTTTTGCCCGTTCGTCGTCTTTTAGCATTTCACTACCTTCCAAAAATCGTTTATGCCATTTAAATGTCTATGATTTTGATAAACTATCATCATCATAAACTTTTAGTATAATTTTGTTCGTTTCTGTGCCTGTTATGCCAAGGTTTGCGTGAAATTGAATAACAAAGCTCTCTTTGCTCCATGATTTTATTTCAACAATTAAACTTTTCGACTGATAGACAAAAGATCATAAAATTGACAAAGTTATCGGTTAGACTATTTCAAAATTTTGAATATTTGTTCAGAAATATCTAAGGTTTAAAATGACATCTCCCTCCAAGAGATGACGACTCTAGTTGCATAACTACTGGAGAAGTCCTGAAACTTGATTGTAATCCGTGTGTATATTAGTACATACATCTTCATATTGAATAGTTTTCCTAGACTTTTCTATTTGTTTGTTCGGTTTATCTTTTGTCACCGCCACTATTCATATTTTTTTTGGTTTTAAAATTATGCCTATTAGTACGTGTATTTGTTTGTTTGCTTAAAATGCGGGGTTTTTAAAAGGTTTAACATATAATAATTGTCTTTTTGTTCTAGACACTAAATATAATCTTTTAAAATAGTCGCATTTAACTTAATTTAAACAAAGTATATGTAAAGAAAAACAATTTTTCTTCATTCTTATGTACCTACCCGCGGGGGTAAAATTTTAAACATAAAATTGTTAGTTTTTTTTACTAACAATTGTATTGTTATTATCTATGTATTGGCATTTTAGAGAAATTTGGTAGAAATTGTTGTATCTAAAAACAGACATGAAAATTGAATTCGAAATTATTATCGATTGAAAAGGAAATATAGTAGAAAGTTAGTAAATTGGTGGATGCTTCAACCGTAGACTTTTTTCTTTACAAATTGTATAATCTTATTCATCGATATTGCTATTTCATTAATTCAATTGATTAGATAGGATTTTATATTTGTTGTGGGTTTTCATTTGCATTGCAAAATTCCTCTGTTGAAAGAAATTTTCTAACTAAATTTTTTTCTTGTTCTGTTTTAAAGGGGTACATCTAACTAGGAAACCAATTATATTGCTTTTTATATTTTTGTACTTTTTAAAAATTCCAAGTTTTGGGAATATATCCTAAAAATTTCACATCAATGGGTGGCAACCAGTAGTCCTAAGCGTGAAAGCGATTTAAATCTAGCAATACGACTGTATGCAATTCTAACATTTAAAAAATGATTTGTGTAAATGGTAAGCTGACAAGTAGTTTTGAAAATTGTTTCTAGATTATCCAATTTTAATTGGAATTTTAAAAAAAATTTCCACTTTCCTACAAAATTTTTTAGTTTGACACAAAAAGCTTATTCAAATATGGCGTTTAGCACAGATAACTACCATTCGCTTGATTCAAGCAAACGAATCCAGGAGTTCAAAAAATTTGAACATGGAAATTTAATTTTTGTGTTTCAAATCTTCGATATTGTATCAAAAAAAAAATCAATTCTAAAAATTGGCGATTATCAACAATTCATCGCTGTTATTGACATAACAAAAACCCTTTTTTTTTGCTTTTTCGTGAACTGTTTGGAAAGTGCTCACCGCCTCGAAAACAATCTTATCACTTACAGGCGGTTATATCTTTTCCTTTTGAAGTTTTTTTCTTATTTTAAGCTTAATACTAATAAATGCATCTTTTAACCGAAAGAAAAAGAAAATAATGTTTTTTCCACTAATACTTTCTAAGAAAATTTAATTCGAATTCAGTACTTTTTTCGGTATTATTGTTTCAAAACTACTGGACCTGGTGTTATGAAACAAAGACTTGTGTACTTAGAGAGTATTATAGATCACGCCAAAGACACCGCAAGTGGAGGTGATTGTACTCGCGTCGTGCAACGTTTTACAATTCACTATGCTAAATTATTGAAAATTGAAGATAAATAAATATAAACTTATTTATTATGTAAAATATCCCGCTTTTTTTTGATTTTCCGATTTACATAGTCTCTAAAATATTGTTGACTGCTTTAATTACTATAATTTACGATTTCTGAATTTGAATTTACTAAGCCGAGCTACAATTAACGTTTTCTAAATTTTACTTGACGCTTTCTGAATTAAAACTGGAAAAGGTGTAAATATATGAATGTATGTAGCCCCTTAAATGAATTTCAATGGTTTTCTTTTAATGTATAAACAATGTCAAATTATTTAGCATTTTATTTATATTTAAAAACTTACTAAAATAGATATCTTGTCTGTGTAAAAAGTAAATTGGAAATTGATTAAACAAAACTTGAATTTCGTGTTTTATTGGATTAAAATATAAGGAAATGGATTAAAAAACAATTAGTCCATGAGCTAAAATAAATATATTCTTTAGAAAGGATTGCAAAATTGAGTTTTTTTTATAGAATAAGGATCAATCAAATGTGGTTGCTTTTAAATATATATACTTAGAAAAATATTGATTTTTATGAAAGATTCAATCTAAATAGACAACGCCTATAAAATTATTTTCATCATCTACTTACTAAATTCTTTCTTTTTTCTCAAATTTTCTTTTTATAGAAAACTCGAAATTAAACAAAAATATCCTCAAAAAATCAAATAACAAAAATTATCCTAAAAGTCCCTTTTAAAATGTCTTTTATTATATTTTTTTTTTGTTAACATCAAAATAAGTTTATTAAAACGTAAATATTAAATTATAAAAACAATTTTTCTTCTTCTTTCAGTTGAATACGGAAGGTGTACCACGCGTGATTAATTTCACACCGGATTCGTCCGTCGTCACCGGCATCAACGACGTTAGCCGTAGACATCGTTCTTATCCTGGTCGTCGTTGTCGTTGTCATTATTTCGATTCTTTTATACAGTTGCCGATGGTAACCGCTTAACCAAAAAAAAAAAAGAAAAGGAACTTCAACCTCCATTAAACAAACGACCACCCCAAAAAAAATTTTGTCGGGTGGAAAATCGATCGAATTTTCATATAATTTCTGTGTTTGTTTCGGTCTGTGTTTTTTTTTTTTGGGTGTATAGAAATTATTTGTAAGTGTTTTCTTATTCATTTCAATATTTTGAAGTGATTTTTATTTTGTGAATTTTCAAAAGAAAAAAAAAAGAAAAGTTATACGAAAAAAATTTTGAAAATTGAAAAATCTTCTCAAAATTTCTTTCATTTTGTGGAAAAAAAGAAAATAAAATAAAATAAAGGCCTGTAATATTATCAGTGAAAAAGTGCGCGTTTTTGTTGTGAAAATTTTCGTTATTTTTTGTTTTTTTGTTTTACAGAATCAACAAGAAATAAAAAGAGTTAAGAATATCCAGAATTATTAAATTAAATCAACAAAACAGCAAAAAAATGGGATTTAATATAGTCAAATGGATTACTTTGATAATAGCGTTCATATCGCTAGGTGAGTGTACACGATAAAGCTATTATTTATTTTTTTTAAGAAGAAGTATCAGTTAAGAAGAAGAAAGTGTCAACACTTTTACCTATCGTTTTTCTCTTCCTTCGGGTTCTTACAAACTCAATCTTAATCTTAATCTTAATCTTGTGGGAATTGATATATTCAAGTATAAAAACGTTTTCCATTATTGTTCCATTGTCTTCGATGAAATTTTCTATTCATCTTTTTTTTTTTTCCTAAGATTTTATTTTGGATTTTATTTTTGGAATCAAAAACGAAGAAAATTGAATACATACTCTTCAGTTTAAAGCTAGGAACAAACTGACTGAAGAGCATCTGAAAAAGAAAGTACGAATACTATTTAGAAATATGTTAAATACTTTTTGCAGTTGAAGTTTTGAAATACTAACCCCAATAATTCTTACTGAAAAATAATTTGTTTAAGGTGAGAAATTCGACTTAAATTTAATACAAATTATCATAGTTAGGTTTTGATTAATTATTCAAAGATATATCGAAGGTACTGATATAAGTTGTACTGGTATAAGTTGTTCGATATGAAAAAAATAAGTAACTATCTGAATTTTGAGAATTAGTTACGTACTTCATTTGTTGACACTCATAAAAATCACTGTGCTAAATTAACTTCTAGCTTGATTGAAAGTACCAAAAAATATGTACCGTAGCGTGCTACCTCGATACGAATGTTATATGAATTAGGTGCGTAATCTTTATATACAATTTATTCTGCGATAACAATAAGTCTTATAAATATTTGGATATCAATACTTAATTTCTATTAGATAAAGTTATAACAGTTTATTTACAACGAAAAAACACTTTTTCTGGCAGTTACTAATGAATTCACTTATTTCTAATAAATCACTTTAATATTTCACTGTGTAAACGCATCACAAATAACCACTATTCAAAATATCTTTGATAATCACGGTTTAAGTTCCTGATTCGAACTGATCTCGTTTTTGCGGCGGTTCCACCTTAGAAAATTCCACTTCTAGAAAATTCAGAATAGGTAAGATTCTAGAACCAGCATGTAAACATATTACCCGAACTATCAAACCGAAATGTGATTATTTGTGAGGTATTTTCTTTTGAAATTGTACTAGAAAGAAAAACCACGAATCATTGCAATTTATTTTCAATAATTAAATTAAATGTGTGTTTTGTGTATTGGAAAGATTCCACGATTTTCTTAATGAAAGAAATATAATGCAATACTATACTATACTATATTATATACTGGTGTTAATTATACGTTCGTCTATTCTGTTTAATACGTAATTTCAGTTCGGCCGGCTAGATTTTAAACAAAGTTCCAGCTACAATTTGTATTTCCTCTTTAATTCGTATACTCTTTATATTGTATTCCCTCAAAATAATTTTCCAAGGAATTCTCCCAAATGTCAAATATGCAACTTGAGCTACCTTTGCAGGTCGTACTTTTGTTTTTAGACCTCTCCTCTTTGTTTGGATTCAGTGCATTTATGATGCACTAACTGGTTGAATACAAAATTGATTCAATGAAATCTTTAAGATTGATTGCCAAAAAATCAATAAAAGTGGCTTTAAATGTGTCCGAAAAAAGCCGTGAAGCCCTTATTCGCTTTAATATTGATTTTTTCAAAAGAAATGAAATTTTCTCAAATATACTCTTAATTTCTCGTAGATCTTTGAAATAATGTGGACACGGCTTAACTGAAATCAAAAATATTGAAAATCTTGCATTATATAAAAGTCTCGACAGATTTTCCTTGTTTTTCTTCTTTTTCTTTTTTTAAATAGTTCCCATATCATGACTGCGACGATAAAAAATGTCTATCATATCGGATTTATACTATGAGAAACTTTGTTAGTGGCTTATATGATCCATTGGAAAAGTAATTTCTATCCCCCAAAAAAAAGTCTTACATATTTTTCTTCTCAGTTTCTGTTGTCTATATTCTTTTTTGGTCTAGAAATGCAACAGCAAGCCAACCTACACTTATAAAATGCAACGTTAAAATTTGGAATTTTTGTCTTACGTGCTTGAAAAACATTGTAAAGATTCTGTTGACTTAAGATTTGTATAATATGATATGAAATTTTAACGTGAAAAATAAAAGCTACATAAAATTCCATTTTGGATGAAAAATTTCTTTTTTTGGATTATTCAAGAGGATAAGAAAACAAAAATGGGTGTTTTATTAAATTTTTGACATTTGTAGTTAAGTGAGATATGTTCACTTGAGAGATGTTTACCGTATAAACGAATGCCTGCCTATCATGCAATGAGATAACATCATTTATGCTTGTAAAGTTGTAAATCTTTAAGTTAGGTGTGATAAATCTGGTAAAATTAAAACAAGGAACAATTTTTTCAGCAAAAAACCATTTTATTTTTCGACATAGTCTTCTTTTAGGCTAGATACACTTTGTTTAATGTTTTTCCAATTTTTTTATCCCTTTCTAATAATATGACTACATAAATACTAGAAACTATAGTTTCTAATGTAATTTGGATTAGAAATGTGTTTTTCTCCTTTAGTTTTATCCTGTAATAGTTATAGAAAGTTCTTGTTATAAACAACTCGACTTAAATTAATTTGAACCAAAAATTGCCTTATAAAAAAAGTTTCCTATATCAAGAAAAAAGGCTAAATTTTTATTAAAAATAAAAAAATAAATTTTGGGCAAATGTCGTTTATTGCAAATGTCATCTTTTGAAAAGTCACTTATATCGGAGAAGTTACTGTACGTCCCTTTTTCACGTACTTGAATAAAAGTCCTTACCGTACATATAGATTACGATGAGTCACTTTTATTCAGGTACGTGGTGTAAGAAATGTGAAGGAATTAAATTAAATTAAATTATGTTGATTTAAAAGGACTTTCACTATTTGGCCTGGTGAGCTATCAAAAAGGTATTGGGTCAGCATAGAATTGTAAATTAGATAATTTTCATATCACATATATTATTTTATAAAACTAAACTCAAAGAACGCCATTTTACATTGGTTAACTACAAGTCCCATTTCCATGATATGGCATCAACAAATCTGTTATAGGCTGGAAAATCATTTAACTCCGGACACACTATGGGAAGAATGAACCGGTGTCCCGAATGTTGCGCGTGGTAAATGCCAATGCACAGGTTTTTGACTTTTTGTATTAATATCCCCCTTCAGGCTCGACTTGGGCCGTATTATTATTATTATTATTATTATTATTAAGTCCTATATGCTTTTAGATGGCATCTTTAATCTGAGTAACTAACTCTAATGATGTCGATAGTCCGATATTTCAATACAACCACTCGAAAAGTTAAATTATTGGTCATAAACTCGGCAAATATCACTTTGAAAATTAAATTCTTTATTAATTATGAAATATGTGTTAATTGAATTTAAATTAATGGATTTTTTATAAATTCTTTTATCCATTTTGAACCATAACATATACCCAGTATACATGGAAAGTCCACCCCAGGTTGAAACGGGGTTGAAATGCATTTGTATGTTGATAGAGTCCTAACTGGGTTGACTGAGTTTACTATATTTTGGTGGCTGTGTTACGCTTTTCATTCTCTTGGTAAAAAGTTGAGATTTTTTGTGTTCATGACTACATTTTGACTTAATTAGTACATACATACTTGATATTTAAACACTCTGTACGCAGGTCCAAATTCGACCCAATGTCGATTCCTTGATCTCTTGGGTCTCCATGTTATACATAATAATAATGAAATCTATTCAAAATAAGTCTATTTTCATACTAAATCCGCTTTTTTGTAAATTAAAATTTTTTCTTCATCTCTGTTGGTCTTTAAATGTTTGCAAACCAAATTTTTTATCGCTTAAAACTGGAATTCAACATGTTGATACCACGCATTGTTAGTTGCGGTTGTAGTTGCTTATTCTTAAACATACAACTATGTTTGTAACGTGTTTTCATTCAAAATGCATTGCTCTAATTACTGTGAAGAAATTAGACATTAACATAATTTGCTTTAAGAGATTTGACTGCATTAAAATGTTTCTTTGCTTTAAAAATATAAATATAAAAGTTGCTTTTTAAAAAATTAGAAATTCAATAAAACTTAATAATCGAAAATCGAAGAAGTTATTTTTGTTTTGATCTATTTTTTTTTACAAGTAAGCAGTCATTTCTACAAAAAAAGCATAAATCTTATCAAAATACAGTAAAATATTAAAAAACTGATAAAATTTTCAAGTAAACTCAATGAATTCTTTGTTTTAAAGCAGTGCTCCGCAACCTTTCGACGTTCACGGTATACTCTTAGGTACTTTCCAAAATTCTGGATCACATCACAAGTAAAAATCATCACTCATATTCGCGTGCCAAGCACATAACCTCTGTGCATTCCTTTCATTTGAAAGCGTTGGATCGCGACACACCTAGTATCATCTCCTGGTTTACCAGTGTCCCGCGCTACAACGATCACGGAACTCTGATTTAATGTAGACCAACATTTTTGGAATTGTTATTTTATACAACTTCAACAAACGAAATAAGAAAGTTTGAGTCAATTGGCTTTCGTTAATATAAAAAAATTGTATATGTACTAGCCTTTGATGTTACAGCGATAATATTTAAATTTTCATTTCCTGTTCATGCTTTGATTTTCAAAGCTTCCTAATAAGATTATAAATTGCCAAATACTTATGTTGTTATCAATAAAAGTATGCTTTTGGGATTTCAAATCAATTAGTAAAGGTCATATTTGCTTAACTAATTAAAAAGAAAAACATGGTATTAAGTATACATTTATGTGTTTACAGGGTGTTTCTCTTATTTATAGCATAATTAAGGGCCTACATCTACCAAGCTCCAAAAGGCTCCAAATTCTAAGTTGTTTTTTTTTTGAAAAGAAACTATGGGTGGAAAAAAAACTATGTTTTTGGTATTAGGAGCTTTAAAAAAAAAAACCTAAAAAAATATTGAACAATAAAAGATGTGGCCGCAATGAAATTCTTTTTGAGCCATTGAGTGGTGGACATTTTCTAGGTCAAAATGTAAAACGGATTTTTTAAGACAATAACAGTGATAGGTCGTTGACGATCTCCGATTTTTAAAATAGATTTTTACAAAATGACAAATTGAAGCACAAAAATAAAATTGTCATACATAAGTCGTAATTTTTTGTAGTTATTGGAAAATAAAGATCGATTTAGACAAGTATAATCGTCAACGATTTTCGAATTTCTCTCACCGTGTTTTGGGAAAATTTGAATATAATCTATCAAGCAGTTTACGAGATATTATGTCTTACCCCACAACTCCATTGCACTTATTTCAAGATTTTTTTTCAGTCCGACTGAAAATAAATTTTGAAATAAGTCGTGTGGAGTCGTGTGGTTACTGACTGACAAAAATGTTTATGGTTTCAATATGGTTCTCAGACTTGCTTCACTCAGAATTATATAAATTTGTCAATTTTACAGATATTGATGTGAAAATGTTGAGGATACATTCCTAAAAGTTGGAACCTAAATTTTACAAGTTCAAAAATATAAAAATCGATTTTATTTTATTTTAGGTAGATGTTGCCCCTTAAGCAGAAATTGTTGTTCATATAATTTTGAGAGTTATTAATTTATATAAAAGGACTAAGGAAGATTTCTATCAGTAGCGTTTAACTAACATTTATGTCCAGGGACAAAAATCTCCTTGATACCAAATTGTAGAACTTGTATAATAATCATCGATTCTTCTGGCGTTTTTTGAAAGTGAAAATCTGTTAAGATTTCGAAAAAGCCAAATAGTTAATGATGTTATTACTACTTTTACTTTTCAATCCGCTAAATGAATTCATTCGCATTAAAAAGTACGTTCTATTAAAATCTATAATATTCTTTAAATATGATTCATTTTGATAGGAATTGTGTGAATTTGATAATTATTATAGTCATGGTCTGCACCTAATTTTTTTTTTATTTCTTTAAATTTCATATCTTATCAATTCGATTACGTGAACCGTTTAAAAACTTTTCTAAATGTAAAATTTATTTACTTATATGTTAAATGAATTTTTTTTTGCAACTGCTTAGAACGAATGTATTGATTAAAACTAAAAACAAAAGCGAATTAATTTAATATTAACTCGATTTTGAACAGGTGGCGCGGTTTAATTCTCTGGAATTGTAATAAAATTTATGAACTAAAATTTAAGACTTTTTAAAGGCAAACGACACAATCAATGACACAACATTTAACATTTTCTTTCATTCAATAAACATATGAATGTTTCAAAAACCTGTTTCTTTAATGCGGGTTTGATATTGAATTATAAATTAAGAAAATTGTTAATTATGACGTCAGAAAAACTGAAATTTTGCACAGCTATATCTATTTCATAATTTAGGCAACCTTCTTTTCTTAAAGAGAAATAACATGGATAAAAAAAAATACCGAAAATTTCAGCATTTTTCTTCGAAAAAGTATGAATTCACTCAACTTTATAAAAATTATTTTAAAACTGAAAATTCTTTAGTGCAAAATGATTATTGAAATTTTTATACTTGTACGCATGCGTGCAAATTCCAACTTTCTACAACCGCTTACTGTAGGAGCTGTAAGGAACCGAATTAAATCGAATTCGTTGAATATTTGCGCTGACACTGTCCGGCATTCACAATGAAATGAAATTTAAAGGAGGCCTTGGGGTATTATATAAGAAAAATCTTAAAATTCGCAATCGGAAGATTTTCAGTCTAATATTAATCAGTGTCCGTGCTCCGAAAACATCTCGTAAAGCTATTCGAATTTTGTAGGTAAATAAAGTATGAGGTATCGGTACAGATCCATTACAGTCGCCGTCATAGCGTAACCTTACTAAACGGAAGTCTATTTGTGGCATCAGGCCTGTATCTTGTTAAACGAATTTTTTATTTTATAACTTCTGCAGGCTGAAAACATTCTGCACGCAATGCTAATTTTACTTTATTCAAGAGAAAAAAAAAGCAAATGAACCATGTTTTTGCCATAATTCTGGTCATTTTCTACGAATTTCCTCAAACAGTTTTGGTCAATTGAAATAAATTCCTGATGTATATTATAACACGGTATCCACAGAAAACAGTGTACTAGTGTTTTTTGAATGCACTATTTATGGCATAACTTGTAGGCTATAAGCTACATAAATCAATGATATCGCGTTTTAACATGTTCTGAATAAATTCCAAGCAATTTGATAAGGTTTATAATACAAATATAGTAGAAATTAGAAATAATAAATAACATAAGCTAGAAAAATTTAAGCTAAAAACTGCGAGATTATGCGCATGTGCATCGCGCTTTATTGTATATTAATTTATTTTAAATTACGAATTCATGAACAGTAACACCGTCTTTGTGACTACTCAAGAAAAAAACTTGTGACCAGTAACGCAAAATAAATGAATGTTGAATGTTAACACGGTGTAATGTAAATCCGCCATGTGCATGTTTCGTAATTTTCCTCGGATCACTTTATGGACTTTGTTTTAAATCTACTTTATTATTTCATTTGTCCGGTCAAACTGAAAGAAAATCTAAAAACAAAATTTGTGTGGAAATCATGGACTATAAATGTGCGTTGGTTTAATATCATCTCTAATGTATGTGCTTACGCATGCGTGGGATTACAATTTGAACATTTATGTACATGAACTGAGAAAACAATTGATGTCATGTAATTCAAGTTGATAATACATAAATTGTTGTTTTTTTTCTTTTGCATATGGACACAAGGAAACACAAAATATAAATATATCTACTTATAAGCAATAAACGCATATGCGATTTTTGCACAATACAGTAGCGTAGTGGGACCTTTAAAAATTGATTACCTATCTAACGTAATATTATAAAGAGGAAAGATTTGTATGTTTGTAACGAATAAACTCAAAAACTACTAATGTTTAAAAAATAAATGTCGAGCCGTGCGAAGCCGGGACGGGCCGCTAGTAATGTATATATTAAGTGTACAAGAAAGTTCTTGGCTTTTTTTGATGCAATTCAAGTTTATTTAAAAATTTATTAAAACAAGTCCAGGCTTTGAAATAACCACCGTTATTATCTATGAATCTCTGCTATTTATTAAGTAAGTTGTGAATTTCACGTATTAAAAACTTGGCTATTTTGAGACCAAATAGTCACCGAGCAATTTTTGAACGTGTTATGATTTGGAAAATCGTTCTTATAGTTGGCTCTGCATTGAACAAGTGGTAATCTGAAGGTGCCACATATCTAGAGATTAAGTCACAGGTGTAAAATTCCTAGTCTAAGTTGGACATCAGCAGTTTTTATTCAAAGCGGCATGGGGCCGGTATTGTTGTGAAGCAGCATTTTGAGATACTTGGCCTTTTAAAGATCTTGTTCTACCTTGTGTTCCTTATTTTGATTAGTTCATCTGTATATCTGTTTCATTAGGTTTTAGAAACATTTTTTTTCATTCGAAAAGTGAAACACCATGACATAAGTGTTGCTTATCGGACTTTATTTCATTAAATATTTCATCCTATATATGTATGTTTGTAAACCATTGAAACTTATGTTATTCAAACACAAATGACAGAACTATGAACTGTCAAATTTGTGGAAAAATCAATTGTTTGATTTTCAAAACTGTCAATTTTAGAGCCCAGAACTTTCTTATACACCTTAGTCAACGAAATTTTGGAAAATGAACTAATTCATATTACTGCGAACAATTCTGCCATGTAGAAATATATTTTGATTAAAAAATTTGCAATGTAAATCAGGGCTAACTCCGCTAATGGATCGAAAAAAATAAACAATTGAAATGAAAATGAAATCAAATCACGCTCAGGGGTCTATGATTTTGATTGAGTGGGTCATCATTCAATTAAGATGAAGAAATTCAAAGAATTTTTAATGACATTCAGTTAACGCGTTTGCTGGATTCTTTTTATAGTATGCAAACTTTTTTGAGTTCACGTATTCATAATAAAGTGAATTTTGAAAGTTCAAAAATATTGATAGTGGGATAACTAGAAGCTCCCACTGTCATACAATTGCAATGTTTTGTTCACATTCACATTTTATTAAATATACTAGGTGTATCCAAATGTTCATAATACATTCATTGGAGATGGCCACAATGTCAGCTATCTAACGCACTTTCACTTTTCGATCGTCTAACACGATAGAATGGCCTTGTTCGGCCGGCTTGGAAGTCGTCATCATACATGCTTATACGACCAACTTTAAATTTATTAAATCAATATCTGATGGTTCTTATTGAAATTGCAGGATTCCCATAAAAAGCGTAAAACTTTTCTTGGATTTTCTAATAAGTTTCTCCATCTAAAAATAGGAATCTAATATCACCGGTCGTTATTGAATTTTTCCATATTTGATAAAAAGCAAAAGTAATTCACTTGAATGGCTGCCAAAATTAAACTAATTGACGGATCGATATGAAACTTTAGACGTGTTCATAGGATAGAGGTACGATGTTGATTACGAAATCGAGAACTTATTGATATACCTAGTACAATAATTTTGAGATCTTCCATTCTTTTTCTTCGCATGTTAGAAACTTCATCGTATCTTCTAGTTTTGGGCATGTTTCCGTTTCGTTTTCTTCTTGATTTGAATAATTTAATATTATGAGTACTTTTATTTCTGACTCCCCAAGCCAGTGAGTGATCTTCTGTAGTTTCGTATGTCTTCGTTCTTTTTTCTTCTTTTGGACTATCAAATTTCAAATGACTTGAATATTAAAATAAGTAGTATTGCTACTGTTTGCTGCCACTTCAAATTTGGTGTCTTGAAAAATGTTGGTCTTAAAATCAATTTGAAGAAATATTATCCCATCTTTGGAAATTCAATGAAATATTTTATGTTGATGGATTATTTTGAGGATGTTGTTGGTTTTGCTTCTTCGTGCTTTTTTGTTTTAGTTATTCGAGGGGCAATTACCAAATGAATATGGTGAACTCTTAATTAGGTATTAAAAAAAATTTTAATATGGTTTTTTCTTTCTAAAAAAAAACCAATAGAAATTTCATTTCGAAATAGTAAATATTGCTTTATTAAGCGTTATTATATTAATTCGAAGATGTAAATTAAAAATTATATAGAATTAAATCTTCACATTTTATCTTCTTAGTAAATAAATTTGGGGATTTTAATTAATTTTTGCTGAAGACTTTCGATACGAATTCCATGAAATTTGTTTATTTTTAGATCATTATAGTGTCGAGGCTTAATTAGATGATGAAAAAAGATGAAAATATAAATTTCACACGTACAGGGTATCTCTAAATGTTTCGCATTTAAAATATATTGTACTATTTAGTTGATGGTTGTTTATGCTGATTTCTTCAACTTTCTTAAACGGAAACATGTCTATAACTTAACCACCCTAGCCCACTTCTGGTTACGGGCCTGATTTATATACAAGAACTTTTTTATGTAATTTATGCATTTTGTATCTGTTTCTTGAAATTTTGTCAAAATTTAATGCTTTTAATAAATATTCCGAAAAACCGTAGGATACCGAATCGAATGCAATATACCGCGCAGCTATGAGAATCTATAAAAATATTTTGGGATAAATCTGAAATGGTTATATTTATACATCATTGAAATCGAATTTAAATGCATGTCGACGTAGATCGAGTCATAATAATCATATTTGAACTCGTAATTCAAGGTTTAGATCTGAAAAACTCTGCCTAAGCAGAAATAAAGTTAAACTTATTTAATCAAAGAAAAAATAGGTTTAAGTCGCATAACCCTGTGTCTCTTTTACTTTCCCTATAAACGAATGTTTAGAGGAAAGTACTATAATCGTGCGAAAACATAACTTGTTCTAGAAAGGCTAGGAAAATGTCTCCCCTCGATGGGGAGTTGTGGGGGACTAAAATAGGAAAACTTCAATAATTCACTCAATAATGGGCGGATTTTCTTAAAACTTGGTATGTACATTCTGGATAGGCCAACTGAAAAGATAGAATGCGTCTCCACTTGATGGGGTTGAGGGAGCCAAAGTAGAAAACAATAATTTGGTCAATGTAGTCACATTTTCATGAAACTTGGAATGTACATTTAGAATAGGCGAACTGGAATGAATATTTTATGACATTACCGGGAAAGTTCCATAGTGGTCAGGCCGATATAGAGAAAATGTAAATTCACTCCTATGGTTTGCTTTGCTCATTTTATGAATTAAAATTTTCTTCTTGGGTGCTTCATAAGAATATTATTTCAATTTATTATTTCCAATTTTATTGGTTGTCTAAAATCTATAAAAAAAATTCTACTGGTTTTTTTTCTCCATATAAACCAATTATTTTTAAAGTGCTTAAATTGTTATTTTTATGCTTTTCTAATGTTTATTTTTATGAAGCTATAAAAAGGGATTTTATTGAAATTTTCATTAATTTATAGTTCGCAAATAAAACTCATATTTTAAAACAATAATAAAATGAATCTTTCACGTCTTATTTAAGAAAAACAAAAAAATATGAAGACCAATGGAGAATTGTTTTCCTTCTTCTCTACTAAAAATATCATGCAAGAAATATGTTTCAAATAAAAATGAGAAACAATCAAACTTTCTTATACATAATTATTTAAGTTTAATTTACTTGTGGAAAAGAAACAAAACATTGTTACTATCTACATATAAAAAAACATATGTGTTCTGCTAATGTTCCTCATTTTAAAACTAACGTTGGCTTGATTAAAAGGGGTTTTCCGCGGTCATCCATATAAAAGTTGAGTTTTTGTAACGAGAGAACTGTGATATATACAAGTATGTGGGTCAAATCGAAAAACAAATGTGTCAATTATATATATAAAAGGCTAGTCCTTCCTTCTGTCCGTCCTATTTTGTCCGGAAAGAAACGGCGTTGACCAAAAAAAAAAAAAAAATACTTTTTGATATGTTGTAGAGAATTACTTGAAACGTGGAGAAAATTTGTTTCCGGGGAGGTTGGGGGTCGGAGGAGTTACAAAAGGGGGGCTTGAAAGCTTATTTCGGAAAACCTCATTTATTATCTGAAATATACATCGGACATGATTCTGACCTGAGGCTATCTGATTAAGATTCTTATGCCGGACATTCTCACGTACACGGCAAAGTTCCATTTCCCACCGCTTTAGCGCTGGAGGCAATACAAATTTACGAACTTTTTATATAGAGGTCACACGCAATTACAATGTTCAGCAAAGTTGTGGAGCATTTCATGGCGACTATTTCTTTCGAAGACCATATAGTTCTATCTCTCACCACTTTGGCGCTGGAGTCATTAAAATTTTGGAACTTCGTAGTTAGAGGTCACACGCGATTACGATGTTCAGCAAAGTTATGGTGGTTTTCATGCGGATTATTTCTGTCGCAGACGATATAGTTTCAGCTCTCACCGCTTTGGCGCTGAAGTCAATATAAATTTTTCAAGTTCGTATTTAGAGGCCACACAAGATTGCAATGTTCAGCAAAGTTGTGGAGGTTTTCATGGGGACTATTTATTTCGAAGAGCATATAGTTCTATCTCTTACCGCTTTGGCGCTGGTGTCAATAGAAACTTTTGAACTTTTTATATACAGGTCACAAGCGATTACAATGTTCAGCAAAGTTTCGGAGGTTTTCATGGGTATTTTTTCTGTCGAAGGTAAAATAGTTCTATCTCTCACCACTTTGGCGCTGCGGTTGTTTAGGCCCCTACTCTATAGAGGTTTTTGCTTTAGTAATATGTGTTTGACGGGAGCTACTTTACCAACCGGGAAATGGGATCAATTTAATGTCTTCACTCGGGGTGTTGCTGGGCAAATATCGACTTAAGACATGAAATATATCGCCAGAGGTGCTACGAGAACGCGGTAAAAGATCCATTATGTTGCGAATTAATACGCTTCGCTTGAATATATTTTGTTAATTTACGGTGATTTGTAAACTGAAGTTTTAGGGGGCCGTCTTAGGACGGGTTACCACCTAGTTGTTAAATAGTTCTTTTTCCCTCTCGTTCTTATTTTTGGTGAAACCGGTAATTTCTCCCTTTTTCTCAATATTTCTTCCTTCACCCACATCAGTTTGTTGGATATTTCTCTTTCTCTCTTGTTTTATTTCTCCGTCTTTCATGTCGGTTTTTCGTTACTAACCCTAATTTTTAAAGTTTCACTTCCAGAATTATGAAGTTCTTTAACTTTTTATATTTTTAATGAAATAGAAATAGTAAAAAAGAAGATATTATGGAAAAACTCTAAACTTACGATATTTAGCCCAAAGTTCGTTTAGCGTTTTCAGTTTAAATTGCATATAAATCTGATCTTGGTCTACAAAAAATTCGATTAAGTCCTCAAACACAGACCCCTACACAGATATCCTTACAAAAATAATCAATTTAGATTCCTTGAACTTCATAGCATAATTTTACGGTTCGAACGGATTGTCAATTTTCTTTCCCCGATTACAATTATTCAACAGATTTGTATAAGAAAGTAATTAATTCTATCACGATCAAAAACATGTTTTGTTTATGAAGCCTTAAAAAATTGTATAATGCATTTTTGGGCCCACCATATTCAATTCTGATTCTAATTCTAAAAGAGTGTGAATAAACTCATTTAAATGTGGTTTTATTTAAATTCGTTGGAAATTTTGATAGAAGTTTCACGGTAATTGACATAACCACTTACTATGACGAAAAAGGTGAAATGATTATACCTTAATTTGTTTTTATGCTATTTCGGGAAATTGTTTATAAAAAGTGAATTTGTTTAGATAACGTAAATAAAGTAAAATCCATTCAAAATTGTATCTTCTTCTTATTGATGATAAGTTTATACAATTGTCGGTGGTAAAAAGGTAACTTAAACATTTGTGTTTAAAGAAAATCTGAATGACACAGATGGCACTATAGCCTATGTTTACCCGTGGCCTGTAATCTTGATATTGATATGGGAACAAAAATTTAAATGTGGTTAAATTGTTAATCGGGTAATTATAATTATTTAATTTCTAGCATATTGATGAAGAACAGATGAAAAACTTCAGAAATATGGTGTTTTAAATACGTAACTTTGGTGAAATGAAAGCTATTTTATAAATACGACTAAAGATATATTTTGACAAAAGTAATGCACGGACTCAAAATAAAGTTCCGGGATTTCTCAAATATATCTGCAAATAGAGTCGTCATTTCTGGATGATAGCGTTATCGGCTGACAAGACTCTTTGTTTATTAGTCAAAATCTAAGAAACGCCTAATTCTTTGACGGCGTAATGTCAAGTGGTTATTATTGAACGGATTTGAGCTCCATAAGCTAGCATTCGTTCAATCTTTTCGTCTTTTCTTATGCTTGGCTCTGCTTATTGTAATTTTGGTTTTACTGGTGATTTTTTTTTGAAGTTTTAAAACATTAGAACTCGCCAGAATTTGTCAACTTCAAGTATTTCTATACTCGTCAATAAGATACAAGATACCCCGTAAACGATTATGCATCAAGTCCCAATTTTTAACTTTAATTTCGTGTTTATTACAGTTTTAATCAAACATTTCCTTTGAAGAAGTAACAACTAGAATTTTTCTAATACATAATTCTCTAATTTCTTTGATAAAAAAGAAAATACAAAAATGTTGTAATTCTTAACAAAAAAAGAAATGCGTTTTATTACTTTGTAAAAGGAATTCATTAATAATTTTACAACCATTAATTTTCATGTACGCCTAAAATACCAGGCCCCTTTGGCAAATGGAGAAACAATAAAAAAACAAAATAAATAAATTATAACTAAAATTTTTATGATTAATAAATTTTTTAATTGCCATCCTCCTCTATTAATCCCAAATTATAGCTACACGCAATTTTCCACTTTATTTTAATAAAATATGTTGTAAAGTTTAGTTAACATTTTTAACGTGTAACTTTGGGGGCCTATAGAAGAAAGTAACAATTGGATATGCGCATGTGATTTTTAGATTAGTCCAGCTACACAAAGTCTATCAGCACATTAACATTGTCACGAATTTCAATATCAATTTCGTTAAAAATATCAAAAAATTTAAAAAAATAAAAGAACATTGTAAAATACACTATTTTTGGGTTTGAATCAACTATTTTCATCGAATAATGATATCGTAAGTACAATGGCCTCTCATGCTAACACATAGTCAAAGAATAGTTGCTCATAGCAGGTTTAATAGTAACCAAATAGATTTTAGCGACGTGCATAGTCAATTTATCACGTCCTTTTTGTTTGTTGATCATGTTGCAGAAATGATTTTACCTATAAAATAGTTAAATCAGTACAAGGTTGGTTTTAGCTAAAAAAATCTAGTTAATTTATTTTCATATAGTATTGTCCCAGTCGAATTGTCCGAGTCGAATTGTCCCAATCGAATTGTCCAGTTAAATTGTGCCTAATAGAATTGCTCTAGAATCATTTCAATCGGATGACGAAGTTATCTCAAACTGAAAACAATTTCCTATTTCTGTTTAAGAACTAATTGCACCCAATTTTGTCAAGATCAGTCGACAGGATCCTGAACCAACAAACAAGTTAGCAAATTTTCAACCATTATTATTATGAATCAAATTCTTGCTCAATTCAAATATATATTGTATATACAAGTACACACTAAAGTTTAACGAAGTAAAAGTTGACTTCTTGATCTTAGAATTCATGAACATGTGCAAAATTGATAAAAACAAAAATTTTTTCGTTTGATATCGCCAAAAAAGATATCTTCTAATTCCAATAAAACTTCTTTATTACTAAATTTGATTAAGAATAATTTTATAGTTCACTGAAAATATTATCGTTAGACTATTTTTTAATCTATACATCAAAAATAACCAAAACAATTTGATTAACTCTTCCGAAATTAAAAAAAAAACATACAGTAACTAAAAATCGGCCTACAGCCGATTTTTTGATGACCTATGGCAGAAACGGAAAAGAAAAACAGTCAAAATCAATATTTCTTCTTTATAACTTTGTTTGCTCATTTCAAAAGTTCCTTGCAGGTAACCTAAAGTCTAGTAGCATAAATCTAATCTGCAAATTTTATTCAAATCGGTGTACTAGTTTTTAAAGTACATGAAAAAAACTTTATGAACAGTCTTATTTTCTCCTAGGATTATTTCTTTCTCCACTATCCTTGGACCGATTTTAGTAAAATTTAACATAGTATCGTCTCTTTATGTAGTTAACCAATATAATTAATTTAAACAAAATTACTTTACAAATTTTTTAATTAAATCCGTAAAACCATATGAAAAAACGACAAAACTTTCTGGTCACCCTGGTTTTTCTTAACAACTTCAGTCCCAACTCACATTCTAAATTTCAATAAAATCGAATAATGAGTTTTTGAGTTATTTTGTGCACGGACGGACGGACGGACGGACGGACGGACGGGCGGGCATATATAAATCGATATAACTTTTGATTCTCTACACAGCCATACCCTTGAAACCTCTCTCCCATGATTATTTCAACGTGTTACAAATGGAGTGACAAAACCAATATGCCCTCTGATAGTATCTACCATAGGGCATGAAAATATAGTAGTATATTTTATTAAATTTGGTTACATCAACAATTGTTAGTAATTTCCGCGGAAAATATGCCTTATCGTTTCGAGAGTCGTCGTTTTTTGTTTTTGCTCCAAATTTATTTATATCATTTAAAATTGTATATAAACAAACTTTACAGCCTGTTTCAAAATCACTGCACCGGGGAATGGTTAGAGCAAAATAATGGGTAGGCCATAATAGTCCAAAAGAGAGGTATGCAAATTTGAATTTGTTTTATTTTTCATCTTGAAATTTACCTAGGTACAAATCTTTTTTAAGACAGAAAGAAGACTTTTTTGATGGGTCTGAGATCGGTATACTGTATTCAATTGGGATCGAATATTATGGTATAATAAATTTGTAAACTCTTCTATTTCTTGGTATTGAATTCTATCACGTTTTTCAGAACAAGAAAATTTTTACAAGAGATTCAAATCACGCAGTTTTTAAAGAGAAGAAAAAAACTGAATTTGTAGCCTACCAAGATCTTAATCTTTCTAAAAAGTATGTGGCTCAAGTAACCAGGTACCGAAAAACATATAACTTTTAAGAATTTCTATCTGGGAATTTTACAAAACATTTTCGGATATAATGGTACAAGTTTCTTTAATTTACCCTAACTAATAAGATGCGTGCGCATTTCTAGAATATTAATTATCAGAATGTGTAGAAAAAAAGGTCATATTTTATAATACGTGAGTCACAGTTTTAATCAAATTACTTATCATATGTTTTTCTTTGTTGTCTTATTAGTTGGTTACCTTTAAATTTATAGCTTTATATTCTCAAAAATCTAACAACTTCGGAATATTTGATATTAAAAATTGACTTAATCTTATTCACAAAACTGAATAAAATCAATTTATTATTGCGCAAAATCTCTACTAAAGAGGAGAATTTCATTAATCTACGCCGTGATTTCATTTGATTTTATTTTAAGTAATTGAAGTTCACTAGAAATTCAAAGATGAGTCAGAATTACGGAAGTTCTGAAGAACATCAAATAAAATCGAAATGATGTAAGATTAAAGAAAACGAATCGTTCTTATTCGATATTGTACTCTTATACAGGGTGGATTTTTGATTCTACACATTGCATGGCAACAAGTCCCTCTAGCGAATTTTATTTGTAATGTTATTGTAATCGGGTTATTCTATCGACGAAATTTTTGGAACTGGCATTGATGACAGTGTATATATAGGGAATGCATAAAAGAAGTAATTGATCTGGTGTAGCGCAGCGATCATGCATTAAGTCACTGGTAATAAAATAAAAATATAAAAAAAGTTTAGAAAAAGCACTTATAAATAAATAACAAATGTTGATAGTTGTGGTTGGGTCGGGGAATGTACACCAGACCCGAAATTATCAGAATTTTATGTGAATGTCGAAGCGTGGGTTACATCGTTTTATTTCGGATATGTTTTCAAGTTTGACAGCAGTTCATTATTGGTTGCTTTTAGATGATAGTGAATGGGGAATTTCAGCATCTGGTGAAGCTGGTTTCAACCGTGTATCACCAATATGTGATGGAGTCACGTACCACTTTGTTGCTGTAACACATTACTATTGTAAACTATTGTAACTATGGAAACAGGCAAGATAAAAGCTAGGAAAACTATTCCATGCTCTAAACAAGAGATGAAGGAATTTATGGTATATAGACAGACAATAGCTAATTTTAAGAAGCATGGGATCAGTAAGAGACATTGTAATTCTTGTTAAATCTTAATATTGAATATTGATATTCTCTTTAATTTGTTATTCTAAACCTGACCCTTTACTATTTAATATATACATCCAATAATTTTGTTAAAATGTTTTCAAATTAAAAATTCAATTCAAAATTAAAGGTCAGACTATTAAAAACCCCGTAAAAACTTAAATTATTGGCTTGTTAAAGTTCAAGTTCGTGTCATCCAAATGGGAATATTTTTCAATTGATTTTTCCTATTTATCAAAGTAATTTGTTTACAACTTTTGAAAATTGTATTATACTATAAACGACCATTTGTAAATTAGATTGTGAAACAAATTTGGTAGTTTATAGCTTCCCCATATATAATAGTTAAATATAGGTCAACCATGTATGTGTATTAGCAATATAATATAAGTCAGCCGCTCCTGTACGTAATATTTTTTGTTGATAGTTAGTCTAAGTTATTAAAGTATATTAAACTAGCGTTGAGCATAGAAATATACAATACTTAATGAGTTTGTAAAGGATGCATGGGAATGTGCTTGGGCATATTTATTACAATTACATTGGTAGAAATCCCAGGACATGCATGTTTTTAGATCATAATAATTATACTAAATTTGTCCTCATTTTTATCATTTTCCCTAAAAAGGGAACAACGTTAGAATGAGATCTTTGGTTGTTTAACAAATTATGAATTTATATAAAAGTCGACATTTGTAGGAATAAATAATGAAATCAGAAGGTGTGTTTTTTCACCTACTATAATTGTTTCGGGACATAACAAAATTTCACATTGGTGGTGTAAGAATTTTGTTCCATTCTTTTATTTTAATGGTGACCATATAGGTGGATCTGTTTTATGTTTTTTAATACATGCTAAAATGCTGTACATTTTTATTTTCTTAATTTTTATCTCCAAACTATTAGGTGTATCAAAAAGTTCTCGGCCTAATATTGAAAGTCTGTATGCTAATATTTGTTTTCCAGTATTATCTCTTGTAAGCTCGTTGCTCTTAGTCAAACTTTTATCCATTCTGGACAATACGGTTTTTCTAACTCATGAAAACAGGCAGTTTTATGACTTCTAAGTTCATTGCAAGTCTCCTATTCCCGAGCCATTTATTCAAGTTTCGAAACAAGGGATAAATCTAATCTACCCGCTTATTCTGACATTGTGATAGTTTTGCTGTCATCAATATTTATGATAATAATATTCAGACTGAAATTATGACTGCTGCGAAAATTCTTATTCTAGCGAACGGGTCATAATTATGTTTAAAATATGAATTTATAACAGTTTAAACTGTTATAATTCGAGAGAGTTGTCATGGTTATTTGAAAAAATACCCTCGAAAGTGTTTGTATAGGTTTGAAATTTTTCTATAGGTATAAAATTTTTTATGTGTTTACAAAAATTATTTAATTTATTTAATATTTATCAATTAAATCACTCAGAGAACCCATAAAAAATTTCGTTCTGATGTAAAGTATTTTCGGTCAGAACTTATGATATTTTTTTATGATAGTTATTAGTTATGACGGGGTCAGAATACCAAATAGTCTTTAAGAAAAAGTTATGACAATGACTTCATGTTATGACAGTTAGAACTTGTTATGACTGCGTTCAGAATAGAGGGGCTAGTCACTTTTTGTGTGCACTAGATCTTGATAACGGCTTACCAAATTTTGCTCCAATTTAGTATAAAGATAGATTAAACTGATTCAATGTTGACCAGAAAGTCTCTTAGGCGAAATTTGAATGGTTTGGAATACCAGATATTTTTGTATGACTTTTAAATACAGTTTTGTTCGTTCATTGTCAATTTAAAATTATTGGAAAATAAAAAAATTCCATTATTTTAAAAATATGTGTCACAAGTTTTTTTCTATCTTAATTTGTGTTTGTTTCCTCAAAAAGAAAAAAAAAACTTGAAGAACAGGTCTTTAAAAATTCATTTCATTTCCAAAAACGCTGAAATTTATATGCAAACTTTTTTTTTCATGTTAAAAATTTGCATTAAGTTCAAAAATATATTCCCAACATGAACAACATTTTGGCTATGATGGCCAAAGTCAGTCAATCACCTTTTCTTTGCATTTGTGTAAGTCTAATAAAAATTTTAATTGATTTAATTCAATAAAATTTTATACTTTCAAAGTTGAACGATTTCGTTCTATATTGTATAATTGAAATTGAAATTTTCCAAGTTCGACTAATAAATAGTTTTCTATTTTTAAAAATAAACACAATTAAACAGAAGTTTCATTCAACTCAAATGAACATCCAAAATGTTCAATATGAAATCTCAGAGGAAGTGACAATGTATAGTACAGGAGGAAATTTCTAGCGTTTGTATTGTGCACAAAATAATTCGTCGTTTCAAAAGAGTCACACTTCATCACGTGTACAACAATGAAGAGGCTTTTTTTTTATAGATGGTTAGTTTATTCTGTACAAGTTTAGATATTGTTCACCTCTTTTTAAAATATACCACAATAATAGGGTATCTAATGGGAAGCTTATATCATTCGAGACGATCATTAGTTATTAATAAAAAGGGTTAAAATAGCATCGAAACAAAAGTCAATTGAAAAATTTTTGATGAAATTGAATTCATATTTATTTAATTAAGTATGAAAATGTGTAACAATTTCCTCAGTCAATTGTAATCACACTCAAGCCAAGATAAAAGTGTATGCACTCTACTCCACTTAGTTCATTCCATAGACTTTATTTCATCTTGGCTCGAGTGCGATTGAATTTGTTTTTGCTTTAAATTTGATTCGAGTAGGATTAGATAGAAATATAAAATCAGCTACTTTTATATTTGGTTGCTCGGAAAGTTCGTGCCTATTTTCAGAAGATGATGTTGGAATATTCCACTTCAGATTAACGCTTATTCAGATCTTTACAAAATTCTCCTACTGACATGAACTTCAACTCTTTGAACAACCTTAAAAACAACGTTGAGTAATTTTTTGTTGAGAAACCTGAGAAATCCTGGGAGGATGGAATCTTTAAGTTACATGCAACATGGAGAAAGATTATGGAACAAAACGGTGAATTTAATTACTTTAACAAATAAATTCGCCCTAAAAATCAGCACAAAGTTTCCCAACAGTACCTGTATCACCATTATTCAACTATTGAACTATAATGGTTAGGTTACAGAGTCAGGAAAGTTGCCATTGTAATGACACTAGTTTGTTGGGTTTTCAAATAGAAGTTCAATTTCAAGTCAATTTGTTATTACAGCATTTTCTGGGAATTTGAGTTCTTATAGTAATTTTGAATGGAACCTTTAACTTGACAACGATTTAATTGGCTTTCTTTATGTTTTCCAATCGAATGGTATTGTATTTGGCTTACTTTCTTGAATCGTTTTAAACTTATGTTTAAGCGTTTCATACTTTTAAATCTATTAAGATTGTATAGTGTAAATGTACTAAATTGCAGCAAGTTACTAAATTGCAGCCAAAAAAGCGCATGTGAATGATGAAATCTTATTTCAATCGATTGGACAATAAAGTCTTGATATTCAAACCTAATTGTTAGCAGGCTAAGAATATATCATGACTATTTTAAAGATTGTTTTTCACTAAACTTGCTGCTATTTGCATTCATCGGTTGCAATTTGGCACATTTACCCTATATTTCAAATACCCTATTAGAAATTTAATATTTAATATTTCTCTTCATTTTAAATCGATTCATACCGAATTTCGCCTTAATTTCTTACATTTCTGCCGGCACTGAATAATTTATAAATTTAATAATTTATATTAATAGAACTTTAATTGAAGTCAATCAATCTTTATATTATTAGTTATGTCTAGTAATTTGAGAAACTTTTCTCCTCGTGCCAAACATAAAATGCCTTCTGAAATAAATAACAAATTGTGGTTAACCGCGGACGGGAGATCCTCCATAGAAGAGTTTTTATGATCCGAAATTAGATTTTAACGAATGGCAATAAGTTAACGAAGTAATCAAGTGAAAAAGAATATGTCTTAAATTTCAACGTCACGTCCTAAGCATCTGGAATTTTATAATACAGAAGTCTTGTACATTCGTGGCTAACATTAAACCACATTATTTACATCATATGCACGCGTTAGAAGCTTCATTTTCAATCGTTATTTCCTTGGAGCAGATTCAATTATAAGAAAAAAGAAAAGTGAAATTATGGGGACACACCTACGCATGGTATTCATGATATATTATTGGAAAAATCAATTTTTAAAAAAAATTTAAGAAAGAATTGATTTTGGCACATCAATTTTCCAATTGAAGAAAAATATAAAATAGAAAAAAAAATTATATTCTGCAACCGAAAAAGGGCAGCAATAAATTACATAAATTGTGGAACTCGAAAAAAGGGGAGCCAATATAAAGTATTGCAGAAACACTTTATTGCGGATCTTTTTATCGTCTAACAAAAGTGACTTTTATGTCGACTATTTTTGTCGTTTAATTTTTTTTTTTTAAAACGAATGAAATTTCTAACTAAACCAGACAATCGATTCGATTGTGAATTTTATTTCATTTATTTTGCCATTTGAAAAAGGGTCACGCGACCTACATAAAAGAAGCCACCATTCCAGGCCAGTTTTTATATGAAATGCAAATTTTATAGAAACAAATTTGTTTCAACTTTACTTTTTATTCCTAAGATGCAATATACTGGGTGATTCAAACATTTCCAATATATTGTCTGAAACTAGTTTATTGAGTTTTTATTTAAAATAAGTTTTAATGTGTAGGCGAAGAAAAATAAATACATGTAGAACCGAGACTTGGATTTGAACCAGGGTCTCATCAGTTTCTAGAAACGAGATCTCAACCGACTAGACCATTCTACATTGTAGTTATTAATCTATTCAGTTTGCCTTTTCTAAACATTATTCAAACAATACAACTGTTATTCGAAATATAACAATTATTCTATATAACCTTTCAAATGTCAATGCCAATTACTTGTATTAACTAATATTTTACTAATATAAATGAGAAATCAATCTAAAGAATTTCGGAAATATGAAAAAACAAATTGCAAAATCTTATTCAGTTTAAGTCGGTTCTAATATTTTCTAATAAGACTTGTGCTTAAAATCTTACATGGATACACAATATTTAGTTTCTGCTTATTTTTATCAGTAAAAGCTGAATGGACTAAATAGTAAATATATAAGAGTTTTGCGGTTTTCTCGAAAGGATGTTATATGGATTTGGGCAATTCTGAAATTTAAAGTCTTGTTTGTGCTATTAAATTATTGTAATCTAAGTTATCAAACCTATGCCATTACGTAGGACACAAAGATTCTTAATAGCTGTAATTGAGAAGGATGAATACATTTTATTCCCTCACTCTTATCGTGGTGTAGACCATTGCTCCCAAGCCAAATGATAGAATGCAACACAAGAATGTTGGACAAAGAAATATCCTAATATTTTCGATAACAATTTTAAAAACCTGCCTGAATCTAACGCTAATTACCAAAGTTACGACGTAGATCGTCGTTTTTGATCATTTTTAAGTTAAGCGTGAACAATGTTCATATGATCGTATTAATCCTTATATGACATTCACCTATATTGAGGTTGCCTTACTGAAAAGGAATTGTTAGGAATTGTAGGAATTGTAGGTCTCACATTGATCAGTCATGACTGCTAGTGTTTGATAGAAAGCTGATTGCTTACGAAAATTTTGAATAATTCTTGAGTTTGACTTTCACACTGTCAGTTGCTCAAAAGCTGATGGAGAACTGATCAATGTGAGTCCTACTTTACAGACCGATTTTTGTAATTTTTGCCATGATTTTTCGTCCTCATCTATTTTAATTATAAATTCTAAATGTGAAAATCAATACTGATGGAAGACTGTTTTGAATTTGTACTTATTTTATATACCAACATTAACACAAACCTCATTAATTTAGAATAAAATCAATTAAAGATAAGTGTGTTTCAGGACGTGCTTTATTTCTGAATAGTTATTATCCTCTCTTGAGTATCACTTTAATCGATTAAAAGTAGATAACGCATAACATGCGTTTCCTTTTACATAAAAGTGCCCGACCTAATGGGGGAAAAATAAACTTCTCAAGATAAATTCATTTTGTTAGATAAAAACGAAAAACCTGGATAAATACATAAATTGAATACGCTTTCCGACAGCACCCCGTACACACTCAAACAAGTTTGTAATTATTTTTTATATGTATAATACTTACCTACGAATTCGTAAACATTATCTGGAACAAACTTTTAAATGTGCAAACATTACTTTTTTATAGTTCCAACCCTACTAATGCATCCCCATGCCTTTTACTCGTTTAATATTATTACGAAAGTACTCGTAGAATAGCGAAAATCTAACCGGATTTTCCAACCCTCAAAAATACCGGAAAATATGAAGAACCAAAAAATATATACGAAATGATAACATTTATATAGATTTAGGATTCTGAAGTTGCCACATAAAAGTCTACAAATACTATTATAGAAAAATTTTAAATACCGGGTGTAACAAAATACAAGTAAGCGTGAACAATTTTTAAACAATTTTTAATTTTCCTCAAAATTTTCCATTTTACAAAGTTTTAATTAAATAATTTATGAAATATAGATTCGGAATTTTTTGGTTTAATTAGAAAAAACTTGAAACACCTTGTATTTTATTTATACATTTATTACAACTGGAAAATCTCTTAACTCTGAGGTATTGTGAATTTGTTGTGAGCATGCCATGTTGAGCAAAGCAAGCCCTTCATGTCGCTGACCTCAGTGCTTAATTAGCATTTCACTATACGTACTGTAATAGTAGTGACAGGCTACTCTACGCGCATTGCCCTCAGCAGAATATAAATATTTAGAAAAGGATGACTAGATTTAATAGGGAGCATTCACCCCTTAGATTCTTGATAGTAGTCGTGTGGGTGTATTATATTTATTCCTATATTTATAAAAGAGGATACAGAAATATTGTGTGTATCACGTTTTACATAGAAAAGATACGGATTTTATCGACCCATAAAAGTGATGTGGTGGATTTTAAGGCTCACATCATCATTTCATTTGATTCTCCCATCATCCTGAAGTGTATCCTTTTTCTTTGTTATTATTTGTTTGATATAATTTTGATACTATGATGATACTATGTGTTATTATGTTGGTACAATTCATATTCTATGCTATGTTGTCATTCTTACGAAAAAAAAAGAGCACGTGGTCGTTTATAGTTGCCAAATTTCATAAATTGTAAGAAGTTTTCGCGTATAGAAAATCTATACTAGAGAAATAGAGTCAATCAAGGTCAGGAATTTCAGGCGTTTTCTCCGCCGCAAAGGGATATTAAAATGTCGGTTTTTTTTCTTTGGAGAGAGGATGTGGATCATTTTAAGGGATTTCCCACGTTCTTTTATAACTTTCTTAAATAATATATATCGCATGACAAATTCGTATAATATTTTTTTGTTTGATTCTAACACCATAAGTTAATATGTCCTGCCATATAAGAACGGTTAATATGTAATAACATAATGAATGTTTTACCAGAAAAATATGTAAGTATATTCGTTTTACCCTAGTTTTTTTTTTGATGTCTTTACTTATATTACTCCAAGTTACGAGTAAGTTATAATTAAGTCCTTCAAAACTATAATACTGGAAGAAGGCCACCTAAATTTAGTATTGAATTTTATATACTAAATATACCTCCTTAAATGGAACAATATGCAATAAGTTCAAGTAAGACTGTATACGCTTAATTCAAGACATCGTAAATTGAAATTCTGTAATATGGATAAATCTATTGAAATCATGATTTTATGTAATTTTTATAGAAATTATATTATATCAATAGAACAATGTTTTCGTAGAGTTATTGTGGGCGTGCGATGTTTGGGTAATGTTTTGTCAATATTTTTCTATGGAAAAGAAATTTTCACGTTAAGAACGTTTTTTTTTTAGGTACTTTTTTGATTAACTAATCTTGTTGCACGATTTTCGTTGCGTGATGAAATTGTTTTTTTTTTTTTTGGGAAAGTTTTAAATTCAAGAATTACCTTTAATAGTTTTAATAGTTTAATTCAATATTATTGAATGATAAAATGAAAACATGAAAATCATAGAATAAGTAATTATATTAAAAACTTAATCGATTGTAATTGTTTTCGTGACAAAAAAAGTGTGATTTTTAAACACTCTAATTTTAATCAATCAAGAATTTTTAACAGCGCTGGGTCAAGAGATTTTGTCTACTGAAACATTTGTGAAGCAATTTTGTTTAAATAAATTTTGTTGGTTAACTAAAAGACGATACCATCTAAAATTTCAGTAACATCCCTCCAAGGATAGTGGAGAAAGAAATAATCCTAGGAGAAAATAAGACTGTACATAGAGTTTTTGATGTACTTTTAAAACCCGATACATCGATTTGAATAAAATTTCCAGATTTATGTTATTAGGTTCTAGGTTACCTGCGAATTAGAGAAAATTTTGAACAGAGGAAACAAAATTATGAAGAAAAAACCTTTAAATTTTGTCCCATTTCTGCTGTAGGGCATGACATCAAAAAATCGGCTATAGGCCGGTTTCCAGTTACTATATGTTTTCATTAAGAAAATCATATAATTTTTATATTAATAGTTTTTGTTTTATCAAAAATAATACTAAAATAAAAAAAACATAGAACGTAAAATAAATAGGCAAAGTTTTTATGCAACGGTTATGTATAACGTTCAAATGATAAGACCGATCCAAGTGAAACTCGGTTTCCATAGTAGTTTCCAGGGATTATAGTCCTGAGATCAGTTTATGGGACCCAGGAAAGAGTTAATGAACTTTTGAGCTATGCCATTTTTGAAATATTTTATTGTTTTATACGTCCACATCAGAAAACGCCTTCGTAATTGAAAATTACGTTATTTCAATTTAACGGAAGCCTTCACAATTCCGAACTGGAACGTTGTTTTTGAAAATCAAGGCTCTGTATCAGATTAAATAGTTTTTCATAATTTTTTTGATAATATACCGGGTCCGGGAATTGAAGTGTCCGGGTTTAAAAACGCTGTAATTTTTTGTTCATTGGTTTATTAAAATTATTAAAATTTATCCGTGAATTACGATGTTTGACTTTCCAATCAAATGAAGCGCCACAATTGAATTTCGTTTAAGGTCTATTGTACAAAAAATAAGAACGCGTCTTTTCACCAACAAATGATTTTTAGTACTGACAAACAATATGTCAAGCAACATTCATGTCAAATTTTAGTATTGCAAGATGTGCGGTTTACATTTGACAGCGATTTGAATTAGACGGATACTTCAATGGCCGCGTAACGGTATAGTCAATCTCAAGGATTTATTTGATTAAATCATTAGTCTATTTAACTGAAACTTTTTTGCCGCCCCTTAAAGATACAAAACAAAGTTTGGCGGAATCGGCTCATCTTTAAAGCCGCACCTGACTTTTTATATTTTATATGGATCAAAATAATTTAATAAGATCTCAAAGTTTTAGTTTTGTACACTTTTGTAGAATTATGAGCTTTAAAAACATGTAAATCTTTCAACTTTTAATTTGCGGGGTAGTGATATCCTTTAGCACTTTATATCTGTGCTGGGAGAATATGACTAGATGGCTTGCAATACGATAAATATCATTTCATAAAGTCTTTTAAAATTTGTTAGTTTTCTTTATCATCACATCAAAAGTTCTATGAAAAAATGAAAAATTTTTTTTATACCAGCATTTTGCCTGTTTATTATAATTTCCGGAATTTTTAGAAAATTTATAAATATTGATAATTTCTAAGAAATTTTATTCAATTCTAAATTTATTAACTAAAAAAAAAATGCAACGACCGGCATTTTTCGTTCAACAAAAGAATAATAAAAATAGACAACAGTACCAGTAGAGAGACCCGTTCACGTTCATTTATCGCGAAAGTAAAAAAATCCCATGTTTTCTTCGAAATTCTAAGCATACTTGGTGTACCAAAAAGATCTCGGTACATAATAAAATAATGTATGCTTTGTATTTGAAATATACTTTATGTTTGGGTACTTACCACACGACTACACACGACTTATTTCAAGACATATTTTCAGTCGGACTGAAAAAAAGTCTTGTGGAGACTCTAATACTGAAAATGACTGAAAATATGTCTTGAAATAAGTCCAACGGAGTCGTCGGGTATTTCTTCTAATACTATTTGTCTAATCCTTCAAAATAGGTATTTATATCGTGCATGACTTCCGAATTCTATGGAAATCTCTTACCCCCGAGCCACTTCTTCAAGTTTGGAAACATGTATTAGTCACAGGGGATAAATCTGAAGAAGGTGGAGTATATTTAACTAATTTATGGTGCCATTCATGCAATTTTGCAAGTTTACACGTATTCATATACTCGTAGTACCATATTAAACGAAAAAATGGCGACATCTATACATACGGGCCAACAACTTTTTATTCACCTAGTATTTCTAAAAGAGTTTCTTCTTTTTGCAAATTCTATTTTGTGGAATATTGTTTGTTTCTTCTTTTTTTCGTAGTATATAATGATTCCGGAAATTGTTGTTTTGGTCATTTAACAATGTCAGGAACTTCCATTCATTTATAATAGTTCATTGCACAAACATCTAAATAGTGTCCAAATATATGTTGTCCTCTATAAACGACTCGCGCACGCTAATTCCAAAATGAAATTTAAATCTTAGAAGAATAACATAAATTATAAAAGAAAATAAAAAACGGAAGTGACGTCGCCGCGTTCATTCTGAAATATATACAACACGCTTTATAAATAACTCTTTTTGAATTGAATCGATTTTACAAATGTTTAAACGTTTCCATATTAACTTCCATGCGGATGAATCGTTTATTCAGACATAAAATAAGCGAAAACTCAAATGCACTTATGAGTTTCATAGAAGACAGGAATATTAAACGCGAATAATAAAAAATAGGGTGATTACAAAACTTATTATTTATTAAAATTTAATATTACATTGTATTAGCAGTAGGCTTGTTAAAATACCTGGATGTTGTACCCCCAGGTAATCGGTTTAAATTTGAGTAAATATCCGGGTAAATGCCGATATTCGTTTTGTTTTTTGTTTGAAAATTATTTATAAAAGAACACAAATTTAAAGTTTATTTGGCAAGTCATGTTTCCATCTTTGCAAGATAATATTTAGCCACAAATATTGCACTGAGATTGATCTACAGGGTCTGGCAATTGAAATGTGAAGTGTGAATTTAAAAACGCTGTAATTTTTTTGTTTATTGGTCTGTTTTATTAAAATGTATGGAAATGATAATTCATAATTTAATTTTGCAATTCGTTGATTGGTATGTAGCCACTTTTTGCCTTAACCACTAGCTTCAATCTCTTTTTAAACGATGCACACGATGCTCGAACGATGTCTTGGCTTAAACGGTTCCATTCTAATCTCTTGATTTTTTAGAAATGATTCTGATTTTTGTTAAATTAAAAACCAAAATAAAATAAATAAAAAAATTTAACAAAATTCGCGTATCCGCTATCCGAATCATCAATTCTATTATTCCAGTATCCTCCTAAGTACCTATATGGTCTGAATTTCACTTAAATTATTTGGCAGGTTATTGAGCTATCTCAGAAAAATAAAAGTAAAGTAAAGCAAAATTGTACTTTGGTTTTTGCCTATAGCATCGGTCCTGTTTTTGAGTTATTTGACAGATAAACGTGCAAAAATCGAATCAATTTTTGATACTTTAACTTTTTCAGTATTTTTACTCAACCTACATCCAAAATTAATATACTTTCAGTTTTCTATATTTTAGGAGAATAATAAAATTACTTCTTAAAAATGAGCTTCCTTCAAAATCAGTGTGTCAAAAATAAAAGTCTAAAATTATGTTCACCCTGTATTAATAATTTTTTTAAATATGTATTTCCTTTGAATTGCTATAACACTTTCTTTATGTCCAAAAAAAAAAAATATGAAATTCAAAAATAGCTAAAACATATGTGTTAAAATTGATGGTTCAATAATTTCCACTTCCATAGTCAGTCAGTCAATGGCATTCTGTATTACCCTGTTTTGGTACCGGTTTTTGGGGAGAGAGTTTGGACTCATATCCAATTATGAATAGAAGTCACGATTTTATTTTTATTTTTAATTATTATCAGCTGGTGTAATTAATTTGCGGTCTAACTGATCGCCGATTATATTATATATGCTACTGGGGGACAAAAATTGAATGAGTTTCAATTAAGTCATATTGCAGTTGTAACGATTGTGGGTGCATTGCATTAGACGCCATGTGGTGTGAATATCTATTGGTAACTGGAATTAATTAGACGCGAATATAAAAATGTCCATATGTCTTTTAACTGAAACCATTTAATCAAATGGATCCACTTAAGAAAAATAATTCTTAAAGATTTCTTCTGGCTTTGTTTACATACCAAAATTATGTGACTCTTCGACTTTACGACTTAGTAAATGAAGAGTTAATAGCAACGAATTGATTAAAAACAATATTGAAATAGCTTGACGTATAGACAACTTTATTTTTGGATCTTTTATGAGCAAAAATCGGCTTGTACCAAAAAAAAAAAAATACTTAAGTCAACTATTTGTATGGTAGGTACTACCATAAGTCTATTTCACATCGAAATAATCATCGTAGAAAGGTTTCAAGGGTATGGTTTTGTAGAGAATCAATATTTAATCGATTTAAGCATGTTCGTCCGTCCGTCCGTGTATAAGATAACTCAAAAACACATTATCTGATTTTGTTGAAATTTAGGATGTGAGTTGATTATTCTTTAACTGGATTTGGTATTGCATTTCAGCAAAATCGATCCAGGAGGAGCGAAGTTATTAAGAAAAAGCAGGGTGACCAGAAAGTTCTGTCGTTTTTTATATGTTTTTCGAATTTTATTAGAAAATTTGTAACGTAATTTTCTTTAAATTAATTATATAGGTTAACTACATAAATAGACGATATCATATTAGATTTCAGTTAAATCTGTGCAAGGATAGTAGAGAAAGAAATAATCCCAGAAGAAAATAATCCGGCTCATAAAGTTTTTTTTGATGTCCTTTAAAAACTAATACACCGATTTGAGTAAAATTTGCAGATTAGATCTATGCTGTTAGGGGCTAGGTTACCTGGAAAAGAGAGTTATGAAGATAAAACCTTGAAATATTTTTAGTTTTGACAGTTTTTCCGTCTCATTTCTGCCATAGGTCATCGGCTATATGCCGATTTTCATCTACTATATGCTTTATTTACTTTTTAGCTAATATACTATATATCTGTAAATAATTTTCAGCCCACTACGAATTTATTGTTTTATCTAGTTTTACATAGTTATATTGTTTTTAGGATATTTTACGTTTTTCGTAGTAAAATCAAGTTTAAACTTAATTAAATCAACTATTTTTCTAAATTAATTTTTAGTTAATTATAGTTGTAAATTTTACAGTATAATTCCATAATTTTACCCGGGGCAAGGTTAGATTCTGGGGTCTTTCAAGTCAACTATCAATAGTCTTAATTAATGGAATCGGAAAAACGAGGTCTTATCTTTAGTTGTGTAGACGTTGACGAATTAATTTGTATTTAGATAAAATAAAAAAAGTTTAATCCAATTTTTATTTTATATACCAAATATACTCTATTTTGCAAATTTTTAGGTAGGTAGTAAATAATACCATGTACCTAATTATTTCTCTTCTATTTAGTATTTTAAAAACAACTTTTAATGAATTAAATTTTAATATATACAAAGTTACTGCTTCTCGGTTATACTGTAATAGGCTGAAAGAATTTAATAACTGAAAAAGGTATGAAATTTACCACCATCGCTGCGACTCGAACTCCAAGAGAACTGCATAATCAGCAATAAATAAAACCCCAAGTTTATCAAAGATACTAACTCTATTAGTTGAGTTTTGTCGCCACTATTTCAATGCAAATTAATAGGACTTTATCACACGATGATAGTTAGATAAAAAAACTAATGGAATTTCATAGTAAATTCAACTTTCTGGTGGAAAACTTATTACTAATTTTGTATTTCAAACGAAATAGTTGCGAAATAGTTACATTTACTAAATTTTTTTTCGGGTCTTTTTTGATGTTCTCATCATACCCATACCAATCAACAAAACTTAGTTTTCAATTTGAAATGCAATGAAAATGTAGGAACGATATTAATTAATAATTTTTTTAGACACGTTCTTCCATTATGCGGTGCTAACATAGTTCATGGTTTTCTGGTTTCTGTTTGTTTTATTTTTCTATCACCAGCACAGTATGACGACAAAAACTTTGCTAGTAATACCAAAAAAAGTAAAATACATTTAGTTCTCATCCTGTCAACATATCGCTACTGATTTAATCATAATTAAAATCATCAAAATATGATGGGATTTGCACATTTCACCTGGGAATTTCATGACAAAAGAAACCAAACTCTGAAACGTGAAAATGGGTTATTTCTTCACATAAAAGTTTTTAACCTTTTTTTGTGGTGATTTTCAAAATTTTGTTGTGATCATGATCTTAAAAATTGTATCCCAACTTAAGAATACGACAGAAACATGATTATAGCAACAAAAAAAAAGAAAAAAAAATAACATGTGAAACGAAGAAAGTCCAGCTGGTGTACATCTGTCGTTGTTGGCCAATCAAAATCAAACGATCGCGTTTTAAGATTTTCAGGAGGACTTAATGGAGCCTCTGATCGAAGTATTTTTTTTTTATTATATTTTTTTTTTTTCGAAAACGTTTTTTCTTATTTATTAAGAATCGTTCCAGATATTTTGATCGTGGAAAAAATCTGCAAAATATTCGTTACAAAATCTGAATGAATAAGTATTTATGATTTTTTGGGATACGAAAATGTATCGTAACGCACTTAAATTGTTATATGTGTATTTTTGATAGTTGTTTTTTATTTCGCGCATATGAAAGCCATATGTATAATAGGGCCTTGAAGTTTCTGTTATTTGCAGTGTAGGTAAGAAACTTCTTTTTATATACATATGAAGTTTAGTTTGTCTTAAAATAAAGTAATTTTTATAATCTGATCAGGTTTTAGAAGTTTTAACTTAAATCGACTGAAAAGCTTTCAGATTTATCGAAAAATTATATCGACTTATGCATGTCCGTCCGTCCATGTACAAGATAACTCAAAAAATGTTTTCCGATTTTGATAAAATTGAAATTTTAAGTTCGTTATTCATTAATTCGATTTAGTATTGCATTTCAGCAAAATCGGCAGAGGAGAAGCGAAGTTATAAAGCAAAAGCCATGGTGTCCAGAAAGTTTTGTCGTTTTTTTTAAAATGATTTTTCGGTTCTAATTGGAAAGTTTGTACATCAATTTTATTTTAATTATTTCCATGTATTTACTACATAAATTGGCGATATTGTCCTAAATTTGAATAAAATTGGTGCAATAGTAATATGTGAAGAATTAGTCGTAGTAGAAAATAAACCTGTTCATAAAGTTATTTGGATGTACAGTATTGTGCGAATTAATGTGAACACAGTCAAATTTTTAGTATTTTTATATTGGTAGCGCTGTTTTATGTCGGAATGTTCAAATTTTCCGTTATTTTTATTCGTTTATTTTTGGTCTGAGTTAGTTACATAAATACAAGCAAGTTTAGTAGTGACTTCGACAAAATTAGACAAATAGTTTGATTAATTGTAAATATCGGAGTTTCTGTAGTTTTCGTCGTTATCATTTTACAAGGGAAATCAGCCCTAGAAAGCGCGAAAAGATAGGGACACTTAATAAATATACACCCATGTCACAAAGGAAGAAAACAGAAGTTTTTTGGTGCTGTAGAAAAAATCATAAAACAGAAAAGAATGACAGGCTCCGTTGAAGTAAGTAGAGTGGGTGAAAATAGAAAACAAGCGATAGAGATCTAAGCTTTTTGCTCAGATCGAATAAATGGAACCCACGAAAGGCAAGTTTCAAACTTTAAAGAGACCTAGAAGAGCTGGTGTTAAAATATGCGATTCTACAGTGCGCCAGCGATTGCTGGAAAATGGAAGACGAGTCATTAGAACTCAAAAGAAGCAGTTACTCACTGAGGCTATGATGAAAAAAAGATAATTTTGGGCAATAATATATAAGGACTAGACAGCAGAGGACTGGAAAAAAGTTTTCTTCTCGGGCGAGACCCAATTTTTGGTTCAGGAAAACCGATCAGAAAAGCCATACAGAAAAACTCGCTCCATCTCATATTAATCAAACAGTAAAACATTCTATACAAAATATCTTTTGGGGCTGATTTTCATATATTGGACCTGGTACACTTGTGCCGGTAGAGGGTATGATGATTAGTATTAAATATAAAGAGGTTTTAGACCGAAAATTGGCGTCAGAGCAAGAAAAAGTGGATCCGAACGACAGTGCTATTTTTCAGCAAGATTCAGCGCCATGCCATAAATCAAAGTTTTTGCGAAATTCTTCCGCGAAAACCAGGTTACATGTTTGGATTGGCCAAGAAACTCACCAGATTTAAACCCAATAGAGAATTTGTGGCCAATTTGCAAAGGACGAATTAGGAAAATGGGCTGTACGACTAGGAAACTGATGATATGAAGAGTAATTTACATACGTTTTCACGAAGAGGAAATTAAACATATTTCCCAAAATCTTATCGATTCTATGCCACAGCGAGTGCAAGACATTATTAATTCCAAGGACGGACATATCTTGTACTAAAACTCAAAAAAAAAAAAATTGTTTTTATAGCCATTTTTTGTTTTTAAGCTTAATAAATGATTTTTAAAAAAATAAATTCTGTGTTCACAATAATTCGCACAATACTGTACTTTAAAACCTAATATACCGATTTGAATAAAATTTGCAGAATACATTCATGCTATTAAGGCCTATGCTACCTGCGAATTAAAGCAAATTTGCAAAATTTAAACCAAAGTTATGCAGGAAAGTAAAATAGTATTAGTTGCGGTCGTTTTTCTGTCACCAAAAAATCTGCTATAGGCCGATTTTCAGTTGGTATATGTTTATTTATACACTGAGAGTAAGAATTTATTGAATTTACAATTTTCATATACCTAATCAATAATTTGGAGCTTTTCTTGTAATATTCATTAACTGATTTATTGTGTGCTGACACTTTCAATAATTTCTAATTATAATAATATAGTAATCCCATTCGGGTTGGTAACTTAATAACAGAGAATTCTTTCAGTAAAAATTACAACTATATACGTACTTAGTTTAAATATTTTCAAAAATTGTTTTTAAATTTGTTTCTAAAAATATAATAAAACAACATCCTATAACGTGGTAGATTGATTTTTGAAAACATCGTAGTGTACGATATACATGCAGGTTCGTGAACATATTCTACATTCCTACGTGTGCTGAACACTAAACGTTGCCATGTTTTTTAAAGTCAATTGTAGCTTATCCAGAAGTATAATGAAAGCATCCTGCTGTACGTAGGTGTACTCTAAAAAGAAATATCTAGATTTTACTTAAATTTAATAGAAAATACTAAATTCGAATTAAATTAATCAATATAATTTTGAATCATCGCGTGCCAACGTATCTAGTACTTTGAAACTATTGCCCTTTGTTTTTCTCGATTAGGATAAAAATTAAAATAAATGCTTCTAACCTAGACAAGCCATATGGACACCGTGTTGTTCAATGCTGTTGTTGTAAGTAAAATTGAAGAAGAATACATTAAAATTGCTTTAATATAAAAGAAGGAAAAATGGATCTAAAATGAAGAAGAATCTGCTGAGTACAGTCGTTGGATATTTTCAATATTAGCAAAAAGTATACAATAAAGAGAGTTTCCAACTTGAATTCTGATTTGGGTACGTCTGCACACGCAATCTCATTAATAGTATTTGTTAAAAAGACTCTGTGTGATATAAAAATGGATGTTTTTACAGTCTTTTTTCCAAATGCGCTTTACAGCGCTGCAATCGTCTATGTTAATCCATGCCAGCAATCTTCATTCAATGTTGACGGTTACTTAAGGATTTCGTGATTCAAACAGTTTGACCTTTCACTGTAGTTTAATTGAAATTTTAAGTTTTCGTTTGATAAATAAATCGATTAAATCATTATCAAATCCAACCAAGATATATATTAACTCTTAACCGAAAAAATATTTTAAGTAAACTTTATTTTTTATCTGGTTCCACTCACTGCAACAGCTGCAATTTAAATGCTTGCATTTATGGATGTTTTAAAGCAGGGTGCAATTATTATTGGCATCTACTTAAAAATTCCAGTTTTTTTGTCGCCATCGAATGATTCGATTAAAAAAAAAAATTTGTCGTTATTTTGTTGGGACAGAAATATTAGATCTTAATTTGTCGTTATGCTCGTCTTCTAACAACTTCTAATTTTTCGTAATCTTATTCATGACACATGAAAGTTTGAATTATGATGATTCAGATTCTTGTTTATTTATTTATGCCTCTAAAAGCAAGATGTTGTTGAATTTGCAAAAAGAAAAAAAATATAAGGCCGCATAAAACATCGTTTCTTGATTGATGATTGATTAATTTAAATGCCAACAAGATGTCGTAATGAAATAGAACATCATTTTCTCTTATGAACACAGATTTGAAATTATTAATCTTAATATTACATTACACAGTTAAAAAGAAAATTGCTACTAAGGGAATAGTTATAGGACCATCATTAGAATGGAGGAAATAATTTTGGACAATTCGAAAATTGGGAAATTAACATATTTTAAAGAATATTTCCTAAAAAAAAATAATATAAAACATGAGAAATAGTTTAACAAATAGTTTTCCGATAAAAAATCTTATGCATATCACGTATTTTGTTCTTTATACATACACTCGACTTTTTTTTACACAGTAGATACGTTCCTCAGAAAATCGTGTAAAAAAGGACGCGTAAAATAAGATAACTTTCCTTTTAGTAAAATGGGGGAGACGTTCCATGCCCGAAAACCGTGTAAGATGAAATAAAGAACTACTCTTCTTAAGGTCAGAAATGATCAAATATAATTGATGGCACTATGTATGACTGATAATACGAAGAATTGATTAAATATTGTGAGCTAATAAACTTAAACCATTTAATGATGCAATATTTTATGTAAATAGCACACAAAATGGGTAGGTATTTTTGAAAGGTTTTATTGAAAGTTTTTCGTCCACTTTTAACCTCAAAGTAGGGAATTAGTATTACATTTCTCTGACATTCATATAACCACCTTTCATTCAAAATCAGAAAAAACGTTTGGTTTTCACTTGTTCTACAATTTTCTTCATTCTAATGATCATCCTATAACTCAGGCCTAAGAGTAGGCAATTGTTTGGCTACTATAACATTAGTACTTGTAAAATATCAGCAATGCAAACATTTTAGATGAAATGTGTTAATTACCTGGTGATTCCAAAGACTAGTGCATTAACACAAGGCCATCTTTAAGAATTTGATTTCATACAAGTATTTCCATATTAAATTATATTTATGTGTAATCAAGTTGTAAACTAGCGACAGAACTGAATTAATTCAATAGCTTTAGTAATAAAAGTCGGTTACCAGGTATTTAACTCATTCGTTGTCAACCACGGGTATACGTGGTTGACAAAATGTTATGCATTCGCTAGCACAAATGCACTCGTTGTATTTTAAATGTCTCCTAATATAAACCATTTGGAATTTGCAATAAGAGCTTGTAAAATATTACAACCAAGTGTAGTAAAATCGCGATATTTTATAAACTGTGTATATTATATATATTTTCTGATTTTCAATTTGTCTTTTCAGTTAATGCTGCCGCAAATCCAGATGCCGATCAAAAAGGACCAGTTTTTCTTAAAGAACCAATAAATCGAATTGATTTCTCAAATTCTACCGGTGCTGAAGTTGAATGTCGTGCTAGCGGAAATCCACCACCAGAAATTATTTGGATACGTAGTGATGGTACCGCTGTTGGTGATGTTCCTGGTTTACGTCAAGTTTCAACAAATGGAAATTTAGTATTTCCACCATTCCGTGCCGAAGATTATCGCCAGGAAGTTCATGCTCAAGTTTATTCTTGTTTAGCTAGAAATCAATTTGGCAGTATCATCTCACGAGACGTTAATGTTCGAGCAGGTGAGTTTTTATCGTTCTAGAGAGAGTCGGTTTTTGAATAATCAATGCCATGATGTAGTTGTGGAAATGCATCAAAAATAAAATGGTATTGATTTTCAAGTACATTTTATGCAAAATTTGTTTTGTTTTTATCCCTTTTGCAGCTGGCAGTTTCTTTTTTTAAGGGGGGTCTCAAAATAGGGAATATATAGGCTTTGATTTCATTGTGCTGGATTTGTAAGTCTGTTGTTTATGCGCACAAGTGAACAATTACAAAGGTTTTTTTTTGGTTGTAGGAAAATTTGAAATTTTGATCAATATTTTGAATACGGGTGCGCTGAACCCGGTGGACGACCATATCTGATTTCACAAAGGAGTGAAGTCTAATTAAAATGAATCATTGAAATTGATATTTTCGTTTTTAAATATGAACAATCCAAATACATTTTTAATATTCTGGCTGTAGCAGAATTTCAGTTAGTCTACTTACGCGGGGAATGCTTTGAACATAAGAAAAAGTGATATTTTTTCGCTTATCAACAATTTTACATAATTGTAGATAATGGGATGCACAGGGTCCGTCGACATTCGAATCTAAACCGGATGCAAGCGAAAATCATATAATTTATTTAATATAAAAATTACTTTAATAGATCACTTGGTGATCACAACATGGTCTCATTGAGAAGATATCACATGAACTTAGAACACTTCAAATAAAGTAATTGAAGACTTCCAACAACAAAAAACAACAACGATGACCTTTAGCAGCATTGTAATTCTTAACGAAATTTTTATTTGCAACTTTTATTAGATAAAAAAATAAATGGAATTTTATATTTTTGCATTTGCTAAAAGCTTCAAGTTTTAAGATCATGTTGTAAAAATTTCACATCAGTATCTTGAGAGATCTCTGAGTGAAGCAATCTGGAATACTTCGAATTTTAAAAGACTACATTTTCTTAGAAAATCAAATGAATTTTTATATGTTTACACTTCTTAAAAGCTCCAAATTTCGAGAATTTTTTTTATAAAACTAACATCTGTTGGATTGAAGAAGTTATAGAATTCTAAGCGAAGTAAGTCCGAGAACCATATTGCAATTTCAAACATATTTTTCTCTTCGGTGGACATCTTATCTCGGAAACCGTTTAATAGATCATTTTCAAATTTTCACAAAATACGGTAAAATGTATTTAAAGATCGTTGACGCTCTTACTTCCTTTTTAAATCGATATTTATTTTTAAATAATTATGGAAAAATTAAGACTTCGCAAGAAAATTTCATTTTTGTGCCTCGGTTCAGGTCAAAATTCGAATTTTTTTCAGTAAATATTGTATAAGTTTGTCCTACCCTTAAGTTAGATCTACACCTATTTACTGTTCGACACACTATTCATTTCCACCTTGGAATGATCCATTTTTTATTGATCGTAATTATAACATTTTTCTACGTATATAGTTGTTGCCCAATATTATGAAGCCGATGTCAATAAGGAGCATGTAATTCGTGGTAATTCAGCTGTAATAAAATGTCTTATTCCATCATTTGTAGCGGATTTTGTTGAAGTCGTTTCATGGCATACCGATCAAGATGAAAATTATTTTCCTGGAACAGAATATGGTTCGTTGATAAATTAAAAGGAAATGTTGGAATATAGGGGTTCTTGTGCATCAGTTTTTTTTTTTTTTTTTCTTCTTTAAATTTCCCAAATTATCCTACAATTAATTATCCCAATTTTTTTTTTTTTTAGTTCTTAAATATGATTTATAAATATTTTATTTTCTTGTCATATCTGCATTTTCCAAAACGAATCTATTTAGTTGTCGCTCAATATTATGAAGTGGATTTCCATAAGGCATTCGTAATTCGTGGTAATTCAGTAATCTTAAAATGTGATATTCCATCATTTGTGGCCGATTATGTTCAAGTGATTTCATGGCATACTGATCAAGATGAAAATTTCTTTCCATCAGACAATTATGGTTGGTTTTAAATATTGTATTTACTATGGGTGGCCATTTTTCTTTTTTGAATATCCTTTTTTCCTTAAATTATCCTCGATTTCGTTTTTTTTTTTGAATGCTAGAAATTTTTATTTGATGTCTTCTTTTTTTTTAAATTAATATTTTTTTTAGTTGTTGCACAATTTTATGATACCGACGTTAATAAAGCATACGTTATTCGTGGTAATGCAGCTGTTTTAAAATGTGAAATCCCATCATTTGTTGCTGATTTTGTACATATTGTATCATGGCATACAGATAACGAGGAAAATTTCTTTCCAGGAACTGAATATGGTTTGTTTTTAATCTATGCAAGAAGAAAAGGAGTGTACACCGTTGAAGGGGGATATGTTTATTCTGTAAATAAAGTTCCTGTTCCTATTTTCCTTTCATTTTGCCTTAAAATATTCAATTTTTTTTTCAAATTCAGTATAAAAATGGAAATTTCAAGTAAACTAAAGTATATATTCGCGTCAGTTTACAATAAAATGTAACTATATAACTATGGATTCAGCAATATGAATCAAATTGGTTTTAAATCCCCACAGAAAGGATACAATGTGGGTAATTGTTAAAATTTTCAAAAATAAAGGAATGCTTTGAAAGCTTCCCAACTAAAATTGCAGTTGAAGTGACAAACATTTTATTAGAAATGCCTCGAAACAATTCTAATGTCAAAAAAGCATTAAGTTTGTCATATGTTTTTGTACCAATGTGTCCCGTATGACACCACATCATCTGGAGTGGACATTTTTACGAAGGCATTTGAAGCTACGAGTACCTTCAATTAAAAGAAGATTTTTGTGTCAATTTGAAATATAACCGAAATGTTTTATTTGCCACTTCTTCTGGAACAGAAAAGTATTTTGAAATTCAAAACATGAAAAGTGTTGTTATTGTTTTCAATGATCAATTTTTATATTGCCCCAAAACCAATGGTAGATGAGAAATGTCTAACATGTCGCTGCATTGGTAGTGAAAATAGAAGATATACTACTCTGTGGGTGAGACTGTTTTAGGAGTTTTAAAAAAGGACAATTAATAACGTTTCACTGGGTTTTTTGGTCTTCAACGCGAAATGGAGTTACTTTGTGCAAAATACAAAAATAGATTAGTATAGAATTTCAATATTTAAAATTCAGGTCATTTGATCGATTGTATGGGGGCGTTTGGAAACTAAGGAAAGGAGTTTAAATTCTTTTATTGTTCTATAAGATTAGTAGGAAGAATAGAAAATTTAGTAATTTATCATTTGTTTAGTTCCAATAACAAAATCTGGATGTTAGGAGGTATTTACGGTTGACAAACATAATTTCGACTGATCCAATCTGTAAGATGACTCAAATTGTGCATTCTTCCTTGATCAAATCGCCGGAAACACATACATAATTTGATATAACAATGTTATTATGTGTCTCTGGCAAGTATAATTATATATTCTTCGTCATTAAAATCTAAGCCGGGATCCTGTCACCGTTCTAAACAAATTACGACATTAAATTTTCAACGTTCTCAAATGAACACTATCCAGATACGATCTGTACACAATATTTTAAGAATAAAATATCTTCACTAATTATAAGAGAATCAAACATATTTTTTTTTCTTCAATTATAAATGCTTTATAATAATAATAAATTTATGACTGAGTAATAATTCAAGTGAAAAAAGCGTTTGTTTTTTTCGGGCTGCGCCCATCAATTAGAATCCATTCATAGTTTTTTTTCTGCTTTTATATTTAATTGCAGGCTGTTTTTCACTAAAAAAGAAAAATTAATTTTTTTTATTGTGTAGTTCAATGCCTTTGGCACTCCTCTCTGAAATAATTTCATGTCAACTTCTTTTGTATAAATTTCCCGCAGAAAAAAAAACCATACAACTTTTGTTTTTCCTTTGAGACAATTATTTTTTTTTTCCAAATTTTTCTCATGGGCCATCATTAAAAAATGGTCATCAACAAGAAAACAACAACGACAAACTTGTTGAATTCAAAAAACATGACCATGAACTTCGGGCTCCGCGCACCCACTACAAAATTTTTAATACAAAAAAAGGAAAATGAACTTTTTCATGTAATTAATGATTTACCATTTGTTGGTCTTCTTAAATTCTTAATTTCGCAATTATCTTGGAAGTGGTCATGTCTTCATTTTCCTGTTCAAAATGAGACTCAAAATTTTGAGGATTTTTTTTGAAAAATTATTGCAGTTTGATTCTAGATGAGAATTCTATTCGAATTCATGGAATTTCGTGACAGGATTTTAATTTTGAGACAATAATATCAAAGTTTGTCTCATATAAGCATTTATTTGTTTCACGGTCCATGGGACGCCTAGTACACAGTGCGGAATCAAAAGCTCATTGAGACTTAATTTCTAACTATTTACTTTATGGTTGCCAACAATGTCATTTCTGTTTGACGACAATTCTCCAGTCTCTAGTTTTGTTGGTAATTCTCCAGGAATATGAAAAATATCGCATTATCATTCCATTGAAAATGGATGGGGCTGTATTTTGTGATGAAGAGACACATAGTTCCTCATCTGCTGGTTAAATGCTGGCAAACTTAATACTTACCATAGACAAGTTTAGTTTTTTAAGGGATGTATAACCTGAACATACATTTTGGAAATTGACTATTTTGTTGGATGTTTTTAACAAAATTACATGGTTTCTGTACAGTTTTCTTCGATGTAGAACCTGCTCCTTTAAATCTTAACATAAAGGTATATGAGAGTGTTTCGAATTTCCTAATTAATATCTTGAGTAAATGGTACTGAATTATTGCGATTAATACGAAAATAGAAGCATAATTAACTACTTCGTTTCTGAGTTTGGAACGTTTCGCAATCTTTTTGTTTTCTGGGTTTTAACGAGCTCCCTGACGATTTTTTTTGCATCTTATTTTTCAATGATGTAAGAAATTCTAATCATAACACAAAACGACGAATACTATATGATAGAGCCGGGAATTAAAAACTTGGGTAAAAGAAAGATTTGAATTTTTCTGTTCTTTGTACTTCGAAAAAAGGTAGAACAAACAAAAAAGTTTGCAAGTCATAAGTTTCATTCGAGAAACGAAAACGACATAAGCGAATAAGCTCTGCCGCATCCTGTATTTACTTATATGCAAACTTCATTAAAAACTATGGAAATTTCGAATATACAAATTAGGTGTTTGTTGCCACTTCGATTTGATGTTAATTATTTTTGTTTTTTTTTTATTTCTTATTTTAATCGTCAAATTTTATTCAAATTTGACTCACAGTTGTTCAACAGTTTTATGAATCCGAAGTGAATAATGAATACGTAATTCGAGGAAATGCTGCAGTTTTGAAATGTTCAATACCATCATTTGTTGCGGATTTTGTTCAAGTAGTATCTTGGCAAGACGAGACTGGAGATCTTTATGCTTCAATCGATAGTCCAAGTGGAAATGGTACAGAGTGTTGATGAAGATGTTTTTCTATGTGTTAAAATATGATTTCCTTATTTTCTTTCCAAATCCAATTAATTTTAATTTTATTTCTAAGCAATTTATTAGCTTCCTTATTTTATTAATATTTTTTTTTTGTATAGTTGTAAATCAATATTACGAAGCTGAAGTTGTCTCAGAATATGTTATAAAAGGTAATACCGCCGTTCTAAAATGTAATATTCCAAGTTTTGTTGCCGATTTCGTTAAAGTCGAAGCTTGGGTTGGAAGTGATGGTTCCGAATTTTTACCAACATCAAAATTTGGTACATTTTCAAAATTTAAATTTAAATTTTTAAAATTAGTCAAGCTTATAAATTGGGTTTGTTTTACTGTTGTTCTAGGAGGGATAGAAAACTGAATATGTTCTTATCTTGTGATTTTGAAATATCCTTTTCCTTTTTATGATTATTATTAATGATTGCTTTTTTTTCTCATTAATTAAATTTATGTTTTTGTTTTCGAATTTATCAGTTGTTAATCAATATTACGGAGCTGATATTTTAATGGAATATGTTATAAAAGGGAATTCAGCTGTTTTAAAATGTTCAATTCCATCATTTGTTGCGGATTTTGTACGTGTTGAATCTTGGATCGATGAAGAAGGGAATGTATTGAAACATTCTGATAATTATGGTTCGAATATAACGAATAATTCATGTTTTTTTTTTACTATTAGTATGGGAAATATTTGTTATAGAAAATATCCTTGAGTTTCCTTTTCATCCCGTTTTTATAATAATTTCTTGTTTTAGTTACAATTTTATTTTTGCTTTCAAAATGCCTTACGTGATAGTTTGTTGATTTTAATAAGACAAGAAGTGCCTGTGCCCATATAACTGCCTTTTCACCGCTACTCAGGGAGGATTTTCGATACTTTTTTTTAAGTTATTCGAATGAAATTCGTTAATTAAGAAATTTTGCACACTTTTTCCAATTATACTTTTCGGATAATTATTTTTATTTATTTCAAAAAACGAACGAAATACAATATTCCAATATGAAATAAACGGAATCGTGATTTGGATATATGCTTTCTACGATTTTATACTCCATCTGTTATCCAAAAGATTGTTAAAGGAAAATATAAGCAGGGTATTAGTGTATTATTTTATATTCGAACCCTAACTCAGAAGAAATATTCACATCAACTCTAATTTAATATAGATGTTCATATTGGATGCACTTCCTGTATATGATTTTGGAGAAATTTAGGAAAAATGTGTGAGGTGAATCCGGTTCATCGTATGCTACTCTAAAAAGAAAGGTGGCTGAGCTTGAACATGACTGTACGAGCATCCAAAATGAAAACTACTCTAGTCGTCCAAAAGCTATTCCTACCACCCTGAAAATAATGAAAAAAATCCACGATATTTTTTTTGAAAGACGGAAGATTTGCTCCTGCACCCATCCTATTCTCCGAATATGGTTGCTTTCGAGTTCTATCTATTTCCTAAGATACAAAATTTTTTTTTTGGTGGAAAGATATTTTCAACAAATAAAGCAATTCAGTCTGTTGTGAAAATTGCTTTTATGATTAAATAAAATCCTTGCAGCATAACAGGACGAATTATGTTCAATATTTAGAAGACTATGTTGATAAATGAAAATAATTTTAAACCGCGCTCGTATTTTAGATCTCCCAAAATTTGTTACTTGAACATAATAGCCTCTAGGAGTCACTTCACGGCATACGATTTTCTTTTATTTAAAATATAGTTTTTTTAAACGTGATTATTATTATTATGTATTTATTTTTCATTTAAAGTCGTTAATCAATTTTATGAGGCCGAAATTATGACAGAATATGTTATAAAAGGAAATGCTGCTGTTTTAAAATGTTCAATTCCATCATTTGTTGCGGATTTTGTACGTGTCGAATCTTGGATTGATGAAAACGGAGACGTTTTAACATATTCAGATAAATATGGTCTGAATTGAATTCGATTATATATAATTATAAATTAGAAATTTTAACTATTTCTACGTATACATGGAGAGTTCGGAACCAGATTGAAACTGCGTTAAAATGCATGTAGGAGTATACTCTTTGGTCGAGTCGAAATTGGGTTGACTGAATTCATTACATTTTGGTGGTTGCGTTACGGTTTTCATTTGTTTACATTTGGACTCAATTGGGATTTCATATATTAACACTCGGTATCCCATATACGCGGGTCAAAATTTCGTCCCAAACTTGACTCCTTCATTTTTCAATTCTCCATGTTCACGTCGTATTATATAGTAATAATATAAATGTCAATTTGAATGAAAAATGTTGTATAAGTGCACGGATTCTTTGGTGGAAAGGTCTTGCTGAGTATAGCAGTGTAAATTGATTTGGACCAGTTGAATTTTCTGCGTTTAAATCGAGTTTCACTGGATTTTCTGTGGAAGATCAATATTCTTCCATATTGCTTACAACATTTTTTTTTTCTAGATTGAAAGGGTTACTTATTGCATCCATTTCCAAAATATTTATTCCTTCCAAAAAAAATGTCCAATTTTACTTTTTATAATTTCTAATTGCCGTCATTTTTTGCCAAATATCTTAAATTTTTAGTTGTTTCACAATTTTATATAACTGAAGCTGAAAATGAGTACGTTATTAAAGGAAATTCAGCGGTTATGAAATGTAAAATTCCATCATTTGTTGCCGATTTTGTGTATATCGAAGCTTGGGTTGACGAAGATGGAAAAGAATTATGGCGTAATGATACAACGAATAAATTTGGTTAGGCAATTGAATAATTCCTAATAGAACGCTTTATTATGTAATTTGTTTATTTTTTTTGTGGGCTATATATTGGTGAAGGATTTTGATAATATACCCTTTTCAAAATCCTTAATTCTCATGGTTTTTTTCCCAATATTTTCATTATTTTCTTAATTATTAAAACATATACCAAACATTATTTCTTAATTATTTACTTTTATTTATTTCTTATATTGAATTCCGTCATCTTAATTAGTCGTCATTCAATCTTACGAAGCTGAAGCTGATAATGAATATGTTATTCGTGGAAATTCTGTCGTTATGAAATGTGAAATTCCATCATATGTTGCCGATTTTGTTTTTGTTGATTTATGGATGGATTCTGATGGTGGAACATATTATCCAAATAATGAACAAGAAATTGGTATATTTGTTAGGATATACCTAGTTTTTTTTTGCTATCAATATACTTGAATATATAAATTGCATGAAGTCCTTTTCCATGATGATATAATTTTTATTATTATTTTCTTCATAATAAATACAACAAATTCTCGATATAAGCGATATATCTCTTTAAAGTTGGACCTTTGTTATAAGCGAATTTTTCCCAAAAGTTATTCATAGTTTCCCAGTCTTCTCAGACCTCCAAATCAAAATTTAATTCTATCTTTCTTGTTATAGGTAGCCTTTTTTTTATAGGTCAATTTTTAGCGAAAATCGATTCAGGTTGTGGTCGCTTATAACGTCAATTTGTTGTAATTACAATTAGAATTCATGTTTTTGTTTTATTATCTTGAAATTTATTTCTTTTTTCATTTTCTTATCAACAACAAAAGTTGTCCATCAATTCTATCAGACACGTGTTATCGATGAATTCGTTTTACGTGGAAATGCAGCAACATTAAAATGTTTAGTTCCATCATTTGTTGCCGATTTTATTTTAGTTGAGGCATGGATTGCCGATGATGGAATTGAAATTCTTCATAATTCCAATGATATGGGTAAACGCCAAAAAATAATTGTATATTAAAAGGATTTCTTTTTGTTCGATATTTCTATATAGGATGTTGAAAAAACACGGCTGTTCCAATAAGAGTTGACCGAGATTAAGATTTCGTTAAATCAGGCATTTGCCTCGTTTTTGTTTTCCATAGTTACTTAGTTTAAAACTCCGAATTTTATTATAACTGATTTTGTGTCCTTTCGATAAATTTTTATAAATTTTTTTTATTTAGTTGGAATTAGGACCTTAATGTCGTTTAACTTAGGAAGAGTTTAATCCGTTTGTAATGAATTTAAGTGTTTTAATTTGACGATAGTGTACACCAATAAGCCTTGAAAAAGTCTAAATAAAGTAGACCAAACGTTGGCAGTAATTGAAAAGGTGTTTTAAATTACTACATTAACGTCATAATTCCAACTAAATAAAAAGTTTTTATACAAATTTTATGTTAACATACAGAAATTTTGTGTAGTTTTATTATATTCATAAAACAGATCTGTCAGCTCTTATTGAAATCGCCTGTAATTGATATGATTGCGTAGGATGATCAAAAATATCCTTTTTATTTCTTTTTCCTCAAAAATTGTAAATCCTTGAATAAAATCAGAAAGTTCCTTAAACAAAAAAACTAACTAACGACGATCCATTCTTGTTTTAGATCGCTTTTCGACTGTTATTGGTTTCAATCAAAGATTGGTTCTGATCTTGACTAAATAAAAAATCAAAATAAATTCTATAATTTCTTTTTTTTTTTGGTTTTTTTTTTCTAAATTATTTCTCGATTATATTATTTTCAGTTGTTAATCAATTTTATGAATCGCAAGTTTATGATGAATACGTCATTAAAGGAAATTCAGCTGTATTTAAATGTCAAATTCCATCATTTGTTGCTGATCATGTTCAAATAACCGAATGGGTTGATACAAATGGTGATCACTATGTTAAAGAAAGAACCGGTACAAGAAAAATATAATTTTTTTTCTTCTCAAAATGATAGTATATCGCATTTGGAAAAGAATATCCTTTAAATCCCTTTTTTTTTTGTATATATTACAATATAATCCTTATGATTTCCTATCTTATTAAGTAATTTGTTAGGGCTTATATACTTAAATTGAAGACAAACGGTTGTGTGAGAATTTTACTGTGTGGGAGTGTGATCATGCCAATATTAGAGGAGTCGTGTTCAAAAACAGTGAATAAAGTTTAATCATCATTAATGGTGAAACATCCCAATATTTAGTGTCATATACGCAGTTTGATATTTTACGTTATTAAGGTAGATGTTTATAATATGGCGACTATGGCCAGCTAGACGATTTTTGTAAGAATCCCACTAAAGAAAGACAGTATTCGAAACAGTAATTTATTTATTTTGATAAACAACAAACTTAAGTAAGTCATAGATGATCTAAAAAACCTGACAAGTCTGACCAACTTCAATCTTGTTAGGTTTCTATAACCGCTGTTATGCTAATACGGCGCATATATAGTACAGGACTAAACCTTTTCTAACGCACGACATACCTAAGTATTTTTTCAGGATTCCGTGTACATAAAAAAAACAAATATATAAGTGGTTAAAAGTTGTAGCAGAACACTGAAATATCTTCCTTGACTAAAACCCAGAAAATATCGAATAGAACTTTGGTGATTATTTTCGAGGAGCTGGTGTTCGTGCATGTTTTGATTAAACTAAAATTAATAATTCTTTCTGTCCCAAACGTTAGAGGCAATAAACACGTAATAGGCAAATAATTACTTCTATTATTATTATAATCATATTCGCGAGCCCACTAAAAACACTTAGATCCGCTTAGATTGCGGTATTAGTTGCGGAGCTCTGATATAGTACATCCAAATACAATATAATGCCATATATAATTTAGGTTTAATCGTGCTATGAAGTCGCGTAAAATAGTCTCACAGAATTATCGTATGTGCGTGGGGTTAAGTACAGTTGTATTAATACTAATTCAAAGCAAGTGCAAGAATTTTATAAGTAATTTCTGAATATTTTCAAGAATTCTGAAACTTCTGAATCCATAGACATGGAAAATTATTTGATGTATTAACGACTTACTTAAGTGTAATATTCTTTTGCGTGGGAAGGGCATATCAACTTAAAAGTTACAGAACTATAGAATGATCATGTGTACAATATCGCTATTTTCCTGACAGCAGGATGGGAGTTGTTTTCGATTGTCAAGCCTTTCTAAGTTTTAACATCAAAATATTCCTTTTTGTTTTGGCAAATATAATTGATTTTCATAAATTTTTTCTTTTCTGATGTACATTTGAAATTATTATTTCCAGTTGTACCACAGAGCTATACTATTAATGTTATGGATGAAGCGGTATTACGCGGTAATACAGCAATACTAAAATGTCATATACCAAGTTTTGTTGCTGATTTTGTTTATGTCTCATCGTGGGTTGAAGATGAAACACGTGAAATTTATGCAACAACTGATTCTGAACATTTTCAAATCGGTAAAAAATTTAAAAAACAAAAACTAATAATTACAAAATTTTAGATTTTTTAATTGTTTGAAAGAGAAAATTTATTATTCTATCAAAGGGTTAATAGCTCTCAAATGTGTTCAGATTTTTAATTAATTGGAAATTTTTTTTTTCTTATAAAATCATGAAATTCGATAATTTAAAAAAATATGAATGAAAATTTTTATTGAAATATCGGTTTACTCAAAATTGGTGCAAATTCTTCAAATTTAATGAAAAATTTTATAAAAGAATTTTTTTTGGTTACGTATTTTAAAAGAAAAATTCATACAATCACAAAATTTGGCAACTTTCGCGTTTGTTTCTTTTTATTAATTTTTGTTTCTCATTTATTTTAAAACTGTTTTTTTCTCTTTTATTTGAATTTTTTCCAGATCCGAAAAATTTTCCTATGCTCCAAACTTTCCAAAAGTCTAACGGCTTACCATTTCCTTACAGAAAGAATGAATCCCCCTTCACTGTAGTTTTATGTGTATGCTTTTTTAGAATTAAGATTATACAATTTTCTTTACTGAACAATACTTTAAAGCACTTTATTGGGTTTTAATTAATATTAATTTTATAATTACTAAGTAATCAAAAATTGGCAACGATGATTGTTTGGTTTTTATATAGGGTATTCAAATTTGAGGTATCTTTTTAAATTTTAAATATACGACATAAATTGAAATCTTTATTTATTTTTATTGGAAATTAAAGTACATTGGTTCCGGTTATTAATAAAAAAGAACGTCGTTCAAATGGCCTCCTCTGCTAGTTCAGCAGGCTGTCAATTTATAACCAAAATTTTGAATAACTTTTTTGAGGTTTGTGGTTTAATTGCTGTGAACGGGAACGAATTGATGTCGTTGGCTCTTCAGAAACACTTGTGCTAACAGCTGCAATATTTTTACTTGAACGACCATTACGATGATAAATTCTGCTTCTCTGATCTTGAAGTGAATCAGTTTCTTCAAATTTATCATTGATAAGTCTAATAACACGGTTTGTCTGAACAACTCTTCCAACTCTGAATAATTTTCACCATATTTAAAATAAGTTTTAATAATTAAAACACGTTGTACACTCGTGTAGCGATCTTTTTTTAATAACCGGAATTATTTACTTCATACATCAAAAAACATCGGTGAAATCTGGTACCTGTAAAAAAAATGGCGGCAAATTTAAAAAGATATCTCAAATTTGAATACCCTATGGAATCTGAACTAATTCTCAAATATAAAATTATATTAGTTAAGAAAGTAAGAGTAAAAAATTGAAAAGAAGCTGAGTGCTGCTTAAATCATATGGAGTATATGTATGTATATATGTTAATGTATTAAGAGGCCCGTACATATTTCAACTTGTTGGGTTACCTCTGGTCAAATTCGGCCCATTTAAAACGAAATTGGGTGAATTCGAGTGCAAAAATGTTAATGGCCCCGTATCGGTTGCCTTGAGTTTTTAATGCAATCTACAAGTGCAAAGAGTTAAAACACATCAGAGATATTCACACTCGATTGTAAATCGAGCTGTAATCAGTGTATTGTTATGTAAAAATCGATTTCTAATGAAGAGTAAAATACGGCAAGTCACACGTAACAGTTTATTGAATTTTGGACCAACCAAAAGTAGCCTTAGCTACTTAGCTACAGATATTAGGACCAGAATTTTCAAAATTTTGAATTCATCATATTTATAGTTGCAGTGTTTACTTTTCAACAATTCATAGAAATATCTTTGTTGGGCAAATTTTTTATTACAAATTGAAAAGTATACGCGACAATCCCAATTAGTAATCTGAGACGCAACTAACTATAACAGTTGTCCTTGCGAGAGATAAATAACTAGTAAAACATAAGGCAGTAACAAGTCTCTAATTCTAGTTCTATATCTGTTGCCTAGATTAGAGATCGCTTACCCATTTTAATACGAAGATATCTTGAAATTTTTAATATTTTGTTATTTAATATGTTTTAAATTCCAACAAAAAATCAAAGTTAACAGATTCAAATCCAGTTTTCATAATTTTTTGAAAATGTATTCGTATTGATATTGGTCCAGGGATGTGTTCTTCTCCTTTAACGTTTAGATTGAATACTTTTCTCGTTCCTACCATGGGTGTACTGATTTAGAAGACAATGCTTTTAATCTTTTACTCACATGCACTCTTCTTTGCATTTGCACAGCTTTAAAGAATTTATGCAAATAATTTTCAAATGTGGAAATTACTTAACTATAATTTTGACCACAGTAGAAGAGCCTGTAACTTTTTTTTAGCGGTATAATTTTCAATTCAATTCAGTAAAGAAATTTAGTTGAAAACTGTTGGCAATTTCGGTATCATGAACACGTTATGACGATGGTAGAAAAATTATTGCAACCATCGTCAGCATGTTCTTGGGACTTAAATTGTTAACTAAGTTGTGAAAGTATTTATTAAAATTTCTAAAAAAGTAAAGTTCAAGTGAGTTCATTTGTACTACTTGTATCTTAGAACTGCAAAGATTATTTGTGTAATGATGCAAACTACTCAATTTGAACGTTTTGTACGCTGGAGTGCATAGTGACTGATTTTTATTTCCCATCATTACAGAAATCAATATTTAGTAATTCTAAATTTTTATTGCACAAATGAACCCACGTTTTTTTAAAAAGGATTTGTCATACACAGCTCGAGATCTGTTTTAAACGCAGGCACCCTAGTGTGCCCATCTGTGTATGACAAATTCTATATTTTTGTTGTTAAGTTGAATGTTAGCTTAGTATTGTAAAATGTTATTTTAAAAAAAATTTATTATTAATGCATGATTAAAGCAAATTTGAATGCACGCTTTAGTAAAAAGGTGTTTGGTTTAGTTTTTAAAAAAAATTAAAAAACAAAAAAAAGAAGAACGTATCTAATGTTAATTTTTTTTCTTAATGGACAACATTTAGATGGAAAATATCTTGTGTTGCCTTCCGGTGAATTACATATTCGTGAAGTCGGTCCAGAAGATGGTTACAAAAGCTATCAATGTCGCACCAAACATCGTTTAACTGGTGAAACACGATTAAGTGCAACAAAAGGACGTCTCGTAATTACAGGTATGAAAATTTGGAACAAAATCTTATTTATTTAAATAAAATATAAAATAAAATTGATTTTAAAATACCTTTTTTTAATTTAAAATTTTAAATGATTTCAAATGATTTTTTAATAAAAACTTTTACAAACCAGCTTTCGTAATTTTCTAGAAAAAAGTATTTTTTTATATACTACATCTTTGGTCAACTCAAATCATTTTGAAGTGGCCCCTTTTTCACGATCAACAATTTTCTACGAAATTCACAATTCTTTTAAAGTTAACTTAAGTATTGGGGATTCACATCTTAATTCATTTTCCAGACTTACATCTATTATTAAAGCTTGAGATTTTATTAAATTCTACCAAATCTTAAAACAGATTTTATGTTCTGTATTTCTGTCAATACTTCTGGAAATATCAAATAATAAAATATGTATTTCCATGGAAATTTCATCAAGGCAGAAACCCACTCAAAGTGGTAAAAATATTTTCCTTTTCTTGGAATGCATGTGAATTTCTTCCAGTTTTTCCATAGCTAAGAAAATTACATTGGTTATTTTCCAAATTTTTTGTTAAATAATTTCTAAACTGCCTCTAAGGTATTTTCACAAACGCAATGTTCGAAATAGGAATTTTAATAAAATGTTTGATATGGAAAACATTATTTATTAAAATTGAAAACGACTATTTTCAATATTGTCTTCACTCAAAGTAAAATCATTCAATTTAATTTCATTTGAATTATCCATTTATTTATTATAAATTTTCTTAGAAATTGTTAAAAGTCCATTAAAATAATGATAAGACGGAAAAACGTATCGGAAATCCCGAAAACTTGTATTTATCTATAACATGAGATTTTTAATTAAATAAATAAATATGTTAAATTTTTAATTTAAAACTAAAAAAAGGCATTTAATTTTACATAAAATATGATTAAGTTTAAAGCGAAATATTAAAATAATTTTCTAAGTCGTAAAATAAAAGATTTGCTTAAAACAAATTAAAAAATTTTAATTTTATATTTTATCCTTAATTATTCGCTTTGTAATTGTAAATAACAACTCTCTCAAACGGACAGCCAATGGACCATTTAATAGAGATGTTTAAAAAGTATCGAAACTTGTTAAATTAAATCCACAAAGCGTTATACTAAAGACATATTAGCAGCGATAATCTCAATTATCTCACGATTCTCGGTTAAAATTCGATAACGGACCAGATTTTCTCAATTATTGTGGATAGATAACGTAGAAGTTTAATCTAAATTATTGAATAATTGAGAACGTTTCGCTCTTTGAATGTTAAAAGCTTTAAAGCTTTCGCTTTTAAATCTGGTAATACCGCTCATATTTATAGATATAAAACCGGGAAAAAGCGCAAATAAGAAGAAGCCACATTATAAAATCACAGATTTGAATTTGGCGGTTCTAATTTTTTGTATTTTGAAGGAAATGATTCTTTTTTTTTAAAAATATCATATTTTTAAATTTTTTCTTTAAGATTTTAAATGTTTGCATATTCATAAATAATTTTTTCTTTACTTCCAAAATTTCCTAACCAAAGAAAGATTTTATAGAAAGCTTTGAGAAATGTCAAAGAATAATTGAGAATGAATTTTAATCCAGAAAAACAGAATGTGTCGCATGATCTGGATTAAAAATAATCGACTGCGGTAAATCGTGTAGTATGTCTAGGGCATATAAAATCTTTTTTTGGTTAGGAAATTTTGGAAGTAAAAAAAAATTATTTATGAATATGCAAACATTTAAAATCTTAAAGAAAAAATTTAAAAATATGATATTTTTAAAAAAAAAAGAAACATTTCCTTCAAAATACAAAAAATTAGAACCGCCAAATTCAAATCTGTGATTTTATAATGTGGCTTCTTCTTATTTGCGCTTTTTCCCGGTTTATATCTATAAATATTACCAGATTTAAAAGCGAAAGCTTTAAAGCTTTTCATACTCAGAGAACGAAAGGTTCTCAATTATTCAATAACTGAGATCAAAATTCTACGTTAAATATCCTCAATAATTGAGAAAATCTGGTCCGTTACCGAATTTTAACTGAGAATCGTGAGATAATCGAGATTATCGCTGCTAATATGTCTTTAGTATTACGCTCGCCGCACAGTTGAACTAGGCTATGCGGGCGAGCCTCACTGTAGTTACATAACTTAGTTAGGCTCGCTAACCCCGTTGCACACTAAGCTACGCGGCGATATTTTCGGTAAATTCTTTCCATCAGTTCTATTTGAGCCGTCAGAGAGATACAATGTGCGAGTACAGTATCGATGAATTATTACTAAACTTTTTCCACTTAACACTTATGCATTTGTTTCGACAAGATACTATCACAAAATAAAGAAAACATACTACACTTTTGCAAGCATCGATTCTACACTGTATAATACCGAAAGTACATATAAATTATAGTCAGCGATGCCAGCGAAGCTCGTTCGCGTAGTTGAGGTCTAAACTAAGTGAAAGAGCTTAGTTCGTGTCGCTCATGACCAGGCGACGTAGTTTCAAAGCTTCGCTGAAGTGTGCGACGACCAACGGAAATCCTGAATTTTTTACTTTCAGCTTACGTAGTTTAGCTCGCTTAGTTTAAGTGTGTGGCGGTCGTTATTGTGTCGAAAAATCATCCTTTTCAACTTCATTTTAATTTTTGAGAATAGTATGAGAAGTCACATGCTGCTAAATTCGGTGAATACGGTGAATGATTCAACACATAGACATGATTGTGTGGCAAAAATTTGCAAACAATCAACGATTTGTGATTGGAAGATTCAAACACAAACAACAACTTCTGTAACTCTCGATCGTCGATAAGCGGAAAATGATTTCTTTATATATTTAATATGAAGCTTCATCTTTGGATGTTGATGTTCTTTCAGATCGAGGTTTATTTTCAATGACGTCTCCACCCTCAATGAACGTCTTGTGGCATAAACCCCTCTTCTGTTCCGGAACAGAACATAATCAAAATTAAAAAAATCACCCAATTTTATTTATACAAAAGAATATTTCGCTTTAAACAAATTATTTTTGATATTAATTGATATTAAATTTTTATAAAATAAATAAATTTTTATATAAAATAACGATTTTTTGAAAAACTTTTTTCAAATTATTTTTAAAATTCTTTAATTTAAATAAAACAAAATGTAAAAGAAACATTTATTTTATTAAATATTTCCTTTAAATATAATTTAACGTAAAGTATCCTAATTTCGATAGTCTTCCTAATTCCTTATTTTTACCAATAACTGTTGGTTACGAGTCGAAAAAGGTGAACACTAGTTGGAATATACATACTTCAACTAATGTTCAGATTTTCGGGCTCGTAACCAAACTGCTATTCATAAAAATACGGAACGTTGGAATTAGGAAGCTGTCCAAATTAGAACGCTTTATGTTCGGCTTAATTAAAATTAATATAACTAACTTTGCAATCAAAATTATATTCAAAAAATCGTTGTTTTAACTGCCTGAATGTTGGGATAGGGTACCCTGTTGCGCGTGAAATTGTTTTTTTTCTTGCTTAAAATCGTTTTTGAATTTCCTAAATAAAACCAAAATTATGATTATATATATATTTTGGTTGTAAAAACGTGGCACAATAATTTTGAAAAATATTTGTCAAAAATCAAAATCGGTCAAATTAATTTTTGTAAAGAACAAATTTAAAAAAAATCAAATGAAAATGCTTGACTTGAACTTGAGAAGCGGTGCGCCCATACATTTTTTTGTATTTCTTTTATATTTTATAAACATTGAGCTCTTTAAAATAAAAAAAAACAAGGTAAGTCACAAAATTCTTTAATAATTTCAATTAATTATTAAAATTTTTAAAATTTTAGAACTTTTGTCTAGTTTTTTTTTGTTGTTGATAATTTCGAAAAAAGAAAAACCGTGAAATTTTTAATGTTATTACAGAACCAGTTGGCAGGGTTTCACCGAAATTTCCAACAATGCTAACAAGTAGCAGTTTTCAAGTAACTTCAAATGATAGTGTGACTTTACTTTGTCCAGCTCAAGCTTTTCCAGTTGCTATTTTTAGGTTAGATATTTTTATTTTAAATTTAAATAGTATTTTCGTTGAATCTTTAATGAAAATTGTATAGGAGGGTCCCTATTCCAGGATAAGAATATAATTCTTATGCTTAAATCTTTTTAAAATTTAAATTTTATTCTGTTTTCAAGAACCTGTTGGAAGTGTAGCTCCTAGATTAACGTCTGGAAATGATATTAAAGTTATAATAGCTTCTTTAAACACTTCAATTACATTCATTTGTCCAGCACAATCTTATCCTATTCCAGTATTTAGGTAAGTCTTCAAAAAAATTACACAATGTTTTCCTTTATCGACACGTTTAAGTCATACGTTTAAAATCGTCAATTAGCAACATTATTCTATTTTTAATAAAACAACGACTCCTTTAATAAGATTACCTTAAAAATTGTATCCACCGAATTTGTGCCACGACCAAATTTTGTTCATCAAAGTCTTATTGGCCTTTAAAATTGGTTGCAAAAAGCTAAAGTTCTTTACTTTGATGAATCGCTGTTAAAACTGAACTAAATGACATATTTGTCTGAAAATTGACGTCCTCTATTAGGATTTTACCAGATTTATCATCTACAATATTCTATTAATTATATGGACAAAGAGTTTCTTAAACCTATATGAGTTACATTCTTAAGTACTCATTACCTTTGGTTGATATAAGTCTGCTCTTTACTGCCACTATCATATACTTGACAGACACTTTAAGTAGGCTAATTAAAAACAGTTGTCTTCTACGACACTATATATACCCTGTTTGATGAGAATATTAAATATACTTTAGACAAGGAAGTATTTATTAAACTTGAACACGTCTATGACCGAATTAATTATGGCTTGGAGGAGTATCCTATTTCTAATATGAACAATTTCTCATATGCATAATATTAATCATTAAACTAGCTTGTTTTAATTACTCCATAATAATATTAGATCACATATGTATTTTTAGTTAAAAATTAGATGAACTATCAACCTAAAAATTCATTAAAACAATTTTGTATATAACATGATTAAAATTTCAATCAAGTCCAATATAGTATTTATAGCTTGAAAAAATTAATTAATTAATTATACTTTAATTAATTCATAAGAGTATTACAAGTTTTAATAAAAAAAAACGAAATTACTTCGGTGACCCCTATCCCAAAAGTGCAATTCTATAATATAATTAATGAAACTCTTTTTTCACATAATTATTTATTTATCCAGAACCAGTTGGAAGTGTTGGTCCAAAATTAACTTCTGGCGATGAATCACGAATTGTTCGTGTACGTGTCAAACATAATGCAACTTTATTATGTCCAGCACAATCTTATCCAGTTCCAATTTTTCGGTAAAAAAATATATGTATATGTATAGATACGAAAAGATCCAATCCCAACATTCGTTATAGAAAAATATTTAATATAACTTATATTGGTTACACTCTATAATTCCATAATATTTCAAATACATATCTTCATAGAGCCCGTTGGAAGTGTTAGTCCAAAATTAACTTCTGGTGATGATTCTCGTACAATTCGAGTTCGATATCATCATAATGCAACTTTATTATGTCCAGCACAATCTTATCCTGTCCCAGTTTTTCGGTAAATATCTAAAATTTGAATAAGTCCTACATATCCCAACAAATAGGCATGCATTTTTTGCTTTTCTTTGTAAATATTTATATAAAGAAAGTTATTTTTTTTATTAGAACCAGTTGGAAGTGTCAGTCCAAAAATAAATTCTGGTGATGAATTTAAATATGTTCGTTCTCGTGTTGGTCGTAATTTAAATATTTTGTGTCCTGCACAATCGTATCCAATACCAGTTTTTAGGTAAGATTATTTCAAAGTTTCTCTATTTTAATTGTATATCTCCTGATGCACTTGTTTTTAAAGACCTTGCCAAAATGGACTCAACTTCTTAAGTTTCTTTGGTCACCTATGTTAAAATGTACTTTTTGAAAATACCAAACTATGACCAAGTTATATGTATACCAAGTTTAATACCATTTAGATTGTACTTCCCAATTGAAAATCATTAATCAATTTGTTAAAATTATGATGTCCAGTGATTTGTACAGATTATCTAAGGCATAAGTCGCCCATGAGTCGCCTATTTTTCACACAAGTCCAATTCATATTTTTGACCTGTCTGATGTAAGCACTTCCCACAGGTCGCAAATTACAGTGAATCGATCTAATTTACAGTGCTACAAGCGTATTTTTTGCCTTAATTTTTTTTGATAGATTCTGATTTCTGTATCAACAGGCTTTCTTCAACTATATTAGTATTTTATCCCAACATTTCATTAGTGGTTAAAAAAAATTCTAATCTTTTAAAAGTAATTTCTTTTTTCTTTTAAATAAAATTGTTCTTCCAGAACCTGTTGGTAGTGTTCGTCCAAAAATTAATTTTCCCGATAAATTTAAATTCATGGAAGTTGAATTAAATGATAATTTTTCAATTATGTGCCCTGCTCAATCTTATCCTGTACCAGTTCATAGGTAATAACAATGTTTTTATTTAATTTTTCAAATCTCAACGGTCAGGCATTAAAAAAAATTAATTTAAAATGTTTTATATAAGTTTTGAAATTTTTAATAATTCAAAATAGAACCAGTCGGAAGTGTCGGACCAAAAGTTAGTGTTGCCGATGAACTTTCAAATTCACGTGGTATAAATGGTACCACCTTAAATCTTATGTGCCCAGCTCAATCTTATCCTGTGCCAGCGTATAGGTAAATAATGAATATAGTATCGTAAAAAGTACTCTATCCCAAAATTAAATGTTAGTTAGAACAAATTAGATTATGTCATTTTAAAGATACTTATAAGTTTCCTAATTCTGTCCAATTCGAAATATGAATTTTTCCAGAACCTGTTGGTAGTGTTGCACCAAAGGTTGATATCAAAGATGAAATAAATTATGCCCGATCACGAGTTCATAATGAAATCGGTTTAATTTGTCCAGCACAATCATATCCAGTGCCGGTATTTCGGTAAGGACATGTTTATTTTTCATAATTTTTGTACGAGTGAGTGGTTCCATAATCGTAACAGCCAGGCATATCTTTTGTGTACCATAAATGATATATTTTTTTTAAAAATTTCAATAGAACCGGTTGGTAGTGTTGCTCCAAAAGTGGATATGAAAGATAAAATGAGTTTTTTTAGTACTGATTTTGGTCGTAGCTTTAATTTAATTTGTCCAGCTCAATCGTATCCTGTTCCGGCTTTTAGGTAATATATCTTTTATCAAACTATTGTAGAAGGCAAATATTTATCATTCATTTTTCATCGGAATTTTTAATAATTTAACAAATCAAATGATCGTAATATTATACTCTATCCCAAAAAATTCTTCGACTGTAAAATATACTAGTAAAAACCAATAATCAATCAATTAAATTAAAAAACAAAAATTTAATTTCGTAGAACCGGTTGGAAGTGTTGCTCCTAAAGTAAATAAAAAGGATGAATTTAATCATGATCGTATTCGTATTAGTCATACAATCTCTTTAATGTGTCCGGCGCAATCATATCCAGTTCCTGCCTACAGGTATTTAAGATATAACATTTTTTTGTTATTAGGGAAACCCAATTCCAAAAATCAGGCTTTTTTTGTAAATTTAATATCATTCAAATTTTAAATGGTTTTCAAATATTTTTATAGAACCAGTTGGAAGTGTTGCTCCCAAAGTTAGTATCGCGGATCAATTACAAAATGCTGCTGTTAAATTAGGACAAATTGTAGCTTTGTTTTGCCCGGCCCAATCTTATCCGGTTCCAGCTTTTAGGTATTTAAGAGAGAGATTTTACATTTCAATTTTATCAAGTTTTTGACTAAAGAGGGTTATATATCTCAACTAATCAGGCTGTAGGTTTCTCTAAAAGTTAATGTTTTAATTAAAAATGTTTATATATACATCTTAGAACCAGTCGGAAGTGTTGCTCCAAAAGTTATTATGGCTGATCAACTTCAAAAATCTGCTGTTAAATTTATGGAAACAATTGGTTTATTCTGTCCGGCACAATCTTATCCAGTTCCTGTCTTCAGGTATTTCGAAATCCATGAATTTGTGTCAAATTTATTATAAGTAGGCGATTTCCTTTTGAATCCTTCAGGGGCCGGGGTAAGTATTTGAATACTTAATATTGAAGTACTTACTCCCTCCTGAAGTGTGCAAATGGAATGTGCTTAATGCAATATTACCCTAATTTCCCCCAACATTCAAGATAGGAGTTGTTTATAATTTTAGTATATTAGTTTTAATTTTATTGGGAATATTTTTTTTAGAGCCTGTTGGAAGTGTTGCACCAAAAATTAGTGTCGAAGACCGTTTAAAAAATGCCGAATCACGAATTAATAACAGTTTTAGTTTATTTTGTCCAGCACAATCGTATCCAATACCAGCATTTAGGTGATTTTTTTTTGTTGTTTATTATAAACCAAGTTACACAGAGTTCTTATCCCAACAAAATGTTTAGTTTTTAATTTGTTCAGTGTACTCTAATATAGTATTTAAAATGCAATTTTTCATTTATTCGAACAGAACCTGTTGGTAGTGTTAGTCCAAAAATTAATGCTAACGATGAATTGAATATGGTTCGATCTCGTTTACATAGAAATGTCACGTTACTTTGTCCTGCACAATCGTATCCTATTCCAGTTTTTAGGTGAGAAAATATTTTTTTTTTCGAATATATTTGGAAAATCCGTTAAGAAAAAATGTTTTTAAATTCTATCCCAACATTTTATAAAACATGTTACCGATGGCGGCTATACGTAGAAATAGTTTAGCAATAAAATAAATTTTTCATTTAATCATCTTCGAGGTATATTTCATGGTATTAACATTTCACGGCATTTCGTTATACCAATTAAATCGATTCAATATCTACTTCAGAATAATTCTTGATTTTTGGCTTCGATAAAGAAATGCTCGAACTCCGGAACTAGTCTAGAAAAAAGACTAAAATTGATGCCTACTCAGAAATGTTCAGATTAGTAGTAATAATTGTCCGTTTTTGACCGGATCCAGAACAAATTAAGATAGTTCTTCAGTAGAATTCTGTAAGGTGACAAGCAACAATTGGTTCATAAATCACGTATAGGGCATTTGTGATCTGAAAGTGATAAATTTGTGTGTTAAGCTATTGAGTTGTTACTTTGAAATTACATTTAGGCGATATGCTAAGTAGTTGCTATACTTTGAAGCTATCGTTACTGAAAATTACTACAAAGATAATCACTATCGCCTTATAGAATTACACTACTAATTGATAGTCTCGCAGAGAGATCTTCTAGAACAAAATTCCAATTATTTTCTAAATCTTATCTACTTTAAAAGTCACCTATAAAACTTCTCTTTTATAATGTTTTCCATCATAGAACCTGTCGGTAGTGTAAGCCCGAAGCTTACTTCTGGTGATAAAACTCGAAATATCGATATTAAACGTTTTCATAACACTACATTGTTGTGTCCAGCACAATCTTATCCAGTTCCTTCATTTAGGTAAGTTTCCAAATTTATTATATATTAGCGAAAAAAGTGAGGACATTCTGTAGTTATGAAGTTTCGGTAATTTTTTAAATGTCACGAACTTGGTCAAGGAACTTTCTTTGTTTTATATTGAATCGCAACTTGGTACCCTCTTCTTCTTATTGAATATAAGTTATTATTAATAATTTAAAAAATTATTCATAAAGAATTTAGAGCCAATCAGTGGAACAGCACCACGGGTTGCACTAATTGAAAAAGTTGCAATAAAATTCACTGAAATTAGTAAAACTGTTTCAATGATTTGTCCAGCTCAAGCTTACCCTGTTCCATCTACTAGGTAAGACAATCAATAATAAATGATTTTAGACTCAAAGAAAATTCGAAGAAAATGTTTGTAATCGAGTTTTAATTTTTAGTTTTAAAGAATTTATATCATTTTGTATTTATCGTGTCGTATCCGTATGGTATCCTCTCCCAACTTTGATAATAATCAAAAATTTTATTATAAATACTAAATTCTTGGAAAAAATCATTAATTTTCTTAGAGCCAATAAGCGGTACTGCACCAAAAGTTACACTTAGTGATAAAGTTGCGATAAAATTCATTGAAATTAATAAAATTGTTTCGATACTGTGTCCGGCACAAGCGTATCCTGTTCCTTTTACTAGGTAAGATTTGTTGTGTAGTATTTGACTATAACGAATAGTGGTACTCAATCCCAACATCATTTAATTAGTTTACTTTTTCTTTATAAGTACAGTGTACTCAAACTATTGCTTCATACCATATATGTATATGTTTTACAGAACCGATTAGTGGTACCGGACCTCGTGTATCACTTAAAGATAAAACTGGAATTGAAATTGTTGGCGTACATAAAACTGTTTCAATTTTATGTCCAGCTCAAGCATATCCAGTTCCGAATTATCGGTAAGCGTTTTTATTTAGTTAATAAAATCGTTATGCAAATCATGTCCCAACATTCGTTTTATGTTTTCAAATTTTAATTTAATTGAAAATAATTTTATGAAAATATAGAACCTGTAAGTAGTGCAGCACCTAAAGTATCATCTTCATCAAAATTTGATGTGAAAAATTATCCCCTTGATTCTTCTATATCGATACAATGTCCAGCTCAAGGATATCCAGTACCAGTTTTTAGGTTTGTACATAGAGTAATCTCCATGCATTTCAATGTATTTTATAAAACCATTTAATAGTGATTCAAATGCGTGTCCAACCTTATTTTCTGATATTACCTCCAAAGCACGGATGGAAGCAACCCTTATTATCGAAAAAGCATCCTTTCAACTTAATTTGAACGTTTGGGAATGATGAGAAGTCACATAATGAATACGGTGAATAAATCAACACACAGAATTTCATTTGACTGATAAGAAAAGCGTCATATAATTGCCAGATGTATAACGCTTTTGAGGATTTCTTCATAAATGGCTAAAGTTTAGAATGACATCTCCCATCAGGAGAAGATGGTTGTATTTGTCTGTGTGTAAAAAAATTATGTTTCCAAGTAGGCAACACTCATTATATACCAAAAAGCAATTCTATCTCAAACATTCAGGCATTTTCCTATATAAGAGAATAAATTCTAATTTTGTTTTAAATATGTAATTCCTATCATTTAGAACCAGTTTCAAGTACGCCACCAAAAATTCCATCGGTTAGTGCTCGACCAATAACAATATCAGAGAATGTTCAAGTTTCTATTTTATGTCCGGCACAAGGATTTCCAGCTCCTAGTTTTCGGTTAGTTCGCAATTATACTTATATCCTAACATTTAAGGCATTTTTTGTTTCGAAATTAAAAATCAAAATTTTTAAAATTAAAGCTTTTTGAAAATTTCGCAGAGCCCGTTTCAAGTACACCGCCAAAAATTTATTCATTAACCTATAAACCGAATATTATTGAACACAAATCAGATTTATCAATTTTGTGCCCAGCTCAGGGTTATCCTGCACCAAATTTTCGGTTAGTTTTATTTTAATTCATTTAAACGCGCTATGGTCCAACCGTAATCGTATAAATAGGCAGGATCTACAGAAAAGCCTTAATTGGAATACGAATTGGACATAGTTAATTTCGACAAATATCTTGGACCTTTTCCCTTTCATTCAGGCAAATAAAAAGTTATTTTGTAGTTTATTTTTGTGTGTTAATTTTTGGGAGTGTTATTTTTTTTGGTTTAGAACCGGTATCAAGTACCGCACCAAGAATACCATCGATTATGACGAAACCATAAAATATTCCTCAGAAATCCGCTTTGTCACTTCTTTGTCCAACACAAGGTTATCCAGCTCCAAATTTCAGGTCAGTTTTGTATAGAACAGTGTGTCTCCCAAATTGAGCGATATCAATCCAGAAGGATAGAGTAGTAGTTTCGGGTAATTAAAAATGTAGATACAGAAAAGAATGCAAATTTGTCACTGTGTGTTTCTGTTTAAAAGTAGATTTCCAGGCAGCACTAAGCAATTTTTTTACTGAAAAGGTAGCCGGTACGCGAAATAAGTTTCGTAACCTATATATCGCTGAAAAAGAACATTCAGGCAGATTATGAAAAAATCAAATATAAATACATATTTGTGAGTTGGCAAATTTATTTGAATAGAGCCTGTTGGTGCTAAAGGACCAACTTTATCTATTGACACGAAATGGTCTGGTATCGAAAGACGTCGTGGTCATAACTTTGCACTATTATGTCCGGCTCAAGCATATCCGGTGCCAGTTTTTAGGTATGTAATTTTCGATTGAATTTTTTTCTTTTCACGAACAAAAATATAGTATGTACAAGGAAAACCCTTTTCCTATTCTATTCAGGCAAGAAATCTTTTTTGAATTTACTAGCAAAAATTTTAGTTTAATAACTTTTTTGTTTGAAAATTAAAACTCTAGAACCAGTATCGAGTACGCCACCAAAAATGCCATCTTTAATACAAAAACCTATCGAGATTGGAGAAAATCGAAAAATTTCTTTACTTTGTCCTGCTCAAGGATATCCGGCACCAAGTTTTAGGTGAGAAATGAACGAATAAAAAAGAAGCAAAAATAATTTGAAAAATTTTTCATTTTTTAAATATCCCATGATTCAAAATCGTTTCAATTAGTTTTGTTTCAGAGATGGAATATTTTGTAATTTCTCCCCTTTTCACTCTCATAATTCCATTTTTATGAATGTTTCTTAAATGAAATACAGATGTAAACAAACCAGAATCTATTCATTTCTTTTTATTATATGAAATTTAGTTATTTCATTTCATTCATGCAAATTTCTGCGCATTCTCCATAATTTGTTTTGATAGATTATTTCCTAATCAAAAAATACACTTGTTGCATATATGTATATTTCATTTCCAATATATTAATATGAGGAACGTTCCGTGTTTTATTCGAATGTTTCATTTTCAATTATTTCGTTCCGTGATTCATTCTAATGTTTCATTTTTAATTATATCGTTTCGTATTTTATTGTACTGTTTCATTTTCAATTATTTCGTTCCTTGTTTTGACTCATATTTTTCACTGTTCTCTTTCTTTTTATTCATTTCTATACGCGCGTGCTTGCGATTTTCTGATTGTGTGAAATTCGAATTATTCTAGTGTGAGTTATAAACAAAAACTTGAACTACACGTGGAATTGTTTATATTTTTTCATGTTTTTGTTTTTCGCTCAACAGTAAAGCTTTTACGTTTTTACTACGAAAGCACATGGATCACGTGTCGTAATATAAAATTCATTCATAAAAATTTTTCTTTCTGCTTTTAATATCACGTTTTTTTCTGTTTGTTGCACTTGCGTAAAATTCACTTTCAACACTTTTAATTTCACTTTTATCATTTCTTTTTTCTGTTAACTTCTTCTTCTTCTCCGGTTCATTATGAAAGTGGGTTACAACCCACAATAATGCCTTTTTAAATCAGCTGATAAAGGATGACGTACATGGAATTTATTACTGATTTTATTTTTAGAAGATGTAAATAGAAAAGTATAAATTTTATTTTCGTGGGTGGTAAATTTTGTGTAGGATATTGACCCAAAAAGTTCACCAAAAAAGAAAAAAATAAAACGTTGGTGGAAAATTGCGCAGACAAATTGTAAACAAATAAAATGAAAGTAAAACAATGAAAAGTAGGAAAGTTTTAAATTGATTTTTTGTCTCGCTGGAAACTAAATAAACACGTTTTCATGTTTATGACATTTTAACGTAATTGTCTCGATTTTATGCGATGATTTTGCATAGTCACCAAATTAATTTTTTTTTTATATAAATGTGACAGCAAAGTCTCGTTAGAAGCGACTTGGATATACATATAAGTGACTTTTGATATAAGCGACTTTTTGTAAATAGAAAGGAAGAGAGAGGATATTGTCGGTCAAGCATTTGCAATTTATGTATTTAATTTCGATTATTTGGTTACCATTCTATTCCAGTTAATTCAGGTTATTCAAATAAGAACAGTATACAGTATTAATTTAATAAATTATTTCTAATAGAACCCGTTGGTGCAAAAGCCCCGACATTTTCTTTGGAATACAAATCGATTCAAGTTCAGAAAATGGTCAATTCAAGTTTTGCATTACTCTGTCAAGCTCAGGCATATCCAGTACCACTGATTAGGTAAGAAAAGTTTTAGATTTCTATAAAATAAAAATTTTACGAACGTTCCGTCTACATAACAGCGGCCATACAATTTTATGTATTTTTTTTTATCGTTCCGTCGCCGTCCTGTCTCCGTTTCGTTAACATAACTAAGTCATTAGAAATGTGTTTCATCAAAAGGGCAAGGAAGTTATAAGACAAAAATCAGGGTGACACAAAATTTTGTAGTTTTTTCTTTTCGTTTTTCGTATTTAGTTCGAAAATTTGTACAGCAATTGATCACAAAGTATGCCGAATTTCGGTAAAATCGATACGAAGTTAGTGTAGGACGAAATAGTTGTTCTTTTTCGTTTAGTTCTTTTAGATCTACTCCAAAAATTGGGGTTGATTTAAAAACAAATTTCTAGAATAAATTTATGCTATTTGTACTCAAGGTTTTGAAATCAAGAATTTCTACTTAAATTTACGCTGATTTGGTTCGTTTTCGAAATGATTCTATTTTTGGTTTTTTTCCCGAACTTTTCCGAACATTCAGGTTTTAATAATTTTGATATAATTATTATTATTATTTAATTCAATTTAAAAACTAAAATGTAATGCCGCCCAATAGAACCAATTGGTTCAAAGGCACCAGCATTCTCAGGAGAAGTTGCCACATTTTCTCATCGTTCTAATATGAATACAACTTTAGCATTAATTTGTCAAGCTCAAGCATTTCCAGTACCGATTTTCAGGTGAATTATTATTAATTTGACAATATGATTATTAAAATATCCTTTTTTCAAAAACTAAAATATCCGAAACTCAAATTATAATCTTTTAAATTCAATTTGAATATTTCAACTTTTATGAAGTTACAAATTATTTGGTCCTGTCTTTAGAACTCATTGCTTTTTATCCTTACATTCAGATGGTGAATTCTATTCAATTTTATATCGTTTTTTTTTTTTTTTAAACAAAATCAAAATAATTTTCAGAACCTGTTGGAGCTAAAGCGCCAACATTTTCATCTGATTCAAAAGGAAGTATATTTGAGCGTTCGATAAATTCTAGTTTTGCTCTTTTGTGTCAAGCTCAAGCATTTCCAGTTCCACTTATTCGGTAAAAGAAATATAATAATTTTAAGTTTTAAATGTAATCCTATCCCAATATCAAAGATTTACAAAAACAGTTTGTAATAAGATAAATTTTAATTAAATATATTAGAACCTGTCGGTACAAAGGCACCAACATTTTCTTCAGCTTCGAAAATTAGTAGTTTCGTTGAACGACAAGGAAGCAATTTTTCACTCTTATGTCAAGCTCAAGCATTTCCTGTTCCTATAATAAGGTAAATTTCTATATGTTTCTATCTCAACAACATAATCAGGCTCTTTTTGAAAATAAAAGAATATTAAAACACGCGTTTTATAATAATATTTATCGATTATTTTTTTTTTTAGAACCTGTTGGATCTAAACCTCCAACATTTTCATCAGCATCAAAAAGTAGTACATTTATTGAACGACAGGGAAATAGTTTTTCATTACTTTGTCAGGCCCAAGCATTTCCAGTTCCTATAATTAGGTATAAATTATTTTAAAAAAAATATCAGATCAAATATGAAATTTGCAACTGGTTAGAACTTATCTCAACATTAATCCAGGCATTAATTTTATTAATAAAACACATTCAAATAAAAATTATTCATTTTTTTAAAAATTGAAATAACTTTTAGAACCAGTTGGTGCCAAAGCTCCAACATTTTCAACAGATTCTAAAATATCTTCATACACACGTCATATTAAACAAAGTTTTGCTCTCTTGTGTCAAGCTCAAGCATATCCTGTACCAATTATCAGGTATTATAGTGCATTTTTTTTCTTTTTGTTCGTGGATTTATAGGATTAATGGAAACCCTGTTCCAACTGTTGTGTGTTAGAAAAAAGGATTTTAAGTTCAAGCTATAGAGTTTTGTAATGTTCTAAGGAGTGTCTCACTATATATTGCACCCTTTTTAAATCAATACAAAAAATTATTATTATATTATTATATTCATGGTTAACCTAAAAGTTAAAGTAAAACATATTATTCCTATTGTTTGTCAAATAAATATTCGGATTTTTGTCCTCATGTTCCAACTTCGTTAATCAATTTTATACCACGAGAAGTAAATAATCATGAAAATGCTAATAATGGATTTGCTGGTTATCGTGCCTTCCTTAAGATGTTTCTCGCTAAAGTCAAATATCTTGCAATGGACTAAAGTTATGGAGCATTAGCAGCATTTATATATTTTCATTGAAAATAATATCGCTAACCACGTATCATTTTAACATTGATATCGTATAAAGCATAATGGCCAAATCCATCCAAAATATATTGTACTTTCTTCGTGTCAGCTTATGAATAGCCATAATCTCTTTCATGTCTAAATCTAAAACCCTTTTATAGTAAAATTGATAACTTCGATTGGCACACTGAAAAATTGGTTTCCATACCAAATTTGGGTTAAACTTTTCAATTGCAATGAATTTTTCTGCATTAGGTGCATTCTGCTTAGGGTAGTGTCAAAAGATCATATTAAAAATGTGATTAATCCTCTATTACTAAGCACATCATCAGCTTCAAACAAACGCCTTACAAGATTGTTTTTTTTGGCACTTTTTACTTTTTCTAGTCATGGTTGGTACCTTTATATTCGTAGTCTAGATAAGTCAGTGCAAGTTCCTACGTTACATTTTAATTCCTAATCCGTACGTTTTCGTAGGAACAAATCAACAAAAAGGGAGCAGAATATATTGAGACACTCCTCATATTAGTTTAATCGCATTTCAAATACACAATAAGGCAATTTATCGTAATAAATCCTTTCAAATGTCTATTACAACATCGTAAAACTGTTAATAGATGATTTTGTACAATGATATTAGCTTACATATTCCGAAAGACAATTATTTATGATAATCACTATTTCTATTAAATAGAACCAGTTGGTGCTAAGCCACCGACATTTTCGACATCAGCGAAAAGTATTACATATGTTGAACACCAAGGTAATAGCTTCTCTTTATTGTGTCAAGCTCAAGCATATCCAGTTCCGTTAATCAGGTAAAAATTAAACAAATTAATCGCGTTTATACAGTGTGCCCATAGTTTTTTTTTTGGTAAATAAATTATACAAAATTTACTTGAAAATTTCGTAATTTTCTAGAACCAGTTGGCGCCAAAGCTCCAACATTTTCAACTGATTTTAATAGTTTATCATTTACACGTTATGTTAAACAAAGTTTTGCACTTCTATGTCAAGCACAGGCATTTCCTGTCCCAATAATAAGGTATTTAAAAAAATGATTTAAAATACGTTTTTTTTTTTTAAATTTAAATTTAATAGAACCAGTTGGTGCTAAAGCGCCTACATTTTCAAGCGATTTAACACTTCTTGCATTCAAAAGACGTATTGGTGAAAATTTTGCACTTTTATGTCAAGCACAAGCATATCCTGTCCCAATTATTAGGTACGACAAAATAATAATAATATTAATATTTTTTTTTGATGGTTAAAAATCTATGTAAATTTTAGAACCGGTTGGTGCAAAAGCTCCAACATTTCAAACAGATTCATTTGGAAGTATTTTTCGTAAAAGTTCTGGACATAGTTTTTCATTATTATGTCAAGCTCAAGCTTATCCAGTTCCAATAATAAGGTGAGGGAAAAAGGAACGGGAATTATGGAAAATATATGTTTTTTTTAGATTCTTTAAGTCTAAATATCGCTCTTAGTAATTAGTTGTCAAGCACTGCATTACCAGAAAGGTGGAGTTGAAATCTTGAATAATTTTGTGTTAGAAAAATGAATTTCTATATTTTTCGATCTTCCCTAATATGAAATAGTCGCTAAAATTGAAGTTTAAGTCAAGCAAATTCAGTCATTGTAATAATTATAGGGTACTTTCCATTAATTGCACTTTAACAATTGTTATAAGCAATTTCATTTTTTCAAATATAAACATTTTATTATAGAACCGGTTGGAGCTAAAGCACCGACATTTTCAACTGAATCAAAAAGTTATACATTTGTAAAACCAATTAATCAAAGTTTTGCACTTTTGTGTCAAGCTCAAGCGTATCCTGTCCCACTTATAAGGTAACATAAAATAGAAATCAAATAACAATTTCTTATTTAAACTAAAATAATACATATAGTATTTCGAAATATGATTTTTTATAAATATTTTCAATAAATTCCTAACAAAGAACCAGTTGGTTTTAAAGCGCCGACATTTTCTACTGATGCTAAAAGTTCCACATTCGTTCGAAATATTCAACAAAGTTTTGCTTTATTATGTCAAGCTCAAGCTTATCCCGTTCCAATTATAAGGTAATCAATAACTCTTGTTTAATTGGATCGTATTTGAATTTGAGATAAAAATTTGAATGAATGTCTAAGGACCTAATGGAAGACTCTTAGAAATTTTAATCATAATTTTCTCAAGTGTTTGGTTGCTTCGTATTTAACAGAATGTATAAAAGGTCTTCTTTGATATTTCTCATAAATTATTTCGAGAATAGTCGAGACGAGACCGAATCTTGAATCACACTTCACTACTCCATAGAGATATACCATAAATTTTAAATACAGTATACATTGACAGATTGATGTATCGAAATGCTACATTAGGGAGTTCTTTGCAACGATACTACTTCGTATTTCTTTTAGGAAAATGTATTTCATTTTTATTATGAATCTCATGAGATTTATGTTAGAAAAATAGTTGGGAAAAATCCACAAAAGTCAATATCTATGTACTGCGGTTATAGTCAAATAAACATGTTTTTATGTCCTATGGTAGGTACTACCAGAGCGTATATTAGTTTTATCACTCCATTTGCAACACATCAAAATAATCGTAGAAATGTTTCAAGGGTATGGTTGTGCAAAGAATCAAAAACTATATCGATTTATGCATGTCCGTCGGTCCATATACAAGATAACTCAAAAAGACGTTAAACGATTTTGATGAAATTTAGAATCTGAGTTGGTTGTTGCACGATTGGATTTGGTATTGCATTTCAGCAAAATTGATCAAGGGGAGCGAAATTATTAAGCGAAAAACCAGGGTGACCGGAAAGTTTTGTCGTTTTTTATATGGTTTTTCGGATTTAATTGGAAAATTTGTGATCCAATTTTGTTTAAATTAATTATGTTGGTTCACTACATAAATAGACGATACCATGTTAAATGTCAGTAAAATCGGTCCAAGGATAGTGGAGAAAGAAATAATCCTAAGAGAAAATAAACAAGTTCAAATAGTTTTTTTTGATGCCCTTTAAAAACGACTACACCGATTTGAATAAAATTTTCTATCAGGGCACGGCAAATTAGAGGAAATTATGAAAAGGGGAAACAAAGTTATGAAGTTTTCCTTGAAATATTGTTAGGTTCGACAGTTTTTCTATCTCATTTCGAGCATAGGGCATCAAAAAATCGGCTATAGGCCGATTTTCAGTTACTACTTGTATTGAATTAAAATTTTCCCAATTAGGTTATTTTAAGACAATATCTTAATTTAATTTTTGGGTTATTATGCGAGGTTTAATAAACTCACACAAAACTTTGTGATTAATTTCCAGTACTTAGTCAATAAATTTTTTGATTTTCTGACAAAATCTAATCATTTAATTATTTTATTTTATTTATTTTCCAAATTTATATTTGAACAATTTTAAAGAAAATACTTTTTTTTATTGGATTTTCCAGAATACCTTTGAACAAGTAGCAGAAATGAGCAGAAATTCATGATGTTTTAATGGAAATAGAAGACAAATCTTTGATAGAAAACAAAGATGATAGAAAAAGGGGGCCCCACATGGCCTGCTACTAGGGGATCATCAATAATCACCCAAAGTAGCAGGTAAGTGGGTGCTACGGCACCCTTCTAAAAAAAAAAAATAAACAAAAAAATTAAAAGCAAAACAATTTTTCTAATTATTAAAATTCGCTGATTTTGTTAATTGTTAAAATTAATTAAATCATCATGCTTCTCTCATTGCTGCTTTGTTCATTAAATTAAAAAAAAACGTTGCTTCTTTTTGTGTAATTATAAAACAAAAATCATAAATTGTAATTTTATTTTAATGTTAAACTCACAAAAATTCAATGTTATCACTTTTTTGAGCTTGTTGTTGCTTTAATTTTGTGAAATTTTTAATTTTATCTTCTAATTTTTCGAAATTGTTAATTATTGCACATTTTTATTTTATTCTGTTTTTTTAAATGCTATTGGAGAGTTCTTTTCTTTTAAATATAAATGTTTTTACAAGCACAAAATTTTAAAAATACGATAAACTATAAAAATTTGACTCTGACAACAAACGTTTTAATATCCCAACATTCAAAAAAAAATTCGAAAAAATTTAATTTTTGAAATCAAAATGAAAAATACCTTTTATGAGAAATACTTGTTTAGAACCGCTTGGAAGTGCTGCTCCCAAAATATCGGGAGGACGTTTACAAGAATTAACAATTCAAGCAAACAAATCGGCAGCAATTTTATGTTTAGCACAGTCGTATCCAACTCCTTCGTTTAGGTAGGAATGGAATTAAAATAAGAAAACCTAATACTATATAAAAACATGGTAGAAATTATTCCTGTTCCGTTCGAATTGAGCTTTATGATATTTTTCCGACAACATCATGATTCCAATTGCATATAACAAATTAAAATAGTACCTGTAGTAAAAAAAACAAATTTTTACAAATACGATCTTCTTGTTATTGTTTGTTTATTTCCAGAACATTCTTTCTCTAATTTGATACATGTTAAATACAGTCGAGCCTGTGTTATCTGGAAATCTTTCATTTGGAAACCTCTAATAACTGGAAGAATTTTTGATTTTCCACCAAAAATTTAATTTACACATACAGTAGAGTATCTTTTAACTGGGATGCTCGGGACCAAGCACAGTCCTTGGTAAATCGATGCTTCAATGTAATACAATATTAAACAAGCAAACTTTTCTAGTTTTAGATTTATATTTTTCCGTATTTAAATTGATTATAAATTGAATGAATGATTGTTAATCCAGTTTGAAAATTTTTTTTTGCGGTTGTTATGTCGCTAGATCTATTTCATGGTTAATCTACTAAAAGTAACTAATTGGTATTCACGAATCTTTACTAATTTTCTCCCAATCTGTCACAACTAGGGCATGGTTTGAATAAGCAAGTACTTGAGTAAACAGAATTATTCCAATATTTTGAATAATCAACTACAGTCTGATTAATTATTTCAGTTAAGAGAAGCAAAACAGAATAATTTGGGAGAAATCCTATAATGGAAAAGTAGGAAAAAAACCAGAATAAGTACAAAAAAAACACTTTTAAAAGAGTACGGGCAGTTTCCAAAATCTATATAACACATGGAACTCTTATGAAATTTCTCAAGAATCATATATATTTTTAAGAGAATATTTTCTCTTTTGTTTTTATTACGCTTTTTCTTTCATATAATAATTTACCATACTTCTCTTTGTAAGCAGTAATTTTTGCTTAAAAATTTTGACTTGTGACTATTATCATAAGGAGAAGGAATTAATTGGTTTAAGACCATCAGTTATTCGATTATTCACTAACCTCGAAAACCAATTAATCAACCATACCCTAGTCACAACTATATATAACATTAAAATATATAAGGGGTATCCCCTTTCTGATATTAATCTTGGTGTATCGTTGTAAATTTTTTCATTGAAAGTGTAAAATAAATTTTGCCTCCAGATAATTTCACTGTTGAAGAGGTCAAAGATTATTATGGGTTGTAGCGTTATAGACAAGATAGAGATTTCAATTTCATTGCAGTATAAATGCTTACATTTACATATTTTTGTCGATTAGGACGTCAGTTAAGTTTATACCGGGCCCGGTAATTGAAGTGTTCGGATTAAAAAACGCTGTAATTTTTTTTTATTGCTCGGTTTTTTTAAAATGTATGGAAACTATGGTTTATAATATATAGTTAATTTTGCAATTATTTGAATGGTATGTAATCGTCTTTTGCCTAAACCACTAGCTCCAATATTTTTTTAAACGATGCACACGATGCTCGCACGATGTCTTGGCTTAAATGGTTCCATTTACGAGTCAAATCTTTTTCTAAACCGGCCAAAGTTGTGTGGTTTTTTTGCAAGCCACTGAATGTAAAATTACACCAAATGGAATAATCCAACAAATTCAGATCTGGTGAATACCGTGAATTACGATGTTTGGATTTCCAATCAAAGGAAGCGCAACAATTGAATTTCGTGTATGGTCCATTGTACAAAAAGTAGGAATCCGTCTTTTCACCAACAAATAACTTTTACTACTGACAGACAATATGTCAAGCAACATTCATGTCAAATTTTAGTATTGCAAGATGTGCGGTTTACATTTGACAGCGGTTTGAATTAAAGGGATACTTCAATTGCCGGACCCGGTATAAATTCTCGCAATATGTATATTTGGAAAAATTTGTATAATAGTTAAATTTTGTCCCATCAATTTGTTGTATAAATTGATCTCTTCAACTTCAATCATTTATTTAAATCAAGATTTGATCTCCAATGCGATCTCGAATTGTTCTAGATTAATTGACTTTATTGTTTTCCAATTAGGTATTCTCTTTTATTTTCCATAGTGTATAGTAAAAATCAAAATAAGTAATATTTAGCAAATTATTATTATACGCCCTTATAAAGACTGGGCCCGGTAGCAAAAGTACCTCTTTTGTTATCATATCTTTTTTAGACGAAAGGAATTTTTTAGTTAATCGATTTTATTAAATATATCAAAACAAAATGATTATTTAGTGGATAAAATGAGCTAAAACTTCCTATTCCGTTATCACAAACAATTATTGGATCCAAAACTCTTATGTCGACTGATTCTGTAACCGCGCTATTATATTATTATTATATGATTTAAACTAAAGAAAACCTCATCTCAATAATCTGGCAGAAATAGTTTTAGTATTATTTTCAAGAATATCATAAAATTTGTTATTTATTACTTCAGAACCTGTTGGTAGTGTTGCACCAAAAATGTCTGGTGATCGCCTTCAAGAACAAACCATTCATAATAATAAAAGTCTTGCAATTTTGTGTCTTGGACAATCTTATCCAGTTCCTGTTTTCAGGTAAACAACGATAAAACATTTTTAATTTAACAATACGACAGGGTATCCCGCCTAAATTCCATTCTAATATAATAATTTACTTAAATTATTAAAATCATATAATTTGTTATATGTATATGAAGAACCTGTTGGCCATGTGAAACCACGTGTTTCCAGTAAAAGTATCGATATTAAAGAAGTTCAAATGAACGAAACATTTGTTGGTCTTTGTCCTGGTCAAGCATATCCAGTTCCAGTTTATAGGTCAGTTTAATAGTTATTTAGATTTAGTCATATCTAGTGACCCAGATTTTTTTAAAGCACATATTCTATATGTTATTATAGTTCGGTTCTAAAAAAATCTCTATTTGTTTAAATGTCCTGAAATGCCTTCTTCCTCACGTGATAAAATTACTTTTTCCAACTTTCACTCATTGAATCAAATATTAATATGAATTTACTTTCAGATGGTATAAATTCATTGAAGGAACAACACGAAAACAAGCCGTCATATTAAATGATCGCGTTAAACAAGTTTCTGGAACTTTAATTATTAAAGATGCTGTTGTTGAAGATTCTGGAAAATATTTATGTGTTGTTAATAATTCCGTAGGTGGTGAAAGTGTTGAAACTGTTCTAACAGTAACAGCTCCACTCTCAGCTAAAATTGATCCACCAACACAAACTGTTGATTTTGGACGTCCAGCAATATTTACATGTCATTTTTCTGGTAATCCAATAAAAACAGTATCATGGATTAAAGATGGAAAATCAATTGGACATAGTGATGCTATTCTTCGTATTGAATCAGTTAAAAAAGAAGATAAGGGAATGTATCAATGTTTTATCCGGAATGATCAAGAAAGTGCCGAAGCAAGTGCTGAATTAAAATTGGGTGGTCGTTTTGATCCACCGGTTATCCGACAAGCGTTTACCGAAGAAACTCTTCATCCTGGACCAAGTGTATTTTTAAAATGTATTGCTGGTGGTAATCCAACACCGGAAATTTCATGGGAACTTGATGGTAAAAAAATCGCAAATAATGAACGTTATCAAGTTGGACAATATGTGACTGTTAATGGAGATGTTGTATCATATTTAAATATTACTTCAGTTCATGCTAACGATGGTGGTTTATATAAATGTATTGCAAGCAGTAAAGTCGGTGTAGCTGAACATTCTGCTAAACTTAATGTTTATGGTTTACCATATATTCGAGCAATGGAAAAGAAAGCTATTGTTGCTGGTGAAACTTTGATTGTTACTTGCCCAGTTGCTGGATATCCAATTGAATCAATTGTTTGGGAAAGAGGTGACTTTTTATTTATAATTTTAATGAGGAAAAGTTATTTATACTTATTTTTTCTTTTCTTTTTCAGATAACCGTGCTTTACCAATAAATCGTAAACAGAAAGTTTTCCCCAATGGAACTTTGATCATTGAAAATGTTGAACGAAACTCAGATCAGGCTACATATACTTGCGTTGCTAAAAATGCCGAAGGATACAGTGCTCGTGGTGCTCTCGAAGTACAAGTTATGGGTGAGTTAACATTTTTTTTATTCTCAGAGGCCAGTGGATAGGTGATAAAAGTAAATAATTATACGTCTTGTTTGTCCGTCTGTCTTCAAAATATAAGTTTTTGTTCTATGCGATTTTAAATGAGCACTAGATTGTTTAAAACGAATTTGAAGCTTTCCACCAAAGACAATATATGAAATAGATATACAAATCCTGTATGAAGAAAGAATGTATGTCGCATTTAAAATATGCGATCCAAAAATATGATTTTGTAATACACATACATTGATGACAGATAATCCAGGAAAACTGCCAAAGAATTGACTCTACAGTCACATTAAATGAGGTTCAGTAAATCCATACATTTTCTTTAATTCGGTAATATCCAGGAATTCTTCAGGAGATATCCTATAGTACCGGGTATATTACCGTTAATTTTTTAAAGGAATAATTATTAATACAGGGTTTTTCAATAAGAGTGATATAATTACAGAATTGTTTGACCAACATTATAGCATGGCTCTGTTTTGTTTAAACCACATTTCAGATAAATCGATTTCATCCAAATTTGGTCATAAAAAATGCGTTATCTTTGATAGCAATCATCATTGACTGTAATAACATTTCCTTCGCACTCTGGCTTCTCTTCAGTGTCGAATAAATCTTTCGCCTTTTTAACATTTCCTTCGTTATTTTGGAAAAAAAAGAAACAAGGATCCGAAGATGCCTCTATGTTTCGTAAATAATATGTGGATTAGATTTACTCCAAAAATAAAGACGATTTTCTTGCCAAAATCACTATCAACTAAACATGAATTGTAGGAGTATTAGTTTCATAATAGTTGTTTAATACAAAATAATTGGCATAGCAATTGAAAGGTTATGGAATAGTTGTTATATTTCGAATAACAGTTGTATTGTTTGAATAATGTTTAGAATTTAGAAAAGGCAAATGAACAGATCGATAAACACAGTGTTGAATGGTCGAGTTGGTAAAAACCTCGTTTCTAGAAGCTGATGAGTCCCGGGTTCAATACCGGGCTCGGTTCTTCACGTATTTATTTTTCTTTGCCTACAAATAGTTGATAAAAATTTGTCTACAATTTTCAAGTGCAGTTCTTGCGATTATCAAATTGTATATTATACTGAGTCCAAATGACAGCTGTTACTATTTCTGATATTTCTCAAATTGAAAATATATTACTCTTATTGGAAAACCGTTTATTTATTATCTTTCCATAGACAATCTTGTCGTCCGTGAAATTAGAAGTTTTATTTGTAATTTTATATTGCTTGTAATTTAAATACAGAAGCCGAATCTATGTGACTTGGATGTGTACGGAGTCATCTTAATTTCCTTTCATGTAAATCTTTATCGTGATTAATAAGAAATCCATATGCCGAACTTCAACGTTGAACAATTTAGTGTTTATTCCCAAGCAGCACATTTGACGTATCTAAATCTTAACTACTCCTATGCGACTATATACTATGATAGAAATCATCGTTAAGTCTTATATGCGTCTAATGTATTGATTGCATTAAAACTTAGTTTAATCTTAATCTTATGAATTATCCATAGAACATATTTTTTTCCATTTTATTTTGATGAAGCTGGCCTCAATATTTTATTAAATTTTTATAGAAAACATATATTTTTATATATATAAATTCGTGATACATCATTTTATGGGCAATTTTTCGCTTTTCTATCATCGTTGGTTTATGAAAAATCTGTTCCGAAAAAAAAAAAAAATTTTAATATAAAAATATTCGATATAAAACAAACAAAACAAAATCTCCCTTAAAGTTCAACCACAAATTGTACCCTTCGATTTTGGCGAGGAGACAATCAACATATATGACATGGTCTCTGCCACGTGCACAGTCAATAAAGGTGATCTACCGATCGAATTATATTGGACAACAGCACCATCACCAAAAAGTGGTCGAAAATTATCAACAAACGATGGCATTCTAATATTACAACCAACACAACGTTTGAGCACATTAAGTATTGAATCAGTTCAAGCTAGACATCGTGCTAATTATACATGTATCGCACGTAATCCAGCTGGTATTGCAACATATTCAGCTGAATTATCTGTTAATGGTTAGATATTCAGGAATTATTTTGTCCTTGTCCCTTTACTCTACACTAATTAGAAAAGTATTTTTGCACAGTATTTTTTAATTTGGTTTTACTTAATTTTTTTTAATTTTTAATTTGTTAATTTGTTTATCCCCGACAAAAAAACAAGTTCTTCCACAAATTGTTCCATTTGATTTTGGTGAGGATGTTATTAATGTTATGGATATGGTATCGGCATATTGTACCGTGAATAAAGGTGATCTTCCGCTTGATATATCATGGTATAAGGATGGAGAAAAATTGTATACGAATAAAGATATTATTATTAATAAATCGAATAAAAGAATTAGTGTCTTGAGTATTGAAACTGTACAAGAAAAACATGCTGGCAATTATTCATGTATCGCATATAATTCAGCGGGAGTTGTACAATATTCAGCGAAACTATCTGTTAATGGTTTGATTTTTAAATCTCAAGTTATTATGTTTATAGTTTTTATGTATATTTGTTTTTTAATCCTGAAAAATCCTGACAATAGAAATCCTTTAATGTGATGAGCATTGTCTCAATTATGAAGAATAGGTTGAACAAATGTGATATGAATTTATAAGGTAATAAACAAGGTTATCCAACTCGTGGTATATGAATTTCACAATTTTACATTTTAAAAGACCACAGTAAATTTTGATCCTGGTTATGAGACACTATGAATCTATCTTAAAGTTGAATAGTTTGCTATCAAAGATAATCTTATATACATCGATCGTTATTTGTACAATAATACATATTGAGAAATCATAATTTTTTTGATAGTACTACCACAAATTCTTCCATTCGATTTTGGAGAGCCAGTAAATGCTTTAGATATGGCAACAGTAAATTGTGCTGCAACAAAAGGAGATCTTCCAATTACAATTTATTGGAAATTAAATGATTATAAATTACATGGTTCGAATGATGGTATTCTCATAACTCGAAGTGGTCAAAGAATAAGTATGTTAAGTATTGAATCGGCTAGATCACGTCATAGTGGAATGTATACTTGTGTTGTATCAAATCCTGCTGGAATTGTTGAACATTCATCTGAACTTCATGTTAATGGTATTTCTAGAGTAAAAATCTAATAAGTTTTTTTTCTTTTTTGTTTCGGTTTCTTTCGTTTTTTGGTTTTTAAACATCCAAGTTCCACCACAAATCCTTTCATTTACATTTGGAGATGATCCTCTTAATACTGAGGATATTGCTGTCGTTCAATGTATGGTATTAAAGGGTGATTTACCAATTAAAATTGATTGGTTATTGAATGGAAATGAAATTAATACATTTGAAAGTGGTATAAATATGGCAATGACATCATCCAGGATTAGTCAATTAACTATCGAATCAGTACAAGCTAATCATCGTGGTTTATTTAAATGTGTTGCAAAAAATATTGCTGGATTTGCTGAACATCAATCTGAATTAAGAGTTAATGGTAGATCACTTTTATATGATGAGTGCTTTTAAGTTGTTCTTTTTTTTTTGTTTGTTTCTATTTTCTATTGGGTTTATTAAATCCTTGTCTTTATAATCCTTTTGTAAACAGTTCCTCCACAGATAATGCCATTTAATTTTGGTGAAGAATCTTTTAATACCGGAGACAGTACTGGTGTACAATGTATGATTGTTAAAGGTGATCTTCCAATAACAAGTAAATGGACATTGAATTCACGTCCACTAACTAATGGTGAAGATGGTATAACTATAACGAAATTATCACAGAAAACTAGTATTTTAAATATTGGTTCTGTGGAAGAAGATCATCGTGGTACATTCAAATGTATCGCTGAAAATATGGCTGGTTCTACAGAATTCATGTCCGAATTAAAAGTGAACGGTTCGAATTTCTTAATTATTTAGACCCGTTTTTTCTGTTATGTTTTTCGTTTTTTTTTATTAGAATGATATTATTTTTTATATTTCCAAAAATATGATAATCTCCCAGTTCCACCACAAATTATGCCGTTCCTATTCGGTGAAGAAGCTTTTAATCCAGGCGATAGTACTGCTGTTAATTGTATGATAATGAAAGGTGATCTGCCACTTGATATTAAGTGGACATTGAATTCAGAACCGATTATAAATGAACGAAATGGAATTCTCATTATAAAAATGTCATCACGTTTAAGTTCATTAAGTATTGAATCAATAAACGCTTATCATCGTGGTATTTATAAATGTATTGCATCAAATAGTGCTGGAACTTCAATATATTCCTCCGAACTGAAAGTCAACGGTAGACTTTAAATTTTCTTATATACTAGTTACATAAAAGATGCATGTTTATTTATAAATTATTTATTGGATCTTCATGAATACGTATTCCTATTGCTTTTTATATGTAATTATTGTAGTCCCACCTCAAATTACCCCATTCTCTTTTGGTGATGAACCTTCAAATACTGGAGAAATGGCAGGAGTTCAATGTATGGTGATAAAAGGTGATCTTCCAATTGACATACATTGGACATTGAATTCTTCTCCAATCATATCTGGAGAAGATAGTATTACTTTGGTAAAAATGAATCCTAGGACAAGTTCTTTAAATATTAATACACTTGAAGATATACATCGTGGAATATTCAAATGTATTGCTAATAATAAAGCTGGAAGAGCTGAATTTACATCTGAATTACATGTTAATGGTTCGTTTCGTTTTCTTTTTGGTTTTGATAGAAATATTTTCATTTTATTTTAAATTTTCTTAAGTTTAAAATTCCTTATCCTTATAGATAAGCTGTTTCGTTATTTAAAAAAAAAAATGATGGGCATAATTTATCAATTCTTTTCTAAAAGTTCCGCCACAGGTATTGCCATTTTCATTTGGAGATGTACCATCAAATATGGGTGAAGTTGCTAGTATTACTTGTGTTGCACCTAAAGGTGATCTCCCCGTTGAAATTCATTGGACATTAAATTCTTCACCAATAGTTTCGGGTGAAGAAGGATTTACTGTCATGAAAATGAATTCTAGGACAAGTTATTTAAATATCGATTATCTTGATGCAAAACATCGTGGTATTTACAAGTGTGTTGCTAGTAATAAAGCTGGCATTTCGGAACATGTTTCTGAATTACAAGTTAACGGTTTGTGTTGTTTTTCAGTTTAATTATGAGATTTTAATTTGGTTTTATTATGTTGTAAGCGAAAACTTCCTATCCTGAACAGACTATTTCGCCATTTTTTTGGTTTAAATTCAATCAATTTGTTGTTAGAAGTTCCACTACTGGTCATGGCTTTTTTGCGATCAAATATTTAATATAAAAATAATTAAAAACATTGATCATAATATAAATTTTTCATTAAAAGTTCCACCCCAGATAATGCCATTTTCTTTTGGAGATGAACCATCAAATATGGGTGATGTTGCTAGTATTAATTGTGTTGCCCAAAAAGGAGATTTTCCAATTGATATTCATTGGACATTAAATTCTTCACCAATAGTTTCTGGTGAAGAAGGTTTTACTGTTATGAAAATGAACCCTCGAACAAGTTATTTAAATATCGATTATCTTGATGCAAAACATCGTGGTAGTTACAAGTGTGTTGCTAGTAACAAGGCTGGTATTTCAGAACATGTTTCTGAATTACAAGTTAACGGTTTGTGTTTTTATTTAATTTTAGTCTTAGGTAAATCTTTATTTTATTTTCTCCATGATGTTGTACACAAAATCCTTAAAATCCTGACTGACCTTCCAGTACTTTTTGTGTATATTAAATTTCTTTTTCTTGCTAAAAGTTCCACCACAGGTTACGGGTTTCTCTTTTGGAGATGAACCCTTAAATATGGGTGAAAGTACTAGTATAAATTGTAATGTTCCAAAAGGTGATTTACCTATTGAAATTCATTGGATTTTAAATTCTGCACCAATTGTATCTGGAGAAGAAGGTTTCACTGTTATGAAAATGAATGCAAGAACTAGTTTTTTAAATATAGAATTATTGGATGCAAAACATCGTGGCACTTATAAATGTATTGCTATTAATCAAGCTGGAAACTTTGAATATGCATCAGAGCTTCATATTAATGGTTTGTGCGTTTGAGCGTTTAAATAGTTCTCAAATTGTATTTTTTATTCATTATTTTATTATTCATTTTGTATCCTAAAACATAAATGGGTTGTTCTCGTCATTTTTATCAAATGGTTATAATTTGTTTTTATATGAATATGCAGTACCACCACAAGTGTTACCATTCTTTTTCGGTGATGAACCAGCAAATACCGGAGAAGTTGCTAGTACAACATGTGTTGTACCAAAAGGAGATTTACCAATTAATATCCATTGGACATTGAATTCTTCACCGATTGTTAATGGTGAAGAAGGTTTTACATTGTTACGAATCAATTCTCGTACAAGCTCTCTTAATATTGATTCGTTGGAGGCAAAACATCGTGGCATTTATAAATGTGTGGCCAGCAATAAAGCTGGAAGTTCAGAGTATTTATCCGAATTACATATTAATGGTTCGTGATGAAAATGTATTAATAATTTTGAAGATTTTTTATATTTTTTATGCTTCCCTCATATATGTATTCTTTTTTGCTGTTTACGTCATTTTTTACCATTTTTTTTTTTATAATATTTTGTACCTAGTACCACCGCAAGTACTACCATTTTCATTTGGTGATGAACCAGCAAACACCGGCGAGGTAGCTAGTGTTACTTGTGTTGTACCAAAAGGTGATCTACCAATTGATATACATTGGACATTAAATTCAGCTCCAATTGTTAATGGTGAAGAAGGATTTACATTGTTTCGAATGAATCCTCGAACAAGTTCATTAAATATTGATTCGTTAGAAGCTAAACATCGTGGAATCTATAAATGTATTTCACGAAATAAAGCTGGATTTTCAGAAAATTTTTCCGAATTACATGTTAATGGTTTGTTATTGTTTTTTTTTTATTGTTTTTGTTTTTTTTTTTCGTTATTATTTATTTTCATTCAAATAATCCTTCCCAACTTCGTTTCGCTGTGACGTCTTGAAAGATCGAAAGAATAAGTTTCTTGAAAAAATGTATTTGATGATCGTTTATTGAAAATGTTGAGACAATTTTGGTTTACCAATTTTTAGTTGCACCACAAATTACACCATTTTCGTTCGGTGAAGAGTCACTTAATCGTGGTGAAATGACGAGTATTACTTGTATGACACCGAAAGGTGATCTTCCGATTAGTATCCATTGGACACTAAATTCAGCTTTAATTGTAAATGGAGAAGATGGTTTTACACTTTTAAGAATGAATCCTCGTGCTAGTGCTCTAAATATAGATTCTTTAGAAGCAAATCATCGTGGTGTTTATAAATGTATCGCTAATAATTCAGCTGGTGGATCTGAATATAGTTCAGAGCTTCATGTGAACGGTTTGTTTAAATATTCTTATAAAAAATATAGAAAATTTTTTTATTAGTTATTTTATCATATCCTTTTGTCCACAAAAACATAATGTCGTCTTTAATAAAAAATGGAAATGTTTCGTTTGTTCGCCGCCATCATGTAATCTCATTAAAGAGATATAAATGAGTAAAGATATACAAAATTCAAAATTTATTCAACATGGGTAAATAACATTGGTTCATAGAAAAACTAAGCAGATAGTATTCCCAACCAGAATAAAATGTACCAACGCAATTTTAAAGTCGAGCATTCAGTGTTGGTTGCTCGTTCGGTAACAACAACACAATTAAAGGTTTTTATTATATGAATATTGAATATTTTCTTCTTTTTGGGACTTTTTTCTATTTAGTTTTTCTGTGATCTTATGACAAAAGCTTTTAGAAGCTTCAAGTTCTCGCCATAAGATCTAATATAATTTACTTATCTTAAATAAAGACTTTTATGAACTTTACATATCTTTTCTGTATTTATATCTTTGATCTCACTATAGACTGTTTTTTTTTCAATTTATACACATCGAATTTTCCTTGTAAATTAATTAAAAGTTGTTATACAGCCATTCCTCATATATCACCATTTTCATTTGGGGATGAACCATCGAATATTAGAGAAATAGCTGGTATTACTTGTATGATCCCAAAAGGTGATCTTCCAATTGATATTCATTGGACATTAAATTCTGCACCAATTATATCAGGCGAAGATGGTTTTTCACTTTTGCGAATGAATCCTCGTACAAGTTCATTAAATATTGATGCATTAGATGCTAGACATCGTGGAATTTATAAATGTATCGCAACAAATAAAGCAGGAACTTATGAATATTCAGCTGAATTAAAAGTTAATGGTTTGTTAGAAATACTTTTATATATTTTTAGGTTTCAAATATATTATTTATGAAAAAAAACATTCCTCTATCCAGTTGTATCCTTAATGGAATTTGGTTGAATTCTGATGCGAATTTTTAATGTAAATCAAATATTTCATATACGAATTGTATTATTGTTACTTTTTTTTTTTAATTAAAACAGTACCACCTCATATAGTACCATTCAATTTTGGTGATGAACCCTCAAATCCTGGTGATAGTAATGCAATTCAATGTATGGTAAATAAAGGTGATTTACCACTTCAAATTAAATGGGCTTTAAATGGAAAAATAATTACATCACGAAATGATAATGGAATGACTATCGTTCAAATGTCGCCCAAATTAAGTAGTTTAAGTATTGAAGCAATCAGTGATTTTCATAGAGGAATTTTTCAATGTATCGCCTTAAATTTGGCTGGTTCGAATGAATATTCAACCGAATTAAAAGTGAATGGTTTGTCTTCAGTTTTGTTTTTAGAATTAAATTTATGACTTTTTTTCTTTTTGTTAATCCCTTTTTATTTTAATGTGTGCACATAACAATAATTTTGAACTCGTTTTATATCAATTAAGTATTTATTTGTTTTTTTTTTCCTAAAAATAGAAGCAATTTAGATTGGACACATACTAAATTCGATCTATTTAGATTTTAAATTCTAAATGTCTCCTTCAATTTGCGTTATAGTTTCTAAAAATGAAAATAAGTAGTAGAAATTTGTGAATATATATTATGAAAAATATTCGTCTATAGCAGTGGTTCCCAAAGTGTGTTCCGTGGAACCCTGGGGTTCCACGAAAAAATTTAGGGGTTCCGCGTGACAAATTTTATTTCATTAAAAAAATAAGAATGGTGTTAAATATATTCACATTTTCCTCGAAAAATTTACAATCGACCACCAAATTAAATTTAAAATTTTTAAATAAGGTGACTGAAAACACAAGCATCCATAGCAATTCGGTTAATTTTCGTACTCTGATCGCATAGGCTGTTACTTTAAATATAACATAACTAATTTTTCAAGTGAACAGAAATAAGTATTTTCTATTCCTCTTGTGCTTTTATAAATCAGGTAGGACTATAAATAGTTTTTATAATTTATTCATTATACTCTGTAATATTTTTACCACTTTTGTTTCTATAAAAAAGAATTGCCCTAATAATGGATCGATGATAAAAATATGGGTCGTTAAAGAAAACTGACGTTGTTAGTAGTAATGCAGAAATCGCGGAATCTACAGATACAGGCATTCTAGAACCCGCAATGCCATCAACTTCCAGTTCCGTACAGCTACAGCCATCATCTTCCAACTCTACCATTTTCCAATTTTAGACAGGTGGTATTTTGAAAAGTCGTTATTTAAAAAATATTCAGGGTTCCGCGATCATTGGCAAACAATTTGGGGGTTCCACGACCAAAATAGTTTGGGAAACACTGGTCTATAGTATGGGTGTTAAAATCATTTTAGTCACTACATTTGGTACAATAAAATAATAGATTTATTAATTTTCAATGTTGAAATAGCTGTACACGGGCCACATCTAAATGCAGAGCTTCTCTTTGTAGACATGCCAGGTCTGTAGTTTTCTGAAGTTAAACAGTTTTTGTTTAAAAACTAAACTAAACATATTTATGTAAGAATTTATTAAAGAAATTATTGTTATACCCAAATTAACCAAGATTGCAACTATTAGTTGGCTTAATATTTAACAAATGTTTGCAATGAAATATTGCTTGTACCAACTGTAGGGTGAATAATGCAAATATTTGTACACGAACCCAAAACATTACATTCATATTCCCATATTCTTGGACAAACAATGTAAATGTGAAGTTGATTTTAGCATCAGCACTATCTTTGAACTTATTCTTATATTGTCAGACATACAGGGATGGAATTGTATAACTTGATTTGAACCAAATCGTATCGAAAAAGCATGGGAATGAATATGCTGTCTCCATACGATTTAGTTTCAACGGAATTACACCAGGATGTTATAATTCTTTAATTCAATCAAAGAATATTTTTTTTAAGTCATCGAATTTTTATGAATCATCTTTAAAATGCTGTGGTGGAGACCATGTTGATAATCTTCTCAAAATTCGTTGTCATAATATCTAAAAATAATATAAAAGTTCTAAACAAAAACTAACTAAAATAATCAACCAAATTTATTTATAAAGTTCTGCCATACATCAATCCATTTTCATTTGATGGAGATGCTAATTCTGGTGATAGTGTTCAATTAATGTGTCACGTTTTTAAAGGAGATTTACCATTAATTATTAAATGGTTATTTCGTAATGAAACTGTAAGTTCAGCAATGGGAGCAATGCCAACAAAAATTGGTGATCGAACAAGTGTATTATCATTATCATCTGTATCAGCTGGAAATAGTGGTCTATATACTTGTGTAGCATCTAATGATGCCGGAAAATATAATCATTCGGCAGAATTGAATGTTAATGGTATTTCTTTTAGTAAAAAAAGGAATGAAAACTAAAAATAGCATAGTATTTTGAAATTTTTATGTTGGTAACACTATTTCGATCAATAAATATAAATATGAAAGATTTGATGCAATTTAACGGTAGTGTTGCAGTATTTTTGCAAAAAGTTGGCCATTCGTTTCTCAAAAATGAAAAATAACCTCTCAATTGTCATCTTCATTTCTAGAAGATGGGTGACCGAGAGTTTAGAATTTTCTGCATCTTTATTCGACGAAGCAAGAAATTCTGACTCTAAAATTACAACCTAAAACGTCAAATTGGAATTAGAACAATACATGCTGATAATGAAGAGATTATAAAGATGAGTAAAAAAAGATTTGAATTTCTTCCGTTCGATTCTACAATACTTTAAACAAAAGTCAGAATTCGCCAAAGTCATTCAAGCCAGTATTTTCATGCGAGAAACGAAAAGGCTATTAGAATGAATTATACATGTGTATCACATTTATGAGATTGTACTTTACGCTAATCTAGTGATTTAAAAAGATGATTCAGATCGTGTCTTTCATCATTTGGACCATGTAGATGTCTAGAACATATTGAAAATGAAACGAACTGTACCAATTTGTCCCAAAATAATATGAAATCATATGGCGAGTGTTACCAACCAAAATTTCGATCTTTTTTAATATCTCGTTAATTTTAAATTTTATTTTATAATTTATTTTATATTTCTTTAAAAAAAAAACCTTCCAAATCACCATCATTTTCTTAGTTCCACCGCAAATTATGCCATTTTTATTTGGTGATGAACCTTCGAATTTTGGTGACAGTACAGCAGTACAATGTATGATCATGAAAGGTGATCTACCATTACAAATTCAATGGTCTTTAAATGGTCAACCAATAACTAATGAAAATGACGGAATCACAGTTGTTAAAATGTCGTCACGTTTAAGTTCATTAAGTATCGAATCAATTAATGATCAACACCGGGGATTATTCAAATGTATTGCATCAAATAAAGCTGGTGTTGTTGAACAATCAGCTGAATTAATTGTTAATGGTATATTTTTTTGTTTGTTTATTTTTATAGTGAATAGCCAAGTATATAATATATTTGATAGTCTCTCTATATACTTTAAAAATAGTGATTTCCTTTTATGTTTATTATTTCCACCTTATTTAGTCCCACCACAAATTCTTCCATTTTCATTTGGTGATGAAGCAACTAATTCTGGTGATAGTACCGGTGTACAATGTACTATTACTAAGGGTGATCTTCCAATAAATATCACTTGGAAATTAAATAATAATAAAATTATTTCCGGTATTAATGGAATTAATATTGGAAGAATATCAGCAAAATCGAGTACATTAAATATTGATTATATTTCAAGTGAACATCGTGGTATTTATCAATGTTTAGGAATGAATGTAGCTGGAAATGTTTCTTATGAAACTGAACTTAAAGTGAATGGTTATTAAAGACGTTTCTTTTTTCTAAACAAACTATTATAAAAATATTTGTCTTAAATTAGTTCTATTTTTTTTTTTTTTTTGTTTTGTTATAAATTCTCCTCTTTAGTTCTTCCCAATATCCATCCATTCAGTTTTGATGGTGAAGCAAATTCTGGTGATAGTGTTCAACTGACATGTCATGTATCAAAAGGTGATTTACCATTAAAAATCCGTTGGACACATAATGGTCTTCCAATGTTTTCACATTTGGGTGTTATGGCAAATAAGATAGGTGATCGTATCAGCTTATTAACAGTTGCATCTGTTAAAGCTGATAATAGTGGTATTTATACTTGTGTTGCAACAAATGCTGCCGGAGAACGAAATTATTCTACTGAGTTACTTGTTAATGGTAGAAGATTTTTTTATTTATTTATTTAGAATTAGAATTATGTTTTCGTTATTATATTTTCGTTTTAATCCGACCTGAATATCCATTTACTTGTTAGGCGAATTATTCTGTCCCGTATGTTATCGATCATACTGCATATTTACAGATGTAATTTATATTGGTGCTGATTTTTAAGGCGAATTTATTTATTTATAATAACATAATTAAATAATTCTGTATTCACCATTTTGTTCCACAACTTTTCCCCATTTTCCACAAAACTTGAAGATTCCATCCTTCTAGAATTCTTAGGCTTCTCAGCAAAGCACTGCTCAAGATCGTTTTTAATGTCGTTCAAAGAGTTGAAAGTCTTACCGTTAAGAGAATTTTTAAAAGACCTGAATAAGTGATAATCTGAAGCTGCAATTTCAAGTGAAACAGCACATATCTTTTTCTTGCTTGTAAAACTTTTTGCTTTTCCGATAATAGAAAAGTATCAATTATCTAAAATAAACTCTGTTGTCTTCCATCTTTAAAAGGGTACAAAAATGACAGGGCTTAATTGATCTCAACATTGGCTGCATCCAGTAGTCTTAAGCGCTTAGGACTGCTGGATACATCCAATATGTTAAGATATGTTCCAAAGTCATCTTCTGTAAATCGTTACGAAGTTTTCCGATAAGTCAATATATTGAAGGAATTGAAGGAAATTTTAATTATGGCAAATGACGTTTTGATTACGTTCCATTGTAAATTTATTTCCAATTTGTCGATCTAAAGTATAATACAATTCAGATGTTTACTATGCTTAATGAAAACAACACACAGTATCATTCATAACATAATGAACAAACGAAGCATTGAATGCATTTTAAAGTATTATTATCATCATAACTGTTAGGAAACGAGACAAAAGGAAGGTATTACTGAAGAAAGAAAGTTATAATGATTGCTTAGACTTTGGGCCGATTTCGAGTTCTGACAGTAATGCATATTCAATATAAATCGGAATTTATTGTCTCTTTTTGAGCCAAGTCTACAACGAAGTAGATACGACGTCAGCATATAAGTTCTTTGATTCAACCAAACAGTAAGTCGTTACAATTCTGGGTTGAGTTTTCACTATAACTGATACAACTTACATCCTATCATATTTTGGAAAACGAACTGTGAAAAAATGTCCCCACAAATTTGTGTACTTCATTTAAATTACTATTTCTAATTCAATGCGAATTGAACTTCGTGCTATAGTTAACTTTTCCAGTTTTTCCTAAATCTTCAGAAATAATAATTGTACGAGCATTTTCATGTTATCATAATTAAAAAAAAAAATCAATTTCTTCCAGTACTACCACAAATAATTCCATTCGATTACGAGGATATTATTAATGTTGGTGATTCAATTGATTTAATTTGTCAAATATCCAAGGGTGATAGACCTATACAAATTAGTTGGAATTTTATTAGTTGGAGTAATACAGAATTTAAAGATCATCATCAACCTGCAATTCGTACGAATCGGGTCAGTGATCGATCAAATGTTTTATCAATATCACGTGCAACAGCTTCACATAGTGGCGTTTATACGTGTACAGCAACAAATTTAGCTGGTTTTGCGATGTACAGTACAAATTTAACAATAAATGGTACACAGAAAATTAATTAGATTTTAAGAAATTATTATTAGTGGTGGAATATTTTTTTATTTTGTTATTGCTGACAACACATCATTTAGTTAATTAAACTCTACTTATAAAGAAAAAAGGGCGCATGCTTATTTAATCATATCCAAATCAAAAATATATCTATTTGAAAATTAATACTAATATAAATTTTGTTCAACTCTAACAAAAAACTTCAATCCTTGTATTTAGTTCCACCTCGTATTACACCATTTCAATTTGGTGATGAACCAATGAATTTCGGAGAGCCAGCATCAATTCAATGTACAATTGCTGGCGGTGATTGGCCAATGACAGTTCTTTGGTTACTTAATGGTCATCCAATTGGCAAACATTTAAATGTTGTAACAACAAAATTTACGCGTCATACTCATGTTTTGGCTATTGAAGCTGTTAGCGCTCAACATGCTGGCAATTATACATGCGTTGCTAAAAATTTAGCTGGTTTTGCTCAATATAGTGCTAAGCTTATTGTTAATGGTTTGTTAATTATTTTTTTTTTTTTATCTGGCTTTTATTTCATCTAAAATTTATTGACTTTAGTCAAATGAGTTTCGCTGTTTCGTTCAAGTTTTATAAACAATTAAAATATTAAATACCATGAAAAATGCTAAAACTCCTTTTTAATGAAATATAAAAGGTTAATATCATTAGCATTTTTAAGGCTGCTATGGTTTTAATATGGTAGATTTTACTACTCGTAATCATAATCAAATCATCGTCTGAAGTATAGTCAATTTACTCTAAGAAAATTACCATTGTTTTAATGATTTAATTACTGTGTAGGTAGTATCATTGCTATATCATGCTTAATAAACAAAAAAAGGCATAATAAATTGACTATGTATGTTGTTCCAAGCATATTTGGCAACTATTGAATTTACTATGAGCTCCTATTGACTTGACTATGTATTAGCATGAAAATCTACTATATGAAATTAGTCAAACCCAAAATGGTATATTTTATAATGTTTTTTTTTTTTGAGTGCATATTAAAATATATTTTAAAGAAAAGTGTTGAAATGCTCACAAAAAATAAGTTTTAAATAATAAAGAATAAAAGAAATATCTAAGCTCAATTTTTAATTGAAATCATAATAAAAAAATTCTAGTTGCTCCAAAAATAGCACCATTCGTTTTTGGTGAAGAACCATTAAATTTTGGTGAACCAGCTTCGGTACAGTGCACGATTCTTGGCGGAGACCTTCCAATAAATGTCACATGGCTCCTCAATAATTCAACGATTAGTACATTTCATGATATCTCAATGACAAAACTCGGCAAAAGAATTAATGTGTTATCAATAGAATCAGTAAAAGGTCATCATGCAGGCGTTTATTCATGTTCTGCACAAAATCTTGCTGGTGTTACACAACATTCAGCTCAACTTATTGTTAATGGTTTGATTTTGAATACAGATTTTCTTTTTAATTACAAATGATTTTAATTTTATTTTAATTTAATGTTTACTCATTTTCTATTATTACTAGTCCCTCCAAAAATTACTCCATTCTCTTTTGGTGATGAACCCATGAATTTTGGTCAACCCGTTTCGGTACATTGTACTATATCTGATGGAGATCTACCTGTAAAAGTTTTTTGGACTTTAAATAAACATCCTTTAACACCGGAATTAGAAATTTTAACAGAAAAACGCGGTCAGCGAATTCATAGCTTAATGATTGATAATATCGAAGCAAAACATGCTGGAAATTATACTTGTATTGCATCGAATTCAGCTGGTGTTGCTGAACATTCAACTGAATTAATTGTGAATGGTTAGATTTGTTATGAAATTTATAGTTTATGTTCAATAAATGCATTGAACTATTCATTTTTAAGGAATTTTAAGTTTTTTCATAGTCTTATGTTTCTTTTTTTTGATTTCCTAAAACCAGTAAAAAAATATCCTTAACTAAATTCTTTAGTTGATACATAAATAAATATCATTAACTAATTATAAATTAATATATAGTTGCACCAAAAATTGCTCCATTTGATTTTGGTGAAGAACCATTAAATTTTGGTGAACCAGCTTCGGTACAGTGCACGATTCTTGGTGGAGATTTACCAATTAATGTAACATGGTTACTAAATAATAGAACAATTGATATATTTCATGATGTATCAATGACTAAAGTTGGAAAACGCGTTAATGTTTTAACTATAGAATCAGTAAAAGGTCATCATGCCGGAACTTATTCATGTCATGCTAAAAATTTCGCTGGAATTACACAACATTCAGCGAAATTAATTGTTAATGGTTTGATTCTTATATTTATATTTTAATTAATTGTTATGTAATCATATTTATGTTTTTTTTTTGTTTTATTTTATTTATATATGGTATCTTCATTTGATTATCCTTTTTTTTTATTTAGTTCCACCAAAAATCACTCCATTTTCTTTTGGTGATGAACCCATGAATTTCGGTGAACCTGTTTCGGTTCATTGTACTATATCTGGTGGGGATTTACCTGTTAATGTTATGTGGACTTTGAATAAACATCCTTTAACACCGGAATTAGAAGTGTTATTAGAAAAACGTGGAAATCGTATAAATAATTTAATGATTGATGCTATCGAAGCTAAACATGCTGGAATTTATACTTGTATTGCATCGAATTCAGCTGGTGTTGCTGAACATTCAGCTGAATTAATTGTAAATGGTTAGAAAAATAGTTTTTAAGAAAAAATATTAGTGATTTGTTTTCTTTTGTTTATTTATTTAAAATATATACCATCCCAAATTCCTTCTAAGAATATTTATATTGTTACTGAATGGACATTGACATTGCTATATATATTGTATTTTATTGTAGAGCAATTGATACTTAGAGTCTCATGCTAATCAAAAGGGTATAAATCTTTTCATATCGAAAATATAGTATCTGATGTAATTTATTTTTCGGCACTTCTTGCACATTCTAAATAATAAGGATCGTCGATTCTTTATCAAAATTCTGTTACCTAAGAAATTGACGTAGGTTACTTTTCAAACCACGCAACTCATGTGAAAATATAGTATTAGGTGTGTTTTATTTGGAAAAATAAGGATGGTTACGAAACATTTTATACTCGCTTATTTAAGCATTTTTATTTATATCTATTATATTTGTTTTTAACAGAGTTATTCATTGCTATATGTGAGATATAGATGGCATAAGTCGAAACATTATTTTTTTATTTGGTTTCCCTGCAGTATTAGAAGTGAACAGAAAATTTGTTTAATTTATAAATCTTACAGGATTTCGGTAATTTTTATAGTATCATGTTTAAAGACCAAGTGTTTTTTTAAAGTTTTGTTTGGCAATACTTCGAATGGTCGTCCTGGAAAAATCTTATTTCTGTTGTTCTGCCATTTTTATTTATATATACATAATTACCTATTTTTATCAATTATGCCGACAAACAAAATTTAATATATAAAATTTTAACAAAAGTTGCCCCAAAAATAGCACCATTCGATTTTGGTGAAGAACCATTAAATTTCGGTGAACCTGCTTCAATACAGTGCACGATTCTTGGCGGAGACCTTCCAATAAATGTTACATGGTTTCTTAATAATTCAACAATTGACAATTATCATGAGATATCAACGGCTAAATTAGGGAAACGTGTGAACGCTTTAACTATAGAGTCTGTACGTGATTATCATGCTGGAATTTATACATGTCATGCAGAAAATTTGGCTGGTATTACACAACATTCAGCCAAATTAATTGTGAATGGTTTGTTATCTAGATATTTTATAATAATATATAAGAAGCAATGAAATTTATTTATTGTTGCCTTTCCTAATATGATATCCAAAATGAAAAAAAAGAAAAAATCATTCTCGAAAATATTCTAACTAAATACTTATATTTAAAAGAGGAGTAATTCTGTATTTTTGAAATCACCAAATTTTATAGTGCCACCAAAAATTGCACCATTTTCATTTGGTAATGAAGCTATGAGTTATGGTGATATAGTTTCGGTTCAATGTACTATCGCTGGTGGTGATCTTCCTGTTAATATAACATGGAGCATTAATAATGCTCCAATTGAATCTTATTTACAAGTATTATTAGAACAACGTGGAAAAAGAATTCATATTTTAACAATTGAATCGGTTTCTGCAAAACATTCTGGAAATTATACTTGTATCGCTGAAAATTTAGCTGGTCGTGTTAATCATACAGCTGTATTAAATGTTAATGGTTTGCAAAAAAAAACAAAAATTATAATATACTTAATAATTGGTGACGATTCGTTTTAAAAGCTTAAAAAAAGCTTGCAAAACGAATGTTACTATATTTAATAGCTTTCCATTTGCACTCTTTCATTATGTGTAAGTACTTGAATATTAAGTATTCTAGTTCCTGTATACCATATACTTAAAGTGTAGCTCCTATTAGGGGCTTTCGATTGACACACTTCAAACACTTGAATATCAGGTATTCAAGTACTTACACGTTCTTGAAGGATGCTAGAATGGAAAACGCCTACTATAGTATATATTTTATTTTACTTTATTTATTTTATTTTATTTTTTTTTATCTATAAAACCTCACCAAAATAGTCCCACCAAAAATTGCACATTTCGATTTTGGCGATGAACCATCAAATTTTGGTGATTCAGCTAGTGTACAATGTTTAGTAACGTCCGGTGATTTTCCAATTCAATTTTATTGGATATTTAATGGATCACCAATTCGAGACCAATTAATTGGTGTATCAACATCAAAATTAGGAAAAAGAACTTACGCTCTAACTATTGATTATGTACGTGGTGATCATGCTGGAAATTATACTTGTGTAGCGTCTAATTCAGCAAATTCAGTTAATTATACTGCTGAATTAGTTGTTAATGGTATTTTTTTGAATAAAAAAAAAATTTTTTTTAGTATAATTATGATATTCTATGTTTTTTTTTTAAAATTTTAATTTATTGTATTTTTTTTTTAAAACCATCTTCCAAAAACACACAGTACCTCCTAAAATTGCGCCATTCGATTTTGGTGATCACGCTATCAATTTTGAAGAATCAGTTTCTGTCAATTGTTTAATATATCTTGGTGATCTTCCAATGGATATTGAATGGTTATTCAATGATCAACCAATCAATTCATATTCTGGAGTTACAATTGTTAAAGGTGGAAAAAAAGCGAGCATTTTAACAATTGATTCTGTACATGCCGGACATGCTGGAAATTATACTTGCAAGGCTAAAAATCATGCAGCTTCATCAAGTTTTACAGCTGAATTAATTGTTAATGGTAGAAAAACTGATTTGAATAACTAAGAGAAAAACAAAAAATAATTAATTAATTTTATTTAATTTAAAAATCCAATTATTCCTACTTTTTTTTAAATCCAATTATGTAAAAGAATTTTTATTTTTCTTGTAGTTCCACCAAAAATTGCACCTTTTGATTTTGGTGATAAATCAATAAATTTAGAAGATCCAATTTCTATTCATTGTTTAATTCTTTATGGTGATCTTCCAATCGATATTGAATGGTTGTTCAATGATCAACCAATTAATGCATATTATGGTATAACTATTGTAAAAGGCGGAAAACGTACTAGTTTATTATCAATTGATTCAGTTCATGGAAGTCATGCTGGAAATTATACTTGTAAAGCTAGGAATTATGCTAATACAGATACATATTCAGCAGAATTAATTATTAACGGTTATTTGGCTAAGTTTTCTTGGAAAAAAAATTCAAGTTATTTATTTTTTTCAAATAATCCCGCCAGAGTCCTTTTATTTTACATACGCTTTTTTACGAAATACGCTTTTTTAATTTTTAAAGAAATACATAGCTTTTGCAACTCAAAATTTGAACACATAAAAATCAATAAATTTTTGAACTTTGGTCCGCTGTTAAAATAATTAACGTTTTTTATTTATACTGAATTAGGTGTTTAGACAATAAACTGACTGTTTAGATAAGTCCGTCAAAAGTTATGCGGGAAACAGAACGACATATCTACAACGGATTCCACAGTTTTAGTTTTCAGATTGTATTAAAAATAGTTCGTCGTGGATCCGTCGTGATCTGTGTAGTCTAATTGAAAACGTATATATTTAAAATTTTAATGAGTCGTGAATCCGTCGTGGATCCGTTATTCTGGTTGAACCTTTACAGTTCTGTTCAGTTCTTAATGTTATCTTTTCGGATTCTGAAATGAGACTATTTATTAACTTTACAAGTTCTTCAAACACCATCACTTTTAAAATTTCTTTTAAAATCCCTGTTCTGATGCTGCATTGAGAACTGTTCTTTTGCTTCGATTTCAACTACCTTTTATACGCCATGAAAACATTCTAAATCTTTTGTTATAAATGTCAAGATATGTCTGTTTTGATGTGTTCTATAAAATATTGGATGATTTTCTATTGCAGAAAAATCATGAACTATTCGAATCTATTCGGTTTGTGATTCCTGATTGTGTTTCAGGAATGTTCCAAATTTTCTTGGTAAAGGAAATTCATGGAATAATCCTTATTTATAGAGCAGTATATAATTTATTAATTAAATTAGAAAATTAGTAAGAATAAAATTAAATATTTGTCATTTATTGATTTATTTAGTTCCACCAAAGATTGTGCCTTTTGATTTTGGGGAAGATCCTGCAAATTTTGAAGATTCTGTATCTGTTACTTGTCTAATATCATCTGGTGATTTACCAATTGATATAGAATGGTTAGTCAATGAGAATCCGATAAACTCTTATTCAGGTGTATCTGTAGTAAAAGGTGGTAAACGTACTAGCTTACTTACAATCGATTCTGTACATGCAGGACATGCTGGAAATTATACTTGTAAAGCGAAAAATCATGCTGATTCAGTTACATATTCAGCAGAATTAATTGTTAACGGTTTGAAATATTAAAATTTTATTTTAATTTTAAATTTATATTTTATATTTTTTTTTTTTCTAATTTTCTAATCCTAATAATTTGTATATCCTTTTATATAATAAAAGTTCCTCCAAAAATTGCACATTTCGATTTCGGTGATGAACCAGCAAATTTTGAAGATTCCGTTTCGATAACTTGTCTGATCTCTTCTGGGGATTTACCAATCGATATTGAATGGTTATTTAAAGGTGAACCGATTAATTCTTATTTTGGGACAAGTGTTATGAAAAGTGGAAAACGTACCAGCATTTTAACTATTGATAATGTACATGCTGGACATGCTGGAAATTATACATGCAAAGCGAAGAATTTAGCTAATTCAGTAACATATTCAAATGAGCTGATTGTTAATGGTATTAGAGAAAGATTAAGTTTTAAGAATTTTGTTGCATTCCATCCGATTGAATGATAATTTTAAAAGAAATCCTTCCAACTTTTAGCATATATAAGAAACCATTGGGTCTTAACTGTTATAATATATAACAGTTTCTTTTAAAATTGTCTTTCATTGACAGTGTAACAAATTGAATTGATTTTAAAAGGATTTTTTCAGTATTTTTATTTTTGTTTTAATTCCTATCAAAATATAAATCCTTTGATTTAAATAAATTTTACAGTTCCCCCCAAAATTGCACCATTTGATTTTGGTGATCAAGCTGCTAATTTTGAAGATTCAGTATCTGTAAATTGTTTAGTATCAATTGGTGATCTTCCAATTGATATTGAATGGATTTTTAATAATTCACCAATTAATTCATATTCTGGAGTAACAACTTCAAAAATTGGAAAGAAAATAAGTGCATTATCAATTGATTCAGTTTATGGAGTTCATGCTGGAAATTATACTTGTAAAGCTAGAAATCATGCAGCTATGGTGAATTTTACAGCTGAATTAATTGTGAATGGTATTATTGATTTGATTTGATTGTGATTATTTATTTTTTTGATCCGATGTGTGTTTTCTTCCAAAAATGATGGTATAAAGATGAATTGAGAATCTAACTCTTTCTTTTTTGTTGCTTTTATCTTGCTTTTCAGTAGTCAAACAAGCTTTTTATGCTTTCGAATATTTTATTTTATATGCAAACGTTTTTAATTAATTGACATTTTGTACTATATCTATTTTCATAACACGTAAAATGACATTAAAGAAATGTCCTTTATTATGATTTCAAAAAAAATACTATAGTTTTATGAAACTTCCAATATGTTGTTAATCATTTTAAAATTGAATGATCGCATAAGAGTATATGTATAAAACCTGTACTTTAGTATGTGCAGTGAACGAAATAATTTTCGAAAATTTACTATAACTTATTGTTGATATGACTATGAAGGAAATACTATGAAAAATGGTAAAACTCTTTCTTAAATTAACTATAAAATGGTTTCAATTACATTTTACCTCGCGTAATCATAATCAAAGCAATATTTGAGACAGTCAATTTGCTAAAAGAAAATTACTATGTTTCTCAATGGTTTTACTAGAATAGCAATGTTTTCATGCATAATATGAGGTCTGCAAATGAGTTTTTACGATTTTTTTGATAAAAATACACGTTTATTTAACAACTATACAATATTTTCATTTCATTGAAAGTATCTTTTAGGCAATATACGGATTTCCTGTCTGAAGAAACTCGGGTTTTTGAAGGCAATCCAATCATCGAGTCATTTTCACACTTCTTCAAAATTGAGCATGTGTGTATCAGCAAGGCTATATTGCATCGACCGAAATAAATGGTAAGCGGAGGAAGCAATGTCTGTTGAATACCACGGTTGAGGTAGCATTTTCCAACCAACCACTTCCAACGTTTCCTAAACCGATTTAGCAATATGCTGCACAGCGTTATCATGCTGCAAAATCATTTTAGTTTGTCAACGAGGCTCGTCATTTTTTCTCCAAAGCGCGATTCATTTTAATCAGTTATTGTCTGTAATGAGCAGAAACGACTATTTCAATCGTTTTTGAAAGTTCATGGTAGACCACACTCTTCTGGTCCCACCAAATATCTCCTTTTCATGGATATTCGGCTTTGCATTTTTAAGTCGTCTTAAACCAAAATACTCAAGTTGAAATTGATGAAGAATCTTCACCATAATCATTTTCCATCTATCGATGAGCTCCAGTTGCATTTTCATTCATGTTAAACCAGCAAAGTAAAACTTCTCGCAAATGCTGTTTATTTGGCACGTAACCTTCCATTTTCAATCGAATAAAAACAATGTTCTTTACACTTTAAACGTTAACATGATCTAGTATGTTTTGAAGGTTGTCATAAAACCATGTAATGTCGATTCACATGTATTACATATAGTATGACTTACGTCATCTAATTTAAAATCGTAAAAACTCATTCGCAATACTAATTATTTTCTATTTTGAATTCTTAATTTAAGACTATAAGAAGATGGACATTAAAGTTAAATTTACTTATATAGATGAATGCTTTCCCTCTCTATAAAACGGTTCGTTAGATGCTGTTCAGTAGGAACCAATTCGGCATGTCTTATGAGAGTTACCTATTTATTTTGATTTTTTATTCAAAGATCAGTCTTTTAATGATTTAATATTAGTGTATCTAAAATCAATGTGATATTATGGTCAGTACACAAAAACGACCTAATGGACTAACTATTCGCCGTTGATAAAATATGACTCTGGTAAATACCGAATTTACTATGAGCTTCTATTGATAAGATACTTTGTCAGCATGAAAATTTACTATTCCAATTTGGAATGGAAATCATTGATTCAAACCCAAAAATGGTTTATTTTACAATTGATTTTTTCTGTTTTAGTGTATGAAAACCAATTATAAAATTTTTATTATTTAGTACCACCAAATGTTGTTCCATTCGATTTCGGTGAACATCCTGCAAATTTTGAGGATTCTGTATCTGTAAATTGTTTAATATCATCTGGTGATTTACCGATCGATATTGAATGGTTATTCAATGATGAACCAATTAATTCGTATTCGGGGGTGACCATTTTTAAGAGTGGTAAACGGGTCAGCGTTTTAACAATTGATTCAGTTTATGCTGTTCATGCTGGCAATTATACGTGCAAAGCAAAGAACAACGCTCATACAGCTAATCATACGGCAAAATTAATTGTTAATGGTAAAAATTATAGTTCTTAATAATATACATGAATATCTTGAATTTCGAACTCATTTTTTTTTTGGGTTTTTAAATAAACTGATTCATGGACTTAGTTTCCAGAGTAATAATTCTTCACTTGATCAAACAAGAGCATATTTTAATTTATTTATTGTCCAAAATGCCTTGAGTTCAAGATTTAAGAATCATTCTATGAAATAATTATTTTGCTTCATTATTTATAATATTAATATTTATTTAATTTTGTCCTCAAAAAAATCCTTCATAAATATTTAAAATATTTCTAATTTAGTTCCACCAAAAATTGCACCATTTGATTTTGGTAATGAACCTGCTAATTTTGGTGAATCTGTTACGATCCAATGTACAATATCGGCTGGTGATCTTCCAATTGATATGGAATGGTTATTTAATGATTATCCAATAAATTCATTTTCTGGAATTGCAACATCAAAGATAGGAAAACGTGTCAGCGTTTTAACACTAGATTCAGTTTATGGAAATAATGCCGGAAATTATACTTGCAAAGCGAAAAATCAAGCACAAACAAGCTATTATACCGCTGAATTAGTTGTTAATGGTTATATTTTAGCATTTTTTTTCCATTTTAAACAATATAATTTAATAGTTTTTATTAATAAGGTTTTTTTGGTTTTTTATTGCTTATTAATTTTATAGTTCCTCCTCAAATATCACCATTCTCGTCTGGTCAAAAACCAATCCATTTAGGCCAATATATTATGTATCAATGTGTCATTACCGAAGGTGATCTTCCATTAAATATTATGTGGACTTTTAATAAACATCCAATTATGCCCGATTTGGATGTGGTAGTATCAAAATTAGGACGTCGTAGTAGTGTACTAACAATTGAAAGTGTTAATGATCATCATGCTGGCAATTATACTTGTCAGGGTGAAAATATCGCTGGAATTGCTAGTTATACAACCACACTAAAAGTTATAGGTTCATAAAAGAAAATACTATTTTTTTTTATATAAAAATACAGGATGTCTTGCAATGATTTCATATCTGAAAATTCTGTAGGACATTCTTAGATAATTAAAATATAGTTTATTTATAGTTTTTTCTTCGTTTTTTTTTTTTGTATTAATCAAATTTATTTAAATATGTATTATAATTTATTTTTATAGTCCCACCCCGTATTATTCCATTTCATTTCGAAGAAGGTCCAGGACAAACTGGTCAGTATTTAACACTGAAATGTACAATACCTGATGGTGATCTTCCAATGAAAATTCATTGGACTTTTAATCATCAGGAAATCAAAAAGAATCGTGGAATTATAACTGATAATATTGGAAGTCGTAGTAATATATTAACAATTGAATCAGTCGATGATCATCATGCTGGCACATATACATGCCATGCTGGAAATAATGCAGGCTTTAGAAACTATTCAACTGAATTAATTCTTAATGGTTAGATAAGGAAATTTTTTTTATATAATCTTTATATAATAATTTGAAAATCCTAAAGAAAATTGAGGATATAAAAACACTTCAAATGACAAAGTGTTTCAAACACAGCATGAATCACAAATTCTAAAGGATTAAAGACTTCTTAATTATGCACAAAGTAATTAAAAATTTACTACTACAAATTGACTAACCTTCTGTGTTTGGGGGAAATTCAGGATTTATGTTGGAAGGTCTAAGGAAAAATTCAAAAAATGAATTAGTTCATCTGCTGATATTCAATTGAATCCTTTGAGTGGCTTTTGAATATGAATTGCTAAAATCACTTTTTGAATTTGTTTTACTTTGGGCCTATTTAAGATCTAAATGTGACTAATTGAATTGTTTTCTATAATTACATCTTTTCTATTAATTAAAAACAAAAACTATGAAGTTTTAAAGTTTTTATTTAACTTGCTAAGTAAGTAGGACCATAGGGCAGTATTTTTCAATCAAATAAATGTAATAATTAATTAAATAAAGCTATGAAATGGTCGCTAATTACGATACTAGTACTGATCATTCTACTAATACACATAAGAATGGATGGTTTGGTTTTATATAAGGAACCCAAATTTCGATTAATTCAATTTTGCATCGATTACACCTGAAAAACTTTTTGAAATTAGGATGGGACGGAACCCTCATTAAATCTGGACAAAATTTAAACAATATTTCAATATTATACTAAAAAAATTCTTCAAACTTGAAGAATAGAAATAAGTTCCGATCTAAAAAACGTTCTAAAAAGAGTTTTTAGAAAGATTTAGAATGATCTGAAAAGATCTGTAAGTTTAAATGATCTTCAATGTAGAAAAATCCGGATCTTTGAACCCGCTTATAACTGATCTGGCCATCTCTAGTTTTGGTCACCATGTTCTGTACTTGAATCATTTAAGTAAGCCCCTTCGAAAATTTTGTTTTCTTTAAGTTTTTGAAATAATATAACCTTTGTTTTTACAGTACTTCCTAAAATAGCACCATTTACTCCCGGTTCGGATGCATTTTATCCTGGTGATTATTTTACACTTCAATGTTCGATTATACATGGTGATCATCCTTTAAATATTTTTTGGGAATTTAATAATATCAAATTATCGGATAAAAATCATAATAAATTGGGTATTGCTGTATCAAAAATGGGTTCACGTAGTAGCGTTTTAACAATTGAATCCATACAAGGATTTCATGCTGGGAACTTTACTTGTTATGGGGAAAATTCAGCAGGAATTACAAATCATACAGCACAATTAATTGTGAATGGTTCGCGAATATTCTTCTTTTGTTTTTTAGAAATTCATTTAAGTTTTCTTTCAGTTTTTTGTTTGTTTGTTTTTTTTTTTGTAAATTTGAATTTTTTATTTCAATTTAGTTCCTCCAAAACTTGCTCCATTACCTTTGAATTCTGATCAGCCTTTATACGTTGGTGATTATTTTGAATTAACATGTTCAGTTGTAAATGGTGATACACCATTTAATATTACATGGTATTTTAATGATCAACCGGCAAAGGAAATTGATGGAATCAATATTTTGATGCATGGTAAACGTAGCAGTTCCTTAAATATTGATTCTGTATTAGGAGAACATGCTGGAAATTTTATTTGTGTTGGTGCAAATAGAGCAGGATCAACGAACAAAACGACTTCATTAGCTGTTAAGGGTTTGTTATCTATACTATAAGTCATTGTTTATCGGTATTTTTGTGAAGGGATTCCATATTAACGATAAATAACTGTAAAATGATAGAGAATAATTTATAACTCAAATCAAGATCCTTTATTGTGAAAAAATATTTTCTATAATTAGGATCACAAGATCAAAATACTATCACGATATTATGCTAAAGCATATTTTTTTTCAATTCTCACTGTGGAAATAGTTTTCTACATATGTTCTAGACAGATCTGCAATTTTAATGATCATTATTGGACGATTCACATCATTAAAATCACGGATGTGTTTAGAGCTTGATTTATCATACATAAGTATCCTTTCCAATATATTTATAATGTACACATATGTATCCATATTGCACCATCATTATAAATCAGATATGGTCAACCTGCGTGCTGAAACGCGCAGCAGCAGCCCAGTTAAGGCTTTTCTGTGTCGCTTACAAAGTGTGCAGCTAGCTATATACTAAATTTATGCTATACAGGAAGAATTTGATTTGAGTTTTAGTTAATTCATGTTCCTCTGATTCATATTCATAAATTTTTTTTTTCTTATTAATTCATCTAAAATTCGATAATGTTATGTTTTTATCTTAACTAAGCTCAGTTATATCAAAACGCTTTTTGGCTAATTAATTTATATTAACTTCCAAATTTAAAAAAGAATTACCACAAATTGAACAATTCAACTTTAATCAAACGGGTATAAATGGTGGCCAATCAGTCCGTGTAATGTGTATGGTTTCATCTGGTGATCTTCCGATTGATTTATATTGGCTAAAAAATGATCAACCAATGACAAGATCAATTTATCATAAAATTGATGAATTCACAACGATTTTATCATTACGACAAGCAACAATTACAGATTCGGGAAATTATTCTTGTGTTGCAAAAAATTTAGCTGGTGAAACAAGAAAATGGTCAATGTTAAAAGTTAGGGGTGCGAATTTATTTTTAATATCAATTATATTTTTTTTAATACCGTATTTAATTTTAAATCAAATCGAAAATTTCGTTTCTAATTTATTTTTAATTTCGGATTTTTGATTTTTGTATACATTTCAAAAGAATTACCATCCCTGGCTCCTTTATCCCTTTCAACGGATATAAGTCAAGAGGGTGATTATGTGCAATTAACATGTATCGTAACCAAAGGTGATCTACCAATTGAATTTTACTGGACACTCAACAATGTGCTGGTCATGAATTCTTTAGCGACAATCTTAAGTGTTGGCCGACAAACAAGTTTATTAATTATTCAAAATGTTTCTTCACGTCATTCTGGCAATTATACTTGTGTTGCATCAAATAATGCTGGAAATTCAACTGAATCAGCAACATTAGCTGTTAAGGGTATATTTTTGAATTCCATAAAAATATTTAAATATTTAATAATTTTGATATGAATTTAACCCTCTAATAAGACGTGAAAATTTAATACTTCATCGATCCCTTTCAAAAGTTATGTGGGATTGATAGGTGTAGTGTAGTTTTACCGGTACCGGTGTACTAGATGCAATTTAACCGAAGTTAGAGGGTTAATAAAAAATTATATTTTTTTTTAATTTACTACTGCGCTCAAAAAGTATAGGAATAATGAATTTGTTCCGACTATTTAACTAGTAACAAAGTGTTTCTGTGAAGCATTTCTTATAAAACGACTAAAACTAAATCGGAAATTATAATAGGCGGAGCAAAGTATAGATAAATCCAGAAGGAACGAATGCACGTCAAATCTGTTCAACCGATTATAATGTGCATAAGCAGGAATAAGCATTTGATATTTTGATGCAACAGAATTCTGTGTTTTTTTAAAATTATTTTCGTTAATTGAAAATGATTTAAAACAATATGCAATCGCTTTGTACCGCGTTAGTAAGTAACGTCAATTTTCCTATGCTTGGCTCTTCCTATTCAAATTCAGTCTTATAGCAAAAATAATTCATGGATTTTTAACCACGGATAATGCTTCTGCCTAAAAGTCAGTACCTTTAGAGGAATATTAAAAAAGTTGATACATATGTGAATAAGAAAGGTATTTTAATGTTCATGCCACCTATACTGGATTTTTTGTCTAGACACACAACAAATACAATTCCATCAAAAAAATTCACTGAAGGTGCTAAAGGTTCGACTCCCAGCGTTGCTTTAAAAACTGGAAAAAACGTGAGCAAAAATGGGATTTAACTTTAAGGTGGTAAAAGAAATTTGGAAAAATAAATTATTTATGCATTATCAAGGAGCATATAATAATGAGGGTTGCCGACTTGGATTCTGATTTGGGCACGTCTGCAAGCGCCATCTCATTAATAGTATTTGTTAAAATGACTCTGTAATATAAAAATGCATGTATTTACAGTCTTTTTTACAAATACTATTAAAAACGAGGCGCGCCTTGCCACGCTGTAATCGCACCAAAATTCATAAGCAAAAATTTACATTTGGTATTATTTAAAAAGTTTCAATACTTTTTCAATGCAGTAGTCTATTGAATCCATTCAAATTAAAATAATAATTCTGTACAATATTGGTCGGTTTTTTTTCTTGTACCAAATGCTACTTAAAAAGGCATTGTAAATTTAGTCATTGTCTAAATAAATTAGCAAAGAAATAGCTTAACGCTTAAATGAAATTGCTTTGGGGATAAATAATAATAATAAAAAAAGAAGATAATTATAATTTTTAATTTGAAATGTACTTAATTAGCGAAACAAATTAATTGCCTTCCGTAAATTAGTCATATATATATATATATATATATTTTATTGTAAATTAACTTAATTAGAAAATAAATTACTTAATTAAGAAGTGATTTTATTTTCGGTCGACTAATTACGCCTACTGTAAAATTCTTTTTTTTTAAAAGAATATTTATTGAGATTTGCGAATTTTTCAGCAGAATTATTTTTATTCAAATTTTCCATCGTTTTTCTTGTCTTCATAATTTTTGAATTGATTTTTGTTAGGAAATTATTTTTTTATTACTTCTCTAAAACTCCGTTTTTGAATATTTTTTTCACTTTGGTTATTCAGTTTTTGAGGAATTTTTGAAGAATTATGGTTTAGGGACTTTTTTATGTGAGCTGATCAAAGACTATATTTTAATTTAGTCAGCAGATAATCAATTAGAATTTAAATATGTTTATATAGATAGGAAGATGGATTATATGTTTCTGGAAAAGCCTGTTACAATTAAGACTTTCGAAGCAAGATAGTATTATCCTCACATCCATATAGTAGAACTAATCATAATCAAATGATATTTCATAAATTTTAAAAATTCAAAGAAGAGCAAAATTTTTTGATAATTTCTGTAAAAATTTACAAAATAATTTGGTTAAACCTTTAACTAAGTCCAACATTATACTATATCAAGTAAATGTTTGGTTAAAATAACTTTTGGACTGCAAATTAGGCATGGGGACTGGTTTCAATATAACCAAGTTAAACCAACATAAGTCTGTGTTGACTACTCTCACCAAAAATACCTGAAAATTCACCAAGTATCTTAGATTAGTTATAAGTATTTAAAATTGTATAATGTGCGAATTATTTTAGTACTTGATTGTTTCAATCAAAGTTTTAAGGTCATTTAGCAAGGGATTTTTTCGGGTATGGACATTTTTTTCTTTTCGATAGACTACCATTTTTTTGCTTTTTATTTTAATTCAAATAATTTAATCAATACAAACAGCAGAAAAATCCAAAGAGGTTTAATAATAAATTGTATTTGTTGCATTTGAACTTGAAATTAAATCTATTTTGCTTCAGGAGTTGTATTGTATGACAAGAAAAGGATCTTTTAAGGAACTGAATTTAATACCAATCGAACTTTAGATTAAAATTTCTATTGTATTATAGTCGAAATATAAATGTCGATAATACTAAAGACGCATTAGCAGCAATAATGTACATTATCTCACGATTCTCTATTAAAATTCGATAATCTCTCGCATTTTAATCGAGAATCGTGAGATAATGTACATTACAGCTGGTAGTGTGTCTTCAGTATAAATTGATTTTTGTTATCTCAGATAAGCCCCAAAATCCATTAATGCTTTAGTTTTCGCCTTGGTTATTTTTTGTTTTTCTGAACTTTACAATACTTTCTGATCAACTCACATAAATTTGAAATGTAAATATAAAATTTGTTTTTGATCTATTGAAATGTCCTTAATTATTTCTGGTATTTGAAAATTTATTCTCTAAATTTTGGACTGAAGAAAAATGGTTGTACAATAATTTTTTCCATAACATATGTCTTGTCTTTTATGGTATATCTTGGCTTATATAATGTAAAGTGTCCTAACTTTTACAGTCTTCCTAATTCCGACTTTCTTTATTTTTACCAACAACCGTTGATTACGAGTTTATAAAGGTGAACACTAGTTGAAATATACATAATAAGGCCACAGCCGGCATCCTATTATGACGGGAAAAATCAGAAAACTAGAAAAAGATGGACTTTTGCAATTTTAGCTAGGCTTAATCGAATAAAACCATCAGAGTCTCCCCACACAATTTAGAAAAATTGGTAGTTTACGACGGTATCGTGTGTGATTACTATATTGTGAGAGTCTGATGCACTAGCAGATGAAGTGCCATATAAATCAGATAAACATGTTCATCTGTTTTTTAGGGGAATCATCTGCAGATCGAAAATCAGTTGGGGAAATCAGAAATGCAGAAGCCGACAAAATTTGTAGGATGATTGTTTTTTCCCTTTCTGCTTAACCAATCTTTGTCTACTGTTATCCCATACTTGCATCAGAAGTAGGATGTCGGCTTTGTGGAGATTGACCTATAGTGTTCAGCTTTTGTGGCTCGTAACCATAGTGCTATTTGTAAAAGTTAGGAAGATCGGAATCTTTTGGAATAAGAATACTTTACGTTACTATTTCTAAAATTATAATTTTAAATGATTTTAATTTTTATATTTGTTTTTTTTTCTGTTTGTTTTAATTTTAATTAAAAATATTATTTGGCATAATTTTTGTCATGCTTTAAAGAGAGCAGTATTGAATATTTGTACTTAATTAGATGATGCAGAAAACTTATGAAAAACAAAAATAAGTCAAAAAAGTTATGTGCACATAAAATATAATAAATTATGTACTTTAAAAAAATTGATATATACGAAAAGAAAAACATAACAAAAATACAATATTTATGTTTCTTTTTTTAAAAATTATGTTGCAATTTCTTCAGTATAACTTCTTTTTTTCTGTTTATATATATTAATTTGCAAATAAAAACATTAACACACATTCATCACCAAAAACTTGCACACAATAAGCTAAATAATATATAAAAAAAGGACCAAAATTAAAAATGGCGAAACAGCGAAACTCCTTTTTAAATGCTATATTTCTATATATTTTTTCTTCTTCTTCTTCCTTTTTATTGTTAATAACAATATTTCATATAATTATGAAAATTATTAATTTCTAAACTTTTGTTTATAAAACACACAAAAAAAACATTAAATTCGCTTTGTTTATTGTGTTGTAACGCAAAACGCAAGCGCATTAAAAAAAACTACAAGAGAATGAATCCGTTCCAAAAATTTGTCCAACATTTTTAATCCGAATCCTTTTAAAAACCTTAATAATTTCCTTTCAAGAAAATTTTCCTATCATTTTTATTTATGATTAATTTTATTTTTTGTTTGAGGTTAGAAATTTATCAAATCAAAACGCCTGTCCTTCCGTTTAAACGGTATTTTTTATGCACGATATAAATTTATGCGGTCTAATTTTAGGCGATCTTAATATATATGGCAAGCTATTTTGGACGCTTAAAAGTCTTAAAATAGTTCGCCATAAAATGTTCAAAATTTTCATTTTTAAATTTTACGAATCTTTATTTATTTATATCTTTGCTGACGTGATTTTATTCCGCGTAAAAAACGATCGAATGGAACAACCGTGCCGCGTAAACAGGTTTGGACTGGCTAAGCAAATTTCACCGGAAAGTTTTGGAATGCCGGGCCATTTTCTCTGAAAAAAACAACGGTCGATGATTGTTCACTATCGCGCAATACGATCGGCCCACAGGGAAACCTTCGGCGTCGCGATGGCCCAGTTCAAGCCTGCGCGTAAATCGAGAAACGAGTAATTTATAAAATTTTTAAAACAAACCAAAAACTTAAAATTTGATGAATTTCTTTCCGAGCATGTTTTTTTTTTATTTTTAGTAGTTTCTTTTGATTAACTCTCATTTAAGTTGTCCCAATTTTTTTACTAATTTGTTTTCTTTTCATTTTAAAATGCTTTTATTTTAGCTTTTAAGTGAGCAAAAAATTAAAAATATTGACTTTCTATAAATATGATTTATTTACGAGTTAAATAAAATTTATTTGTATAATTATGTGTCAACATTTCAATTGTAAAATAGCCTAGAAGTTAAGGAAGGAATCATACTTTTTAAGTTAAATTTGAAATAGTTAATTACTTAAAATTGTTTTTGTAAAAAAGAAGAAAGCGCCTAATCTGTAAAATTTTAGGATAAGTTTATTGAAACGAACCAAAAGTTCATTCCGATTTTGTCAATATTTGTTGTTGAAAATTGGTTGCACAACTAACTTGATTATTAAGCCAGGTTATTATTCGAACGAATTGGTCGTACGCGAAAATCTTCTAGGAATAAAATTGCATGCGAATGAAGTTAAATTAAATTTGTATACGATTTTCATCGATCATACTTTCTATTGTATTCTAAATAAAATCAGATAGATTTAGTAACGTATTCTTGCGCACAGTTAGCTTGATAAGTGGTGGTTTTGAAAAGGTGAAATTGCATCATAAATCATTATCTGTGAAAAAAACCTCGAAGCTATGAACGAACAAACGTGATGCAATTGATTTTCGAAATTTCGAGATATTAATCGAATCTTTTTTAGGAATAAATCTATATAGAGTCAGAATAGAATAGAGTCCGAGCGTTTGTTCGAATAAAAATATGAATTAGTAAAACTACGATCAATTTAACGAATTTGCTACACATGAGGATTTAAAGGTATGTTGTGCTTCGAAAATCTTGCAAACGAATTGCTTGGAAACTTGTAGCAATCACTCGGACCTCTTATTTTTCTATTTCCATTTAGATTTGCAAAGCTTATCAAGATTTTGAACGTCATTGTAACGACATACCCGTGTTAGTCACACAAATTAATTTAAAATTTAGAAATATGATTCCTATTCTAAACATTCGTTTATTTATTTGTAAGTAATTGCTTATTCCTAAATTTTGGGAAACAAGCTTTTTTTGAGAACTATTCTACTAGAAAAACAAAATGATATTATTACGCAAGAAAATGTTGTAAAATAGCTTTAAATAAATAAAACATATAATTTATATTATTTAACCGAAATGTTGACACATTTTTAATGAATTTTTATGGTAAGTAAAACTAACGAGCTTGTTCTCCGACAGAAGCAACATAAAACAAAATTTTCGTTGCTCAGAATTTTGAAATCGGGCATTAATCGCTTGTTCCCGGACTGCATTATTATTCATTATTTTTGCTTTACTATGGTGGGAAACTACTGCATATGCAGTCAATTATTTTGTTTAATTTCCATAGTCAGCACGATGCAAAAGCCTATAAAGTATAATTATCTATAGGAGTCAATTTTAATATTGAAATCAACGACAAAGATGAACGAGTTGTTTTTAATGTTAAAATTCTAATCTTCTCTGGGGCAGCTAGTGAAAAAGCACGTCATATGTATTCTACGTTTATCATGAATACTTTTGGTATCCACATTGTAAAAAGTATCAAAAAGCTTTTACACCTATGTAAATTTGGTGTTAAGAAAAGTACACCATGGCCTTGATTTGTGTCGATAATTGGTTCCATAAATTGCTGCACTAGTGTATAATTTGTTTCATACAAATCTGATCTTAAATAGGCTTGCATATCCATGCACAAGGATTGTATCGCAGAATAGTATTTTTGATTGTCAGTGGAGATAACAAAATTGGTTTATCGACATTCGTAAAATAATATACAGCTTCGGAGAATAAGGCCGTAAAATTAGAATATAAACTTTTATATAATTAAAGCAAAAAGTCAATATTTTTAAATTTTTGTTTTAACTCAAAAATAATTTTAAAAATCTGTTTTATCTTAAAATAAGATAAGATTAGCTAAATTTTATTTTGAATTAAATTTTAAATACTATTAAATACAATAATTAAAATTATTTTTGAGTTAAATTCAGTCTTCTGTCCGTCAAAATATTAAAGAAAAATTTGTACAATATCTCATAGCTACTTGTTTCTTTTGCATGTTAATCAAAAATTTCTATAAAAAAAAATACATATCCTAACATGAAATTTTCTTAAAACCTAACCAGTACCACCAAGGTGGATTTTGGAACCAACTGATAAAGCTTTCGCTCAAGGATCTGATGCTAAAGTTGAATGTAAAGCCGATGGTTTCCCAAAACCACAAGTCACATGGAAAAAAGCTGTTGGTAAGTATTTTCTATACATATACCTTTTAAAAGATAAAAACAAAACAAAACTTTTCTTTTTAGGAGACACTCCTGGAGAATATAAAGACTTAAAAGCCAATGATAATATTCGTGTTGAAGAAGGCACCTTATTTATTGATAACATTGCTAAAAATAATGAAGGATATTATTTGTGTGAAGCTATAAATGGAATTGGATCAGGATTGAGTGCTGTTATTATGATTAGTGTTCAAGCTCCACCAGAATTTACCGAAAAATTACGTAATCAAACAGCACGACGCGGTGAACCAGCCGTTTTACAATGTGAAGCAAAAGGCGAAAAACCAATTGGAATTTTATGGAATATGAATAATATGCGTTTAGATCCAAAAACTGATAATCGATATACAATTAGAGAAGAAATCCTATCAACTGGAGTAATGTCAAGTTTATCAATTAAAAGAACTGAACGTACTGATTCGGCATTGTTTACTTGTGTCGCAACAAATGCTTTCGGAAGTGATGATGCTAGTATTAATATGATAATTCAAGAAGTTCCAGAAATGCCATATGCTCTTAAAGTACTTGATAAATCTGGACGTACCGTACAATTAAGTTGGGCACAACCCTACGATGGAAATTCACCATTAAAACGTTATATTATTGAATTTAAACGATCACGTGCATCATGGGATGAAATCGATCGAGTTATTGTTCCCGGTCATACAACAGAAGCTCAAGTACAAAAATTAAGTCCAGCTACAACATATAATATTCGTATTGTTGCTGAAAATGAAATTGGTACATCAGATTCATCAGAAGCTGTTACAATTATTACTGCCGAAGAAGCACCATCTGGTAAACCGCAAAGTATTAAAGTTGAACCAGTTAATCAAACTACATTACGAGTAACATGGAAACCACCACAACGATCCGAATGGAATGGAGAGATTTTAGGCTATTATGTTGGTTATAAATTATCGAACACTAATAATTCGTATGTTTTTGAAACTGTTAATTATTTGACTGAAGAAGGAAAAGAACATTCATTAGAACTTAATCATCTTCGAACTTATACACAATATTCGGTTGTTATACAATCATTTAATAAAGTCGGTTCAGGACCAATGAGTGATGAAGAAAAACAATATACCGCTGAAGGTACACCAAGTCAACCACCAAGTGATACAACTTGTACTACATTAACTTCACAAACAATTCGTGTATCCTGGGTTAGTCCTCCATTAGAATCTGCTAATGGTGTTATTAAAAATTACAAGGTTGTATATGCTCCAACTGACTTATGGTATGGTGAGTATTTGTGGCTATAATAATATATGAAATTTTTTTTTGAAAATAATTGTTTATAGATGATAAAAATAAGGATTACAAAAAAACCGCATCAAGTGATACTGTTCTACATGGATTAAAGAAATATACAAATTATACAATGCAAGTATTGGCTACTACAGCTGGAGGTGATGGAGTTCGAAGTATACCAATTCATTGTGAAACTGAACAAGATGGTTAGAATTGATTAAAGTTTTTCCTTTCAAATTTATTAATTTTCTTCTTTAAACCAACAGTACCGGAAGCACCAACTGATGTTAAAGCTCTTGTAATGGGAAATGAAGCTATTCTAGTTTCATGGCGTCCACCAGCACAACCAAATGGAATTATCTTACAATATACTGTTTACACTAAAGCCGAAGGAACTGAAGGTGATTCAAAAAGTCAAAAAATTCCACCATATCAAATGAGCTATGAAGCATCTGGACTAGAAAAGAATAAACCATATGAATTTTGGGTAACCGCTAGTACTGTTATTGGTGAAGGACAATCTTCAAAGAGTATTATTGCTATGCCAAGTGATCAAGTTCCTGCAAAAATTGCTTCATTTGATGATACATTCACTGCCACATTTAAAGAAGATGCTAAATTGCCATGTCTTGCTGTTGGTGCACCAACACCTGATATTACATGGAAAATAAAAGGTGTTGAATTCACTCCAAACGATCATATTCGACAATTACCAGAAGGATCTTTATTCATTACATCTGTATCTCGGCAAGATGCTGGAGAATATACATGTCATGCTGAGAATTCAATTGCTAAAGATTCGATAACACACAAATTAATTGTTTTAGCTCCACCACAATCACCTCAAGTATCACTTTCAGCGACCACAACAGATGCATTAACTGTTAAATTGAAGCCTCATGAAGCTGATACTGCACCTCTTCATGGATACACTTTACATTATAAACCAGGTTAATTTTAGAATTTAAATCATTTTCTGGTATAATTTCTCCGTAAATTTTTTTTTAGAATTTGGCGAATGGGAAACTGTTGATGTTGCAGTTGATGCACAAAAGTATACAATTGAAAGCTTATTCTGTGGATCACGTTATCAAGTTTATGCTACTGGATATAATAAGTAAAAAATTTGTTGTTTGCGTAGATCAAATAAAAACTTGGAAATTAATTTTTATAGTATTGGAGCCGGTGAAGCTTCTGATATTTTGAATACAAGAACTAAAGGATCAAAACCAATTTTACCAGATAAAACTCAATTTATTCAAGTTACATCACATTCAGTTACATTACATTTCCCAGCATGGAAAGATGGAGGATGCCGTATGTCTCATTTTGTTGTTGAACATAAGAAGAAGTATAAAATTCGTAACAAATAAATAACATATTTTTTTTTTAATTCTTGAAAATTATTATTACAGAGATCAAATCGAATGGAATCAAATTTCGAATAGTGTAAAACCTGGAAATAATTTTGTATTACTCGAATTGGAACCGGCTACATGGTATAATTTACGTATTACAGCTCATAATTCTGCTGGATTTACAGTTGCTGAATATGATTTTGCAACATGGACCGCAACCGGAGGTATATATGTTTTAAACATAATTTCAAATTTAAATTCTAGTTCTTTAAATTCTAAAAAATGAAACCAAACTGCATTTTCGATGTACTTTTGAATTAATTCCGGAAAATTAAAGATTTAGTATTGAAATGTTAATAAATACTAAATGTGTACTATTTAAGGTTGAATATTTTCTATAGATTGTTACAAATCGGAATTAGTTTTCTTATATGCTTCTGCCGTGAATTGAAAAAGGAAACGATTTGTTCTTATTTTAAAAGCACTTTACATCTTTCAAACTTTCATACATTTCGAAAGGAAAGAATTGAAGGAAGTTCTTCCAGGAAGGAGTATATTAATCGTTAGTGAGTAGTGTTTATTAATGTATATATATTTAGACCCGTGGTAAATTTATCAAACAAAATTTAATCGTTAGGAAATATTCAATGTACAAATGCAATTTCTGGGAAGTTTCTATCTGTCATATGTGGATATGACCAGGTGAATGATTTAGGGAAGGGTCCGTATGTACTCTCACTTACAATTAGTAAAACAAACTTGAAAATCACGTGTTACAATTTTTGGAAACAATCCAATTAAGGCGTCGTAAAAGGGATCATTTTGTAAAAATTGTTAAAACCAAGTTTTGAAACTATATGAATGCCAAGTTTCGTTGTATTATCTTCCTATGACTATTACCTTTTTCAAAAGTTCTCTAATAAACGAATATGTACAATATAAAAACTAAAATAAGGCATCGAATGTATATAATATAAATCGATTGTTGTAATGGACCCAAGTTATTAACGACATAAAATATTTGGTAGACGAAATAATGAATGAAAAATACAATTCTAAACATTTTGAATGGTTAGAAATATGGAAAAAAAGAAACTTCCCATCAAATAAAATGATTCGAAAACGGTTCGTAATTGATTTATCTAGCCGAATAGTTTCTTCGAAATTGAATTTGCCGGCGATGAAAGAAATGGGACTTTCCTGGCAAATTCAATCTTTTGCAAATCAAATTCAATATTTTGCAAATCACATAAATATTTACAAATCAAATTCAACTTTTTTAAACACAAATTTAGTGTTAAGAAATTCAAAATTAAATATTTTGTTACTTTTAGAATTGGATTCAGTTATTACCATTTCTAGATTAATTTGGTTTGCAAAAATGATAAATTTGATTTGTAAAAGTTAAATTTGGTTTGAAAAAGGTGTATTCGGTATGTAAAAGGTTGTGTTAAGCGTAAAAAGACTGTGTATAATTTCTTTTCTTGTCACATTCACATAATCTTCACCTTTTCTTCGCTATTTTCGAACGTTTACCGAAATATTTGTTCTGTTTTTAGTCAAATATGTCGAGGAGTATGATAAATGACTTTCTTCCATAACAGCGACGGATATGCAGTTTATTTTCATTTAATGTAAATAACTAAAAGTAATTTTAAAAAAATTGTAGAAAAGCTTCTTTCCAAATTTTTTATTTTTTTATTATCTGTTTTAATTTATTGTCATTATTATTTCTCATTTCTTAATTATTATTATTATTATTATTTTTTTTTTTTGTTAAATAAAGTATCTTACTTTGTTAGCTTGTTGAAAAAGCTTATTTCTTTAAGTTTTATCATTTCAAATTGTTACATCAAAAATTTTTTCAAATTAAAAAAAAAAATACATATTCATTTTAATTTCATATAAAATTTTATTTTATTTTTTTTACTTTTTGGTTTTTAATATTTTAATTTTTAACACAAAACGAAAGTTTCACAATTCCAAAACTAAAGTGTTTTTTTTTTAAAAGAAAATATTTCCCTGCACACTTAAACACAGAAAATGTAAAAAAAAAAAATTTGGATAATTATTAATTTTTGTTTTTTATAATTTTTAATTTTATTTATTTTTTTTTAATTGCGTAAATGCAATTTGTTTTAATTTTTTAAATATCTTAATTTTGATTTTAGTTTTTTTTTTTCTTGTTTTTCTTTCGTTTAAATTAAATTTTTTAAAAAAAAGTATATAAAAATGCTCAAAAACCAAAATATTAATATTTTTTAAAAGAATTTATTGAATTATTCCCAAAACTCTATTAAAGGCGTGTGCGAATAATAACTAAACTGACTTTTCGAAATTGATTTTATAATTCATAGATGACAAAAGCTTCCATAGTGACAAACTATTTCATTTTTGTATAAAATATTTTCAAGAGAAATGAAAATTCTAAATAATAGACGCCAAATACAATAAAGACCATATTTAAATCGCATAAATTATATTTGAGTATTTACTTTTGTTGACGGTAAAATATTAAAAGTATCGAAAACTGGAAAATTGGCATTGGCCATTCCTTAAATTTGGAAGATATGTAGTTTATGTCAAATCAAATGATTGTTGTATTTAATTTCGTTAGAAGAAATTCGTTACACCTTTACACCGAACCTAGCAATAGGTTTAAAGCATTGCTAAAGTGTAACAGTTTGGAATAATAATAACTGTTCAATTTATTGTTGCGTAGTACAAATTTTTCACAATTTGGCAACGATTTAATACTAAATATCTGTCACTTGACAGATGTTATTAGAGCTATAAGCGGTGAAATAATCACTAGTTCAAAAACGAACCAAAACAATGCAGAACGACCAAAAGATGCTGCATCGTTTATAGAGGCTGTCCCAAAATTCACGCAAGATTTGAATTTTGTGCCATTTGTGCAGTAAAGTGTTCCCAACGAAAAAAAAAACAGTGTAACAGCTTTACAGTTCAGGGTTTTTAAAAATAGAGCGTTACACGAAAGAATAACGGGTTTTCATTGTTGATCAATATTTTAAAAATAATGAATCATTTCCTGGTCGTGTATTTTCCCGTTTTGGTGATCAGAATTGGGCGCCCAGATCACGCGAGTTAACACCGTTGGAATTTTTTCTTTTGGGGTTTTTTGAAGTCTAAGATTTATGTCAACAAGCCCACGACTACCCACGCCTTGAAGGAGGACGAAATTCAGCCACATTTATTCAAAACGGTCATGGTAAATTTCAAAAAAAGGTCGTATGTGCCAGCAAAGCCACGGAGGGCATTTACCCGATATGCTATTCCATACTTTAGGAAGCAATAAAAAAATTACAATTTTTAATTCTACACCTGTGTTTTCTATCAAAATTGCTTTTCGCGTGAATTTTGAAAACTTTTGATGTGATTCGAAATAAACTGCGTAAAAGTCGCTTTAGTCAGTTTTGTTTGCTATTCACACACGCCCTAAATGTAAATTCAATGTAAATTAATTAATTTGTAGAATAGAAAAATTCCAATTGTTTATTATTTACAAATCCCTTTTAAAATCTAAAAAAATTAAATTTTAAAAACTGCTATTCATATTTTTTCTTTGTTTTGTTGTTTTTTAGCAAAATGGTATTTTAATTAACGTTTGTAAAAATTTAATTTTAGGGACTTTTCGTTTTAAATAACAAATTTACCGAAATGTACAAAAAAAATAAAGATTTAAATTTCTTATTAATTAATTAATTCGAATTTTGAGCATTTTTGTTTTTATATACAATTCAAAACCGCATATATTTATTATTTTTTTATTATATTTTTTTAATTTTGATTAATTCTTAAATAGATTCATTATAATTTGAAATTATAAATTATTAAAAGAAAAAATTTCAGTTTTTAAATTTTTATGAGAAAAAAACGAAAAAACTTTTACTTCCAAAAATAATTTCTATTCGAGGATATTAATTATTAAAGAAGAAAATAAACTAAGGACAAATTAAAGAAAAAAAAAAATTAAAAAATTAAGGATTTGTTCCCTGAAACAACCACAATTCAAATATCGATTATAGTATTTTTTTTTTCTAATTGATTTATATTTTCTTTAATTAAGTTTTTTTTTTCGTTTTGTTTATTGTTGAAAATATATAATTTTCTTTTTTTAAATAAGAATAATAGTATCAAAAAAAAAAACACTTACAAAAATATTTCAATTAAAGTATACTCTTTGTACAATAGATAAAATGAAAAATACCAAAAAATAAATTGTTACTAATTTCTTGTTATTCGGTTAATCTTAAACATCTATTTGAAAAGTGTATATTTGAATCAGAAAGTCCAACCGAAACTGAACCGAACCGCAACCGAACGAAATATTTGAAAAATCAATAATCGTAATCGGAATGGAATTTTTATTTCGGTTTTGTCATTTCTATTTCGTTCTATTCTTTTTTTTTTTCTTCTTCTATCGTATCATCGTCTGACGCTTAGAGAGGTGCCACATTAAACATTTGATGTGGTGATTTAGTGATCTTCTGATTTAAAAAATAATCAACTAATTATCACATCAACTGTTTATGCGCCACACTAAACAAAAATATCACTTGATTTTAGTTGTAAAAGTGGACTTTGACGAAGAATTGTTATTGGTGTTGAAAATGCGACGAAAGAGAAAAGTTATAAAACGAAAGTATTTTTTTGCAACTTCTTGCCATGTCTTTTCCAATTTGTCTCATTTGGAATATTCCTCGCATTGAGGATTCCAAAAACATCTTTGTTCTTAAACGCTTCGTACTAATTTCAACGTATTTCAAAAAAGAAATCAACTGATTTCTCTAAATCACCTAAGCTAGCAGCTAAAAAAAATTAATTGATAGTAACTATCATTACATACATACATACATTACCATCGCTTACGTGTGGCAGAATATACATGGCTTACATAATCACTACATCGCTAGCATCACTAGATAGTAGATGTGGCATCTGCCACAAAATCTTGATTATGACAACACAAAATAAAACGTCAGTCATTTATTTTGAAAAATTAAAAATAGAAAAGAAAATTAAAAGCCCACTAAGAAAATATTTTGAAATTGATTCTATTAACAAGAATGATGCCAAATAAAAATGAATTGCACCCACATATCCACGATCATGTCCATTCTGATGAATTTGAATTATTGAAAAATACTGAACTCGAAGAAAAAAGAAGCGGAATGAATCTGAAAACAACCAAATAATTTTAATCGATACGCAATTCATCATCACAAGCACGAAAACCAAACCGTAATCGGAACAATATTTATTTTTCTAAAACCGGAATGTGACCCGAAGCGAAAAAACTTGAACAGCTGAAACGAAGTAATTTTCGGTTCGACTCTCTGATTTGAATAGTAATCATTTGCACATTAATAATTCTAGGAATAAATATTGTGTCTGGATAGGTCCCAAGTGCACTATTAATACTATTTAACTAATTAATTTAACAAAAAAAAACTGAACTCAAATCGGAACGATGGGAGCGCCACACGGTGGTTATTCCGTTTTGTTTTTGATCAAGGTAGTATGTCAAGTATGACATTTCATACTTTTATAAAGACTTAGGTCAAAGAATTGGTAGTAACTATAAAGTACCCGAACTTCCTATCTCTGCCGTAACGACGTTTTTCAGATTTTGACTGTAAATTTTCAAATAATTTTCTATTCTCTTCTGACATAGATAGAGGTACAAATTGAGGGTTTGGGTGACACAGAAATATTATTTAATGTAATTACAATATAAATAAACAAATACATGCTGAAATTTATATACTAATGCGCACATATGTCACATATCAGAAAAACGGTTAGAGTGATTGAAATTTCATAGGAGTGCCATGTGCTTTTTAAAAAAATTTCATTCTCCCTCTTCCTGATAGATTTTGACTTTAAAAACTGCCCGTGCACCTATTGCAACGTGTTTTTTTTGCTTCGCTAGCTTTGGGTAGTTTATAATTACTCATACTTTACTTAGGTGTAGTTAGTTAAGTTCCAAACCTTAAATTAACAGGAATTAGTAACAAAATATAAATATATGTTTTTATTCTTACAAAATCACTTTTCATATTACACTAAATATTTTCAAAATATTCAATCACCATTTTTTTACAACTAAAACCCATTTATTTTTTTTCTTAATTTTTATTCCTTTTTTTTTAAAAATAATTTATTTGAATGTCTAATTTGTTTCTTCAAAGAATTCTGTTCGTTTATAAATCATGTTTTCTATCAAAAAAAAAAAACTAAAAACTTATATTATTCTTAAATTTAAAATCAAAACTAAAATTCTTTTTTTTTTTGTTATTCTAATATTTTTAAAATTTTAACGCTGTTATTTTTTATAGGCCATGTCGTTTTTTTTATTTTTCAAAAAAAAAAAAAAAAATGGCTAAATATTTGATTTTTGTGCTATTTGTAGTTTAAAACAAAAAAAAAAACAATTTCATTTCATTGTTAATTTTAAATGGACAAAAACTTAAAACAAACAACTAAAAACAATTAAAAAAGAAACTTAAATTAATTATTTTTTTTAAACAAATTGCATTTATTCAATAAATTTTCTTCATTTTTGACAATTTTTAAAGAAAACAATTAAATTAGTATTTAATGTTTCAATTTATCGGGTATGGGAATTAAAAGTAAACGTTTTTCGATATTGGAAAATGACATATTTTCATATTTTGTTTGTTCGTTTTTGCTGCCAATACTAGTTTCAAATTGTTTAATTATGTCGGTAACAATTAGTGTCAACTGTTTCAATAGATTTCAGCAGCTCACAGCGCTTGTTGACGGCTGAATACGATGTGAATTGTTTTTCAAATCAAGATAATGATCTTTTAATTGTCTAAACCAAATCTCTACAATTGGTTTCAGAAAGAGTATATTCACTATAGGCTTTCACAAACAAATAGATTGAATAGATTGAAACACAAAGTTACGTTTCCCACCAAGACCGCATTGACAAAAATGTCAACGTTTTCAATTCGATAGAAAACTGTTTGGTTCACACTTCATATAAATGTCGTATACTAAATATTAAAGCTTATTGGGCGCATCCAGCAGTTCTAAGCGCTTAAAGCGCTTTACAGCCCCTTAATCTAGCATGAGGACTGGATGCAATTCTAACTTTAAGCACTTAGTAAAATTCCAGCATATAAATTTTTTGCTAACTCGAACAGCGCATTTGTGGTTGTTGTTCACGCTAAGAAATGATATGTGCAAAGGATAAATTGAGAGGAATTTTTGAAAATTGTTTCTGGATTATTCAATTTTAATTGGAATGAGTTTGTTAAAACTTTTTTCGTTAAAAAAAAAATATATTTTTAAAATTTATTCAAATAAAACAGCACAGATTACAAATTTTTTTCGCTTAATTCAAGCAAAAAAAACGCATCTAGGTGTTCAAAAAATTCTAACTGCCTAGATTAGGAATTTTGACTAAGCGCTTAGTAGTGCTGGATGCAGCCATTGACAGTACTTAAAGTCAAATGTGTTGTCATTTTAAATAACATGCAAGACTTACGATATGTATTAGAAAACGATGACTTTTAATTCCCATACCGAATAATAAGTAAAACTAGATGAATTTAGATTAAAAATAAATTTTAAAAAATAGTTTTCTTTTTCAAATGCTTGCATTTTCTCTTTTTTTGGGTCATGAAATTTAATTTCTAAATTTTTAAAATAATTTAATTGAAATGCATTTAATTAATTAAAAAAAAAAAAAAAATTTTTATGTTTATTAATTTTAATTAATTAGAACAAAATTAACCGAACAAAAAGGTACTAAAACAGAAAAAAAAGCAAAACAAAAAACTCGATTAACAATCTTCCTTTTTTTATTTTTCATACTATTTTTGGTTCCTGTTTTTTGTATTTTGTTTTTTTTTTCTCCTGTTATCACCCTGTATATCCACTATAATTTGGTTGTTTCAGGGACAATTGCACCCTCGCGTGATTTACCCGATTTAACTGCCGAGGATACAATTCGCATCATCTTATCAAATTTAAATTTAATTGTACCCGTGGTAGCTGCTGTCCTAGTTATAATAATTGCTATTATTGTTATTTGTATTCTACGTAGCAAAGGCAATCATCATAAAGGTACATAAATTATAACTAATTAAATTTTTTTTCTTTTTTTTTTCTTTTCTATCTTCCTATTATTGCTGTTTATATATATATATACATATATATACCTTGTTACTATTGTGTACGTTAATCGTATTTGTCGAATGAACCAAAATACAAATGCAAAAAAAAAAATCGAATTCAATTTTTATGAAATTTGGTATGTATTATTATTAATATAAAATAACAACAACAATATGGAACAAATTCGGGAAATTGGAAATGAATTGTGAAAATAATTTGGATATCAAAAAAAAAAACAAGGTACACTAACACCACCGATCGGTGAAAATGGTTCAACAACGGGTAATACAAGATTAGCAATGCCAGCATGGATTCCAGAATGGCTTGATTTAAATTTTATGGTACCATTAATAGCAACATGTATTGTTGTTGCGGTGGGTATACTAGTTATATGTGTAGCACTATCAAGACGAAGATCCGATGATGGAAGAGGTGGACCAAAGGATGTTTATTGTAGGTTTTTATATATCAAAAACAAACAAAAGAAAAAAAAATTAATGATTATATTCCTCCAAAATAATACAATAGAACTTTGATAATATGAAATAAATTTGCAAAATGACCAAATGTTTAAAAGCTCTTCAGTTGTTGTTAATTTGGTGGAAAAAATTAAAAAATATACTACAAAAGTTGTCAGTTTTCATGCAACAATTGAAACATTTCATGGTATTATGCAACTAAACCCTCTATGAAACAAATGGGAGTAGTAAGGAGAACCTCTCAATATCAATATTATGATGTTGTGTCTTTCAATTAACTCCATTATTATATTTTTGTACAGTTTTCTAAAACTCAAAATGTATATTTTGAGCTTTGTTCTTTATATTTGATCTGAACGAATTCGAAGTAAAATTTTCGGTTACAACTCAATCCAATAAAATAAAATAATTTTATAAGGAAATTCTTACAATTCGGAGAAAATTATAATAATAATAATGGCTTTCCATTTGTATCCTTCAATAACAAGTAAGTACTTGAATGCTTAATAATCAAATATTTACACGTACTTCTACAAAATAATTTTATTTACAACGGAAAAATACTATTACCACCAATTATTAATGAATTCACTATTTGTATTAAATCACTTTAATATTTCGTTCTGTTAATACACCATAAATAATCACTGTTCAAAATCTCTTTGATAATCACTGTTCAAATTCTTAATTCGAACTAATTTCACACTTCGACAATCGTCTTTAAACATCTGATAGTTTTGATAGAACATTTCTTTTTCGCCGAAATGTTTTAATTGTTGTTTAATTGTAATATCATGAATATTCCAGATTTCTTAATAAAAGAAAATCATGGGATATTCATCAATGTGTGTAGTGATTTGTAGGAATATTCTAGATTTTCTTTTCAAAAGAAAATTGTAGAATATTTCTACTTAATTTCAGTGCAGTATGGTCTGTATCCCCCGAGACCTTGGGAGCGAAATTCTAGCTATTTTAAATGTTGTGATATTATTATCAGAGTTCTATTGTTGTAAGCAAAAAAACAATTACAAAGAAATATGCAACTAAAAAAATAATAAGTATTAAAACAGTTATTTTAATTAATTTAACAAAAATCTTACTATATTTACTTTCGGTGTTTTATTATTAGATTTTATAATTATTATTTTTATTATTATAATGTTTAGACATTATTTGTTTTGTGTATAGCCCCCTACCCCGTCTCTATAATATACTTTTCTTATCTATACTAAATATCCTCTAGAAGCATGTTTGTTAAATAAAATATTTTTAATTAAATAAAAAATAATACTTTTTTATTTTGTTAAGTAATAATTTATTAATAATAATTCTTTCTCTATTTTTTGTTATCCAAAAATAAAAAAGCAACTTTAAAATTTGTACATTTTGGATTTCTTCATTCCCAAAAACTAAAAAAATAAACATAATTTCTTTTTTAAATTTGGTTGGTTATTAAAAGTTCCACTTGAATATTTAATGTTCACAAAAACATTTACTTTTGTTTTTATTTTAAATATTTATCACAAGATTTTTGTATTTATTTAAATTGTTTGATGTGTCTTTCCTGTTTGTTAGAGAATTTGTTATTAAATGGTGAATTTTCTATAAGCTGTCCACTTTTTTCATTATAAATAATAGTAAATCATTAATAACAAATATTAAATTATTGAGAAATTTATTTTAAGAAAAAAAAGGATATCTCACTCTAAGATAAGCTCATCCTTTATATTATATTTGTGAAATTTTATCAGTATGTACCGAATTGAGTCCCAAACGGCTGGACTGATTTTGATGATACGTGTATCAAACTATTCTTTGTTCAATTGGTTATAGGCTATATCAAAATTGTCACATCCACTTTAAACGCCCACAATTAATGAAAAACACGATAATTTTCGACATAACACAACTTGATAAATGAGTTAATATGATCGCTCCCGACAACTTCATCAAAAGTAGGCAGGATTTGGCTCATGGCACGCCCACTATTAATACATTTTTCTTAAAATTTGAATGAGAACAGTATAAATTAATAAACTCTTTTTTTGATGATTAAAATTAATTTTCAGCCCGAACAGGGTCGGGTATTCTACTAGTGTAAAATATACTCATCGAACAAGTAACGTTATTAGAGTTTTTTTTTCGAAAGCATCTAATCTGCGGCTAATGTCACATAGACTACTTAGAACGTTTTATTGTTTTGTTTGAAAATATCAAACATGATGAGAATTCTATCTTGTGGAAATTGAAATCTCTTTTTAAAACAGTATTTTATCATCTAAGAACAATTTTCCAAATGAAAATTTTTTATAAAACTAAGAAGTAATTTACCAAAGCAATTTCCGTTCGTTTACGTGTAATGGCAATGGTAATGGAAGAGAAGTGAAATAAATTCCTTCCTCACATTCTCAGTGAATACAACAAATTTTTCAAAAATAAATTTCTCAATAAAAAACGCCCATTATAAATCATCAAGCATTATTTTATTCAAATTACATCACGAAACATTCTTATGCCCAATTTCATACAGAGAGCTTAAGCCTAGTTTAAGTTAAGCCAAACTCTTGACTTACGGTATTCTTAAGTTTTCTTTTGGCATTAAGTTACTTAAACAATTGTGATAATCAGGTACTATTGGCGCTTTTTTTTCGTATATCAGTAATTGTGAATGCTCAAAATGAAACATTCTTTTTTATCATATATAAACTCAATGTTAAAATAAAGCCTACCTAAATATTTAAGAAAATATGTGAGCGATGTAAACATGCCAATTGTTGTCAAGAGTTCGTAACAAAATTATTTATAGTTTTGACTGGGATATAGAGAAGCTTTTCCCAGTTAAGTAAGATATATTCACAAAATTTTTTTGGTTGTCAAATTAAAATAATTAAAACTTAAGCCATCATTATAAGAAGCTTAAGACCAATCTCCACACAGCCGACTTCCTACTTCTGATGCAAGTATGGGATAACACTATACAAAGATTGGTTAAACAGAAAGGGAGAAAACAATCATCCCACAAATTTTGTCGGCTTCTGCATTTCTCATTTCCCCAACTGATTTTCGATCTGCAGATGTTTCCCCTAAAAAACAGATGAACATGTTTATCTTATTTATATGGCACTTCATCTGCGGGTGGTGCATACTCTCACAATAATCACACACGATACTGTCGCACACTACCAATTTTTCTAAATTGTGTGGGGAGAGTCGGACGTTTTTATTCGATCAATCCTAGCGAAAATTGCAAAAGTCCATCTCTTTCTAGTTTTCTGATTTTTCCCGTCAGAACAGGAAGTCGGCTGTGTGGAGATTACCCTTTAAGCGTAGTTGAAACCTTGACTATGAAATATATTTTAAGACTTAGAAGAAAAAAAAAATTAAATCGGTTTTTAGTACTTTCTTAAACAAAAATAAATTCGGATTTAAACTTTTTTTCCGGTAGTCTAGGTAAGCTTCAAATTAGGCTTAAATCGTCAAATTGAAATTGGGCTTAAGAAACATTAAAAATAAATACAAATTTTGCGATAATTTTACACAATGGAAAGAAATCCAACCAAAATTTCTCATTTAATGATCACAAAGATGAGTTTTAAGAAATGACTCTTTTAAAAAAATGTATTAAAAAATAATTTCATAAAAAGAAATGCTTAAAAATTTCAAAAACAAAAAAAATGTTCATTTAAAAAATAAATAAAAGCTTTCCTCTTCTAAAGCTTTATGTAATATTTTTATTTTTCTTCATGTAAATAAAATTTCATTTTTAATATTTAAAAAGATAAAAAAAAACAAAAACAAACAAAGATGCTTTCATTATCGCAAAACAAAGTGTTTAAATATATTATATTTTTAAACAAGAATTAAATTAAAAAAACCGTTCATTTATCATGTGTTAAAGTTTAATATTTAAAATTTCGTAATTTCGTTATTTTTCTTAAAATTTCTTAAAAACAAAAATTTCACATCGTTTTTTTGTGCACCAAAAAAATTAAAAAAAATAATAAAAAAATTAATTAAAGCTTGTTTTAATTGCAAAACAATTTACATTTTTTGTATACTTATTGATATTTGTTAATTCAGTAAATGTATATTTTTAATATTTCTTTAATTAAAGAACAACATTTAAAAAAGTTCTTTAATTTAAAAAAAAAATAAATTTTTTTTAATTAATTAATTTTCTGCACCAAAGTAAACATTGAAAGATTTTGTTATTAATTGCACCAAAAAAAAGGAAGAAAAATTTCAATTCGCTTTTAAAAATAAGAAAAAAAAAAACTTATTAAAACTGCGCTCACAAAAATTAAGAGCCAAAATCAATTTAATTAATTAATTATGGAAAATAAGAAATGGTAACAAAAGCATCTTCATTATTTTAAATTGAGAACACGATATCATCGATTAATTCTAGACGATGTAGTTTACAATCAGTCAATGGGCCCCGGTGCTACGTTGGACAAACGGCGACCAGACCTAAGAGACGAACTTGGATATATTGCACCACCAAATCGTAAACTTCCACCAGTTCCCGGTTCCAACTATAATACCTGTGATCGAATTAAACGAGGTACAGTTATAAGTAAGCCAAATTTTGATTTGATAAGAAAAGATTGTACTTTTTTTATGATTAATATTTCTAAGAAGATTGCAAAACTTTTTAATTTTTTTATAATAAATTACATATTTTTTTATTTATCACATAAATATTTATATTTAATTTTTTGTATTAGTATAATGTGCTTTTTTATTTGGCTTTTTTTAAATCGCGTTATCGGTTTTAAATATTTTTATTCTTTTTTATTAATTATTAATTAAGAGCTTTTTTTATCTTTTAGTTTTGCATGAAATTCAATTAAAATAATATTTATTTATGCAATCTTAAAAGATGTTTTGTTGCAAATAAAAAAAAAATAATAGTTTTAATTAGAAATAAGAAGTTATATTGGTGATTATTCGCTTTAAATTTAAAATTAAATTTAGTAGTAAATTTTTTATATTTGGAATTGGCTTAACGAAAAAACTATAGGTTGTCCCAATGAGAGAAACGAATTTAAATATCATGCAATTTTTGTTTCATAACGTTGGCAGCCCTAAAATTATGACAGCTGTCATGTGGCGCAAAATGAATGTTGTGGTATTCCTGTGGCTCCATCTTGTTGAAACCAAAGAGTTGGATGTATAGAGGTACATTAACTGGAGATTTCATTTTCCTCGTTTTCATACCAAATTATGGAGGATGAATGATAACTATTTTATCTTCTCGCTCGCTTACTTCAAACGATAGAAGCTCAAGTTTTCCAAATTTCTGAGATAACGACCAATACGATATAATAATTTAACTTGGTTTCCCCTCAATTAGCATTTAAAATTTGAGTTGTTTTTATTTTCCATACAAATAAGCCCAAGTTTCATATTCCCCTCTGTCGGCCCACGTGAGACAGAAAATTACTATCTCTAGTTAATATAACTCTATGGTTGGATGGTTTTCCACAGCTGGTCTATAAACATTTTCCAACATTGTCTGATATTGAGCACTATTGATGGAAACTGCAACACCATCTTCATTTTCGTAGAAATATGGGCAAATGATTGTTTACGAAGCCATTTAAATGGAAATGGGCTTCATCGCTCATTATCAAATTTGAATGAAATTTGAATTTTCTTCTGCTTCTTGCCGGAAATAAAGTTCAATTATTTTGATTCGTTGTTCGATTGTTTATTGTTCCATTTCAAATTCCTCAAGCCTGCTTTACAAAATCCTGAAATAAATTTTAAAAAAAATTATAAATAATTCAAACGACAACGTTCATTTTGTATAAATACATTGCAATTATTCGTCATGGAACGTTATTTAGAATTTATAAATGACTTGCGGGAAAACTTTTTTATATAATAGATAGATAAATAAATTCCCCAACGAATGGTGTATGGGTCATATCTGTAGGACCCAGAATACCCGAGATATAAGCGAATTTTCAGATTTTCTGTCGCAAACAGGAATATTTTTGGAAAAATGGAATAGCATTTATTTCGTAATTAAATTCGCCGTTGAATGAGGTATGTGACAAATCTGTAGAATTCGTTTTATTCGTATTTGAAAAATTTGCTTTTCCTAAAAGCACAAAATGTTCGAAGGAGACTCTCCAGCTTTAATTTCTGACACCAAAAAAAAAATTGTTATAGTTTTTCTAGGCCAATTTCAAAATCGAAGACGCTTTACTTCTAGCTTCTAATTAATATTAAAAACCATTAATTTAAGTGTTTTAAAACTATGCAATTTACTAAATAATAACTTGTAAGTTTTAAAAGTCCCATAATTTTTATTCTATACGTATTTTGTTTTCTTTTTGTTGTTTCTATATTTTGTGACGTTCATTTTTACGTTTGTGACATTTTCCCTTTTGAAATGTCTCTTCAATAAATTTTGGGTATTCTTCTAACTGTATTGAAAAATCGAACCCAAAAAAAAACAAATGAATTTGCCCCAAAAAAAAATAAAAAAAAAATCCTGAAATTAAATAATCAGCCAGAGCAATGCGTTCCAATCATTCAACATGGGATCCACGACGACCAATTTATGAAGAATTACGGGGTCCACCAATTCCAAGGAGACACCAACATGGTGTCGATGATTGTTATCATACTCATCCAGGTATTTTGGGTTTAATTTTTGTTTTGATTTTTAATTTTTAGTTATTCTGTTGCCTTCTTTTTGTTTTTATTATAATTTTATTTTAAATCAACTAAGATGAATATTGTAATACTAATACCAAAGATAATTAATAAGGCGAAGATGTGGAAAGTTCGAAAGAGATTTTATTTAACATAACTAAATTATGAGAGATTTTATGGAATGAGCTTTAAGATCATAAAAGCATAAGATCTACCTCTCTGTTCTGAGCGCAGTCATAACAAGTTCTAACTGTCATAACATGACGTCATTGTCACAACTTTTTTTTTAAATGTTATGTTATTTTATTAATGTTATAAATTCATGTTTTGGACATAATTATGACCCGTTCGCTGGAATACGAATTTTCGCAACAATCATAATTTCAGTCAGAATATTATTATCATAATTATTTATGACAGCAATACTATCACAATGCCAAAATAAGCGGGCTAATGTAGTTTACTCATGTTAAATAAAAACTTTTTCTCGATCCGATCACAAACATTTTCTGGTCGGCTTGAAATTTGCATGTAAAAAACCAAAGCCGACTTTAAATCGACCTTTATTTAAAATGGAGTATGAACAGAGGCGAAAAATAACCTAAACAATTAAAATTTGTTTGCAAGCGTCGATCAATTTGAAGCTGAAGTCGATTTCAAGTCAATCTTTCAATCTAATAATGCTAAAAAACCTGGATTGAGTTTTAAGTCGATCTAAAGTCAATTTTGAAGAGGCCATGTAAACGCCATAATTATCTTAAGAAGAAAATCGTAATATAATGATAGTTAGGCTTAGAATCGAAGGAAGTTAAGACGAGAAATAACTAACAAAATTTGCTTTCTAACTTTGTTGGATATAGTTATGTTGTCCAATATTAGAATGTCGAACATCTCCTAGATATCGCAATAAATCGGCGTTCCACCTCTCTAGATTTTTGGATGAGATCAATAACGTTGCATTCACATTAATGACGTTCCATTCAGGATTTCTATATAGTTTCCGTTCATATTATTTCTAATTTATGTAGTTTAACCTAATCATATGTAGAGCTGATTTAATTGTTGTCAGAATCTATTAGTTGCGACGAATAGTAGGAAATTCCCTAACGATTCTTTTCTTTCATTAAGATATGAGGTTTTAATGACAAACTTCCTAAATTCGAGGGCCAAGAAGTTATTTGCTATCTACAAGTTTCATAATATGGCTGGCGCCTTGAATTGATTAATACAAATCTCTTCTATAAGTTTTATAAAAGTTCCAATTTACCTTGCGAACTCTCTGTGAAACGCAACTCCTACGCGACTCTGCATGGAAATGGACTTCCATCATTATAATTTTTATATTCATCTTGGTTTGATATTTTTATTTAATTTAAATTTAACAGTTTTAATTTTGTAACTAATTACTTACTAACAATCATGACGAAAGAGTTTCTTAAATCTGGAGTATTTTGTGTGATCTACTAACATATTCTGGTAAGGCATTAAGTAAAAAGAAAAGGCTTTAGCTCGTATATGCAAATGTAGTTTCAAATTAATTACATATTTTTTTTAGATTTTAGGTAAACATTTTTTTTCATGATTCAATGCACATTTATTTTGTCTTATTTTAAAAATTGTTAAACTAAAATTTTGTACAATATTTCGACAAAAAAATTACATTTCTTTACAAATAAAAAAACATTCTTAATATGAATTAAGAAGAACACTGGTTGTTCCGGAACAGAACAAAATTTTTACATTCAAAACTATAATAAAGTGGAACAAGTGGTTCTGCTTTGTTTTTGAATTTAATGTTAAAATTTTGTTTTGTTCCTGAACAAATAGTTACGAAAAGAACACGCCTTTTATTGTGGTAGTCTTTATACGGGGTTAAAGTGGCCATGAATTATTTTGCTTTTTTATACAAAACTTGTGCCTGACTCTGACTCTGTTGAGATACTATTTTTGAAAATTGGGCCAGAAAATGTCCATTAACAGAATTTCAGATAAAATATTGTACAATATTTTTTATTTAGTAAATTGCGATTTCGATATGGATGTACCCAAATGATTAATCTAGAAAAAAAAATAAAAAAACTAAAACAATTCTAACCCTTTTTTGTTATTTATAAATTTTAAAATGATCTTGCTAAGGTATGGAGGATGAAATTTGCCCCTATGCAACATTCCATTTGCTCGGTTTCCGTGAAGAAATGGATCCAACAAAAGCGATGAATTTCCAAACATTCCCACATCAAAACGGTCATACTGGACCTGGTCATGCCGGCACAATGGGACCAGCTGGACCACCTGGACATGTACATTCACGATCTGGTTCACAATCAATGCCACGACAAAATCGTTATGCAAGAAAGAATAGTCAAGGTGGACAAAGTTCAATTTATACACCAGCACCAGAATATGATGATCCAGCTAATTGTGCTGAAGAAGATCAATATGTAGGATCCTTGATTATAAAAAAAAAACTATTTTTTTTAATAAAATTTATTTTCCTTTCTTAGCGTCGTTATACTCGTGTTAATTCTCAAGGTGGTAGTTTATATGGAGCTGGACCTGAATATGATGATCCAGCAAATTGTGCACCCGAAGAAGATCAATATGGTTCTCAATATGGTGGGCCATATGGTACACCTTATGATCATTATGGATCTCGTGGATCCGTTGGAAGACGTAGTGTTGGTTAGTATATAAGATAAAATAAAAATATATATATAAAAATTGAACTACTGCTTTATCTATTTTTTATTAAAAATTATTTGGTATAGGATCAGCTCGTAATTTACCAAATAATGGTTCACCCGAACCACCACCACCACCGCCACGTAATCATGATATGAGCAATTCATCATTTAATGATTCCAAAGAAAGTAATGAAATTTCGGAAGCTGAATGTGATCGTGATCATGGACCACGTGGAAATTATGGAGGTAAGATTTTTCGGTTTTTTGATTTGGAAAAAAATTTTTTTTTGCGTTTTTTTTTTTAAATTAAATTTTAAGATTAATTAAAAGAAAAATTTTATTCACTAAGAAAAATTATCAAGAAAAATATTTACTTATTGAAATATTGAAATATTTTTCTTCTTTTTTTTTCGTTCTGCGAAATTTTCACGAAAATTTTCCCCCGCAAAATAGAAGACTCCACTGAGGGTGAGTGATTTGACACATAAATTCATAGTGAATCAAAGAAGTTTTCCAGAATTTCATGTTTGCCTGGAAATTTGGATTTTTTTTTGTTTTTCTGTTATTTCTTTGAATTGAAAACTTTGTGTAATTTTTCCTGATTTATTCACGAAAGAAAATGTTTTATGTTGATTGATTGCGAAAAATTCAAAATTATTAACAAAAATTGCCTGCCGTTTTTTTTTTACTTGTCTTAGACAAAAACAAAAACAACATAAAATATGTTTTCGGCATTCGATAAGATTTGTGTGTTAATTGGTTTGTGTTAATTTTATTTATTATCTTTTTTTTTGGATTGAATTTATTCATAGTGAAATTTCTCCATGTTGATGTTAAAAATTCTAGTCGATCATCATATCTATCATTCGTTATTACAGAAATCTATCTAAAATCATCATTATCAGTTTTTTCTATTCATTCGACTTTTCTTTTTTTTATATAAATAGGGACTTTGTTTTTGACTTTAAAGTTTTAAGGTGATTTGATGACAATAAACTGTTTCAAAATTATCCATAATATCATCGATAATACCACCACCACCAGTTTGCGAAATATTTTATATACTACTGCGTTCAAAAAATATTGCCAAATTTTTTAACACACACAAATGATCAAACCAAAAATATAAACGAATTCGAAATTCGAAAAAACGTTCATTTAACATAAGTATTTGATTAAAAGTACACATTTGCGAAAATGCTTTCGCATGCGAAGTTTTCATGTGAATAGGAATGTGCAGTTCTTGTGCAGTGTAACTGTCACACTCATTGTCCTATATTGTGCGCATTATATACTCAATAAATAAATAAATATCAGTCCTAATATAATGAATTTTACTTTTACATTAAATCTAAATTTTTGGTCATCAAGGGGCATGTATAGAATCCGGGACCCAGAGAATCGCCGGGGAATTCAACTAGTATTGAATAAAAGTTTTTTTTGAACTTTCCACATCTTTTCTTTATTTATATCTTTGATAGAACAATTAATAAAGAATGTTATTTAAGTGCTTTTAAGAAGCAGTTTATTGACAATTACCGAATTTATGGTATTATAGATTTTGAAGCAAGATTATGCTTCTGTTCGAAAGTCAATGCTTGCTACAAGTTCAACCAATAAAATGCCATAAGCATTGTATTCACCTGATAAAGTATTATAAGCCTTTTTCACTTTAGTAAAGTACAATTACAATTGGAGACTATTTAACATGAATGAAAATTTGGTAAAGAAGCATAAGCTCATGCTCACAAATTGACTTCTAGGGCTGCTTTGAAGATTAAAAAAAACATTGAAAAAAGTTTTTTATATCCTCATCGGATTAATTTTTGAAGGTCACAAATTTGAACAATTAACAATTAATAATTTGTATTTGAAAGTTTCAATACTTTTTGAACGCACTAGTATACAATATGTGTAGTAGTGTTGACGATATGTGAACCTTCCAAAGTTTTCTAGATAGCATTGAAACCACGAATTAAATCTCCCTTCAATTACTTTGAAGTCAAAAACTTTTAGCATTATTGGATTGTTATTCATACTACCTTTTCTAGTTTCCCTCTTAATTACGATTGCAAATCTAAGTCTATCATCATAATAACTTCATTGAACTCATACTTTTATAGTGTCATCAATTTTTTCTCATAAAACTATTTAATATCGAACTATTTTCAATTTAAAACAAAAAAATTGTTTTAATTTAAATTTGTGAAAATGCATACTTCAGTAGAGCTTCAATGATTCGGAAAGGTCTTGTTTTAATTGAAGTCATTTTCTTGGAAAGACGACGTTCTAAGGGAATTGTTTGATTTTTAAAACCTGAAACTAAAGATATAAATCAATAAAGATATGTAAAATACTAAAATAACATTAGATCTTATGGCAAGCTCTTTTAGCAGTTAAAATCTCTTAAAAGAGTTTACCATAAGATCTGTTGTAATCTGATGACTGATTATAAAAGCTTCTTAAATTTTACGAATCTTCATTTATTTATAAACATATTTGTTGATGGACTTTTTCCATGCGGTTTTATTACGCGTAAAAAAAGTCGCATAAAACATATGTTTCGCGTAAATTGAAGAACAGGTATATTGTACTTTTTATTAATAAAACAATTTCCGATTAAAAATTTCCTCACGTATGAGAAAATAGTTCTTTATTGAAAATTGTGATTTTCTTCAAACATAAATTCATGCAATTTTCTCAACATTTTATTGTTTTATTTCAAAATTGCATTCTTTTTATTTAGTTTTTATTAAATTAATTTAAATTTTGTTTTTAACAAAAAAATTGGTTTTGAATGTTGCATGTCCAAAATTAAAATAAAGAAATTGTTTTTAATTTTTATTAATTATTATAAAATTGTGGCTAACATTTTTTTTTGTTTTTGTTTTAAATAATTATTTATTTTTTGGTAAAAAATATTTATTTTTATTTTTTGTGTGTAACCAAGAAAATAGTTCAGAAATCCCCAAAAATTTCGTTAATATATTTTTCGATTGGAGAATAATATGCTTTATAAATATATATTTATTTATTTAGCGTTAAGTGTAAGTTATAAAACAAAAATTTTGCACTTTCAGCTTTTTTTTGTATCTTTTCCCCGAAAAATTATAATAAAATTTGTATTTTTTATCAAATATTTTTAATTGAAATTAAAACTTATGGTCTTATTCTCCAACCGTAATGATTTAAATTTATTTATCAGGATTTAAGGATTTAAATTTGACTTAAAGCTGATGTAGACGCGAATTGACGTCAAGTCGAGTTTATACAAGTCAAGACTAGAATAATATATCTATAACGATGAAAAATCACAGTTGGAGTAAAAGACCGTTAATTTTATCATTTGAAATTTTTAATTTTTTAAATTTAAGTTTTAGTTTTGTTCAACACACATGAGACATAATCATACACATAATAACTTAAATTCGTTGCATACGAATACGAAAATTTCAATTAAAAAACTGTCCGTCAACAATTTAACTCATAATTTTAATTGAAAAAAAAAGAAAAATCAATAAATCTACGTAAGGACTACATCCACCTAGACTACCGAACTTAAGAACTTAAAAACAACCTAAAAACATGTAGTAACGTAAAATCGGCCTATTGTTTGATTTTTTGATGCCCTACGGCGGAAATAGGATTCGTAGTTAATAAATCTATAGTTTTATGAATTAATTCTGCGAAAGAAGCACCGAAACTTCAAGTTTTTTCTCCTTAACTTTGTTTCCTCTTTTTCAAATTTGCTCTAATTCACAGGTAGACTGGGGTCTAATATCTTTTGCAAATTTTATTGAAGTCGGTATTATGTATTAGTTTTTAAAATACATCGGAAATACTTTAGGAACAGCCTGATTTTTCCCTATGACTATTTCTTTCTCTACTATCCTTGTACCGATTTCCCTGAAATTTAGATATCGTCTATTTATGTAGTCAACCCACGCAAATAATTTAAATAAAATTGTACCACAAATTTTCAAATTAAATCCGAAAAACCGTAAACAAAAGATCGACAAAATTTTCTGGTCGTCCTGGTTTTTTTTATAACTTTGCTTCCACTAGGCAGATTTTGCTTAAATGTAATACCGAACCAAGTTAAAGAATAACCAAATTTCATTGTAAATTTCAAATAAATCGGATAACCTCTTTTTGGGTAGTCTTGTATGCAAACGGACGGACGGACATGCAGAAATCGATATAACTTTTGATTCTCTACACAACTATACCCTTGAGACCTTTCCACGATGATTATTTCGATGTGTTACAAATGTAGTGACAAAACTAATATACCCTCTGGCAGGACCTACCATAGGGCATGCATATGGAGCAAAAGAGAGAGACCGTGCAGCCCTAACGATTTATTTAAAGCCAAAAAACAAAACATGTTATTTAAGATAATACAAGCAATGATCACTGGTTTTTAAAATCTTACTCTTTCTACAAAATGTCGACGAATTGAAGTACAAACATGAAATTTCCATTGCAATTTTTTCGTAATTATTCGATTGATTTAAAAAAAAAAAACAAAGTAAGATCGTCAACGATCTTTGAATTCTTCCCTTCGAATATTCGGAAAACTTGAAAATGAATAATTTTCGTGTCCACCGACTTTTTAAACAATGTTTTCACAAAATATAGTATGTTCAAAGTTTCAATACGATTTTCGAATTTACTACACTCACAATTCTATAAATTCAGAAGATATTAAAGTGAAATTTTGGAAAAATATTCTCGAAACTTGGAGATTTTAGAAAATTTAAACTTTTAAAAATTAAAATTATTTTTTGCGTAGATCTAGCCCATCTAGCCTCTTAAAATTTAAAGTAAGTTCCTCGAACACTCAAACTTGCTTCGCTGAGAATATTAGGTATAAATTTTCATGTATTCTTAAAATTTGGAACTTTTACAAAGTGCAAAAAATGGTATCATTTTTTCTCGAGATAAATTCAGTGAATTTCATATCAACTCTTCATTTAGCCTATTTATAATAGTTAAATAAAGTTTCCATCTAGTTCAGTGTTTCCCAACCTTTTTTGTGTCATGCCCCACCTTAGCCACCTTTTTTGTGCCATGCCCCACCTTAGCCTTTCTAAAATTCTTATGCCCTCCCGCTATGTAAAATACATAATTTTTAATATTACAAAATTGAATTGTTCACTTAAGAAACTAAATTTGGCACCGAAATCTAGCATTGCATTTAAATAGCCCGGAGCGAAAGGGTTAAACTTGTGTCATGTCCATTTTCGAATTGCCCCCCTTAACAATCAAATTGCCCCCCTGTGGGGCGTGGGGCCCTCGTTGGGATCTAGTTCAAGCCAAAATTAAAAATCTGATAGATAACTACTTCAATTGACGAAGTTTGATATACCACAAAACAAATCTTTAGGGGGAATCCCCATGTGATGAAAAGAAAAGAATCGATATATATCATTATTATTATTTTTGCATAACTTAATAATTAAGAGTATGTCCCTTAAGTTGTAGAACGAAATTCGAAAAACTAATGTGGCTACAGCCGATTTTTCTTAGAGATTTTAACTTCACTTAGAATTTAAAATTTAATTTAAATTAAATTTTAGTTTTAATACATTCAATTTATATTAATTAAATAGAAACTTGTTAGTCCTTTAGTTTTCTATTAATTAAAATTTGATTAGAACCTTTTCTATCGAAAAATTAGATTAACCCGCTTATTCTGGCATTGTGACTGTTTTGCTGTCATAAATATTTATGATAATAATATTCTGACTGAAATTATGACGGGTGCAGAAATTCGTATAAAATATCCAAAATATGAATTTATAACAGTTTAAACTGTTATAATTCGAACGAGTTGTCATGGTTATTTGAGAAATACTCCCGAAAATGTTTGTATCGGTTTGAAATTTTTCTATAGATGTAAAATTATTTATGTGTTTAAAAAATGGTGGGAGTAATTCAATATTTATCAATTGAATCACTCGGAGAACACATATAAAATTCCGTTATGATGTAAAATATTTTCGGTCAGATCTTATGACCTTTTTTTATGACAGTTATTAGTTATGACGGGGTCAGAATACCAAATAGTCTTAAAAAAAAGTAATGACAATAACGTCATGTTGTGACAGTCATAACTTGTTATGACTGCGCTCAGAATAGAGGGGTTAATCTATTTTTTGTTTCTTTTCAAATTAAATTGGCATTTTGGTTTTTTAGGCATGAATATTTTTATTAACTTGAAACATGAACTGTATTGAAATAGTTTCAAGAGAAAAAAAAAGAAATTAATCAAAATTAATTAAAAAGAAGAATAACTAAAAAACTTTAATTTCGTATAATAATTTTAATTTCTTATAATTTTTTTATTTCTTTCATTTTGGTTTTTCTTTTATTATCATAATTTTAAATATTTGTAGCAGCCAAACGATCGCCACATCCAAAGGATCAGCGCACAACTGAAGAAATGAGAAAATTGATCGAAAGGTAAAGTATTTTCTAATAAAAATGATTGAAAACAAATTAAATTTAAAGAAAAAAAAAAGAAACAAATTTAATTGAATCGACTTAATTGAATTTATTAAATTTGTTTAAAAACTATTGTTTTAAAATTTACAAATGAAAAATTACTTTAAAATTATCAAATCAAAAAAAAAAAAAAACTAACTAACTTGCTTAACTAATCTGAATCCTAACCTCAATTAAATGCTCCATTTTGGTTGGCTAGCCGGAAGCAGTAAGTTTTGGCATGCTTTTAACATCTTCTAATCTAATTTAAGATGCTTTTTTATTAATTATTCGAAAGCTTTTAATGCAAAATGTTATGTTTTTTTTATTAAAATAAGGATACAATCAGAATTATACGCGCTTTACAATTGAATACGATAAAGTTGTGCACTTCAAAATTGTCTTTGGTAAAGTTGTATACGTTAAAATTGAGCACCGTAAAATCGCATTTGTTAAAGTTGCTTAAAGTTGCCTAAAGTTGCTAACAGACTAGAATATTTTATCCAGATTCTGACGTTAAACTGAATTTAAATTTTAATCTTACATCAAAAATCCAGAATTTTCGGGAAATCTAACTAGATTGGCCGTGAATTAAAGTCAATTGGCGGCGAATATAACTAGATTTAGATGTTTAGTTTCTGAAACTTGATCAGATTTAAAGAATATATCGTGTCCGCCAATTCGTGTCTAATTCTAATCGCTGTCAAATGTAAACTGCACATCTTGCAATACTAAAATTTAACATGAATGTTGCTTGACAAATTGTCTGTCAGTAGTAAAAATTATTTGTTGGTGAAAAGACACGTTCTTATTTTTTGTACAATGGACCTTAAACGAAATTCAATTGCTGCTTCATTTGATTGGTAAATCAAACATCGAAATTCACCTTATTCACCAGATCTGAATCCGTTGGACTATTCCATTTGGCGGAATTTTACAACCAGCGGCTTGCAAAAAAACACACTCGGTAGATAAAATATTCTTGTCTGTCGTAACTTTTACGGTGTAGTTGCATATGTCAAAATTAGATTCCGTAAAGTTGCATACGTTAAAATTGATAAACTTAAATACGGCTTTACACGCTTTGATATTATTTAAATTATATAAATAGTGTGTTACTAAGTTGCTTAATGCGAAACTTTTAAATTGAAATTATTCGCTTAATTATAAGTTTTTTATTTAAATAATTCAAAATCATATATGTTAAGAAAGACTGAATCAAACAAAACATTCGAATACAATCAATTTTCGGTTGTGTCCTTATTTTAAAATGCCGAAAATTAAAATTTGCATGATTTTTAGAAGCGTTTTTTATATGTGCTTTTTTATTTTTATTTATGAAAATTTTAGACAAAATTTATGTTCTTATTTTCTGTAGTTTAAAGTTAAGTTTTTATTTTCAATTTATTATAATTTTTCCAAATTTTTATTAAGATTTTCTTTTTAACTTTATATTTAAAATTATTGCCATAAAGAATTCATAAAATTTAAAATGCTTTCATTGTTTATATGCATTCCATTTAAAATTGCATATAAAATCATAATTTACTCCAAAAATTGAACATGACAAATCAAAACACGATTTTAAAATACACTAACTTTAGGATATTTAGCTTTATCAAAGGACTATTTTATCGTTCAGTATTTGAAGTAAGGATATTTTAAGGAGATTTAAGTTTTGAGGTAAAAATTCATGATGATGTCAGATCCATTTTTCTCTAAACTTTTTCATTTGTCACATTATAATCGTACTATTTCCTTCAGTGTAGAGGAAATGTTTAAATTGAGAATATATATCTATTACGCATCTAAAGAAGGTCTCACATTGATCATAGTCAGTACTGTCAATCGTGTTTGATAGAAAGCTGATTGCTCACGAACATTTTGAATAATTATTGAGTTTGACTGACAAACCATCAGTTTTTATATTCACACACTGGTCAGTTTTCTCTCAGTTGCTTAAAAACTGATGGAAAACTGATCAATAGATAAGATACAACGTCAAGAAAAATAGTTTTTGAAGATTGAAGATAAAACAATGGATTCACCATAGCTTCATCGACTGTTTTGTAAATTGCTATTTGCACTGATATAGGAGTTTCTAGTATAAAAGGTGTCCCAAAATTTGAATTTTTGTCATTTATACGGTAAAGTGTTGCCAAAGTAAAAAAAAGACAGCGTGACAACTGACTGTTTAGGGTTATTAAAAATGAAAAGCTACATGAAAGAAGAACGCGGTTTCATTATTGAGGGTACTGCATGAGTCATTTCCTGATCGTATAACTTCCCGTTTTGGTGATCAGAATTGGTCGCCCAAATCATGCGATTTAAAACCGTTGGACTTTTTCTTTGTTTCTTGAAGTCTAAGGTTTATAGCAACAAGCACACGACCACTCACGCCTTGAAGGAGGAAATCAAGCGCTGTATCAATGAAATTCAGCCTCATTTATTCAAAAATGTCATGCAAAATTTCAGCAAAAGACTGCGCATGTGCCAGCAAAACCATGGACGCCATTTATCTGATATGCTCTTCCATACATAACCCTATACTGGTATACTTTATGGATCAATAAAAAATTTACAATTTTTAATTATAAATCTATGTTTTCTATCAAAATTACTTCTAGCGTGAATTTTGGGACACTCTTCACTACTTTGTCAAAAAATGTTAGAGCATATTAAATAAAACACCAATTTTATGTTAACAAATTTATTTTGCTAACTTAAAGTAAATGCCGGAGAATACAGAACAAATTTGCCATGACTATGCTCGGTCTTATAAGCAACATTGGAAATCAGTCAATTTTTTTTTTCGCTTGAAAACATGTTTAAGCAGTATGCTAATGTTATAATACTTTAGTAAAAAAGAGCCACATTCAACGTTTAAGAGGTGAATACTAGGGCATGGTTTGAACAAGCAATTGCTTGAGTAAACAGAATTAATCCAATATGTTGAATATTCAACGCCAAAATAATTAATTCTTTCATTTAAGAGAAGCAAAGCAGAATAAATTTGGAAAGAGAAAACTAGACGCAATCTTCTCAATACCTTCTTTGAAAATGACAAAAACAAAAAATTCCGAACAAAATAAGGAAAGAAAATTACAATTTTTCATTAGAAAGAATGAAGTAACCTATAAATCAAATATATTCAGTAATTTTTCCTTAAAAATTTTGATTAGTGGGTTTTAACAAAGGAAGGAATTAATTACATTAAGACCTCAATTACTCGATTGTTCACTAACCTCGAAAAGTAATTAATCAAACCATGCTCTAGTGAATACGCACTTTCGGCAAAATCTACAATAATAGATTAATTTTATTATCACAATCTATATTTGTGCCAAATTTGAATAAAATTGAATGATAATAAAACAGTCTACATGTTAATTTTGATAATTTTTGGCGAAATATTTATTCACTTTCAGGAGAACACTAGTGTTCCGTCGAACATAGTTTGGGAAACATTGTGCTAGGGACATTTTTCAAAATTTACATATTGTTAGAAAATATTTATAGTTTTGTCTGATTCTGAGTAATGAGTTGTAACTTTTAGGTATCGTAACTCAAATTCTTGTTGTAATTATTAGACGATTTCCAAGTTTTTTTTTTTTGTGTGTAAAAGTTCATTTATATGTAAATACTTACAACTTGTTAGAATTAACAAATTTGTTAAGAAAAACAATGATAAATTTTACACTAGAAAACATAACATTAATCTTTTTTCCCCAAAAACCTTGCTTTTACAAAATTAACTTAAAATTACAAAAAATACAAAATACAAATTCACTCACGAAATTATTTCAAAATCATTAATGGCGCATTTTTTTTAATCAAAAATTCATCATAAAAATAAGGAAAATGTGCTTTTTTTATTGCTTTCGTATGCCCAATTTCAAAGTCAGAACTGTCCCAGAAATTTAACTTAACCCCACGACTTCATTAGACTTTTTTCAAGACTTTTCAGTCTAGTGAGTTAAGCTAAATTTTGGACTTAAGTTATACCGTGTGTAATTTTTCGTGTACACATTTTTATCACCGTTGCAACGCTGCAAAACACGCCTCCTATTTAATAGCATCTGTAAAAACGGGTTTTTGGTACAACATACAATAAAGGGAGTTCTCAACTTGGATTCTAATTTGGTCATGTCTTCACACCACCTTATTAATAGTATTTGTTAAAAAAAAATTCTGTGTGATATAAAAATGTTTTTTTTACAAATACTATTAAAAAATAAGCGCGCTTTGCAGCGCTGCAATTATACCAAACATTTAAACACAAAGAATTCTCTTTCTTTTTCTTTTCTCTGTGGTTATACTTAAATTTTGGTTGCATTTCACACAGTAAGAATAAGCTTAAATAATTTGAATATTGTGAATTTTTGTTCCTTAATTGACAAATGTGAATAATTTGTTGGGAATACCAATTGTTTCTTAAGATATTGGATATTGAAAAACTCTAAAAAGTTTGAAAGCGACACAACCTCCAGGATCCGAACTCAGCGCACTTGGTTACTACACAACAGGCTTTCCAATTGAACCATTGATTGTACTTATTAAAGTACTATATAATTCAGGCTCGTCACCTATGCTTTATTCTTACAATATCTAACTTTTCGAATGATTTGAACATAGAGAAACTTTTCAAATTAAAAAAAACCCAAAAATTAATTTCACAATATTTTCGCTGTCAAACTGAGGTAAGAACTTAAGTAGTCAACATAAGTTTAACTGAAGTTTAGCTTAAGCCTTGATTGTGAAATTCGTTTTATAACTTAAGCTTCCAACTGAACTTAAACTCTTACTGTGAAATTGGGCATTTAGCAGAAATAGGAAATTAAAAAATTTACTTGCAAATTTTTATTCAAATATTTTCAGGACTTTATTTATATATCCTTCCATTTTTTTTTTAATTATTAAAAAAATAAAAATAAAATTAAATAATTTCTTTTTTCCTTTCTTCAAAATTCTTTTGTTTTTTTCTACTTAAAAAAAAAAAACATGAAATAATTTAGAAACGAAATCGGCCCCAAACAACTCCAACAACAAGGTGGCGCAGGATTCACAGCCTACGATACTATGGCAGTGTAATTTGTAAACGATCGAAATTGATTCTAATTCGTTCGTCAGAAACGATGAACAGAAAATTAAATGAAAAAAATCAATTTATTAAGAAAAAAAACAAAAAATAAAAAATAAAAAATATTTAATAAGAAATTAAAATTAAAAAAAAAATTCATTAAAAATAATTTTGAATAAAAAAAAAACATTTTTTGACTTAATTAAAATATTTAAAATTAATCATTTTTAATTTTATATTTTTGATGTGTGTTAAAATATTTAAAAGTTTTTTTTAAAAAAAAATAATTTTTAATATTCAATTTTTTTTTCTCGATATTTAAAAAAGAAAAATTAAAAATTTAGTCATTTTTTTAGATATTTAAAATTTTTTAACTAGATTTTATATTTACACGAAGGACTAAACTATATTTTGTTTTAATTTAAAAAAATAAGGAGAGAAAAACACATAAGTTCTCGATCAGTGATCGGATTTATATGTGAGCCATGTGTGAATGATTTCGGTGGGGCTGGTGTAAAACATTACATTAAATCTCGTACAGAATAATTACCCAAATAAAATTGTCTGATATTTTTGTTTTTTGCATTAAAATTGCTATTTACAGCTTATCAGCTATTATTGTGCTTTGATTTAGCATTAATGCCGGCAATTTCAATGCTATTTGGGTAGGTTCAGAATTCCTAGTTGAAAATTCTTAACGGAAAGTTTAAGTAGAAGTAAGATTTAGTTTTTAAAAGAATTATCATGGAATTAAATCATTTCATAAACCCAGGATCATAACACTGCAATGTATTTCTTCTAGAATCGATATTCATTCATTTGATGACATTGCGATTGATACGATCGTGAACAGTAATCCAAATTTAGTTGCTGTGCAACTTATTTGTTAAAAACTGTGCGATTAAATTAAAGAACCACTTTAAGTGTTAATACTCAAAAAAGATATTAGAGGTCGCGTGAGCATCATCAAACCCTGTGAAATACTTTTGATTCTAAGCACTCTGAGTTTTTATAAATATGAATAATTTTTGTGTTTAGGTTTTTAAACTTTTCGATCAATGTCTCCGAAAAATTAAAAAAAAAAACTTTTAAGGAATTTCTTTTTGGTTAATCAAAAATGTGATTCCTTAAAATATTTTTAATGTTGAATAAAAATTTTCGAAAGCAAATTATTTTACTCTATTTAGAGTAATTTTTATTTTGCCACATTTCGAAAGAATAAAAATAAAAAGAGTTTTTTTAAGATGATTAAAATAAAAAAAAAATATTCGTTTAGTCCTTCAATATGCTTTTGTAAGCTTGAAACTTTATTAATTAATTATTTTTTATTTAATAATTCAATGTTTTAAGAAAATATTGCACTAAATTTGAAGAAAAATTTTATGAGATTTTTTTCTTGAAAACTTTTAATATTTTAGGATTTATTAGTTTATAAGAGGTAATTGAAAGTTCTAGTATTTATAAATGTTTTAACATTAAGTACGGACTTTTTAACGACTCCTAAATTTCTAAATTCTAAAATGTTTCCAGTTTTCTTCTTAAGATATATGCAAACCAAGCAAGAACAAAACGTAATGGGTATAGACCAGCGATGGCGAACTTTTTTGAGAAGTGGATCAAATTTTGTTCATTACTTTTTTAGTACTAGCTCGTAAGTCACTAAGTCAGTGGCATCACTTGGAAAGGGATTAAAGAAAGATGGTTAAAAACTATATTTTTTGGTTCTCACTTTTACAATCCTCTAAAAAGTTTACGTTTCCTTTTTGTTTTACAACTTTTACTTTTGTAAGTGAAAAGGAAAAATAAAGATCGACGTCAAAAAGTTGATTTAAATGAGGGGATATCATGAATTACCGCATCCGGTGGCATCATGGCCGTTCGGCAGTCACCGACCCTGCACTAAGTATTATTATGAACAACGAATAAAGAAAATCACATATATATTATGAAATATTATTTATAGTATGATATAAAAAATAAGTTTATAAAAATCAACGAGTGGGTTATTTAAAGAGCCTGCTTGGGTCAGTGTCTGACCCGTGGGTCATAGGTTCGCCATCACTGGTATAGAGTCTTCACTGCGCTCTAGCAAGCATTTTTTTTGGTTTGCTCTCGATCACTTATGATCAGTAACTATTGGGAACATCATCCAGTGCTCGCAAATGTCTTGCTCGATTTCTTGGTTTGGACGCATCTTTAAAAACTCCCAAAAATGATTAAAATTTTTTTCTAATTATTTAGTTTAATTTTTTCTTAAACGTAAAATTTTTTCAAATAATAAAATTACAATTTTAAAAAAGTCAAGCACACAAGATTACTTTTAGTGTTACCAATTTTGTTTGTAAAATATCTTTTTTTTTTTAAATATTCTGTTTTGTTAAAAATAGTATTTTTAATTATTTGAAATATTGTGACAACAGAAAACCAACTTTTTTAAATCCTAATCCGAAAGAAATAAAAGAAAATAAAAATATTTTTATTAATTATTATGAATTAAAGTTCTTCCAAAAAAAAAAATCATAAATATAAATTTAAAAAAAAGCCCATAAAAACAAAAATAATTAATAAAAATTTTCTTTTATAAATTTCGGTAAGAAAATGTTTTTATTAATTTTTTTAACATTTTTTTTTTTTTAAACTAACGAAAATATGATTTATTTTAAGTTTTAAAATTATTATTAGTTATTCAAATTTTTTAAAAAAAAAAAAAACAGAAAACTATTATTGTATTTATATAAATATTATTTTTTAATCCTGTTTAAATTAATTTTTAGCTTTAATAGGTTTTAATAATATTCAAAACAAAAATTAATTATTTTTGGATTTTTTTGTGTAATTAATTCGTATTTGTGTCATTTTTTATAAGATTAGATAAGATTAAGTTTTTAGAGTGTTCTTCTACTGCGAAATTTAAGATATATTGTACCCCCTATTATTTATTGCAGTAGTTAGGTAACTTCGTATTCCAGACCACCTACTACAGGCCTATTTCTCTAAGGAATTTAAGTATCCAGAATCGGTCAAGATACTGTATCTGAATTGGTGAGAAGCAGTATGCCCCCAGATGATTTCTCCTCCTACGGAGTAGTGTTTCACAATCAGAGAAAATATACATTGAGGTCTCTTCGTCCCCCTCGCAAAACCTGCAGGTGCTATCTAGTTCAAATCCTAGTTTTTTAAGGTGTGCTTTGAGTCTGCAGTGTCTCGATAGTATTGCTGTAAGTACTCTTCTTCTTATTAGTGCTGATAAAGGATTTGAATCTCTTGGAGTTGTACTCCCCGAGGAGATCTTTGGCCTTCCTTGGTCCTGGTTGTATATCTTAGTTCTTTCTGCCGTCTCTTCTTTCGTTTCGGATTCTCGGATTATGTGTATTCCGATTCCACAGAAAGGTTCTGGTCCCATCAAGGGTGTTCCTGCCTCTTGCTTGGCCAGTTTGTTGTTTCTTGTCTAACTCGAAATATTAGTCATATTCAATAGTTCTCTTGTCAGCGCTGACTAAGCACTTGGCTAATTCTAAGTGGTGAGTTCTCTTGGCTATTTGTGAAATATATGAACAGAAATATTCTTGGTACAACTCATAAGTCTGGGAACAAAGGTTTCTGTCCCTGTCAAAGCAGCGGTTAAACTTTTTATTATAATAAATAGTTGCTTAAACCGACTGCGCCAATCTGATAAGGAGATGGGAATGCAGTAAAGGATACTTGAAATCTATATATTTGGAAACCAATTGGAAGAAATGCAAAATAACCGTGAAATGAATCCAATTTTTGTATTGAAATAAAAAACGTTTTTGGACAGGCCTACGTGTTTAGCTGGAAAGATGGGATTGTGTAATTCGATTTGATCTCAATCGTGTTACACAATTCCACTTCTCTTTTTGGAGATGAAATTTATTAATATTTTTTCAAATTTCAAGTTTCAAAAAATCTTAAAAAATGACACAAAAAAGGTTTGGATTTGTGAAGTAAATTTAAAAATTTATTAATTTCACAAAAATCTAAATTACGAATAATTATTTTGTCTTTCCTAATATTTTATAATTTTTTAATAATAAATTTTTATTTTTTTTGCTTTTTTTATTAAAACTATTAATTAATTGCTTTTCTAGTTGTGATATTCATTAAAAATTATTTACTATTATATTTTTTAATTCAGTAATTTTATTATTTTTAATTTTAATTTAAAATTAAGATTTGGACACAAATGTTTTTCGATGTAATATTTTTTTTTTAATATCTTTTTTTGTGACTGAATTAAAAAAACCAACAAAATTAAAAACAAAAATGTATTAAAACTAACTAAAGTTCGTTTTTTTTTTCGTCTTATTGTTGATATTTCTCTAAAATTCCAAAATATTAGAAAAAACAAACAAAAGATTTATATTTTTTATTAATTAAAAAATATTTAAAAGAAATTACACCAAAATTAGAAAATTTAGAAAAAAAATAATACGAATTAAAAGACTGACATCGAATTGCTCAGAGCACATTGAAAACAATCACGAAATGCGTAAACGACTTTTAAAAAAAAAATAATATAAAATAGAATTTTTTTATTTACTTAAAATAATATTTAATTAAATTAAAAAAAAATTAAAAACACGGAAAACTTACGCCATTAAAAACAATTAAAATAGTTTTTGGGACATGAAAAAAATGTATGCGTAAAAACAAATTAATATAATTAAATGCAAAAAAAAAAAAATATGATAACTAATTTAGCACCAAATTTGTAGAGACTTTTATTTTGTAGATTTTTGGTTTTAGAGAAATATCGAACATAAATCTCAAACGTTGAAATTTAGGCGAAATCAAAGGAATAAGTCATTACCTTCTAGTTTTCATTGAAACTATAACCAAAGATATAAATGTGTAAAGATATGAGAAATTCTATCAAGATTTTATTTAACATGAATATATCAGATCTTATGGTAAGAGCTTTTGGAAACTTCAAGTTCCCGCTATAAGACCTAATGTAACTTATTTGTGATAAATAAAAGCTTTTTCTGAAGTTTCCAAATCTTCTTTGCTAGAAATACTATAGAACTTCGATAAAATATCCGCTTTATCAGAATTGTGAATTAATTAATGGAAAAGTCGAAGGACCCTGTATGTTAGAGTATGGTTTGAATAATTGATTAATTGAGTAAACAGAATTATTCCAATATTTTGATTATTCAACCGAAAACTAATTGTTTCATTGAGGAGAAACAAAACAGAATAAATTTGGGAAAAGAAATCCTATAATGGAAAAGTATGGAGAGCTAGTGAAAAACAAGAACAGGTAAAAAAAAACACATTACAAAAGAGTACTGGTAGCCCAGTCAATGGAGCGTAAAAAATGGCTCCAGCTTGCAAAAGGTATAGGAAACTTTATATTTGGTACGATTGTTCAATTAGGTAAGTTCTTCAAAATTCCAAATTTTCGACCTTTGGGGGTGCCGCTTGCACTCCTATACTGGTTTAAAGGGGTGGAAAATCGCTTTTTTGCGATTATTTCGTTACTGGTGTGAGACACGATGATTGAGGTGAATATAAAAAATGAAGAGCGTACGATTCTGTACATTTCTTGCTTAACACATTTTTTTCCAAAGTTTATATTTTTGAAGCTACAGTGCGGAGAAATTAAGCATTTTCATCAATTTCTTGGGAAATTTTATTTCTGAACGAAATTTCCCTCTGTTTACTAATTTTACCCTTATATTTTACCCCTTTGCACACCACCGTAGAGGTAAAGTAATAGGGCATATGTTTTTACCGCTGTATCTTCAGTAGGAATAATCCACAAGGAATTCATCATGTTGTTCAACATAATTAATGATTCAACTTCTTGAAGCTTCTTGTATCCATTGATGTTCTGAATCAGTTAATGTTGAAGAATATTATTCGTCAGAGATTGTGGACTCTCCCTGAGAATTTTCCCCTTGTTCTTCACGATCATAACCATAATCACCCGGCATTTGTAAAGTCAAAAATTGATTGATTTCAGGTGGTTCACACCTGCAATCGGGTATTATTTCCGGAATATTATTACACTAAATTCCTGTGCAAGTGACGCATATAATCGAATATTTTAAGCCTGCCTTTCTACAACAACATGTTGTCCCACATCCTAGTTTACATTTACATGAAATAGCTTTTAATAGAACTTCGGGTGCAGGATCGTTGATTATAAGTATTGGAGTAAGGCCAAATTTACTACTTTTCCATCCCCAATCAGCTGCATTCTTATATTTGTTGTACCATAATTAAACTTGATGGTAGGTCCGTAAAGAATGATATCGTGCAGCATCGCTTTCAGGAGGAAAAGAGACCTTTGTAAATTTATTTGTTATTAAGGATTTAATAAAATGTTGGTATCGCAAAGCATTTAAGGCAACGTCATCAATATTTATTCTGTAAACTGCAAACAAACATTTTTCCCCAGCACAAATGATATTTTCACTGTAAGCAAGCATTCTCATCTTTGAATACTTGTATTAATTCACTCAGTGACTTATTGTTCTAAAGCAGGCTGATAAATATAACTTTACTTTTATCATAGAGATAAGACGTAACCACTGAATGCGTGTAAAAATAGAAAATTATTAGCTACAACGTCACTATATTTATTCTTCTCGTAGCTCGAAATACAGTAACGTTTTAGTTGAACGATCCTGCACGCGAAGTTCTATTAAAAGGTATTTTATGTAAATGTAAAAAAAGCTGTGAGACAACATGTTGTTGTAGAAAGGCAGGCTTAAAATGTTCGATTAAATGCGCCACTTGCACAGGAATTTAGTGTAATAATATTCCGGAAATAATAGCCGATTGCTGGGGTGAACCACCTGAAATCAATCAATTTTTGACTTTACAAATACCAGATGATTATGGTTATGATCGTGAAGAACAAGAGGAAATTTCTCAGGGAGAGTCCACAATCTCTGACCAACAATATTCTTTAACATTAGCTGATCCAGAACATTAATGAATACAAGAAGCTTGAAGAAGTCAAATCATTAATTATCTTCAACTATATGATGAATTCTTCGTGGATTATTCCTACTGGAGATACGGCGGTAAAAAAACACGCCCTCTTACTCAACTTCTACGGTGGTGTGCAAAGGGGTAAAATATAAAGGTAAAAAATTAATAAACAGAGGGAAATTTCGTTCAGAAATAAAATTTTTCAAGAAATTGATGAAAATAATTACTTTCTACGCACTGTAGCTTCAAAACAATAAACTTTAGAAAAAGATGTGTTAAGCAGAGAATCGTACGCTCTACATTTTTTATACTGACCTCAATCATCGTATCTCGCACCAGTAACGAGATAATCGCCAAAAAGCGATTTTCCTCTCTTTAAACCAGTATAGGGGTGCGAGCGGCAATCCCCCAAGGTCGAAAATTTGGAATTTCCAAGAGCTTACCTAATTGAACAATCGTACCAAATATAAAGTTTCCTATACCTTTTGCAAGGTAAAACTACCCATTGACTGGGCTATGGCAGTTTTCAAGATCTATGTAACGCATGGCACTCTTATCAAATTTCTCAAGAATCATATATTTTTAAGAGAATATTTCCTCTCTTGTTTTTACTACGCTTTTTCGGTTTCTTTCATAGAGAAGTAAATTATTATACTTCCCTTTGTAAGCAGTAATTTTGCTTAAAAATTTTAACTTTTGGCTATTGCAATAGGAACGATTTAGGAAGGATTTCAAATATTCACTGCCCTCGAAAACCAATTAATCAACCATGTCCTACTGGAAAATAAAGTTTCAATCAATAATAATAGCTTTCTATTCGCACTCTTCAAGAACGTACTTGACTACTTAATTTTCAAGAACTTACACGTACTTGAAGTACTTAAAGTCTTATATCGAATCACGATCGCGTTATATAAAGGCAGCGACATGTTTGTAAAGCGGGTTATATCGAAACCATCTTGTGTAGGACCCGAGTTATACAAGGATGGCCAGTATTTGACAAAAAATAAATAATAATTTCTAGGTTGGTCGACATGCAGCAACTGGATGCATGAAGACTGGATGCATGCTACATAAACGGATGCCAATAAATGTTATATTATAGTATATGTATGTATGTTTGCTAATTGTGTCAAAGTTCTAAGTATGGTCAGGTCTCAGGAGCTAATCAATAGGGATTTCTTGGCGGAACTGGAATTGTTAAAAAACTAAAAATCACCAACAAACAAACATTTGTGTTCAACAATTTATAAATTATTAATTTTTTTTTTTTAGTTTTTTTTTGTTAAAAGCGTTTTTTATTATTTTTTCTTTATTAATTAATTTTCTTTAATTTTTCATTTAATATAAAAAGTAAGTTAGCTAACATCAAATTGTCTTCTAAAATATTTAAAAAATGTTTTTGTTTTGCGTTTTTTTTTCAATAAAATTGCTAAAATATGTGTGATTTTTTCTTGTTTAAATTTTTGTCCTTTTCTTTTTAGCACACATTAAAAATTCAATAAAAAATAAGTTAAAATTTATTTAAAAAGAAAAAAGAAGAAAATAAAAGAAAAAGAAACAAAAAAAAAAGAGTAAACAATATAATAATCAAATCGTAAATAAAAAGTACATTTTTAATAATTATTAATATAAAAAAAATAAATAAAATATTTTATTAAAATAAATATACTTACAAGTAAAAACAAGAAAATATTTAAAAAAACAAAAATATTAGTCGTAGATGTTAAAGATTTAAAACAAAAGGAAAAAAAAGGAACAACCATCAAACTTTATACAAATTTAATAAATTATAAATATATTTATAAATAATTATACAAAATTCATGTTTTTCAAAGTTTGTCTTTTTTTTATTTTAAAGTAAATTTGTTTTTATGTTAAGTTAGAAAGATATAGTTTTCGTTTTATCCTCTTTTTTTAAACAAAAAGATATTATAAACTTTATAAAAAAAATTAAAAAAATACTTCGTCAGACAGACAAACAAGAAAACTGTGCACGTTTACAACATCTCCAAAGTAATTAATTAAAATTTTTTATAAATCACTTCGCACGTCTAGGTTTTATGTCAGCATACTTAAGCTTACATGTTTATTCTTACATGCAGTCATAATAAGTTCTGACTGTCATAACGTGACGTCTCCATCATAACTTTTTTTTTAAGACTATTTCGTATTCCCGGTCATAACTTTACAAACTGCCATAAAAAAAAACTATAATATGTTCTGACCGAAAATATTTTGCAACACAACACAAATTTTCTAAGTAGTCATAATTCTAGCAAAAATTTTTTTGACTGTAAATTAGTCACAACGCCAGAATAAGCATGCTAGTCTGTGAATATTCGATATTCGAAATTCAACATTAAAACCAATTACCCTACAGTCCTTGGTATTTTATTTCCTATGAAGTACCTTAAAATGTTTAAAAATCGAAACTAGATTTGTATTGGAGGTGGTCGCACTTTGGTCCTTATTAGACCATTGTATACCTCCTCAAAAATAGGTTAGTCTTAGTTTTTCTAATGAAAAACAGCACCGTGGTTAGGGCTAGATTTGCTAACTCCTTCTTTTTTAAAGTACAACCCAGTGTACCAAATCTCATTTTTGAAAAGGACAAAAATTCACACAAATTGTTCTGCTGACTCAAACAGGCTCAACATATTAAACTCTTAGCCACTATAATACTCAGAAACTAGATTTAGACTAAATTTCTTTTTCATATTATTTTTACACACGCCTGAAAATAGACAATATATAATTTCATAATGAAAATTTATATGCTTCTCAAAATATTTTTGTCTAAACCACAGATGTAACACACTCTGCAATACCCAAGGAGCTTTAATATGTAGTTCTACTCTACCAAAGGGGCTATGCTCACTAAAGCACTGAAAGCACTATTATTAATAATGTGCTGTAATTTAGCAATTATTAAGTATTATTGCTACTAACTGCTTCAATTTTAATTCGGGTTTGGAATATATTTACGAAATTTTAAAAAAAAATTAACTAAAGTAATAATAATATTTGTTAGCTCCCCGGAATCACTCTGTTCAATTCTTAAATGGTTAACGACTTAAAAATAATTTCGTAACGATGTTAAAGCGGGTGCACATTTTTAGTTAGACGTTCCAAATAGCATTTTATATCGTCGTTACAAGTTTAGCTACACTTGAATAACCTGAAATGGAATCGTGTAATTCGATTGAAACTAAATCGAATCGAAATGGTGTTGCCATTGCTATGCTTTTTCAACATGATTTACCTAAGTCGAGTTACACTGTTTCGTATTTTTGTTAATATTAGTTACAGAATCGTAACGATGACCTATAATCTGTTATCTGCCATTCTAATCTGACGATTTATATAAATTATAAAATCTTTTCAATATCATAAATCAAATAAAATCAATTTCTATAAATATTAAAAAACAAAAATAAATTCATTAATATCATTACTATAAATAAAATATATTTAAAAACAAAAAATATATATATATATTAAATAAATACTATTTATTTAAGGAAAGGAAAACGTTAAAAAGAGTACATTTTTTAAAACAATAGAAAAAAAAGAATAAGTAAATTTTACATAATGGCTTTGAGTGTATTTAATATTTGTAATAAATAATAATATAATAATTAAAAAATATCCTCATAAATATAAAAAACAAAAAACCACAACAAAAACAAATTACTACAATATTTAAAAAAATAAATATAAAAACATATAAAATATTAATTGAAAAACAAATTTAAACAAATTAAAAATAAGTTTAAAAAAAAATAATATTTAAGAATACTATTTCAATGGCTAAAAATATTAAAAATCAATAAAAAAAAAAAACAATTTAATATAAAAATTTACTTGAAATATAATAAAAAAAAGGTATTCTTATCAAACTTTGATGTTTTTAATTATATTTTAATTAAATTAATAAATAAAAAATCAAAAAAAAAGAAAATTAAAAATGTTCAAATCTTTGCAAATAAGAAACAAAAATATTTTGGCTTTCGTTTTTACTTTATTTTTTAATTAACAATTATGTGTGATATTTTTTATTATTACTAAATTTTTCTTAAATTTATTAAAAAATTAAAAATTAACAAAAATTTTTTTAAAAAATATGAATATGAAATTTTAAGATCTACGGAATCAGCAGTGGGATACGGTGACAATTTGTTTGTCGCTTCCGTCAATTTATCATTTGAAAGTGATAAATTTGAGATTTTGTACGATTTTCATAGATGGTAGAAGGATGTACTTTTGAGTTTAAGAAAGGAGTGAACTGTAACAAAATATATTAAAGACGTTTATTTGGATCGTGTTCCCGCTCTTAGGACAGTTTGAAAAAAAGTGGTTTAGTTGATTTCGAAATGGTGACTAAACGATATTCTTCGATCTGGGCGACCTTCTGTGATTTAGTGAATAATAATCGACGAATTACCACTGAAGAGATTGCTGAAAGACTAAATATTGACAATTCGTCTGCATTTCGCCAATTTCAAGTAACTTTGGTACACTATGAAACTCGATATATGGGTTGGGAGACAATTATAGAAAATGATGGAGAGAACATTATTGATTTGCAATCACCCAATATTTTGGGTTATGACCCATTCTTTTCGAAATTTCACCTACACTACTTTTGCAGTACGTGGTTTTCTAGTGAAGACTCAAATTCTAGAGAAGTTTACTCTGGAATTAACCCTTGTTCATCATGGGCGCATAGATGGGTATTATTCACACAACCATTCAATTTGGACTATAAACGTGTATATACGATACCTAGAGATATAAGAACATAGTAAGAATGAGTTTTTAAATTGTGCGTTTGTGCAATGCTTTATCAGAGTTTTTCTTTAGGCTTTTGTGTGTATTTATTGCGCATTTGTTAACAAATTGTTAACGAATTAATCAGTTTCGTAGCGACTTTTGTGATTATCAGTGCAGTTATGTGCCTATTCCCGGATATTTGTTCTTTTCTTTTTGGTACTGCATTTTAAATTACCCTAAAAATGTCTAAATATAAGCAGGAATTCTTTACTAAAATAGATAGTGACATTGTCCAGTGAACATGAATCTGAAACGGTTGAAATTAAAACATGTAAAAGGGGAGGAAGAGTTCATTCGAACGAACATCCATTTCGGGTAACAGAGAAACCATTCTCTTCATCCTGCATGAAGATACGGCGAAGATACGTTATTTACTCAAAACATAATATCACGCTATGAATTGAATTACCAATTTCGAAAGGGATCATGTCGGTTTAATTTCAAAATGTACTTTTTTGCCGTTTTTTATCTTTACGTATAGATGCATGTGCCATGCGCAAGAGGGACTCATATCTGTTTTCCAAAGAGGAAAAATGCATGTCTTTCTGGAGATGAGACCTTTTCGAAATTAATTGAAGACATCTAGCTTATGTGAACTATTTGAAAATCAATTTTAATTTGTCATTTGGGCAACTTCAAATTGACGTGTGCTCAAAATGCCAGTAAATTAACCTAATAGTTCCTAAGGGCATCCAAATTTTACTCTAAAATCAAAGAAATTAATGAAAAATCTCGGGTTGTTGGTAGCACTATCATGGGTTTGGAGTTTGATTATATACAGAATCTACCACTGACATATTTTGCAATGCAATTTCAAAGTTAATCTGCCCAACATGCGCTTTGTCGTAAAAAGTGGGCACACCCTTAACATTGCACAATCCAATGCTCAAAGGGGTAAATGGGTTTTTAGCTTACCGTTTCTATAAATTAATAAATGTTTGATTCCGTTGAGTCTGCGAATTCATAAAAAAAAATAGTATAATTTTTGATTCACAATTTTTGGAATTTTTTTTTTTCTTTAAAATTCAAATACTACTCAAATTTTTGAAAATTATTAAAAATTATGAAACAAACAAAAAACTGCTAAATTAAAGAAAAAAAAAATAGTTTTATTAAATATTACTTATGAGAAAAATTAAAACAAAAATATTTAAATGTAGTGTTGTGATTGCTTCGTTTTTTTTTCTAGCATTTAATTAAAAAATTTAATAAAAATAATAATAAAATGAAAAAATTTAAATAAAACAAAAATAATATAGAAAAAAGAAAAGAAATTTTTTTTTTGTTTTTTTTTTTTAAATAAAAAATTTTTAAAATTAAAAACTTAATTCTTTTTTATAATAAAATCAAAAAAAAAGAAAAAAAACTATAAAAATCATAACCAAAAAAAAAAAAAATAAGTTTAAAGATTAAAAATATTTGTAAAATTTTCTTTAATAATTTTCTTTTCTGAGAGAAAAATATTCTCAAACTCAAAACGTTACCAAAAAAACATAAAAAATAAAAAATAAAAATTAAAAAATAAAATAAATTAATATTTTTAAATATTTAAAAAACAAAAAAACAAAAAATAGAAATGTAACGAAATCCAAAAGAAACTTATTTTTTTTCTGTTTTAAATTCATTTTGTAATTTTTGTAAAACATTTTGATTTTAGTCATCGTAGAAATTTTATGATACCAAAAAAAAAATTGATAACTAAATAAATATTATTAATTAAAAATAAGACAACAACAAAATATTAAAAATCATAATAAACATGCTATTATGTTAAACCAAAAAAAAAAACAAAAAAAAGTAGTTTTTCACTTAAAAATCGACCACAAACCTTTTCAGAAATTCTATTTTTCACCGATAATGCCCATGAAGCATTAAGGTCAATCTCCACACAGCCGACATCCTACTTTAGATGCAAGTATGGGATAACACTATACAAAGATTGGTTAAACAGAAAGGGAGAAAACAATCATCCTAGAAATTTTGTCGGCTTCTGCATTTCTCATTTCCCCAACTGATTTTCGATCTGTAGATGATTCCTCTCAAAAACAGATGAACATGTTTATCTGATTTATATGACACTTCATCTGCGGGTGCACAATAATCACACACGATACCGTCGCACACTAACATTTTGTCTAAATTGTGTGGGAAGACTATGAAGTTTTTATTCGATCAATCCTAGTGAAAATTGCAGAAGTCCATCTCTTTCTAGTTTTCTAATTTTTTCCGTGAGAATAGGATGTCGGCTGTGTGGAGATTGGCCTTTATATATCCCGAAAAGACTCCAGAATTGCGAAGTATGAGTAATGCTGACATAGATAGAGCTACGTAGTATAAGTATGGGTGACAGAGAAATACAATTTCAAATTGTAAAAGAACAAACACATGAAGAAATGTATAAACCAACGCGACATACCGGTAAAACGGTAAGGATGTTAGGAATTTCATATGAGTGAATGACGTCATGCTATGTTTTTAAGAAACGTATAGTAACTGAAAATTAGCCTATAGCCGATTTTTTGATGCCCTATGGCCTGATACATTTTGCGTTTGAAAATTGTGTCCGCGTTTTTGTTTATTTTCATACGCAAGGAACTTGCTGCCTTTTTTTCTTTTTTGTTCACAACCTTTTTGTTCCATCGTCGTTTGTTAAGAGAATTATATACACAAATAGTTTTGTTTTTTATGTGGATCTAGTGTTTTTCATTTGAAGAGTTTCAACGCCATTGTTGGTCAACATCAAAAGAGAAGAAGTAAATAAACTTGTTATAATTGAATTAAATTCTTTTTGTATTATAATAATTAAAACCATTTATTTTCCTTACAGCAGCTTCTTTCTTAGAACTGCTTGTCTTCCGATAAGGTTAGTGCCGAATTTTTTTGTTTGTTTAAAATTTAAATTAATGTCCATTTTCCGTAAATGTTTGTCACTTACACTTGTTGGTTTTCACTTTTGGTTTCTATACTATCACGTGTTTATCAAGGATCATATATACGAAGACGGATTATTTTATTCGCAATGGGATAGAAATAGAAGGTTATATTTTAATTTTGTAATTTTATTTCTCAATACAATCTCCTTAAACATGAATACTACTACTAGAGATATCGATTAATTTTTCTAACCCTTCATAAAAATAGCGTTACGGTTTGCCTTCAAAAATTCTCGTTACAGCTAGTTACGCAAGCTACACAAAAGTCTTTTTCAAATTTGGAAACAGGAAATAATAACTTGGTCCTAGATCTGGACTGTAAAGTGGATGATGCAATTCCTGAAAACCACATGACGTTATAGCAGCCACTGCAATCTGGGCCATGTGAGCATGTGCAATATCGTGAAGTAGAAACACGCCTTTCGTTAATTCCTCCTCCCTTTTGATTTGATTGCTTCTCTTAGAATATTAGCATAGTATTCTCCCGTGATGGTGGTGCCTTTTGGTTTACAATCTATTAACAGGCTTCCTTTTGAGTCATAAAACATTGTTGACATCATCTTTCCGTCGACTTTTAAAGTTCTTAAGGGCTGAATCAACCTTTTTAGACCACTGCATGGTCTCCTGTTTTGAATCAGGATCATAATGATGAACCCAAGTTTCATCTCTGGTTACAATTTTGTTTATAACATCTAATGGATTGACGTCACACAGCTCAAGAACTGTTTACCACATTCAACTCTTGTCGCATTTTTTTTAAATATCACTAACTTTAACTTATTGTTTTGGCTATTGCAAGCGAACTAATTGAAAACTCAACGTGGAACTGCACGTTTCTACCTAAAAAGAATTACCTGTCAAAAAAACATTAATTTTATCCCGTCTCTGCCTATCTTCTGGCTCATTCCGCGAATATAATAAAACGCCTTCGTATATATTTTCTAAACCTGTCAATGGAGACGTTTCGGCTTCCAAAGGATTTAAATTATGCCACTTTTATTTTGATATCCTTTCGATTAGGAGCGAGTGGAAATGAATAAATTTCTATTATAAAAGCTTTTCAATTCAATAATACAAGTTAAAATGGAATAAAAAAAAAACTTTATTATATAAATTATTTTTTAAAAACATTTTCTTATTTACAAAAATTTTTTAAATAAAATATAAATATGTAATTATTTTCGAGATAATGAAAAAAAATGAGCCAATTCACCAATTCTCATGTGTTCCTCGGACTACTTTTTCATTAATTTCTGGACAAATTGTACTTAAATTAAAATTCGTTAGATTACCAGAACCAGTTTGACTATTATTATGTTGATTATGATTAATATTCGTTTGATGTCCACCATGCTGGCCATGATGGGAATTATGTGAATGATGATAAATTGGAGGTTTTGGATAGGTGTTATGTTGATAATTGTTATTGGAATAATGATGAGAATCATAAAGATCCGATGATGAATGGGTTGATGATACTGGCCCATGAATAATCGGTGGAACTGGGAAATAATTTGAATCATAAGATATTAAATTAGAAGGATATGTCACCGATGATGGAATTGGAGGTGGTGGTGGCAATTGTATCGATGAAGTTGGCAGTTTTTTCTCATTTTTTATTAGATTAGTTGATTTCTGATCAATTATAGCTGTTTGTCGATTATTATTAGTATTATTATTGTTATTATTATTACTAGTATTAGTATTTGTATTATTGAATTGTCCATCAATCAAATATGTTGTACCATAATAATCGATTTCTTGTGAATAATTTTGATTTGGTAAATAATTATAGAAATAATTCGAATTGTAACTGTTGTCACTGGTTTCAGATGGCAAATAACTGCTGTTATTCATTTCCAATGATGATGTATTATAATAATCGGAATTATTATAATTAATTGTATAATTTCGATGATTTTCTTTTTTCGAAATTAATGCTTCTGCCGAATAGTTATTGGAATTTGTCGTCGTAGTTTTCTGTTCATTATATAAAATGTTCGAATATGAATTTTGAATATTATTTATATCGGAAGAATTTGTACATTGATTTTTAACATTCTCATTTTGTGATTGTTGTTTTTTACTACTATTACTATCTTTTGATTTGTTTCCAGGTTTTTTATAATAATTATTTTCATAAGTTTTCGTTGATGAAACTAAAGATGTCGATGATGTAGTAGTACTTGTATTCCTTTGATCAACCAGTTGACTAACTGAAAAGAAATTATTTTGATTTTGATTTGATGTTGTTGTGGTTATTATTGGTGTAGTTGTCGTCTTATAATTATTATTATTATTAATATTATTATTATAAGATTTATGTTTAATTCCATCGAAATTACTAGAATTTGTTGGATAATTTTCTGAACAAAATGTTAAATCTGTATAATGTGATGGATAACAATTTGTCCCGGTTCCAGTTGTTGTCGTTTGTCCAAAATCAATTGTTGGATAATGATAATCTGTTGTTGCTGTCGATGAGGATGATGAGGATGTCATCCAATTAACATGATTTTTATTTAATAATTTTTGTGATTTTATTTCATAATTATATGAATTATTTGATGTTGTTGTAATTGTTGAAATTTGATTATTATTATCATGATTACATGACGCTGACGATGATGATACAGATGAAGGAAATTTCTTATTAAAATTTGTATTATGATTAACACCAAGTGTTGAATCGATTGAAAATGAACTTAATAGTTGCTGTTGATTTGTACAAGAAGCTTGCTGGGTTGTTAGGGCTGTTTTGGTCGGTTTCGTTAATGCAAATGTAAAATTTATTGAATCTCTTGATTCGTGACGACTATCAAAATTATAAGGTGTATAATTTGTTGAATATTCTTTATGATCAGTTTTTCGATTTTGAATTGTTGAAACAATTGATGTTTTCGGTTCGGTCAATGAAAATGTAAAATTCGTTGTTGTATATGAATTTGAGATAGTTGTCGTTAATGATGAGATTGTATGTGATTTCGTTGTAATTGGAATTGTGTCGTTTGGTTTCATTGATTTTGAGGTTTTATTTAAATTTGTTGGTGTTGTTGTTGATGGTGTTAAACTAAATGTAAATGGTAATTTATAATCGGTTGTTACAGGCGGCGGTGGCGGTGGTGGTATCCATGGTATTTCCGGTTTTATTGTTGAATATGTTATTAATGATTGTGTTGGCGATAATGAATTTACTATAGACATTGTAGACGTATTTGTTGTTAAATTAAATGTAAAATTTGATGTATCTGTCGAATATTGTGAATAATAATTTTTCGTTGATGAATATACTGAATTTGTATTTGAATTTGTTATTGAACATTGATTTGTTGTAATTGTTGATGGAATAGAATATGATGGGATAAGAGATGATGTTGTAGGAATTGATGGTTTATTTAAATTTTGATAAAATGTTGTTGGCGGTATTGGATTTGATGATTTTAAATTACTAGAAATGATTGGTAAATTTTGAGTATAAGAATTATTAGTTGAAATTCCATATGTATGTGATGGAATTGATTGTGAATTGGTAATTGGTATAGTATATGACATTTTTGATGAGTTCAATGATTGTATTGTATTAAAACTATACGAGTTACATACCGAAGTATGTTTATCAGTTGTGCAAACTGAAGTAACTAAATTAGTTGCAGGAAATGTTGTTAAAGATGGTTTAATCGAATTATTTATGATTTGATTTTGTGTTGTAACTGTTACAGTTGATGATTTTAAAGGGTTTATCAAATTGGAACTGGTTGAAGTAATTTGTGAATTTGGATAATTTGATGTTGTAATTGATATTGGTGGATAAACTGAAGTATTATTAGAATATGGAATATGATTCAAATGACCAGAATAGTTATCTTTTGAATATTTTTCAGAAGATAAATTCATTTTTGAATCTTGAACATAATTTTGAGGATAATTATATGAGTTTGATGTTTTTGTATAGAAATTTTGTGAATTATAATCTGGAATTGTTGTATTTAATGTATTTGAATTGTAAATAGTTGTAGAATATGATCCTAAATTAAGAGAATCTGATGAAGGTAATATTTTTGAATCTATTTTATTATTCATTTTTGAAGATATTGTATTAACAGCCGACGATACAATGGCTGTAGTAACAGTCGATAATGTCATTTTTGTTGAGGTAGGTATTGAAGTTTTACTAGCATTCGTATAAATCGAATGTAATGTTTCATTTTTATATGGAGAAGATGTTATGGGATTGCAAATGCTATAAATTGATGAGTTCGCATTTTCTAAGTAAGATGTTTTTGAAAGATTCAAATCGATACTCTTTTCTGGTAATGCTGTTTTAGCTGTATTAAAATTTGATGCGAAAACATAACTACTTGTCGTTACTAAACTACTTACAACACTTGGTATGTTTGTGATTTTCGGGAAATTCGTTATAGGATTGTTAATAAATGATTTCGAAATTGAAAAATCATTAATTGGTGTTTCATATTTTATAGATGAATTAAAAGAATCTGAATTAAAAGATTTCGTAATGGAATCATATGGTAAATTAGTTAGAGTCGTTGAAATTGAGGATATTTGAGGAATTGAATAAGTTGTCGTTGTTGAAATGTTGTTGGTAGTTTTATTATTCTTTGAGGAAGTTTTAATAGGAGATGAAATATTTGTCGAGATAATTGGAAGTGATGTAGTCGTTTGATTTAATATTCGACCATCAATTTTATCTGGTATAAATTGTTTTGGAGTAGTAATTAATGGAAAACTTTGTGAATATGAAAGATTTTTTAATAAATTTGTTTCCGTCGAACTTATCAAGTTAGTAGATGAATCAATTTTAGTTGTCGACACTGAATTCATTTCATTTAAACTCATTTTATCGGTTTCAATTGCTATCGGACCTAATATTGTTTCAGATTTGCCATTTAATTCTTTTTCTTTTTCATTATTACGTTCACAAAATCGATGATATTCTTTTGTTGTGAAAAATGTATTTAAATTTTCTAAACTTTCATTATCTTTACGTTCATTATTTGCCAAAATCGAAGTTTCATCGATAATATTTTTCCCACCACCAGCGGTACTAACAACTGGAAATGATAATAAAAATGCGGCAGTCGGTGATACTGAACCGGATGTCGTTTCATTCGGTTGTATTTGAAGTGTTGTAAAATAATCATTTGGATTATCATTTGGGGATGGGATGATTGGATTTTCTGTAATCTTTATAATTTCTTTTTCAATATTTTCTTGCGCCTTCGAAGAAGAACATTCAATTAAATCATTTTCTATCATTTTCGGAACTTTTGATATTTCATCATTTGATATTAGATTATTTTCATTTTCATGTAAATTTTTACGTTTCTGTGCAATAATTAATTTCGTTTGATTTTCATCATTTATATCTTTTGTGTTATTTGATTGATTTTTAATTTTTCGACATCTTTTCCGTTTACGTTTAATTGGCATTATTCTACGTTTCAATACTGGAATTGGAAGTTTACCATCCGAACGACGAAAATGCAGTTTTATTCCAGGTCTTGGTAAGATTTTTATTCTACCATCTTTATCTTTGGCAAATTTATAAGCATTCTTTATTGTTTGAATATTTAATATTTTGCATTTATTTGAGGTGAAATTTGTCAGTTTAGGAATAGATGATGGTAAAATCGGAATGGTAGGTTGAACTGATGAAACTGTTGGTAGAATTACATTTCGTTGACACGGTATTAATGGAAGTAGAACACCAGTTGTTATTATTGCTAAACAAAACGAAAATATAAACTTTTGATTGGAATTTCTTTTGAATTAAATTACAAATACCTTTCGAATTTAATGTAGTTATAGGAACATTTGTTGTACTAGTTGTTGTCGATGTTATTGTCGTCGATTCCTGCAATTCAATTACTTGTTCTTTAACAATATCATCACTTAAATTTGTTGCTAACTCTTTTTCTGGCTTTTTTGTTTCAATATTTTCTAATTTCTGATCATTCGAAGAAGTCTCTTCTTCAGTTTTTTGTAATTTATTTGAATATTTTTTAGGTCTTCCAGTTGATTTTGTATTAATCTCATTCAAATTACTTGATTCACAAAATTTTAGATTATCCGTACATATTTTCGGCAATTGTAGTGGCGGAACTGTTATATTAGCTTTTCTTAATAATTCTGAAAGTTGACCATTTCTTGATTGGAAAAATTTTAACGCTTCAATTAATTCATTATATTGATCTGAAAGGAAAAGAAACGAAATATATAAACATTTTCAATTTCCAAATTTCCCATTCACTCACCTAAGATTTCCGGATCATTTGTTTGTAAATAGTTTTCATGTTTTTCATGAATATTTTTAATGTGATCAATCGATTTTTGAATTATCTCATTCTTACTCCATGTAACTGACGGATCATATTGAGGCAACAATTTTGCTAATTGTTCAAATGCTTTATTCAATCGATCTCGACGTTCTTTCTCCCATGTTTTATTTTTTCTGAAAAAAAATTATTTAATATGATATTTGCTGGTTTTGGTATTATTTTATTTATCAAATCAATAATATACTTACTCTGATGGTTTTTTAGTCATTATTCTAATTTAATTTAAAGCATATTTTTTATTACTTAAAAAAATATTTCTTTGAAAACTTGTTAACAAAATTCAATTTCGTTTAAAAATTATGTCTATTTGTTTACTAAAGAAATGTCAAAATCATCTGTTGTCAGGAGAAATATAATTTACAGTTAAAAATTTGAAATGTAGATGGCTCTAGTTGCTTTGTGAATGATAATGTTTTCCAATTCAATAGCTTAATTCAAAATTTCAAATATAATTTTTACAGTTACGATATTTAAAACTAATAAAATTTCAAAACCATTTCTGCATAACTTTGCTTCTACTTTTTCAAATTCGTTATAAATCTACCTCAATAGCGTAAACCTTTTCTGCAAGTTTCATTTAAATTGGTATATCAGTTTTTAAAGTAGAACAAAAAAACTTTATGAAGAGGCTTATTTTCTCCTACGACAATTTCTTTCTCAACTATCCTCGGACAGATTTTACTGAAATTGAACATGGTATCGCCTATTTATGTTGTCAACCTATGTAAATATTTTAAGTAAAATTGCTCTACAAAGTTTCCAATTAAATCCGAATAAGCATAAAAAACACACCTTTCTGATCACTTTGGTTTTTTCTTAATAACGTCGCTCCCTATTCGTCGAATTCGCTGAAATACCATTCCAGATCGAGTTAAGGAATAATCAACTCAATTGTAAATTTCATCAAAATTGGATAACGCATTTTTGAGTTGTCTTGTACACGGACGAACGGACATGCAAAATCGATATAATTTTTGATTCTTTACACACCTATAGCCTTGAAACCGCTCTCCGATGATTATTTCTATGCGTTACACACGTAGGGACAAATCTAATAGTATGGTAGTATCTACCATAGGGTATAAAAAGATAGTGAACGAAAAGATCAGGGCAGGAAAAGAGGAGACATTCTCTTTAAAAAATATATTCTGGCATGCCTATTTAGGATTCAAGTGATGAAGATCGATTAAAAGAATGCCAAGCGTAAAACAGAATATCATAATAAAAAATTTAAAAGGGTGACGATTTAAAGATGAAATTGATCAAAGTATCACTTAAGGTTCTCGCCATTTGGAATGGAATATTGTCCAGTAAAATATTTGTGCCTTTGTAATATAATTATAAACATTTTTATTAAAATTACTAAAACTATTTTTAAGTACATAAAAGAATAATACATTTGAATACATTTTCGTCAATTTCCTATTGTGTTTGACTGCAAGTAAAATCATTTTCCTTTTCCAAAAGGCAGTTCCATAGGTGTATCATCAATTTTTGATAATTAAAGAGAAAATTGATGTAAACCTTTTTCCTATTTCTTTATACATCCGTAAAATAATCTTACCTCAGACTGTTCACATCTATAAATATCACATTTTATCTATAATTAATTAATACAATTAAAACTGATCGAACAAAAATCCATGGTGTGAAAAAAAAATGTTCCTTTTCGATATAACTTCGATATATACTTAGAACTTAGTGAATGTTTTATTTCGTGGACTAAACAAAAGCTTACGATATTTACACGCAATTGAAACGAAACTTGAATTTTATTGGGAATCTGTACGATATAAACCGTGCATCCAACTCAAGATTGAAAGACGTTTCTTTAAAAAGTTATCCAAGAAAATCTCACTTTGAAGAAATTTCTCAGGAATTGATTGATTTTGAATATATTTGGTGAGCGCACGGAATTTTGGTTTCCGATTCGGAATATCGTATCTTATCCATTTTATTATAGCGTCGTATAAAAAATCCGGTGGTGTTGTTATCATACTCTTATCCTGGAAAATTTCTTCAAGCTAAAAATATAGATTTAAATACTATTGCACTGTACTAAAAATATCAAATGCGTAATTCATTATTTTCTTACCATCTCAAAATCTAACCTTTTGAATTCTCTAGTGTTAAGGATTTCTTTTAAGTTATCTAAAATTTCTTCATTTGCTGTCACTTTAATATCTTCACGGAAATGTTCTTCTGTAAAAAATTTATAAAAATTAAAAAACTAAGACCAAAATTGTAGAGGCATTCGAAAATGTAAAGGAAACGAATTAAAAAATTTCAAAAGCAGAAAGTATTTCCGACTTATGAGGTTTGCGTTTTTTGCGTAGAAATTAAGACTTTAAAAATGCAACATTTTTAGGATTCTATACTTGTATTTTTCTAATGAATTCTGGAGTGGAATTGTATAATTCGACTAAATCGATTGCATTGCTATGCTTTTTTGGTTTGGGTCGAGTTACACGTAAAATAAAATGCACAAAATTCTACATTTAAAGTCAACATTTTATAGAAATGAAAGAGACAATTTTGAGAGGTCAGCACCAATATGTAATCAGTTTCTTCGTTTACATTATCTACTTGAAGTAGACTTAAATCCAAAGATCGTGCACGTACCATAAACCTTAATAAACTTGTATTGAACTTGATAAAAAAAAATTCTCGAGTTCTTATTTTTCAATGTGAACACGGACCAACTTCGACGAATTGTTGTTTAAAAATATAGAGGGTTTCGTAGACTTTGAAAAATTTACTTAGGGTTCCGCCACTAATATAGTTTGAAAAGCGGTGGCCTAGAAAATAAAGATTGGTTTGGAAGTGTCTGTCAAACTGATACCGAATTGTAGTTGGTGCCAATTAATTATTAACGAGGTTGAAATTGTCAAACAATTTGATCGTTTGCGGGTTTGTTTGACGTGTTTAACAAACAATTTTTGTGTTTGACGTGTTTGATGGAAATTTTGATTGACGGCGTGTTTGACAAACAGATTTGATAGTGTGCGGCGGTGTTTGTCAAACACGATCTCAGTCATCGCCATTGTGCAAGATAAGTCGTGCGACATGAACGTCACCGAAAACTGAAATTACGGACAAATTTGACAAATTTGTTTGATCGTTTGCGCTGTTGTTTGATGAAAGCGTGAAGTTTGAAAAACAAATTTGATCTTTTACGGGTCGCTTTAGGATTACTAATCTGACATTCGATTTTTAAAATCTAGCTTTAAATCTGCCGTACTTACATAGTAATTCTTTCAATCTGGTGAAGCTAAGAACCGCAGATTGATGTAAACCAATTAATAGATTCATAAAAAACTAAATACACTTGTAAAAACCCGTATCTTCGGTTTCAAATGCCTTCACTTTTACTTTACTTTTTTAAGTCGATGTTTTTACTTACTTGCGAATTTCCATATATAAAGTGCATTTTTAGTAGTTACGGAAGCTTTAATATATTTATAGCACTCTTCTTTCGTAGAGTGAAATTGTAAAAAATCGGAGAGATATAAAACTTCTCCAACATTATCCGAGTTTAGTATTAAATTGCCAGTATATATGTAGTCGAGGATATTGGCGAACGCTTCAGGATTCAATTCTTTCAATTCAATAATGTTTTGTTGACTTTCATTATATTTTCCTTAATTTGGAACATATTAAATCAATTGCAATAAATTAATTTTTTTTTTAAAGTTCTCACCTGTTAACATAATCCGAAAATAATCACAAGAAGCTATCAAAAAAATTCGGTGAGCGGGAAATTTTTGATTTTGAATTTTTATAGTTACATCACACTAAAAACTCAGATTCGTATTAATTATTTTAATAAAAGAAAAAAAATTCGTTTCGTCTACCTTTCCTGATTGTCGTAAATCTTGAAATCTATTCAAAACTCTTGAAAAATAATTTGTATTCGTAATACTTTTTACACTTCCCTCCATTTTAAAAATTAGTTGTTATGATCCTTTAAGACGAGCAATGTATAATTGTCAAATATACAAATGCTGCCGCTGTTCTGGGAAAAACTTGTGTACTGATAAGAACTCAAATACATTTCTAGTAGAGCACATGTATCCTTTAAATTCCAACCATGTGTTTCCTTTTAAAACCAGTTTTATGAAACAAACCCGAGTCCCAATTTCCATGAGGGTTGCTTGAACCAAATAGTATAGGTGAAGTACAGAAAGGGACGATAAGAATATATTTATTACGCAGGTAAGGACACAATGATCGTATTTAGTCATGGTTGGGTTTTGCCATTTGAATTTATCGCGTGAGTTCACCTTAATGTAACAATATTCTTAAAATTTGTAGCTGCCATTCATTTCCACTGTTCGTATTGTATACTTAGTATGTACGAAGATACCTGATTAATTTAATTATGACTGGCTTTGTTTCTCTGTCCACAACAGTTTATACGGTTTCTGTGTTGTTAATAAAGGATTAAATACAGGTCGAATCGATTCGGTCATAATTTAGATAGAAAATCTTTTTCCAATGGATTTCGAAATCCCCTCCAATCAACATGAGACTACATATATTTTATTACCAATTTTTCCAAGTAATGTAATTAGTGGAAACTGGAAGTCTAGGCAAAGAAAACCCATTACGAAAATGCACTACGGCAAATTAAGAGTTTTTCTAAAAACGATCCTTAAGCGAACCTTTTTTTAATTCAAATAACATTAAATTGTGTTCGTTTTATTTTTGCGTAATAAGGCTAAAGTAATTTGGGGTCTTATTACTACTTGTATATTTTAAAAAGAAAGTGTCTGGGAATTAAATAACTACACTTTTTCTACGTGTTGCTTTGACAATTAACTTGAAATCGATTTCAAATCAGCTTCAGTTTATCAGACGCTTATACGTCTAACAAATTTTTTTGTTATAGGTTACTAGCTGAATTCTCCGGCGTTGCTCGGGGTCTCCGGGTTCTACATGCACCTTGATGATTAAAAATCTATTGTAGATTTAATGTAAAAACAGAATTTGTTAAAATATTTTTATTAAGTTATTCAGTATTTTCAAATTCTAAATATTTTGTTGCAAAGCCATCGAACAACATTTTTTGTTTCGTCTTCTTTTTCCAATAATATCTTCGTTATTTTATTTTACTTTATTTTCTCAACTGAATTTGTTTAATTGCCGCAGAGCTTAGACAGCACAAGAATGCATATTCCTATTCACATGAAAGCTGTGCATGCGAAAACATTTTGTATGTGTATTTTCATAAATGTACATGAATGAAAGAATATAAGATTACTCCAACCCATATTTCAAATTACTTTCTTTCTTCGCAACTACGTCATTCAAGACCCGAAATACATTGTATGAAAAATCACTATTATAAATGAATGAAAGGAGGTCGCATATGATGTTATAAAAGTATAAAAATCTATATTCAAAATGGCCGACATGCGCACGGCGTAATCTTATATTCTTTCATTCATGACAAACTAGGGGGCTCCGCCCCTGCTCGCTTCGCTCGCCAGCTCCCGCCCCACCCTCGCGAGGATGTAGTCAGTAGAGGAGAATGAACTTTAATTAGGAACTGGTAGACATTCTGTATTTTCTCCCATTGATTCAAGAAAATAAAAAAAAGTATCAAGGACACTATTCTTTTGTTATTTGTATTGTAGAATACAAATTTTCCAATTAAACCCAAAAAACCATAAACAAAAAAACGACAAAACTTTCTGGTCACCCTAGTTTTTATTATATAACTTTGCTCCCCTTGGATCGATTTTGCTCAAACGCAATGGCAAACCAAGTTAACGAATAAGCAACTCACATTCTAAATTTCATCAAAATCGGATAATGCGTTTTTGAGTTATTTCGTATACGGACGGACGGACATGCATAAATCGATATAACTTTTGATTCCTGACACAATCATACCATTAAAACCTTTCTACGTCCATTATTTCGGTGTGTTACAAGTGGAGTGACAAAACTAATATACCCTCTGGTAGTACCTACCATAGGGCATTAAAATTAAATGTTTTCATATTTAAATTTTTTTAAATATTTGAGTTTTGTTATTTCCAAAAATAAAGAGTAAACGATTTGAGAACCACTGCTTGACAGCGGTAATAAAACTGCATTATCCAACTGGGGGCCTACATTACCGACAATTTATAAATGATGTGCGGAAAAAACTTTTTTATTATAATAGATAGATATGTACTTTTAATGAAATGATACGATCATCGTCGAAATCGTTCGATATGGAAACAAACAAACAGAATTTCATTTTTATAGATACAAATAAATATAAATATGTAATATAATAAAATAATAAAAATAAAAAGAAGATTGATAGATGTTTGGCTTTTGTTTGTATTCTAATTTAAAATTTTCAAGATGATCATCGTACATCGCACATGTAAAGTCGATCACAAGAATTTTTGTAATCGAATCGACTCAAATTCGAATTCAACTCCATACGAGTTCATGCACGATTTTTCGATTCGAAGTCTATTTCAAGCAGATCATGTAAATGAAGTAACACACTGAAATCGTTTCCATCATTTTTAAGTTTAATGTATCAAATAAAGTCAGTTTTATTTTCATGCGACTGAAAAAGTTTTGTAATAAGTCCTGTGGAGTTACCCTGTAACAGATCAAAAATCCTGTATAGAGACTATGTCAGTAATCCTGGTCTTCGTTAGTTGAGAATATAGGAATAAGAGATTTATTTGATGTCCTCTCTGAAAAAATAAAAAAGTAAATTTAAAATTTCATCCAATGAAAAATCTAATCTAAAAATAAGAAAAATAATTTAATATAAAGAAAATATTTTTCCAAAAATGCAATCCGAAAAATGCTGAAATTAAAATAAATTTTAACTTGAAGAAAATCCGTTTTCTGTGTTCTGGCAAAGAAAAACTGGGAAGGACAATTTCACATAAATTCAAACAAAAAACAATGATTTCTCGTAATTTAAAAAAAAGAAGAAATTTAAAAGAAAATCATTTAAGAAACGATAAAAAAAAAGAAAAAAAACGATTCCTTCCGACAGAAAATTTTTGTCGTTAATTTATAAAATCCGTACAAAAATAAACTAATTTCATTTTGTTTGTCTTGGGAAAAACTGCGGTGACAAAAATAAAATGAAAACACAAGGAAAAAGAAAATATATAAAAAAACATTTGACATTATAGCTATTAAACGATTTTCATCTCAATCGAATCACGCACGCGCTGGATGTCGCTTAGGAAATTTTTGAAGAAAATTTTATAGAATTCGATTTGTTTTTATTTAGAATAAAATATTATTTATTATTACAAAACAATTTTCGGGCTACAACGTTGTTATCCAACTTGATGTACAAAAAAATAATGGCAATTTGCAATGCTGCTATGAACCCAATGCAATGTTTATGTGAGTCCTTAACTGCCTCCATCATAACCTGAGGAGAGATATGTTTTTTTTTGGAAAAATATCGACGGTTACAACACATTTTATACCCACTTAGTTAAGCAATGTTATGTATCACTGTCTAATTTTAACAATGGTTTTTTAGTACCATACTGAAAATATAGATGGCACAAATCGAAACGTTTGTGTTTTTTATTCCAGCATTTGAAATTAACAGAAAATTTGTTTGAATTTTGAATCAAATTACATTTTGATTATTTTTTTTCTATTAGGAAATGAATCGGAATACTCGACTCTTTTTCCAAACTGGGTAATCGAGTAACTTTATCGGATATCAAACGAAAGTTTTTCCAAATAAAAAAACATAATTTGCATAAGGTAATACCAAAAAGCATACAATAATGAGAGTTTCCAATTTGGGCACGTCTGCAAGCGCCTTATTATTAATAGCATTTGTTAAAATGATTCTGTGTGGTATAAAATTTCATGTATTTACAGTCTTTTTTACAAATACTATTAAAAGCGAGGCGTGCTTTGCAGCGCTGCAAACGTTTCATCAATTTTTATAGAAATGATTACATGTGGTAATACATAAGAAATCTAAGGCCATCTAACGTTTTCATTTTCAACTGATTGGATACCTTAGTTAAAAAGCTAGAATATACTGAAATACTTTTTTATTGTATGTCGTGGTAGGTTGAATGGTACTAAGTAAATCCTGGAACAATTTTTCTGTATAAAATCCCCCATTTTCTGGGATTTACTTCAATCAGTAACTTATCTAACGTTGATGGTCTGCCTATACTTGTGAGACAGTTATAAAAGACTAGATTGCCTTCTGTAGTTCATCTAAAGCAGATAAATTATGTTTTGAAGCCGATTTTTTATCGAAATTTTGAAAAAAATTTGGAATCTCCAAACTCAAATTTGCCACTTTCTTGATATTATGTCACCGTTAATACGTTTTTTGAAAAATACAAGAATACCAAACAAAAACTGATGTGTATATATTATCAATCTCTCACATCTCAGTCTCAAGATCCTTTTCTTTATTTTGCCAATCCAAAATAGCGCATCCCTTTTGAATAGAACACATTAACGAATCCATTACGCAGAATCAAAATACACAGTTTTTTGGGATGCTGTTAAATCTGTACCAATAAAATTGACCCCTTTTAGAATTCTTCGATCCAATAGGAACTCTTTTCTTATATAATAAAAATTCGTAAATAGAAGTCCTACAAAAATTCATTTATATTTTAAAAATGGCGTCTGATAATTTACCGTTTAAAAATTTAATTAAATAATGTTGGATGAATCTTTACTAAAAACAAAACAATGACAAAAAATCATCAACCATTTTAATTTTAATGTTTCTATTTTTTTCTTTTTATTATGACGTGACGGTCAAATCTAGGGCGGCGAGATTTTTTAATATTTTATTTTCTATCTTGTGGTAGAGAATACCAGATAGGATATTTTGAAATACCTCAGAAAAAGATCAGACAACAGTATTAACCTAGGCTAAACATCTGGGTGGCCGCCTATCTAAAAATTAATTTCTGCTAGGTCTGAATAAGTATCTGGCTACTATATTTTAAGACCGTTATGAAAAAGCATACAATAATGAGAGTTTCCAATTTGGGTTCTGATTTGGCCACGTTTTCAAGCATCTCATTAATGGTATTTGTTGAAATGATAACTTTAATTGTTATTAATAAATTAGTAATATGCCGTACTAGAACAAATAAGAACGTAAAAATCTGAAAACAGTTTCATTTCTTTTTAATAGAACTGACGGAAGAATTAAAAAATATTCAGTAGCCACAATCTCAGAGCAAAAAACATAGGAATTCTACTATGTTTCCAACAGGAAATTAAAGAATTCCGTGCTTTCAGGCGCGTATTTAAATAGTTTTTCATGATGACAGACAGGTACTGGAAAATCATTTACATAATTGTTTCATAATTAATCATACCGCTTGAAGAGGGTACATTGTTTTGTTTTTTCTTTATTTATTTATAAATATTTTTTTATTGAATTTTGCCGAAAAATTAGAAGAAACGTTGGTCTTTAGGGCATTTGATGTAAAGGGAACCGAAAAATATAAACAGTTAGATTTTGAAATGTTCGCCCACCTATGGTATCTGTCCAACTCAGTTACTGCATTCTTTTCCCAGCTAATATGTTAAATAAAAATTCAGCTGACTTAGTTGCAATAAGAAAAAAGGATTTAGAATATAAATAGGAATTATAATCACGAATTTGATCAAAATCTGTATATCTGTGATTACGTTTTTGTTTTTTGGAGTACATTTAAAAACTGTTTGACTGATTTTAATGGAATTCGGAATACTTATTATAATTCCGAAATCGCTTTTTACTGAGTTTGTTTTCTAGGTTCGAAAGTATACTAAACTGTTATATCTGTTAATTTTTGGTTGACTTAAAGTTAAGTCAGTATTAAAATATTTGAGTGCGAGAAAATAGATTGGCTATATGCCAATTTTAGTTTTCTATATGTTTTTAACATTTTATTAATTTAATTTAATTCTTTTTTTTTCTACAAAATATGATAACCTTAAGCTTGTGGAACTCATTTCATGACCCTTTTGAAGTATGTAATACCAAATGAATGAGATTTAAGTTTTAAAAATACCATTTTTCATTGAAAAGATTACTTTTTTTCTGGTAGCAATAACAAATTCATATAGAGGCCTGATTAAGAGTTTAGCAAAAGGCTATCACGGATCAAAGGAAACATATCAGTTGATTTAATCTTGTGAACGTGATGATTTTGTCGACATTTTCAAAATAATGTATAAAAAAGAAGAATTTTGTAACATTTCAAAAGTATAATTATTACTTTTGATAAAAATTACCGATGAATATAAAAAATATTTATTTTAGTTGTTTATTTCGAAGATTTGATTTATTTCTGGAAAATTTTAATAATTTTCGAATGATAAAAGACTTGTAAACAAAATAATTATTATTGATACACTTTTTAATGGACAACAACTAAAATTACCATACAATAACAACAGGTCGATTTTAATCTGTAAGGTGGTCTGACTCAGCGATATTTGAAAGTTTTATGTTATTTTAATTCATTTGGAATGACAAATGATATCAGTTGCCCTGACTTAGAGTCATCTATGTCATCCAAAGATACATAGTATAGCATTGGTGACTGGAAATAATCAAGAAAACAAAAAATGTTTTCCCCAATTATTTACATGGGTTGTTATCAACAATTCCAAATTAGTAGCGCGGGCGGAAATTTGACTTAGAATTTGATCCATTCTAGCCTAGTGTATTCATACAATGTATTCATACAATATATTCGTAGTTTAGGCTAGTGATCTGGGTTCTATACAAGATAAATATTAAAAGCGCAGGCTAGAAGGAATCCCACAGGACGCAGTAAGTTAAATATCACTGGTTCAGGCTACAAATGTTAAGAGATTCATTACTGTATCTATGGCTTGAAGAACAAATAAGATTTTCATATTTTTTAATACGAAAAGAGGGTTTTGAAGCTTAATAGTTATGATTTAGTAATTATTTATCAATAATACTTCTATGTTAGGTAGGTAGGTAGAGTAGGGGTACTACGTACAACACCAGGCACCTTAATGGGCCCATTGTGATCCCTACGAGACCAGGAGTTGCCCTGTTAGAAAACCTATTCCTCTTCAAAGCATTTAATTTTCCTAGAAAACTTCATTAGACTTCCCATGTCAGTCGCCTGAAGCATCCCTAAATTCTCGAAGAAATGGTTACCCAAAAAGTTGTAACGAGCTCGAGAGAGAGCTGAGCACTCGCACAGAATGTGCTTGATGTCCTCAGCCACTCCTATGTTTCCACAATATCGACAGAGGTCGGTTTGCGCCAAGCCCAGTCTTTTAGCGTGCTTCCTCAACAGACAGTGTCCCGTCACTATCCCAATAATTGTCCTTAAATGATTCCTGTTCCAGTCTATTATGAGACTCGACTTTCTCTGATTCATCATCGGCCACAAACTTTTTGACACTTCGTGCCCACTAAGGTTGCACCATCGTGTGTTGGCTTCCCCGAAAATTCTATCCTTGATTCGTGCTTTAAACGCAGAGAGGGAAGGCAGTACGTCAGTGATACTTCTATGTTACTTTTAGGTAATTTTTCGCGTCCTCAAATGAGATTAAAAATAATTTAATGTAATATAATGTCAGATGGTAGTTTGTGAAATGTTTGGACTAGTTCGGTCTACCCTTTTTGAATATATTTTATTCGTCTATCCAATAAAATTTCGTACCTTTAAAACAACATAAAAAATCAATGGATTAAAATGGATTTAAGTATAAAAAAAGAGTCACCTAATTTTTAGTCACACGTCAAAATATAATATGTCTGAAAACGGGTTTCATCCCAATTCTTTATGTCGCGGATGAAAAATTCCTCTATAGTTCTTCAATCTTCAATGACATCAAGAAGCATTAAATCGGATTCGATTGAAGAAGTTAATTTTCTTTTTCGATGTCTGATACAAAAATTTGACGTGATTCTGGATTCTCTGCAAATCTCAATAGCGAATGATTCTAAAGACATACTAAAATATAATTAAAAAGGAAAATTAGAATTAAAATGTATTCAATATAAGAGTTTACAGTCTCCATACCGACATCAGTTTTCAGAATTGACTAGAGTGAAACATTTTCATTCGATGGTGACCTGGCTTAAAGCAATAGTGTCTATGAAGTTACTAGAGTCGGGGCTTTGGAACTGTTCCTAATATATTTTACCGTTAACAAATACATTACTTTCTTCGTATAGTATAGAGAAAGTAAATTTGTCTTTTAAAAGCAAATCATTACAAAAATAATTTGATGAACCAAATTTCTTTCTGAAGGGAAAGAATTTTCTTTTAGGATGTTCGTGCATTAGTAGAGGTGGGCGGAACTCACAAAAGAACAAAAAAATTATTAGATAACTTTGTAAGGTTTCCAAAGAAAAAAAAACACAGAAATAGAACTAAAACGTTTTTAATTCAAAATATTCCGACTGTCATGTTGTTTGGTACAAAATTTTTATGTTTTTCATGACAAATTGAATCAGAAGAAAATAATTTGTTTTTTTTTTTTAAAAAACTTTTATTCAATTTGATAATTCTTGAATTCTTGAACAACAGAATATTTTGTTGACATTCTGAAATTATTAAATCATTTTCTATTTTTATCAAAATTCAACAAAATGTTTAAAATAAAATTATTTCTAAAATATTTTTAGATAAAATATAAATAAAAAAAAATAAGGACTAGAATAAATAAAATGTCGTCATAGAACAATTTTTAACATAAAACTTGCAATTCCCACACTGTTGAGTTTTGTCTTCCAAAAATATTTAGATTTTCCGAAATTAAATATTATAAAAAAATTTATAGGAGTAGGACCTTGCAGAAAAAAAGGCTTACTTCTTAGTCTTTTTGCCATATCTTTCCTGTTCAGTCCTCAGTTCTTCAGATATAGTTTGAACTTAATACAGAACATATTTTTCATTATATATCAAGATTAGCCAATGTTTTCGCGACTTCTTGCATAGTCCACACAAAGCAAATTACCACCACATTACCATACAAACAGACATATGTGATTGAATCGACTTTTTCGTGTAAGAACTTGTGAATGTCCCAAAATGTTCATTCAATAATTTCAAGAGTTCACCAGGATTGCAAAATTCATTTAAAAGGCGTTATACTTGGGGTTGTGGAGTTAGAATGTGAGTCTGAGTGGGAGTCAGAGTTGCAGAGTCTCTTCTTTTGGTCTGAGTCGAAGTCGAAGTCAAAGTTAACAGAATTTCTGATTATTCCGATTTTGAAAAATTGAATAATTTATAGTAGCTATGTAATAAAAACATTTTTTTTGCAAATTCGTAATACCGTATTCATATTGAAGCCGGAATTGAAGTTAGAGTCGGAGTCGAAGTTGCAGCCGCAACTGTTTTTAACGACTGCGCAGCCCCGATTATAATTTTTACTTATTCTTATCTTCTACTATATGCTGATGATGATAATGATGAAAACTTTGTAACGTTCGTTAGCTAAATACTTCAAAGTGACGAGCGATAATTAAGAAGATCTAAATTGGTTAAATAGTGAGTCTTAAGATTCTCATACATGGACGTCAACTTTCTAATTTAAACTCATAAAACGGGAGAAAATTCAAATCTCTAGAGGCCAAGAACCAATTAGAACTGTAGCAATTTAGGCATAGTGCTTAAGTATAGAGTTGTTCTTTAAAAAGGAATGCTTTAAAATTTTCTCGAATTTCTAGTTTACATATTGTTTAAGAAAAGTATATTCAAAGTTCAAAACAAAATAACCTCTGTCAAAGGTTAATAGAAGTGTTACATTTGTACTAGAATCCGTGAGCGCCTACATTTTTGACCGCCAATGGTTTTATTTTAGAAGTAAAAACGACGTGTGTAAATTTTTCAGCAATTTAAAGTAAATAATTCATTAAAAGATCTTAAAAGTACGAATCGATCACGTAACTGAACCAATTCTATTGATACAAATGTCTACGCGTAAATATCATGTGTTCTTCAAATCGGTTCATGTGACTATTTTAAAAAATTTCTAAGAATAATTTCTGTTTTTTTTGGATAAAAAGATAATTTATTAATTTTTTATTATTATTTATCGGTAAAGTTATATAATAGGGTAATACTATTTTCACCGGGTAACAATTTCAAGGAGAAAAGTTCAGAAAATAGCACTCTGGTAATCAAAATTTCGGGTATATAAGAATCGGATGAATGATATACTTAATACTTGTCTAATTCGATGAAGGTTCTTTCTTTTAACTTTATAAAGTAGTGACTATATCAGAATCTCAACATATCGAAATCGAGCGTAGAAATCCATTAAATAGAAGCGTCCAGAATCGGTGAATCCCGAAACCCATACAATTTTGGTCATTCATCAAAAATTAAGAGATCTTGGAACTTTTATTACATCCATTGTATAGTCCTGACTTTGCACCATCAGACTACGATTTGTCTCGGTCTCTACAGAACTCATTTAACGATGTAAACTTGATATAAAGAAATCGGGGGAAATGACTTGTCTTAGATTTTCGCCCATAAAACCCAGAAGTTTTACAGTAACGGGATAATTGCTCTGCCAGGAAAAACTCAAAACGTCATTGACCAAAATGGAAATAAGGATCAGAGGCGAAAAGATACAGAAAACTGGAAAACCAGGGTAGGCATTCTGTACGGCGACAGGCGATTGTCGCTCGTTGCTTCCATATTATTTTAGAAGTTGATGTTTATGTTTTCGTCAATTTTTTATTTTACTTTATTCTTATTTCTTTTTTTCTTTTTTTAATGTAAGAAAATTAATTTAATAATATTATTTGAAACATTGAAAATATTTGTTTTTTTTTAGTAATATCGCCTGTCGCTGTACAGAATGCCAGTACAGATTGTGAAATAATAAAGAAATGATTAAAAGTAAGTAAGTAAATATGAAACAGTTCAAAAGTTCAATAAAACGAAAACAAAATCCATGAATCTTATACAAAATTGGCGAAAAACGTACTTCCCACAACTACATGAAAAAATGTCTTACCATGAATTTTATTTTAGGAGGATTTTGTTCAACTCCAATGTATATTCTTTCGTGTACACTCGTACCTCACAGCACACACCCAAAAATTACATCATATATTCTATTATAATATTGACCGAAGAATGGTTGAGCTTTTTTTCCCAGAACGTAACAAATAGCATATACTTAAAAAATCATATGAACATTTTTGCGCAGACGTCACTATCGCCATCAAAATCAGAATTCCCAAACGTGTCGAACTTTATCCTTCTTAAAGTTACTGTATTACAAAAAAAAAAAAACAAAAAAAAAAGAACTAGAAGAACTATTTGGCTAGTCGCCATTTAGATTGGTATTAGTTCGTTATCCTGTATAATTTACGCAAAAACAGTGGAATAGGCGCTTTTTTTGGATTCCTTATAAAAGGAGAATTATACTGTGAATAAGGGTTGAGAAAAATGTCTGTGCTAAATTGTACTTGCGTTATATTTTCCATATTTAATACAGGCAAAAATATTATAATCTTGTTAGGCATTATTAAAGTGTACTTATTCATGTTTTTTGCCACTGATTTTCTCCAACTCTTACAGTTATTACCGAAGTTTTCATACATATACACCCTTTTCACCTGACCACCTATTTATGGAAACTATACTAAAAGAAAATTCTTTCGATTCTATAAGCTGTACAAGCATATTGCTTTCTTCCCATAGAATGAGAATAAAGCTTTGTGATGGTAAAAAATTGTGACCGCATGATTTCCATAAATCTTCACTTTTTCAGGTCGCTTTGATTTCAAAAACTCTATTGAATATCGCCTCTCTCGAATGCGATATTCGATTCATTTGAAATTTGGGGAAATGTTCGTTTATTACCCGGAATAGATCTATGTTGTTTTATGTATCAATCTAAGAATGTGATAAAGGCTTCTTATTTTGGTAAACTCTTTATCGGTTAAAATGAAATCTAGAAACTTCAATTGATCGATAATTTTGATGAAGCGGATTAAATTTGTTGGGGAATGGGAAAAGGACACAGTAAAAACGGACCAAAAAGCACATAATACCGATTAGAAACTGTTTAATTCAACTGAAATTATATTTGCCTGGGTTTTATCTTATATAATTGCGTACGAATAGAAAGTTTTATCCAAAATGGGATTATAAAGGACATGGAAAATTGCTTGATTGAACTTTACAGCTGTTATAAGGTGAAGTTAAGGATTAGATAAGAACACATTTTAAAAAGAAAAATTTATATGAACATTGGTAGTGTATTTTATCGAACACAGACAAGGTGTGGTTGGATGTCATAGAATGAGTCCTTTGGGGGGTTTTTCATTTTGCCTTCGTGTTTTAATACACTATTTCCTATTTTTTTTTTTATAATTTTTAAAACTTTATTTTTTTAGTTGAATACAAAATATTCCCAAAACAGATATTTTGAATGCTTACGAAAAAATTCACATGAGAATCATGTTATTTCGTAATTTTGTGAATATATCAGTTTTTTTTCTGGAAGTTTTGTCTTTATTTTCCTCCTACTTCCTTTTCCATTTTCACATGAGAGTACTTGTTCATTGACTAAAAGGAGTGGTGTACTGTGTACTGTGAAAACACATTCTGCGATATACAAATTTTCTCAATTTCAATTATTCTAATTAAAATGAAAACTTAAAAGAATATATTTTCTTTTTTAATTAGTTAATTTCATTTTTAGGCTAAAATGTTGTTTTAGGACAAAACTAATAGTAATCTAAGAAGACTAGTTGGAGAACCAAATATTTAATACTTCCTTAAGGGAATTTTTATTGCCCTTTAAATTGTTTATCGGGTTTTATTTAATATTTTTTTTTTCATTTGTGTGGCATTTAATTAATTTGAAATTCCGTGAGGTATAGTTTTTTTTTGTTTGCCCTCAAAAATAAAATTCTGCATTGACTCTTTTAATATAAATAATTTTTATTCATTAAGTGTCCTGTCACCAAGTCTACTAAAAACATTTCAATTGATAGATCGAAAGTGTCATTTGTCATTTACTTAATTATAATAGTAGGTCTGTTTTATTTATTTGCCATACCCTACCCTGGAGCAGGGTGAAGTGGCAAATAAAGCGAGCGGGAGTAGGAGAAAGCTTTAATTCAAATGTTTGTTGCGCTGCTTAGCAACCATATTGTAATGAATTGAAAAATGTTTAGCTAATACACTTTTTATGGTAGAAAACTGAACTAATTCGGGTGTAATAGTTACACCTGGTCTGAAAGTAGTATAGGATTTGCTCTTTTGTTGTTTTTGTTTTCAATGTAAAAATTTGCTCTACCCCAGAGCAAGTGGCAAATAAAACAGACCTATAATAATTAAAATTTACCACGTTTGAAACAATTCCGAGTTTAGGGGACCTGTATTCATTTTGTTTTTGTACAAAAAGGATTTTAGAAGTTATGAATGTTTATGTGATTGAAGATATTTTTTCAATACTCTGTATCTCATTAAAGAATGTCTTACTCCTGCCGTACGATTTTTTGCTCAAAATGAACCAAAAAATCATCGCTTTAAAGAATCCGAGACACCCGGTGTATTAGGAAATGGCTAAATAAAGGATAAACTAAAAATATTAATATTTTGGACAGACTGTAAATAGAATGGCTGTTACAAACTTCATTTAAAATATAACCTAAGGCAAAGACAGCGCCAAGACCAGATTCAGACTAAGGTATACTAGTTATAGCTTCTTCATTAGCTTAAAGAATATTGCAAAATACTTTCAGGCGTTTATTTAAGAGTTTATACAAATAGTTAGTTTTGAATAGCCTAAATAAATACAAAATAGCAATTGCCTTGTTATCATAAACAATGGAAAGAGCTTGTCAATTGACAATTGAAACAAGAATGTCGGTGAATTTGTTTTGTAAACGTAGCACTAGAGATTGAGAATTCACGATTTACGAACTCAGGGTTTAGGCTTCGAAAATATTTACATTTTTTCAGTTTCTTACAATAGGAAGAATTAACTTAATGTACAAATAGTACAATTTAGCAAAAACTACTACTTCTCCAGAAAAAAAAATTTCAAATACTCGGTCCTAAACTAGAGGGCACCTGGATTATTATAAATCATGAGTTTTTCATTCTTGTTACCCCTTTTTATCCTTTGGATAAACTTTCATCCAGTGAAAACCAATCGAGAACTAAAGGCATCAATCCTGTTATATTAGAAATGTTTAGAGACATCTGTAATGTCTCATTTTTGACAAAATTTATGGGAAAACATATGACAAAGCAAATAGTTTGAAGTCACTTTTAGTGACTGATACTATCATCTTGCTTTTATCTCAAATCCGTTTCGTAATTTAAATAAATCAATAAATATTTATGTTGTAAAAAATTAGTAAATTACTAAAACCTAATCTTCATCTGGATAAAGTTGATTAACCTTCAGACTTTGCAGAAACGCCGTGAGGTTGCTGACATAGTCTTCATTCATCAAATTCTTGTTGGTGCCATATTGAGTTTTCGAGCCTTCTCGAACGCATACAATTTTAAAGTTAACGAGCACTCCGGAAGAAGTGTCATCTTATTCATGATCGAATGTCATCGTACTGACTATAACTCTGAACACTTTGACTTTTCGCTGAGCAAAGAGAAACTGAAGAATCTGTTGGTCACTGACTCTGCTGTATCATCGGATATGTAACCTCTCTGGTTAACCTTTTTGTGTTCTATTCGTTGTTTTACCAACACGTACTTTTGCTATTTGATTAGGGTGAGATTAACATAATAGTTATATGTACTATTTTATTTTGTGATTGATTCTCTGCCGTACTAATTTTCCTCATACCTCCCCTTCCTTCCCGACATTAATGATGAGATGATAGCATATACATTCGATTTATCGTTTATTCGATATGATTATGAGTGACATAGCTGGCTTGTAATAAGCATTCTGCAGTGTCAAAGAACATAATCGACTATGAAAATACCATGTCCAGGATTGTGATATATCAAAATTAAAATTAAGCTGATGTACAAACTATCTCATTAGCCATAATTACATATGGAAAAGCTGTCATATTATATAAAACAAAAACAAAAAAACAATTTACTTACTCATTCTTCAATTAACACATTCGACATAAAGGGGATTCAAACGAAAATTCCTCAAGGATTAAATCAATTTATGGTATATATAGAACCAAAAAAAAAAAAACAGGTTTAACATATGGAAAATTATATCCTATTTAAGGTGAGCAGGACGTGAAATGTATGGTGTGGAAACAGATATCATGATCAGATATGCAAACATTATTCCACATTTATATTCCACTAGAAGTATGTATATTCAAATATATTTCTCAAGAGAATGAACGCACCCTGGATTTGGTTACTGTTTTTTTTTCCATATGGATATAGTTTCATTTATCACACACCCGAGAATTTAACAAGATATACTATAGACATAAAACATAGGTTAGAAACTATGAAAATATATATGTATATTATGGAAAAAGCGTGCAGAACATCAGTAAGGGTTAATATGACACGTTTCTAACATTGATATTTGTTCTACTACTGTGTTAGAAAGACACACCCCAGGAGTCAGATATGACCACTTGATTAAGGGGGCTCCATATAGTTATAGTTGATGATAGTTTATGCTCAAACTATATTTACCACCCATTTCATTAAATGGAATAAAATTAGACTAGAATTTGTTATCTTTCGATTATTTTGTGATTTTTTTTTTTTTGTTTTCATCTAAGTATGTAATATCTATAGTAAGTTGAAATTAAGTCATGCGGGCACAGGTGATTCCGACTGGTGGAAATATGATGAAATTTCATTTTTCGCGAAAAAAACGAATTTGTGAGAATGAAGGCGGTAAATATGTCATTTATACTGTTTTTTTTTTTTGTATACCTAATTATTGGATGGGCCGAAAGTTATAACAAAATAAAGGCATTGATGACATTGCTGAGATTGCTTAGGGACCAGCACGCGAGTTTTTACACAGTTTTGTTTCGATCAAACCGTAAGTTGTTTCAACTTTAGTTCGGCTTGTAATATGACCGAAACAACTTACGTGTTTGCCATATTTTCGAAAATGTGAAGTGTGAAACAAATTACGTGTTGACACTCCAACATAGATTTGGTCACTCATCGGAAATTGAGAGATTTTGGCTGGAACCTTTCATGTATTCTCCGTATAGTCCTGAAGTTTCACTATTAGACTGCCATTTATTTCAGTCCCTACAGAACTCATTTGATGGTCTAAATTTAAGATCAAAAGAAGCTTGTGAAAATGGCTTGTCTTTGGTTTTTTTTAGAAAACTATTTACTATTTAAACGCAACGCCTTTTTGACTCATCTAATACATTTTTTTAAAAAATTTTCACGGATATTTAATTTGAATTCGAAAATTTGTCACTTGCTGTGTGACTATGTATTTATATTTGTTGAAATCATTTATCATATAAATTTCATGACTTTATAAAACCAATGTTCTTTTCTGTTTAATTTCAAATGGTTTGCGTGTCGGCTTTCAGTTATAATTTTCAGAATTTATATCAAAAGATTGAAGATTTATGAACGAGTAATTTATCTTTTGATGGATATCGAAAATCGTATAAGGAATATTGTTTATAATGAAATAATTTTTTATAATAATTTTCTTATCTAATCCTTCGATGATAAGAAATTAGAAATTAATCGTTCTTATGCCACGTTATTAATTTAATTAATTTCATGAATATCTGTCTACTATTCTTTCAAGGAATATACAATAGTATAGATATACCAACTCTAGCTAAATAGCTAGAGTACATATTCCAAATTTCATAAAAATTCGACAAATATTGATGAAATTAGGGATGGTTTCTGTCTAATAATGAAAACAGAGTTTTTCTCAAGCGTCAGAGAGTTGTATTCGGTGGATAAGTGTCATATCTTAACACCGTCTAGTGTCTCGTATTTCAATAATTGATTAAATGTAAAGGCAGTAAATTGAAAAACAATATGAAGGTATGAAAATAGTTGACAAATTTTCTTGTCTTACTGGTCAGAATCAGAAATCATCGATTGGTCTATGCTCAAAGAAAGAATCATTCGTCAAAACCAGAATTTTGAAAGCACTATTTTTTTCCGATCTGAATTCATTGAATTCCATTGAAGTTTCATACTCTCACAGCTCAAGGATGTAACTAAGTTGAATTTGCGGAAATTCAAAAACTGCTTAGGGTAAATTTGGAACGATATATCGGAGGAAACTGTGCGTGTAACTATGTATAGCTTGGGGACGGTGGTAAAGGGTGAGAAAATTGATTTATTTTCTTAAAATAAATATGTATATGACTTTATGTTTTTGCCATTTTTAAATGAAATATTAAAATAGAGCATGCTATCGTGACCACAGTGTACGTACTCTGCATAACATATTTTAAGCATTTTATTTATGCATGGCAATAGTTTTGACTTTTAATACTAGTAGCCTTTAATCTTTCTAACAGATTCAACTTTTCAAAAATTTATATTCAGCTGCAAAAAAATGTTAAATTTCCACTCAAATTTAGAATTTCATACAAAATTAATTAAATTCTAAATATATTATAATTATTAACTTATATCATCATCATAATCATAATTTGCTTCTCCATCATCAACCTCATTTGACCTTCCTTGTGGTTTTAGTGACAATTTCGGTTCAACTCGTCAGGCCGAGGCTAACCTTATGTAGGAGAGCTTCAATGGTTTCCAAATTAGGCCTGTGTATTCAAATTAACGGGTTTCGAAGATACCGTTTCTAACGGTCATTTCGACGTGAAGCCAAAGAAACCACTTGAGTAGAAATTTAGCCGTTAAAACTATGTATCAGTGAGCTGTCAGATCGTTCCCTGTTGTTCCTCGTCCAATTAAATTTATATTAATTCATATAAAAAAAAATTTATATTCTAAGAATTGAATTGAATAAGAAATCTTGTCTTATGTAATGAATTCGTCTTGTTATCTCATTTTATGCTCGTACCATAATACACAGTTGCCTGGTCATTACTATTTTAAGGAAAATTTCTTATCAAATTTAATCACTAACATAAGAAAAATATTAAACAGTTTAATTAGTTTTCATCTTACATAAATCTTTGAAAATAACTGACGAAAAAGAAAAAATTAGAAAATAAATGATAAGCAAATGATTTTTGAAATTAATGATAGACAAAAAAAAAGAACCAATGAGACAAACAAAATCAAGACAGACGAACAGAAATGGATAAGATTTCGGTCAAAAGTTTATCAGGAAGGGAAATAAAATATAATAAATCGACAAACTTTGTGGTTCGGACTGATAAGAATTTTTTTCGATTTTCTTCTTCAAATCATTATAAAAATTTTCACTCAAACTCAAATAGCGCCAGTCTAAGTCATCAATGGAACTTCCGGTGCGAATAAAATGCAACTTCTTAGAAGCCACATTTATTATAAAAGTACATCATTGAAAGACTGATTTTCAAAACCAAGTAAATAGGGAAATCAATTAATAAAAAAAACAAAATAAATAAATAATAACCTTAAAAGTCATGTTTTTAGAACGAATAAAATGAAAACCAACAACAACAAGAAAACTAATTAAACAAATAAAATGTTAGGAAAATGTTTGACGCATTTTCACAAAAGTTAAGAGAGTCTAAGGTTGAGATCAAATGTCGTATTTTATTTGAATACATTTTTTCTTTGCTTATTTAAAAATAAAAACTAAAAAAAAATGCAAAATTGTATAATTAATTGATAGTTTGATAATGAATGGGACCTATTGATAGTAGTGAAGTTACCAGGAATGAGCAAGATATTTTCATGCCCATTTGGTAAAACATTCATGCCTTACCCTATATATTATCCCTTAACCTTAACTGCTGGCATTGGTTTGGGAAACGTGTCCAGAAATTTGAAAATCCGTTTGCCTAGTAACTATTTCGCTTTTTTTTCATCCATATTATTTAGAATTTAAAAACAAAATTTTACTTTAGATTTCGTGGTTTTCGATTTGCCAAATATAAACGTATCCTATACCAAAAAGGAAAGAGATTTGAAATTCGATAACAGTTTTACGCGAGTTATTTCTTAAGAATTTTTCGACGACGAGCTTGTGAAAGCAATGTTGTGTTAGACAATTCACTTTAATAAAGTTTTACGTTGACAAAACTTTATGAGCAGGCTTATATTCCCGATTTCCCGATTTCACTGAAATTGACCATGGTATCATCTATTTCTGTAGTCAAACCATGTAAATAATTTAAACAAAATTGCTCTACAAATTTTTAAATTTAATCCCAAAAACCATAAGCAAAAAAACGATATAATTTTCCGCTCACCCTAGTTTTTGCGTAATAACTCAGTTCCCCCTCGGTCGATTTTGCCGAAATACACAAACATAATCAACTCACAGCGCCGTAAATAGGCACCCGCACAGGGCCTAGAGATCTAGGGGGCCCTAAACGGAATTGTTAATTGAATTTTCTTTATAAATTTGTTTTACAAAAATTTTATTCGAGATTTTAAAACTCAAATTTTTTATAAAAATTTCCATTCGAGATTTTAGAATAAAATATGTATTCTCAGTACAATAAATTTTTTATATGATATGTATCTATTTGAACTATAATTACTTTTCCCAAAAAATACAGGAGCCCTAAAAAATTTTTTGCACAGGGCCCTAAAAAAGCTAGTTACGGCGCTGCCAACTCACATTGTAAATTGCATCAAAATCGGTTAATGCATTTTTGAGTTTCCCTGTATACGGACGGATGTACGGACAAACGGACATGCAGAAATCGATATAACTTTTGATTCTCTACACAACCATATCCTTGAAACTTTTCTACGATGATTATTTCGATTATTACAAATGTAGTGATAAAACTAATACCCTAATACCCTGTGGTAGTACCTACCATAGGGCATAATTACTTTATAACTTCAGCTGGCTTCTATTATAACTTCCTATCCCTGCCGTGTTAATTTTGATTTCGATTTCCATACATGCGTAGTGCTAATAAATGTATAACCATGCATAAATAGATGCATGTATTAATACATATATAAATGCACGAACACCAAGAAAATAAGAATGACTCAAAATTGTATAATAAGTAATTTCCATGTGCTTAACTCAATGTAATTGTTGTTACTTTGCTCTAATTGGTGCATCTTTTTATTTTCTACCTTCAGTTACTTTATAATTACTCATACTTTACTTATAACTGGGACAGAAATAAATACATACTAAGGCAATTTCATAATTCTAGTACATATTCTTGCTGAATTAATAACGATGAAATCAAATGATAATAATTGAGAATGAAATCGGAATTATATTCCGTTTTTTTTTATGTATTTTAATTTAGATGCTAATTTAGATGCATTTTCTTTTTAATTATTCACAATTTTATGCGATTAACTGCATAAATACTTGAATTTTAATTTAATTAAATGAATTTAAAATTCTGTACTTAAAAATTACAATCTGAATTTTTGAATTAATAATTTTTTCTAGTCATACGAATATTAAACTTAACAATAACTCTTTCAATAAGTTTGTTATTTACAAAATAATAATATTTATGAGAATTTCATAGTTTTGCATAAAAGTAATTATTGAATGGGCATAGGTACATTTTCCCTAGTATGCCATTGAATTCATTGAATATTATTTGATTAGCATAAATATTGCGTTGCACCTTAGCGCTGACCCTCCTGTTTGCTAATAAATATGTAAGTAATAAGTACATGATCATTACTAGATAAATAAATGTACAGTATTTTTTCTTTTCATACTATCATCTATGTATAGTATATAATATCTGGCACTTGACTCTCGTTGACTCTTTTCTTGTATCGCAAAAAGTCAATTTTGAAAACATTTTTAAGTGTTGAAATTATGAAAAAGTGGTTGAAAATAATCCTGACTTACTCAGAAATTCTAAAAAAAGCGAAATAGAACTTTCATCCTTTTGTAGAGTATATTTTTCTTACCTATTTCCCACTCGTAACTCAAAATCATAAAAATCGATCATACGACATAATAAGAATCAGCCGAAGATATATACATATGTATGGGGCTTTAAAGAACTGGTACAGTGTTGTCTCAACATAAAAAATTAATTAAATCCAGAAATACACCGTGTTATTCGCGTTAAGCGTTGCGTTTTGGGCAATCTTTAGTACAAAAGCTCAGCTCCGAAGAATATGATTGATTCCGGACGGATTTAAAAGCTAAATTTTCGATTTAAATTTTATTTCGCTTCATATTGTTTAGTATACATCTCATTCTTTCATTTGACATTTGAAAAGTCACGAAACGATGTGAATCCGTTAATTTTGTATAGATTTTAAATCAAATTGGTTCATCACTGCTTTATATATTGAATATCGTACCAGAATATCGCATGTTGTACCAAAAATGATGCCATAAATAGAGTTCTCAACTAGTACTCTGATTTGGTCATATTTGTACATGACACCTAATTAATCACATTTTTTTTTAAAAAAACTCTGTGTGATATGAACATCCATGTATTTACGGTCTCTTTTACAAATGCTGTTAACGGAGGGACATGCTTTGCAGCACTGTAATCGCGCCAAAAATGTATACACTAAAAATTCTCGGTTTCTTCGTAAATATAGTACTTTGTACAGGCCAATCTCCACACAGCTGAGAACCTACTTTTGATGCAAGTATGGGATAACACTTTACAAAGATTGGTTAAACAGAAAGGGAGAAAACAATCATCATATAAATTTTGTCGGTTTTTGCATTTCTCATTTCCCCAACTGATTTTCAATCTGCAGATGATTCGCTTCAAAAACAGATGAACATGTTTATCTGATTTATATGGCACTTCATCTCCGGGTGCATACTCCTACAATAATCACACACGATACCGTCACCACTACCAATTTTTCTAAATTGTGTGAGGAGACTCTGATGTTTTTATTCTGTCAATCCTAGCGAAAATTGCAAAAGTCCATCAGGAATGAGGTTCGAATTTACTTTAATTGGATATTTTAGACAAGGCACTTTTTAGTAAGTACTTGATGAAACTAACTAACTAGCAAAATAATTAAAAAAGTCGCGTTGATTAGACTTAAAAATAATTAGCTAAGCCAAAAATGTCTGTATTGATTTCATATTACTTTAAAAGTCTTAAATTGTTATGAAATGAAAGTTTTCTAATTATTTAACCAAACTGAACCATAAAAAAAAACCACGCTCCTTAATTAAATTTTAACTGTTCATAAAAATAAAACCACAAAAAAAGATTTAAACAAATAAAATAAATCTTGTTTTTTTATTTCCAATAAAACAAAACTCCTAAAAAAAATAACCGTTATAAAACGCTTTAATTACTATCAGTTCTCTTAAATCTTTCATCCATCTATTAAAAGAAAATGTAACCATGGCATTACTTTCTATATACCCAGTAAATGTATCAAATCGCATACAGTACCCAAATCACAGTCTTTCTATCAAAAGTGTCCTTGTAACATATAATTGTTAATTATGATGAAAATACAATTTTAGTTTTGCAATTTCAGTGCATTAAGCAATTAATTCGTGATTCTAGCAGAAAAGAACATATTAATGACTTAAAGGAGTTTTTTAATACAGCAACCGGAGTTTGGATGTCGACTGCGATTTGCAGCATTTCCCCTTAAATTTGCATATGGTACAACTGACTAATTAACTATTGTATTTCAAATATGTAAAATATAGACTTTCAGTTTAGGCAAAAGAAATAACTTTCTTTTTAATAGTCGAAATGAAAAAATTGTAAATTTTCTTAAGATGGTTAAAAAAACTCAGAGATTCTTATATGTGTTCAGTTGCATCAAGAAATTAATAATTGCATATTTTCAGGTGCGCATTCAAATTATTTTTTGGATGATGGCAAAATTCCAGTGTTCTTTCACAATTTACGGTTTCAATTAATATCGAAAGAATACATACATGGCGACTTGAGAATTGACTTGGGATCCACTGGAAAGTCAACCCGTGTTTTTTTAGTTTTACCAAAATGAAAGATTGGTTTGAAATCGAATTCAAATCAACATCAATTTCATACAAATTCTTATTTTTTAGGTTATGTTTCGTTTCAGTTGATATTCCATTTTAAATTTTCAAGCCGATCTGAAGTCGGACCTGGGTTTACATGTAAATTTCAAATCGATCAGAAAAAATTTTGTGACGATTTTTGGATTGAAGTCGACTTCAAGTAGATCATATAAAAACCATAATATAACCCATTTTACTATCCATTCAGCATCACTGTCCTTGAACAAAAATGAAACGGAATGTGTTTTAGTATAACAAACGCAATGTTTTCATAGCGAATGACATACTCAATTTCTCAATATAAAGAAAGTAACAATTGTCTTTATAGAAACCGTGATAATAATCATATTTGATAACCTCAACGATAATCTCTGTCGGAGGCCAAATTAAAAAAAAAAGTCTAAAAAAGGTCAACATTTTGAATTTAAAAAAAAAAATTGTTTTTGGAGGATCATATTTGTGTGCATTTAAAGTGTTCATTAAAAATCCACATAACGATGTCATCTTGAACATGCAGCATAAATCATAGCGCAACACTAATACATGTGCATATATTTTAAACCGCATAATTTTAGAAGTTCAAGATTTGACTTATAATCCTTCAAAACAGAAAAAAAAAACACAAAAAATTTCAAATCACCAATTTTTATAAAAATGTTAATTTTAAATTTCTTTCTATTTCGACTTTCTTATACTTGAGGAAGTGTAACCACAAAAAAACAAAACTAACTACCGATTTTCAACGGAAATATATGTTTGCTATGCACTGCATCCAAACCGATAATTTTCGTAATTACATCATACTAGAGGCTTCATCCCAAGCTCGTTACCTAACGTAATCGTCCGTGTTATAATAATTAATACAAAATTAGCGGTTTTCCCCTTATGTCAAGATCAAAACCAAAACATTTCCTCTCCATAATATAATTTTGAATTTTAGTATCCCACCGATAGATGGGCATCATTTCTCTGTTTTGTTGAAAGGAATATTGTAGAGAGATAACCTACCAACCAAACACATGGTTGCCAGCATATATTTATAGATATTTGTGGTAACTTAATTTGTGGCATTATAACTATTTATAACTATGTATAGTATTTCCATGTCAATGGCTAATGCCTCAATTAGAATACAGCCGCAACAGCAACAGCAACTTCATTTCAAATTCTAATGTTGCTGTAGCTGTTGCAAGTTCACAACATGACCATGATTACAATTCAGTGCATGAACCTTGAAAATATTATTTATTTCTTTTCCGTTTTTTTAATTATTTTTTAAACAATTTTCAAAGATGGAGAAGCGGTTAAAAAAATGGGAGAAAGAAAATTGGTTTTTCTTCGATAAAAGTGAAAATAATTATAAACTAATTTTACTAGTCAAAACTCAAACTGTCAAATTTTGCTGTTGCTATTGCTGTCGTGTAATATGTTTCAAAAAGCAGCATTTACGACGTTCGTTGTTGCCGATGACGTGGCTGTCGCTGCTTCAATCTAATTCAAGGGATTCGCCATAATCGTCTAATTCGATAAGGACTCTGTCTTTTAACGTAATGAAAATTTGTGCATTCTATGTTTAAAATTATTCCTTCTGATATTTGTGGAATTTTGAACTGCATAAGTGTCGCATTTTTCGAAGAAAACTTTTCAAGCAATGTGACACTTATCCAGTTTTTACTATATTTACTATATTATGTATAAAAAAGTAGATAGGTTTGTCTATATAATGTCAACTATTTAATTTTATACTAAAAAAGAGTTCATCGGCCATTGGACTTTTAACACGGTTCCAAAATTATTCAGACAGCATCGAGCCGATATTGCCTTTTTTTGTGATACGAGCATAATTTAAATATGTTTGATCTTTTTTTTTTGTGGTCTCGTGAGTCTTCAAATTTGAATTTAAAAGTTTTAAATATTTCGGTTATATACTAAATTAGGTCAGCCAAAAAATTCGATAAAAATAAATTAATTTTAAATTTATAAATATTTTTCTTCCGGTTTTCGAAAATGTATTTATTTGGATTTTCTATTTTGGAAATTTTCAATAAATCGAAAATCGTATTCACTCCAATTTACATTATTGAATTTTTAAAAGAATTTGATATTCAACGACTTAAATATAAACTAAAGTACAGAATTTAAGGTGACTATGAAATTTTGAAAATTTAGAATTGAAGAAATTCGTTTTTAATTTTCAAAAATAAATTTTAAAATAAAAATGTCCGCCTATGCTATTACCCAAGAAATTTAATGCTGTGTATAGTATTGCTGTATTTTATTTGGAATTCTATCGGCGCTTATCATACATTTTATAGGTCGTATAACATTGGTCGCTAATTAGTGATCGATAGAAAACATGTACTAAGCCACATCTGCCAGATGGTAGATGGCGCAAATAAAAGGTTTTTTTTTTATTGGAATATTTAAAAATAACAGAAAATCAATATTTTTTTCCATTATTTTTATTCCTTTTTGTTTTATTTAGTTAAATTAATACTTTAAATAGCCGTCTCGTGAAATATTTTTTGTTTTAATTTCATTATTTCTCTCAAAAAAGAATTTTTAATTTTTGTAACCTCAAAAAAATTTCTCTAGTTGTGTACGCAACCAAAAAATTCCTTCAAATAATTGCAGTGGTTCGAATATTCGAAATTAAGAACTTATAGATGATGAACTGAATGTCTAATAATAGAGGCACACATAGGGTATTCAAACCTTAGTATCGATACTACAGTATAGCCTTGTACCATGGTATAAAAAGGGGTTGGCACACATCAAACATGGTATCTGTCTGACATTTGAAATTCTGCCATTTCAGCGAGAATATGGGAATTTCTTTTCGCTCCTCTTAAATCCTCTATATCATGGGTGGCCATCGCGAGGCCCGCGGGGAGTTTTGTTGCGGCCCGCGGAGCTAAGTCAAATTAACAAAAATGTTAACTTTATTGTACATGTCACCAAAAGAACATTACATCACGAGTCGTTCGCATTATACTAGGCTAGTCAAAAAGTTCTCGGGCTCGATAAGAAAAACAAAATTTAATGGTTCAAAATATACTTTATCATTCAATATAATCTCCCTCAACCTCAATGCACTTGTTTCAATGGTTTTCTAATCGATTGATTCCATCACTGAAGTGAGAATCTGCAAGGTCTGCAAAATACCTGTGTACGGCAACTAATACCTCTTTGTTTGACGAAAAACGCCTTCCCCGCATGAATTTTTTCAGGTTTGGAAATAGATGGAAGTCACTAGGCGTCAAATCTGATGAATACGGTAGATGTTCTAACAATTTCTACTTTAATTCCGTGATTTTTGCAATAATTTTTTGACTTTTGTGAGCTTGTACATTGTCTTGGTGGAAAATTATTTTTTTCTTCTTTAATCCGGGCCTTTTTTCACGAATTTTTGTTTCGAGATGGTCCAATAAGTTCGAGTAATATTTAGAATTAATTGTTTTACCAGTTTGGAGATAAACCACCAACAAAACCCGTTTCGCGTCCCAAAACACTGAGGTTAAAACTTTTTTCGCCGATCTTTGGGCCTTAACCCGTTTTATAGCCGAATTATCGGTTTCACACCATCCTTTTGATTCTGCTTTTGACTCAGGATCATAGTGATAAACCCAAGTCTCAGTCGCAGCGATGAATCAACTCACAAACGCTCGAAATGTTGTTGAGAAAGTCGCATTAGCGCGTGTTTTTGTTCCATTGTTAGGAAATGCGGCACCCACATGGTACAAAGCTTTTTGAAACCTAAAAGTTCATGTAAAATCTGATATGTTGATCCATGCGAGATGCCTATGGCCTCAGCTATCTCATCCACCATCTCTCGTTTATCTTCCGAAACCATATCCTGTATTTTTTGGATCTTTTCTGTTGTTGATGCACTTCTTGCACGTCCTTCACGTGGAACATCTTCAAGGCTTGTACGACCAGATTTAAAAAGGGCAGCGCATTTTTCAACGGTGGATTTCGCAGGTGAGGAGTCCTCATACACTTTTAATAATTGTTCACTAATTTCCTTTACTTTCAAACGTTCCAAAACAAAGAATTTAATCACTGCACGATATTCAATTTTTTCCATTTTAATAAATACTGTGACACATCCACACTAAATAGGTTGTAAACAAAGAATGAATAAACAGATCGAAATGAAATTTCACACACGTTCTTATGAAGGATATGCCAACATAACGAATTTGGGCTGCTAGCAGCACATTCTGTTATCGACCCCGAGAACTTTTTGACTAGCCTATATTTTTAAATTATAGCTAAGAGAAATTTGAAATATCTCGCATTTTTGGAGAAATTCATTGCTTATGAGCTCTTTTAAATATACCGTATTTTCAGAAAAATGCGCAGATTTTAACTATTTCAAATATCCCGGTTCGATGTTATAAAATAATAACTTTTTATTTATGTGAATTTGGTGTACGATTATTTCTGCGCTAACAATTAGTCTTAAAAATATTTGCGTATTATTTTATACAAAATAATTTATCACAGTTTATTTGCAATAGAACAGTTACTATTTTCAATAATTATCACAATGTTTATGTTTAGGAGCAAAGTTACTTTTCTGTACTAGGCTTTATATTTGAAGTACACTTTTCAATTCAGATTGATAGATACTTGAAATCTCGTCTCGTATTTATACCTCATGCAATACTTCGAGAATCGCCTGCAAATGTTTGAGAGTTTCTGATACAGATCAATTTAGATGCACTTAGTTCTGCAAAACAAAGTCAGATGTCTCGCTTTTAAATATTTGCAATTTTTTAAATAAATAATATGTTAGATTCTCAGTTATGCTTTATCCGCTTCAAAAAAATAAATCTACCTATTTCTTTATTTTCACATTAAACCAGGCAAGCGTTTGACCAAAATCTCACCTACTGGCAAGCGACGATGTGGTGGAAGTTGTAGCACACTTGCTTGTTGACTTTCATTACAGAAAAAAAATATATTATGTGCGTGGCCCGGCAGGAAATATTATTTCTGATGTTTGGCCCGCCAGCTGAAATGGTTGGCCACCCATGCTCTATATGATTCCTATAAGTATCTATAAATTTTGAGGTTTCATTACCGCATAAAATTTTGCGTATTTAATTACTTTTTTTAGTTTTTTAAAATAATATTTTCAAAAAAAAAAGTGTAAACATGTGCCAATTGCTAAGCTTTCCTAAAAAATTTCATTCGCTATTTTCCGCTTCAATAAAAAGGCGCGACAATCACTAAAGAATAGATTACAGTGGCCGAAAAAATTAAGTAAAAAAGGGGATACCACGTACTTTTTCGAATTTAAATACCAGATTTATGCTACGTAATTGAAATGGTATTCAGCTAGTATTCGACGACACACATATGGAATACCACATGGTATCCTTAAACTATGGTATGAATACCCTATGTGTGCCTCTAGTATAACACAGGGTCTATATTAGCCAATATTTCTGGTATACCAGCTGGTATACCAGAAATATTAGCTTACCAGAAATAAAATACTACCAGTTTTTTTTACGTGTGCCAATACTGGTATACCAATTCAGTATTTGACATGCCGTTGAACGGAGAACAGAAATTAAAAATAGCCAAAATATTGGCTTTAAAGTGTCGAATTCAATTCTGTAGCAATATCTTCCCATACCCTTTTTTTAAAATCAATCCTTTTATATTTTTCTTCTTTTTATCGAAACATATTTATCAATTTGATAATTCCACTCCGGAAAAATTTACTTTCTTCCATTTTATTAAATGTAAATGTCAAAAATTGGTATACCAGCACTGTCTATGAAAATGGTATACCTAAATTGTCATACCAGAAAAATTGGTATACCAGGAGGGTCTACACTAGCTTTGTAGTAACCAATTTTGCTGGTATACCAGAAATATTGGCTAATGTAGACCCTGTGTAAGAAAGTTGAACGGTTTACCATACCAGATATTTTATTTTCTGTTCGATTTTTATGAAATTTTGAAAATAGGCATTTTCTAAACTGCTATCAAAAATTATGCAATACTTGGTGGAAGAAGGCTCCATAGCCGGTTTTTTTTTTTTAATTTCCGTACGACTTTGATTTTGGAGGCTATTATATTATAATATTAGATTTCGAATTCGAAAACAAATCTGGACTGTTTGAAACTTAGACTAAACACGAGAAAATAATATTTAATTAAAAGTCTGTGAAAATTTTTGTATTCGGAAAATATAATGAACTCAATTTACAAATATCCCGTTTATTGGCGTGATGAAAATCTTCTTGAATAATATTTTTATTAATTTATTATAACCCGGCACGGAAAAAGAAGAATAATACATATTTTTGAATAATAATATTGGCCTATATTTTATATAGCGAAAAAATAAAACAAAACAGCAGTAAACTGAACAAAAAGATAAAATTTAAATTGATTTAATTTCTGATTTCTATTTGTTGGAATTTAAAATGAAAACTAAATATAAAAGTCAAAATATCACACGCTATAAACTATGCGATAAATTATACGAAAATAAGTCGTGAAAAAGGACGGTAAAAAGAAAAATTATAATGAAAACGGTCACCATTAAATTACTATGCACATGACTAACAAAATCATTGACCAAGGGTCAGTGAACAACAACTATCGGAATATAAATGAAAACAATCCAAGACAAAACGTTTCCAGAAGTTGAAGAACTTTAATGGAGGAACTCAATATAATAAAGTAATATTTAAGCGTCATTTTATTGGGCAAAGGTTTCGTGGATAAATTTGAAAGCTCTTATCAAACAACCTTTCACAGAATTTAATGCAAAAACTAATCAAAATTGCGCAACATATCGAATTCGTTTGGTTTCTGATTTTGCATAAGGTTAAATTTTGTATTTTAAATATTTTCAATTTAAAAATAAAAAAAAAAACAAATGAAAAGAAATTATTTGAATAATTAATAAAAAGAAATTTTTCTTTCAGTAAAATAAACTTTATTTAAATATGGAAGAAGTAAATTACGAGGTGTATTTGCGATATAGAAAGAATTATTAAAAACTTTTAAAGAATTTTTAAATTGTACAATATGTATTCGATTCGATATTTAATCAAACATATAAATGACTCTTAACTCTTAACTTTTAAAATATTTTATATAATTATGAGTAAAGATGATGTAATGTATAGATCGATTTAGGAACAAATTTTCGGGACTAGTTTGACTTTCGAACATGTATCCAGATGCCCTATGGTAGAAATAGGACAAAAAAACTGTCAAAACTAACATTATTTCAACGTTTTTTCATAACTTTATTTCCTCTTTTCAGAATTTTTTCTAATTTGCAGGTAACCCAAACCCTTATAGCATGTACATCAAAAAAACTATATGAAAAGGGTTATTTTCTCCTAGGATTATTTCTTTCTTCACTATCCTTAGACTTTGTTGTTTTGAAATGAAAAAAATACTTCACCTACAACAAAATAGCATACAAAAAGTGGATTAATTCGTGTTCGTTAACGGATTACGCGAAATCCCGAAATCACGGGAATGGGACAATTATTGTGTAGGACTCCCGGGATTTAAATATTACGGTAAATAAGAAGCCCAAATTCAAACATAAGAGACACTATGGTAAAATTAAATAGGCTAGAGATCGAGAACTATTAATAATACTATAAAAAGATTTAGAAATTTCCTCAAACTTCCACAGGATATCTTAATAATTAATATACAACAGAATTCCAGTCGTTCGAATATTAAAAGACAATTTGTTGAATATATTATATAAAACAATCGTTTAGAATGCTGATTTTTCCGGCAAGGTGAATATATAGTACATATCGGTGGTGCTGGCTATTAAAAGTTCTCGACCTCTACCTAGGACCACTTCCGATTCGTTATTTTGTACTTTTCAGCTTTTTATTATCATAAAGAAAAATTCATATGCAATCAATTCATTCCAAATTTATAGCAAAAATGATTTTCCTATAGTCAAAACTGTGTTTACAAATGTCCACCCAGTTTTTCGAACCAAATAATCAATAATCAATTTTTCATACACTAATTAATTATTCTAAATAATAAATTTATTATCTTTTAATTACCATCACAATTTATGGCTAACACATTAAACATTAATAAATTTCATATTTGAATTTTTCAAAAATTTTTTATCGCAATATTAAATTTAATTAGCACGTAATTAATTATTCTAAAACGAAAACTTTATTTAACACTTTTATAATTACTCGTAAATTATGAAATATTTTTATATAGATTTTATGTTTGTGGGCAAGATTAATAGCATTTCATAATACTTGTAGTTGGAATTATTAAATTTTTTTAGAAATTAATATGCAATTTTAATTACTCATTAAAATTGCGAATAATTTCATACAAAAAATAGTGAATACAATCATTTAATGAAAATTGCAATAAGTATCAAGAATTTGGTGTCATTAATTATTATTTGATATAAGATGACTGCATCGCACTTATACAATTAGATTTTGGATTGCTTTACATATGCTCACAAATATCATTTAAGTCTTTGATGTTACTGATTATGATGTTCTTTAACAAAAAATCATTACAAAGTTATTAAGTTATAAAGCTGCAGTCACACTATGTTCAGCTTAGTTCGGGATTATATTTCTGCAAAAGTAGTGAATTCAAATTTTTGAATTTGTATTTGAACTCGCTGAAGATTAGTCCTGTTTCTACAATCTTCAGTCCAATCATTGTCAACGTCTACTGAGATATTTATATAGGTTTTTGGAAAAATTCCGTAACCACATATTACGAACGATATATACTGAGCTGTTAAACCTTCAATAAGCAAATGATTATTTTGTTTGAATGATCATTATGGAAATATGTTGATATACTGTTGAACGTGATTATTTTTAGTGAACAGTCAAACTATGATTATAGAAAATATACTGTCAATGCATATGTTACTGCCAAAGTGTAAAATCCTTTATGCATGCTAAGGTATTCAGTATAACGCCCAAAAATTATTAGGCATAGTTTATGGTATAAAAAAATAAAATTTGTCTATTTTCTAAGAATTTTATATAATGTCGAAGAATCTTTCGGAAATAGAATTAAATTGAACTACTGCTATTGAGATAACATATTATTATATTATTACTAGGACCTCATGCATACTCTAGCTAGATATACTAGCTAGTCCCGCTTAACAATTTGTACGCAAAGTGGTAATATTTGGAAAAGCTGTATTCGGCGCATCCAAATAACTACTGAATAATATACATAACATACTATATATAAAATTATTATTTTTTATACTTTGACAAATTCAAGACGTTGATGGTAACACATAGTGGCCAAATAATTTTCTATGTCCCTTATTACCCTTTTCAAAAAATATAGAATTATATTAATGAATAAGCTACACCTAGAAAATTCATTTTTTTTGAATAATCCGTTGAATTGGACATTTTGTAGTTGAAATTGTAAGTTTTTTCACTCTTTTTTTATAGTGACCTTTTCCTGAATGTCAACAAATTAAATCTCCTTTAACAAAATTATCTAAAGAATTAATATTTTTACTTTCATAACATTCAGGTTTCTGATATAAAATGATGTTTTAGATTTGATAAATTACTTTCTATCACCTGATCAACATTTCAGATCGATACCAAAAATAGTAAACATTTCCTTCTAATAATCAACAAGTTGTCAAAATTTCAATTACATCGAATAACGCGTTCAAGAGATATCGTGATAAACTTAATTTTGACGCAAAAAACATACAGACAACCAGACAAATGAACATTTTCTGAAAATATGTTTTTTGACTTTACAAGACATAAAAACGTGACCACCAAAATGTGGAATTCGCAATATTTTTTATCTATTCCATTCTATGGGAAGAAAGCAAAAGACGACTTTTCAATTAGCTGAATGAGTACAGTCTGGATATGCCTTTAAATATTTGAATGCAAATTAAATAGTGTGGGCGCCAGCTATAAGACCACACTATTAAATATTTTTTCATAAAAATTATGATTGTGGTTGTTGCGGTGTCCACCTTTTTTTTTTAAACCAAAATTTCTAAGTGACCAAAGTGCGTGGCCCCAAAAACTCATAAAATTTTCACACTATACGAACAATTTTTCTGTTTCGCAATTTAAAAACTGAAATAAAAATTTAACATCATAATTCTTTTTTAATATTTTTCTTTTTGATAATTTTATTATACTCGGCTTTTTTTTTTCTTCAAATCCACCTTAAAAATGTTTTCATCTTTTGCAGAAAAAAGACTGACAGATTTTGAATTTTTGCTGTAAATACAATTTTGTCAAATTAATCTTTTAAAACTTAAGAACGAAAGTAAAAGAAAAAAACAGGGCCGTGTGACTAAAACACAACAAAAAATTAAGACACCAGAATTGGAGGAATAAAAATAATAATAAATTTTAATTTTATTTTTTAGTTTATACTTTTAGTCAAATTTATTAGTTTTATTTAAGTTTTTTCTTTTTATTTAATATGTTTCTTTAGTAGTCTTCTTTCGAAATGTAGTCACTCTGAATTCGCGTCAAGGGTATTCATTAAAAAATAAAATAAAAAACTATTTTCTAAAACTACTCAATTCCTTTTTTAGTGCGTTTGCACGACAAACCTATTTAAAAAATAAAAATAGAAATCAAGGGAAAAAATATAGTTTACAAAATAATTATGTAAAAAAATAGTTTGTAAATAAAACTAAAACAAAAAAATATTAAAATTTTTACAGAGCATAAATATTTCAACATAAGAATCCATTGCCAACCAATTAAATAGCTTCACAAAAGCTGTGTTTGTTTGAGTAAAATAAGCACGGTTACCATACATTTTATACGGGCTTATTTAAGAAATATTATTATTGGGGTCACGACAGTTATTTAGTACTATATTCCAGATAATAGATGGCACAAATCAAAACTTTTCCTTTTTTATTGAAGTATTTGAAATAAACAGAAAATTGATTTGGATTTTGAATCTTACCTGATTTTAGTCATTTTTCTATTATTTGTATTGCCTTTTCTTTTATTTGGTTAAAGCAATACTTCACATAGCCGTCTCGAAAAATATTATATGTTTTAATTTCATTATTTGTCTAAAAAAGGAAATTTTAATTTTTTATAACCTCAAAAGACATAACTGAAGTTGGTTGCGTATTCCATTAAATAATTTCCGTGATACCAACATCCAAAATTAAAAGTTATAAGAACTTAGATTTTAAAAATCAATTTTTTGAGAAAGTGAAATTGTGACCGATAACTCGTGCACAAGTTAAATACATTGAATTAAATTGCTCTCTAGTTATTATTCTTATATATATTTATATAAAAGAAATTATATATTAATTAAATAAGGTTAACAAAGATAATGTTTTATTGGACAAACTCAATTCTTGTTACTGCCGTAATAGCATTCATATACTCAAACGGATCATAATTACTGATGTTATTTACTATCTGAGATAGATGTTCAAAGAGATCTTTGTATTTAATATTTTGTGGGACACATATTTCCCTTTGATTCGCCACCTGATCCATTTGAAAGTCCATTTCACCATATTTTTTTCTAATCCTTGAATAAGTTGCCAAATGTTTGGACCACAAATATTAATCAAGTGGTTTAACAAATTGTTGAAACCTTCTGCAATATTATTGGTTTTATGTCCATTGTTTCGTGCACGACTTAAATATATTGAATTAAACTGTTCCCTAGTCGAATTGTTCCGAGTGGAATTATTCCGAGTTGAATTATTCCGAGTGGAATTATTCCGAGTGGAATTGTGCCCGAGTGGAATTATTACGAGTGGAATTGTGCCCGAGTGGAATTGTCCGAGTGGAATCGGCCGGTCACCGTTATACTGTATATCATAAATATCCTATATTTCTGAAAGCCATATTATATTACCAATGGATAATTTGAAGTTGTTAGAAATGTATTTTGCCTGTATTAGAGAAATATATCTAATCGAGATATTAATATTCTGAAAAGCAATAATATCTTCAGTGTGGGTTAAGTATAGGTATATGGTTTTATAATCAAAAAAATCATATTCCTAATTTCGATAGGTCTTCTTTGACTCAACCATCCATCGTAACTTAAAAAATGGTACTAGTTACCTATAGTTGTTATTCAAATATGTACATTTGTTTGATTCTCGACAAAAATAGTTTAGCTATAAATTTGTTCATTCACATTTATTAATACTCTATTTGTTCTGCCATATTTCATTGGTCACCTTTAGAATGTTGCAATAAAACAACAAATTTCCCATAATTTGATATAAAAATGATTATTTTCTTTAAACTTAATCAACAATTCTTCCCCATTTACAGTAGCTTTGTGTCTTCACCATCTGGACATTTTTTTTTGGTCTATCTGCGAAATGAATTGAATATTATGGAATCTTTCTGGATAAGCCCACAACATAAATCAAATGTGCAATGAAAATATTTTCAACCTTAATTAGATATCCTATAAAATGTGCAATGTTTTACTGAATGAGACTTGAAAAGAATTTTTAATTTTACAAAGAAAAAAAAACAGACAAATATGAATACCGCAATATTCATTCTGTGCACTTGAATAACATCTTAATTTCATTTTATTAAGAAAAGAAAAATATAGGGTGGCGATTAGGGCTGTTAATGATTTTTGTTATATTTTCATTTTTAACTCAAAAAACAACCATAATAACTTTAATGTTCCCCAACTTAAAGCGGTAAAAATAGCGTGTTTTTGCAATTTTGCGATTTTTTCTGCTTTAAAAAATAGTTTAATCTATTAAAATTTGTATACAAAAGCTCGCCAGTTTGAATATGAAATACATAGTTTTCGAGTTGTAGCTTTGGTAGCGGAGAACAGAATGTGCGTATAGGTAGCTGTCGTCAGACTTTAAACACGTTTTCTGCAAAACTATATTTTCACGGAAAGCTTTACACGATTTCTCAGAATCTAATGGATGATGAATTAATTTGAAATTTGTCACATATGTTCAGAGAAATAGTAGTTTGCTGCCGACTAATGATTTTCTCGAGATCATTTTGTTGCTTAAAAAATATTAATAATAATTATGCAAATTTTATTGAGAAAAGCTGGGAGAACAATTCCATAACATACGTATGTTTCTCATCAGCAAAAAACTAAACAAAAAATTGTCTTCTACGTCATGTTTTTTCTGATCAGCCAATTTCTCCTAGTCATGTACAGCATCCAGCAGCCTGGATGTAATTACATGTAATTACATAACATCTTTAAATATAAAATTTTCGAATAAAATTTGGAACTAATAATCGTCCGTATAGTTTTCCGGAGTTAATTTCCAAAATATATGCTGTCACAATATCATATGGAAAAGTTAACGTTAACGTTAATCTAAAATAAAATATTGTGAATATTTTTCGGCCCATTTCTTCGTGTGCGGTCTGCAATAGACCAGTAATATTTTTTGAGAGCTCGAAAAACTGCTTCAGACGGACAGGACTGTCTGAATTCTTTTAATACCTTACAATTTTTTGTGTATTGTTCAAAAACATCCTGAAAAATATGCATTTTAGAAGTCATTTTTAAAATTATATTATTTTTCTTAAAAACGAAGGTAATTTCGCGCTATTTGCAAATTAAAAACCCTAATATATAGTATATCGGTTCTAAGATACTATGTTAAGAGTGTTAAATTAACATATTTCCAATTATGTAGAAACAAATCGATGTTTTGTGCAAATGCAAAGAGGTTTTTGATATTATGAATAAGCGACTTAATTGCCACCCTGTATTATATGTGATATCTAGTTTTTTTTTTTAAGAAACAAAAAAAGCAAAGACTAACCGCATTTTCGTTTTCATTTACAGTACAGCATTGAATTAATGAAAAACACGTATTCAAAAATCTACATAATAAAGAAAATGTCAACGTTGTAACTGATTCCGTGCTGGTAGCGAAGAAAAACAGTTCATCTTCCAACTCGTTCGATTTTGAAGATAAATGTTTCATAGTCGTTATTTTTCTGTAAATTCATAAAAGTAATTTATGAGAAATTGAGTTGAACAACTGAAAGGAGAAAAAAAACCTTCCCGTGATATGTTTTCTTAAAAAAAAAATTTTTTTTATTTAGAATATATGTATATAGCCGCGTACAGTTAAAAAAACTATATATTTACACACATGTGGTCTTAAAGTTCCAATTCGATCGCCTTTTTCGATTAAAATCTATCGTTAACAGCTGTTCAATTTTTTGAACGCATACAAAAGGTTATCAACTGATGCAACATAATATCAGAGATAATAAATACATATATTCATGGAAATTCTTATCCATTACGATTCATCATCAGAATCTAAACTTGTTTAAAAAATTCTTAACCATATTTTTGTCTAGAACTATTATTTCCTCTTAGTTTTTATGAACCATTAAAAAATATATATAAAAGGTAATGTGATCATAGCTCAACTTTCTCTATACTTGTGCATGTATGAGAAATAAGAAATAAGAAATACTATAAAATGTCTACAAAAATTAGTTTAAGAGTCTAATTATTCAAGAGTCCTAATCTTCAAATAGGGATAATTGAATTACAATCCAATGCCCAAAAAAGTTTTGTAAATATTCTCTGGTCGAATTTTAAGTTCATTCAGAAGAATTTTATCTTACAAGTAGTCTGCTTTAAAATAGAGATACCATATATCAAAATAAGTATCGCATTTCGATAAGTGGTAAAAATCTTCATATTCAACAGCATGTAGCTTCAGTTGAGCTCGAAGTTAATTTTCGTGAGCTAAGTTTAAACTGCCAAAAGCAAATTTCGGATTAAAATTCAAAAAATTCAATTCATTAAGTTAAAATGGAAGAATTGCATGTAATATTTTCAGTATCCGCTACGTGCCTGCTACTTATTCTGCTATCACCACTACTGGCAGAAATGTGTCAGCGACCAAAAATGCTAGCTGGTATGCATTTTTAATAATTCAGTCTTCATTGAACAAAAGGAATGAAATAGTTTAAATAATAATATTATAAGAACTTCTGTTTTACTTTCTAAATTCAAAACTTTAAATTTGCTCCCATAAGGGTTTATGTTACCCAGGCCTATTTTATCACAGTACGATAATTTAATTCTGTACCAAAGCCAAAAAATTCTTTCCCTATCCGGTTTACAACAATGGTCTCGCAGGAATTACTTCATTATACTTTATGTGTTGCTAGTTTATCGTATTAAGTTAACCTGGAGAATATGGAATCTTAACGTAATGGAAACTGTGACATGACAACAAATAAATAGAGAAGCGCTAACTAAACCGAAACCTGGTCCCTATCGGTATATTACTATTTAGTTTACATTTCTTCGTTTATTAACACTGCTTGCCTCTCAGGATCCATATTAATGTTTAATTTATAAAAGGCTGAACAAATGTAAAGGGATGCAAATGTATATTTCCATTTTTGAATGTCAAAACGTATTTTTTTCAGCAATTTTGTTAGATAATTCGTTTGTAAAACAAGTTTTCTTTAACGAATACAAAATACTTTTTAAATTAGATACAGAGAAAGTGAAAACAAAAAGTTTCTATTCCGCAATACAGGTAGCACACAATTTTGACAGTTTTAAAATGTTAAACCAAAATACTAATCCAATCATACAACTTGCGCATAATTAGCTTAATGCTTCTCACATAATAACTACATACCATATAATTAATTACAAAGAACATCTAAATTGCACATACGATTTCTAAAAGTAATTCTTCCGAGCGGTATGAAAAGGCGCCTAGAATTCCGGAGGCAAATTTAACTCTATTTCGAAATCCAGTCAAGTGCTTGTTGAATGTCATCATGTCACACACCCACTTTATGGCATTCAAAAAAGAAACAGTTTTACAACATAACATAATAATGATCGCTTTTTTATTTTACTACAAATTTATTTATGACCGACAGTTTTGGTCGCTTTGAAAAGTGTTTTCTTGAACAAACAATAATAATAATACAAAACAGAAAACAAGTTGTGCTAATAAATGTAAAAAGTTTGTTAATAAAATAAAACATAAAAAAAAAAGTTAAGAAAGCCCAAAATTTAACGCCTTTCCATTGATTTTCTTTTTTTATGCTTTGAGATCATCTTTTGTTGGTTTATTGGTTTTTCTTGGATGCAACTACATTTTTTCAACACCAAAATGTTAAGCCAGAAGAAACAACAGGCACTTTGGCAATTATCGAATCAAACGTGAGGTAAGTTTTTTTGTTGTTGTTGTTGCGGAAATAACACTTTATACTGAGTAACCGCTCGCAACTATAATTTATTGTTTTATCTTGTTTAATTTAATGACCATATTAAGTTCATTTGCAATGGTTTTAATTATTATATCTTCTTTGAATTTTTCATAGTCATAAAATTTTACATGATTTCAGCCAATTATAAAGTTCTTCCTCTAAAAAATCCCAGACACTTTAAAAATGCGAGCTCAGGAGAAATACCACCACTAAGAATTTACGAAACCATATTAAGAAAACTTCGTTTTACTATTTCGAAGATTTAATAACAGAAATTAATTAATTAATCAATTTTCTGCAAAATTATTAATTATGTATGACTCTTCCGTACAAAAAAAAACAGTTCCCGACCCGTTTTTCACTTTTTTCGATTCGGCCGACTTATTAGTCACAGAAACATATTTAGTGATATCTAAAGCATACAATACCATATAAACCTACATTGCGTATGCGTAAAATCATATAAACTTGAATTACACTTCTGAAGGATTCTCTGCATTAAACATTCCTCGGATTGCCTTGCCCCATTGAAAGGGGTCATATTATCCATAATAGGTTTGTTTCATTTGCCACTTGCTCTGGATTAGAGCAAATTTTTACATTGAAAACAAAAACAACAAAAGTGCAAATCCTACACTACTTTCAGACCAGGAGTAACTCTCACACCGAAATTAGTTCAGTTTTCTACCATAAAAAGTGTATTAAAAATTTCCCATTTAATTACAATATGGTTGCTAAGCAGCGCTACAAACATTTGAATTAAAGGTTTTTCTACTCCTGCTCGTTTTATTTGCCACTTACCCAGCTCCGGTGTAGGGTATGGCAAATAAAACAGGCCTAATATAAAAATAAATAAAAAACCTGAAACTCATATACTAGTTCATATATAAACCCACTGGATAACTGAAGTATCACAGTATGTCAATCGGTAATTATAGCTATTTAAGAAGACATCATGACTACAGAAGCATTAATACTTTATTAGGAAAATCATATTAGCGCTTAAAACGTTTACGAAATCATATGGTTTTTGTTTGCGAATATTTATGCTCTCGCTTGCTGCAGTTTTCTAATAGAGAGAACGTGGTGAAATAAAAGATACTTAAATTTTTATTTCTAATGAAAAATATAAATTATCTTTCCCAATTTTATGCCGAATTTTTGTTTTTTTATTTTCAAAGGAGGTATTGAATAAAAAGTCAGCGGATCGCCTCTAAAGAAACGGGAACGTAGTCCACCACAGCTGGTAGTCCGATGGTTTCTGGCTCAGAATCCATGGATTAATTCTTTTTTTATTATTTTAATCTTTTGATCCTCGCATATAATTTAATTCTATATAATAACTGATTAAATATTTGATTAAAATGTTACCTAAACTTTTATTAAAAATAAATACAGTGCTTAAGGCAATTTAAAAATGTTGTTACCGTATTACAAATTTCGTCTAAGTCTATTTTTTACTTTATTTATTACAATTTAATGATGGCATTGATCTAATTAAATAATTAAATAAATTTAATATTTGTAATAAACCTTAAAAAATTAACTGATCATAAAAAAAATTCGTAATTAAAAATTCACCTGATTTTTAATATATAATATAGTATTGGATATAATTATTTCATAAAATGTCTAATTATGGTCCAATTAACATATTCTACATAATAATATTGAAAAAAAAAATTATAACAAGGTTAAATTATAATCTTCAAGTAATGATCTAATGTTTTCCACTTAAATGAAGTCTCCAAAAGTTGTTTTATGCTGATTTATTTTTAGTTATTAGCTGATTTAATCGAAGTTTTGTAAATTTGTAATCAGAATCACATTCCAAGAAATCTAAAAGCAGCAAACAAATCTCCTTCAATAAAATGGTCCATTGAGCACTGTAATGATCTTGAGACTTTGATCATATTTTACAAAAACAATAAATATATTAGGCTATTTTCCTTTCTTATATACAATTATTCAAATTTAATGTTCTCATCAACTATAAAGTCTATCTTGCTATATGAATCAGAAAGTCTAGAAAGCTATTAAAAATAAATTACAGTATTTTGTAAGAAAATACTTGAGATACGTACAGAGTTTTGTGGTCGCGTGTAATTTCGAATGAAATGTTCTGGAAAATAACTAAACTAGGAGATTTTCAAACGAAAATAAAGGGTGGCTAGGCCAATGTCTACGCAAAGAATCTCAAAAAGGTATGTCATAATGCTCTAGAATAGAACCCACAAGATTGCAGGAAAAGATGACGTGCCAGAAATTCAGTGAGGAAAACAATTTTAAATAAATGTCGTAAATCGTTTAACGAGCTGCGTAGGCTGGCGAGCAATAAACGAACTTTTATAGATGTTCTATGCTCCCCATGTGGAGTTTGATATTGTTATTATATTATCAACTATAAAAGATACAAAAAAGAAGAGCTTGGTTCTTTCATCATGTTTTGATTTAAGTTGACGTACTTCCTTTTAAATATTTCTGTTTGATAGACAGCCTTTTTCCGAGATTCACGTCACTTGGCTAGTAAAGTGACACTAGAATAAAAAGACATAATTTATTTCTCGTGTCACTTGATTATATAGTAATACTGAGATATGGATATTATATTTAAAATAATTTGATCCATATGTTTCGCATTTCAGCTTGTTTTACGAATTGCAATACAGTTTTACTTTTACTTCAAGTATAAGAAAGTGAGAAAAGACAATAAAATGTTGAAAGACGACCATGGGCAACTAGAAATCGATCGTAACTCATTTTATGGGTGCGATCAACCAAAACAATAAAGTTTATTGATCGATTTTTATTTAATTCATAATTTCGACAAATTCATGCTACACTTATGTTTATGAGTAATATTATTGTTTTAAATTTATTTAAGTAGGATCAAATTTAGCCAGAAGACACATATTTTATAGTTATAGTAATGTACTAGGGTGTTCAATAAGTTCGCGGAACGGAAATGAAAAACCGGATTTATAGTTGTAAAAATGACTTTATTTTTCCCTATAATGTCCCTCAACTTCAATATACTAAACGATCCTCCAATTTTTGGATCCCATCACTGTAGTGGGTTACCGGTAGGCCTTCAAAATACGCCTCTACAGCTGCTATGACCTCTTCATTTGATAAAAACCGTTGTCCGCGCATCAATTTTTTCAGGTTTGGAAATACATGAAAGTCACTAGGAGTCAAATCTGGCGAATACGCTGGATGTTCTAACAATTCGTACTTTAATTCCGTGATTGTGAGCCGGTGCGTTGTCTTGGTGGAAAATGATTTTTATGTTCTTTAAACCAGGTCTTTTCTCGTGAATTTTTACATCCAACTGATCTAAACGCTAACAATAATACTCAGTTAATCGTTTTGACAGTTTGAAGATAATCCACTAACAAAATTCAATGTGCCTAATCAAATGCCTAGAGCTTCTACAAAATCTCTCTCCGTATTTTTACGACGATTTCTGGTCCTGATGCACTTTTTGGACGTTCTTCACGTGGATCATCTTCAAGGCTTGTACAACCACTTGTAAACAAAGCACCTCACTTACAAACCAAAAATGCACTGACACGTTGACTTTAAATGGCTTGTAAACAAAGAATGAATTGGCAGGTCGAAGTGAAATTTTGGTTATGTTCTTATGAATGATAAAATATTAAAATGGCGTTATAGTTTCAGTTCTAGAGTTGACGAATACATGGTGCTCCGCGAACTTATTGAACAACCTAGTATGTTATAAACTTACATATTTCACATCCCAAGCAAAAATTTGGTCCAATGTTGTGGTCGAAGTTTCGATAATTTTAATTGAAAAAAAGACACAGGGCTATACGACGAAATTTAGACCTCAATTAAACCTATTTTTTTCGATTAAGTAAGTTTAACTTTATTTATGCTTGAGATGTATGTATAAGATACCGTCAAAATTACCATTAATTACTTAGTTTGTAGGCGTTGTGCAAATAATTAGATTTCGTGCAGTTTAGAAATGCAAAAATAATAATATTCAGTTATTTGATGAGACAATAGATATAACAAGTGTCTTCGTGGCTTAAGTCGTTTAGATCTTATTACTTCCGCATTTTCAATTCCTCGTTTGCCTACAATTTGCAATAAAAAATTATAAAGCATGTAAAACAAGTTATGCTACGTAAGTTTAAATCAACAATAAAAAAATTATTGAAATTCTGACAAATATGTTAGATGGCGAATTGATGAGTTCGTGTCAAATCTGGTAAATTCATATTTTTATATATAGTAGAAAAGCTGAGTATATTTTTTTGACCATGAGGAGGGAATAACTGCTTCAGCTAATGTAAATACGCGCTTATTATATTGTTTTTAATGTTTCAAATCAAAGATCATCATTTTCAAAGTCAAATACATAAATTTTGAGATTTTATTATATGGAAGTAAATATAAATAACAAAAAAAAAAAAAAACTGTCCAAGAGGTAATGCTATCTTTTTCAAAACAATTTCTGTTTCTTCTTTTTTTTTCTTCAAAAAGATGAAAATTTCTTAAACAATTTTTTTCTTAGAAAAATTAAGATTTCGAAATAACTCTTTTTCAAAAATTTTGTTGAAAAATGTATTTCTTTTTTTCTCCTCGCATTGAATTAGGCCACAGACTCATCTCTGATCATAAATTTTAATTTCCGTTTTTATAAACTTTTTTTTCAATAATATAATATTGAAATATTTTTATTTTTTTTTTTATTTTTTTAATATTTAAATTTTATTTAGTTTTTTTCTTCTTCTTTATTATTAATGAAAAGAAAGCTTATATTTCTAAAATGTTTAAATTTTGTGCGGTCTTTTAGAATCAAGGTAAAATGGTGAAATTCTTCAAAACGAATATTTTGTAAATAAAAAAATAAAATATATATATTTTTTTTATATAAATTATCTAAAATACGAAAATTTATGTTTCAAAAGTAACGACTTTTAGATGATTTTTTGACTTTTATGAGATTAAAATTCTTTCATTTCAGACATATTAAAAACAAATTTTAAAAATAACATGTTTTAAAAATGAAATTTTTTATTTAAAAAAAAAATTGGTCGATTTTTGCCGAAAAACTATTATAATTACATAATGGGCGCATCCAGTAATCCTAAGCGCTTTACAGCGCATTTAAGGTTATTGTTCACGCTAAAAAAATGGTTTGTGTAAAGAATAAATTGAGAGGTATCTTTGAAAATTGTTTCTGGATTTTCTAATTTTAATTGGAATTTTTAAAAAATGACTGATAAAACTTTTCCACTTTCCTATACAATTTCTATTTCATTTTATTTTCAATTTTTATTTACTCTCGACACTTATTTCGTTAAAAAGAAAATATATTTCTAAAAATTATTCAAATAGAACTAATTTGACGTTTAGCACAGATAACTACCGTTGGCTTGATTCAAACAACGCATTGAGGAGTACAACAAATTCTATCTGCGTAGATTAAGAATTTTGAAAAATCGCTTAGGAGTGCTGGATGCAGCCAATGTCTGTTTGCCAGGCCGATTTGTCATTTAATATGGTTTGCGACTTTACTGATAAATAATTTCTAAATATTTGAATTAGATAAGAAAATTAATTAAATAACAATTTTTTAAGTTGACTCAACTCCAGTTATACATATGTATATAAATTTAGCCATCGATTCGTATTTATAAGAGCAACGCGTTGAAATTATCACGCAAAATCATCTTTAGCAATGATATGACATTAACTGGAAGCGTTAATGAATAAAATTGCCATATTTGAAGGGAATATAATCCTCAAATTATTCAACAACAATCACTTCATCCACAAAAAGCACTTTTAGCCAGCCTTTCAGGGAGGAGTCATTAGTTCAATTTCTACAGGAATTATGTAATTATAGGCGTTTTTTTTCACTAGTTCCTCCAGAGCAGAACAGCATTTTACATTAAATACAGGGTGATCCCGCTTCAGTTTCCAAACTTTAAAACAAAATAAAACACTCAAATTTAACGAAATATACTCATTTTATTTTGTTAATCGCAAATGTTATGTATTTCATTAATTATGAAAAATAGTATCAATTAAATGGATACCTCTGGACCTTCTGCAGCAGACGATCCTTTCGATGACTTTTAGTAAATCTCGGACGGTATCTTGGCGGATGTTGTTTTTTATGTGCTCCAATGTTTCGGGTTTGTTGCAGTAGACACGAGTTTTAACGTAACCCCACAAAAAGAAATTCAACGGCGTTAAGTCGCATAATCTTGGCGGCCAGTTGACGCCACCAAACATGAAATAATGCGACCTGGGAACTTTTCACGCAAAACATCAGACGTTGCACCCGCTGTGTGGCAAGTTACACCGTCTTGTTGGAACCACATATCTTCCACATCAATATCTTCGATTTCGTGCCAGAAATAATCGGTTATCATGCGCCTATATCGCTCACTAGTGAATGTTACAGTCCGACACTGATCGTTTTCAAAAAAGTAATTAATGACGCCGCCTGGCCACAATGCGCATCAAACAGTCACTTTTTGGCCATGTAATGGTATCTCGTGAATTTCATGAGGATCTTCCGCTACCCATATGCATCAATTTTGCTTATTAACACACCCAGAGAGATGGTAATGTGCCTCATCAGAGAAGAGGATTTTCTTTGAAAAGTCAGCATCAACTTTCTGCTTCTGTAACACCCGTTGGCCGGTGGTTAAGCAATCTATTTCGTAAAGGTGTTGTTGCAAAGTGACATTTGACACTTTGAAAACAAGTACTTTTCGACAGCTGCTTGATTTATAGTGCTGGCAACATAAGAACCTCAAATTGGATCACCCTATACAACAAAAACTGCTACGCCTAATTTTATTTGGAGCAAGAGATTCTGAAATTCCTATTTCAATTTTGGTTTGTATTTTTTAAGTTTTGAATGTTGTCTTCCTGATAATTATGGCAGTTTTTGTTCGAACATTTAAAAAACATAAATTCAAAAACTACTAATTGATATTTTTTTAAACATTTATATTTTATAAAATGTTTGTGCCTCCAATTATTTTCTAAACAATTCATTTAGTTAAAAAATATGATTGAAGTTTAATTTCCATTTCGAATATATGCTGTCAATATTTAAGTTTGTTCTTGTTTTTAGAGCTTTGCCATTTTGTTCACTTGCTGTTTTGATCTGGAGCAGAGCAGTATGAGTAAAACACACCTAGTGAATGTAAATTGTTAATAAAGCGATGATTTTTAACATTTTGTAGCCTAATCTTAGTGAAACTGACGCTTCTGAAATGTGACTTCAACTGTTGTAGATAGTGTTAAGTGTCACATGCCATATGTGAAAACATTGAGGTATTGTGTTGGAAGTTTAGTGAATGTATAATTTTGTACAAACTTAATTGATTGCCAATATTATGCGATGCGACACCGTTAAATTGCTTTCTTTGAGGTGATCTGAAGAGTACAGTTTACGTCAGCAGATCACAAAAGGCCAAACGAATTTGGACAATACACTCTATTATGTCTAAATATACATATTCCCATTTCTAACATAGGGTACTCAAAATTATGCTATTGGCCGATGAAAAAACTAATATCCGTTATTTAAACTATTTTTTAACTATAAAATTATCAACTTTTGTAGTGGATCCAAAATTATAGCTAATAAAATAAAGTAGGTTTGTCATAAAATTATAAATAACCTCAACTTTTTTTTTGGTAAAGGTTTGTTAAAATTAGGTGTTTATATAGATTTTAATTTATTCATGAAACTGAAATCGATTTTTAGACCAGACATAAAACCAAATTTACATAAAATTTGATGAAATTCGGAGTTTTTTTTTTTTTAGAAAACATTTAGAGTGGCAAAGAGTTATTTAAAATATTTTCTTTTCTTTTGTAAATCGATAAAAACAAAAACATTTAAATTTTACGTAAAATTTAAAATTAATTAAAAATCATAATTTTTTTCTTGATTTTCTTTATATTTCCTAATCACAAGATCAAATCTTCATTTACATATATTCAAATATACGCATGTATTTATTTCGGTTATGTAAGAGGTCAAAGTTTTAGAGGTAATCGTCCCAAAACACGAAACCATCACCAACAACATATCAATATTGTTTTGATTTCAAATAGCATACCTAAATCCGAAACTGTAGAAAAAATTACATGATCACGATTTAAACACTCCTTAAGCCTTGTTTACATATGATATTTATCAACCGAAAAAAAAAATTCTCTGACACTTGATATAAATTCTACTTTCGAATAAAACCGAAAATTCAACATTTTTTACATTAAAATGCATGAAAGAAGTTTCATCAGTTATTCATAGTGAAATTTAAAGTTTGTGACTTAATTGTTTGCAACCAATTAAAAACAAAAATTAACTCGATCTTGTATTCATTCCTCACACAAAAACTTCCAGTCAAATATTGCAACAGTTAAATGACCAAACTAGAGGTCCACAATCATCCATTTCCAAATTTTTCTGTAATTTTTGCTTGTTCTGATCTTACTTAAAATTTTTTTCTTGTCTTTATGTTATTTAATGTTGGTTTTTTCTTGTCATCAACATGATCATCAACGATTTCGTTGTCAAATTTCCATTTCAAGTTTTATTCCAAAAATTTTATGACCAACAGGTTTGTGATTTCTTTTTTATCCCCAAGAAAAAAAAGATAAAACTTTCAGAAGATTTTTACACTATTTGAAAAAAAAAATGTAATTTAAAACAAAATAAGATGAAGTTTTTATGAAAGAAGTTCAAAAAAATAATGTTTCTTTGGCTGAAAAGAGATCCAAAATTTACGACTTATATTCATTTTAACAAAAAAAAAAAAAAGTAAAAGAAATTCTGGAAAAATACCAAATTAACCCAAAAGTTTAGATCAGTTTGATCTCGATCTTTTCTACTTCATTTTGAACATTATGATCGGCGATCACTGATCTCTTCATATTGTAAATTCGATACTTCTATACCATAGCATAAATAAGTTATTTTTAATTTATGTACTTTTGAAAACTTTATGAAGTCATTAGGTTCTAAATCCATCGACCCGTACGCGTGTGTTACAAATATGTTATCCCATAAAATCCCGAGTTGAGCTGAACTAAAACTGCTTGGGTGACTTTGCATTTTATATACGACTAGCGGCCCGTCCCGGCTTCGCACGGGTGGACATTTATTTTTAAAACATTTTGGGATAAACGTAGAGTAAATGTATCTTTTTGCAGGACTTTATTTACATTTTTGTACATTTTTATTTTATGGCTTAAGTAATTTAATTTTGTAGAATTTTGTAGAATTTTGTGGAAATTTACGGAGATAGAGAGAGGGGGTAGCCTGGGGTCCCACCGGCGAGTCCGCTGAAGGTCCGAGCGCCTGGCGCCAGTCTGGAGACTATAGAGGCCCTACAATGGATCAATGGGTCCCCAGCCGTCGCTGATGACACTGAATATGGGGTGATTGAAAGCATTAGTCGTAAAATCTCAATTAGGGTCTTTGTGCATGAAGTTAGACTATAGAGAATATTAGACGCGCAAGACTTGAATGTGAGGATTATGTATGTGGAATTACATTATTTGAGTTTTAGTAGGGATCCCTAACTTTTCTAGTATTAAATATAGCCTATGTTACTCAGGGATAATGTAGCATTCTAATGGTGAAAGAATTTTTGAAATCGGTCCAGTAGTTTTTGAGTTTATTCGTTACAAACATACATACAAAAATACAAATCTTTCCTCTTTATAATATTATGTTAGATAAAGCTAGTGAGACTAAAACTTGTGATGATCTCAACGAACTTATAAGAGTGTGTTGTTTTTTTTTAATGAACCAGTTTAGATTAAATTTGGTATAGAAAAAATGCTGGGGGTCAAACTGGTCCACCGACTAAGAAATAAACTAGCCATTCGTAGAATAAACCAAAACAGGGAAGTGTCTAATACAGTGAAAACTCGAAAACTACAATATTTTAAATATGTAATGAAAAGCGAAATAAAATACCTGATAATCAAAAGAAAAATCCAGGGCAAAACACCCCTGGAACAAGAAACAAACTGAAATATTTGGGCAAGTTGTATGGTTATTGCACAGTACCAAGAAGAAGTTAACAAGATAAAAGTCGTGAACAGGATCGCTAACGCTCAATAAAGTACGGTACCGAAAAAAGAACATGAAAAATTATTTTGATAAAGGCAAAATTCCCTTGAAAGTCAAGTCGAATTTGGCATAACTATATAATGTAGTTTTGTAAACTCATTTATTTCTTAGGTATAGAAGTTTCATTGATAATTTTAAAGTCATTTATTTGCTATTAATAAATGAAATTAAATTAAAAAGTTCCGGATTTTCAACAGACTTTATGTCTAAACATGTGAACATAAGATGAGATCAACAAATTTAACCAAATTTCTATAATGTGATCTTTTTTTGAAATGCGTTTTGTGATATCTTCCAATAGCCAGCCACACCTTTTAGGAGCAGTCCTCTGTACCAGTTGAACCAATTTTTGAGTAGGTTTTAATCTGCGAACCATATTTGAAGTATTTCACTTGAAAAAGTATCTTTTTCTTTTTATTGAATTACACAATTTTTTGTTTTTGTGGAGGAGATCGGATATAACTTTATGATATATCGAAGACTTCATATTTTTGTTTTTGTAATATTTTCATAAATTTTTACATTTTGAGAAAACATTGAGAAATAATTTGTCATTGATTCTTTTGGGTTTTCATTTTTATTGACAAAGGTTTGCCAAAAAATAAAAAAATACAGTATTTAATGTGTTTTTATAGGTATTATGTAACTTTAATCGAGTAATTTTTGGGCTGTGGCACGGGAAGATGATTTCATCGGTTTCACTCTGCTAGACATATAGTAGTGTAGCAATGGTGTAGCACAGAGGTTCGCAAACTTTTTTGTCTCATGGACCACTTGCCATGTTTTTCGGTTTTAGGTAGACCCCCTGCTTACGTGATATTGATTTTTAGCAAATTCATCAACTTCAAATGTATTTTTGACAGCTGGTATAGTGCTACTCACTTTGAAAGGGCTAAAAGTGAGTGTACCACACCAAGATCATAAATATAAGATACTATGCAACGTTGTATCTGAACAGTACAAATTGTTTACAATGAAGTAATGACAATTATACGGTTCATTATCCAAAATATATTCCCTATAAATTTTAATGGAATGGCCAAAATTAATGTCACGACCTGCTTATATGAGATCCACTAATGTTGACCACCATTTTAGTTTCATGGACCCCCAAATTTTTTTTCGCTGACATGGACCCCTTGCAGGTCGTAGTCGACCCTTGGGGGTCGATATAGACCACTTTGGGAATCACTGGTGTAGCATATTGAAGCCCACCAGTCCACTAATAAATAATTTCTTGACCTTAAGTTATATGTAAATATTAGGAAAGAATCTTTTTAAGTTTAGCTCAATGATGAACAAATTCGTTACCGGAAAACCATTTCAAGGCTTCGTAGGTCTAGAATTTTCGTTTCTAATTCTGAATTTAAAACGTCGCCCTTGAATAAAAACAACGTAATTATCAGTTTAAAATTTCACAATATGACTAAAATGAGTTCGTCTTTAACTAACTAATTAATTTGAATTTTGTTTTCAAAAACTTCTTCTATTTGAAATTACCTCATTCCGTGCACTTAAAAATGTGCCTTCGCATATATTTATAGGCTGACAATACCGTTTTTCTGTCAAACATATATGGCTGATATTTGACATATGTCATCGTTTGTTTTTAGTATGTAGCGCTATATGATAGAATAACGCATTTTAGTCTTTGGTTATGCGCATGCCAACAACCCTTTAAACGATTCCAGCACTAAAAGCTAAAATTCAACACGTTATTGGTGAAATTAAACCCCAATTATGCCCAAATGTGATGCAAAATTTTGTCAAAGAAATGATAACCTGTAAAACAAGCCGTATTATATTTCACATTTACCTATCCGAACTTATCCGCTTTAAATTGAAATAAAATTATTAGTATACTTCCTAAATAGTTCACGTGTTTTATTTAAAATTTAAATTTCCACCTAAAATTGGGACACCCTTTATGAAGCAAATACAATATAAGTGAACAATTACAAAGACGGATTTTTTTATTGCAACCCTAAGGTCTTAAAGATGATGTTGGAAATTAAGATATAGAAGTCATCCCTTTCACATTTTTTACCATTCAAAGTGGTTTTGTAGTTTAGTGCTGTGATTTAGTTATTATTTAGCAATAATGCTTAGTTCAATCAGAGAGAACATAATGCATTATTCCGTCATCTTTGGTTCAGTGTTAGTTGGCTCATTTATTTCCATAAAAGGTAGAATGTTGGTGAGGTGGTTGTATAATGGCAAATCATTATACATTACATTGTGTAAGAAAGAGAATATATTTAATTATAGACACCAAAGTTTAACAAGGTTAAAATAGTAAAAAAATATTCATATTTTTAAATTCATAAAATTGATATGATTTGCCTAGCCTACTTAAACTCACCAGAACAGTGCCAGTAATCTATGAACTAGATTAAAAACTAATATTGTATATTTTTGTTTTTCTGGATTTGGAATAAGAAAAAAATGTATATATAAAAATAAGAATGAATTAATAAACACAAATAGATTATAAATTATTTAATAAAAGAGTATAAGATTAAAAATTTTTATTTTTAATAATATAAAATTCAAAAAAATGAAGAAAAACATTAATAATAATTTTCATTGAAATCATCAACATTTTTATATCATAAACAAGCTTATCGAAACGAAAAAAATTGCTTGACCCTTAACACCCAACCAAATTGATAAGACATCCGCAATAATCTTTTACTTAATTAATGCACATACAAGCAATTTATTTTTGATTCAAATATTTCCATACGACGTGGCTGAAACAAAACAAAACAAAAAAGAACATAACGAGATCTTCCATAATAATTTTAATTAATATATTTTTTAAAAAATATTTTTATATTTTATTTTTATCATTTAAATTTCAATAAAATGCCGCCAATTTTAATATATAACAATATTTTTTTTTTTATTTTGATTTTTAAAAATAATATAGCCTAATTAATTAATTAAAATAATTGATGAGTTCAAGCACTAACTAGATTTTTGTCAATTAACTTCATTTTCGAATATCTGATTTTAATAATATTTGATATGTTAATCGAATACTTAATATTTCAATTTCAGATAATCAATTGCTTGTGTTTTTCATATGTTCCTAGAAAAATGACGCATTTCGAAATGAGGCGACTATTATTTCCTAGAACAACCATTCTCAAACTATGGGTCACGACCCTAAATGGAGGCGCCAAAGTTTTTCCTGGTGTCGCAAGCAAGATTTCCGATTATATTTGTGAAATAAATTCAAAAACAAAGAATTACATTAACTATGTTTATTAGTGTGCGGCCACATAGGCTCTACGCTTACTGCGAGCGCTTTCGAAGATGAGAGCAACGATAAATATTCGCGTGTAATTAAATAGAAGTGGCCATAAAGACGAGTTCGTTGAAAGCAAGATACGATAGAGAAAAGAGAAGAATTGAAATCAAAGTGTAATTAATAATAAAGTCCGGAAAGCTAGCGAAGTAGCCAGAAAAAGCACGTGGCTAACGGGGGAAAGAATACGCAAGGGTACATATATTTTTCATAGGCAAAATCCATCAGCAAGAGAGAGAATGAAATGTTCTTAAAATCAGATGGAATCTTATAAATTGATCCCGGAATCTTAAGTTTGGGCACAAATTTTACATACATACCAGAAAAAAAGAAAATACGCCAATTTTTTTTTCTGGAATGTATGCATTTGTATATGAATTTCTGCCTGTGTTTCATTGTTTACATTTTAAAATTACCCAAAAGCGAGAAATGGGATGTTTTTTAAAGTAATGTGTCTCTTTCACCCATACGTAAAATTGTTAGTTCTATCTATGTCAGCAGTGGATAAAAAATTGTTTGAGAAAGAACAGGCAAAATTTGAAAAACGGCGGTACGGTAAGGATAGGAAGTTTCCAGACTTTATTATAGTTACACTTTGATTGAAATTCAATTCTTCGCCTCTTTCGAAAAAGAATGCCAGGATTTTTTTTTCAATTGTGAAGAAGATTTGTATTTCTATTTGTGAATTAACTGATAAACTAGAGAAAATGTAAATGTGTTCAACGACAAGAGTGATATCCGATGTGGACACTTTTCGCTCACCTTTATCGATCCCATCACCGCGGTAACATTTTTCTCACTCCGCGTAGATAGCGCAGAACCTATGTGGCCGTACACTAAGAAGGATGAATTTACAGTCTTACATAAAAAAATGTAAAAATAGTTCTTCCTTGAAAAATAAATATTTGCTAACACTTTTTATTTATGTGAATTAGGTGTATAAGCTTTATTTATAATTTATATGCCAAGGAAACATACTTTTAGAAAATATTCATTCAAAACTGAAACACACGTCCAGAATCTACATGGAAACCTACTTTTTGGGGTCGCAAATAAAGTGGTTCATAAAAAATGAGATTGGACTAAAAAAAGTTTGAGAACCTCTGTTCTAGAACACCACTCAATAACAATGTATCATGATAATGATGCTATAAAAAATCGAATTGAATGACATTCTAGGGAAGATTTGTTCATTGACTAGTTCAGTTCTTGGCAACCTTAAACAATATGCGAGCTAATTTTAAACTTATTAAATTTACAAAACACCACAACGGGCTTTCTATAAAAAAGGTATTTTCTCTTCCTTAGGTAAATAAAATAGTGGGATCTATTGTCTTTACCCATTCTACACACATGTTAGGGTTAAATAAATGCAAAGGTATTTGGTATTTTTTTAAAATATTTTTTATTTAAAATAATAATTAAAATAATTGCTACTAAAATGATGATGAACAGCGAAACACACGGTGTCAAAACACTTTGTGACTAGTAATAATGTATCAAATAAGTCGCAGGTTATGCCTAACCCTGGCCTAGCCTTATCTTATCTGTATTAATAAAACAAAGTTTTCTAATTTTGATCGTTTATGTTTCGATTAAATACAATGCTAAATGTCAACTTCCGAAATAACAAAAATCATTACCGGATTGAGTCTTTTATTTTTAATAGAATTATGATTTTTTTTTATATATTTTTTAATTGGAAAATCTATTAACATACGTATACAGTCGTAGTATTTAATTAGTAAGTAGACTTTAGATAGGATCAAACTTTATCCAGTCACTTGTAAAACTTCTGGGTTTTCTGGCCAAAAAACTGAGACAAGTCATTTTCAAAGGCTTCTTTTAAACTAAAATTTACACCATTAAATGAGAATCTGAAACAAATGGTAGTCTGATGGGGCCAAGTTATATATGTACTAAGCTCCCTCAATTTGACTAGTGACCAAATTTCAATGTGGTCTAGCGTTATCACAATGAAACAGAACTCAGGTCCTGGCCTTTTCAGATTATAAAAATAGGCTTTTAAATCAATTCTGCCGAATCAGGATTATCTGAAATTAAGCAGAGTTTACGAAATTACATTGTACAGGTTATTTTAAAAAATATTTTGATTTGATTTTCCCGGTAACTAAAACTCCGATTGCGTCACAATTTTCATTTCCTACTATACCTATAAGGAAAACTTTTAAAGAGCACTTAAATTTTAACTACTAGTAGTTCTATGCTGTATTTATGTTATGTCGGTTACCTATGAAAGTATCTTAATTAACGTTAATATGGCTGCGTTCTGTCTTAAGCACCTCTAGTACAAATATTAATGGTGTGGGAGATATGATGGTCACTTCAAATTTATATCTGACCCAAAAAGAAACTTCTTGTTTTCTTTATGAAATATTGTCTTGTTTTTCTATTTACAATATTTTTTTATGATGGTTATTTATAGTAATTGTGTTAATTATGGAACCTTTATGGTGGGAAGTCGTTCTTCGTCTTTCCTATCGATTTATTTTTTGAATTATTTTATTTGTAAAACTAGAAGTATTATAATAAAACCAAAACAAAAAACTATTATATTTTGCAATAATATAAAAAATTATATTATATCAGTAATTAATTCGTTAAAGAACTTTCATTTTAACTACTTTATGTACTTGTTTAGAAATGCATATAAAGAAGTTACGGAAACATTAATTGGTTTGTGCATTCACTAGGAAATCAACAAGGAGTGGGTTTTTGCCATTTTTATCCATTAAGGATTATTACTTATTACTTATTTTTTAAGAGAAATTCATGTTAAGTTCCATTAGATATGTTAAATTACTGAAAATCAAATACCTACCATATTCAGAAGAACACAATTAAGCTCCGCAAATCAAATTGAAAATGATTCTTCGAAAACATTTAAATCTCCTTAATTTAATTTTTTAGTCTTATTTTTAAATTTATACTATTTAAAAAAAAAATTTTCTATAAAAAGCTTGCTAAACATAAAACAATCATTTAAAATAGTTTCTCATGAGATAAAATTAAAAAGTGTAATTTATATTCTCTGTATAGCCTATAGTAGGTACTGCCACAGAGTTAATTAATTTTGCCACTATATCTGGAACACAGGGAAATAATTATCCAAGAATAGTCTTAAGACACTACATGTATCGAGAATCAAAAGTTATATCGATTTTGTCTGTCCGTCCGTATGCAAGAAACCACGTCGTCCGTTCCTATTTTAACGAAATTAACAATGTGATTTGATTATTTTTTAACTCGATTTAGTATTGCATTTCAGTAAAATCTGCCATAGATGAGCGAAGTTATAAAGGAAACATATAGTAACTGAAAATCGGCATATAGCCGATTTTTTGATGCCCTATTGTAGAAATGGGACAGAAAAACTGTCAAAACTAATACTATTTCGAGGTTTTTTCTTCATAACTTTGTTTCCTCTTTCCAACATTTTTTTTAATTTGCAGGTAACCCAGACCCTGATAGCATACGTCTAATCTGCAAATTTTATTCAAATCAATGCATTAGTTTTTAAAGAACATCAAAAAAACTGTATGAAGATTATTTCTTTCTCGACTACCCTTAGACCGATTTGACTGAAATTTAACATGGTATCGTCTATTTGTGTAGTTAACCTATGTAATTAATTTAAATAAAATTGGTTTACAAATTTTCCAATAAGTCATTAGTCGATTTTAGGTTTTTATATAATTTGTTTAAAAAATAATAATAATAATAATTTTCTGTAAATTTTTCTCAACAGTAAAAAACCATAAAACATAAAGATACTAAAAAAGAAACTTCAAGACAGCTCATTAAAGAATAGAGCAATATTTTGTTGAGTTACTCAGTGCCAGTTTTTATCCCTGGATTTTTAAAAATAGATAATAAAAAGAAAACGGACTTCATATGTAAGAAAATCCAAAAAAAAAATACCAAATACTATCACAAAAGCAATCATTTTTCTTAAAACTTTTTTCTAAAAAGATTCAAAATGACAGAAAAAATCGTACACAAACGCCAAAACATTTAAATATTCTCAATGAAATGAAAAACTCTTAATTTTCGTTGATTTTGGTGGAGAAATATTGAAAATTTTATATTTTTAAAACAAACTGAAATAAAAGGTAATGTGACAAATGTGTCACTTTCTCTGTACATATGGAATTCACAATGTTTTAGGTATATATGTACTGATTAGTGGTCAGGCTAGCCCATGTCCATGTCTTTGAGTTACTCTCTCGACACATTGTCAATATAGATCCCAGGAATTAAACATGACTTATATTATTCAGGGCAAAAACTTTGAGTTTGACACAGTGCTGGATAGGATACGATGCTGGACTAGCAATTGAATACATTAAATCAATTCTCAACAAAATTTCGAAACCAAGGAGCAAGTAAGATTTGTTATAAATTGAATTGTTATGTTTTGTGTTTTATGTAATTATCCAAATAATAAATTATGATACTAATGCTTTAAACCAGGGCTGCTTAAACTTTTTTCATTCGCGACCCCATTTATGATTGCGAGTTTCCTGACGATTCGATATAAATATAAAAGGAAGATAAATTAATATTTTTGGATGATTTATTTATTAGGTAACAATATACATATACATATAAAAATAGTTTTAGAATTCAATAACATAACCCAAAAGGGGTCGCGACCCATAGTTTAAGAAGGTCTGCTTTAGACAGATCTCTAATTTTAATTACAATAATTATTTTCATTTCTGGATGACTCATGACACATCTTCTTTTTTTCACAATGATCATTATTCTTGTCATTTCAAAAGGTTCAAAAAGTTACTATTTTGTTTATAGTTTTCAGAATAGAATGTTTATTCATTTCGATTCAATAAAATTAATTTTTTTAAATTGTTTTTAATAAATTTTAAGGAATTTTTAGAATAATAAACATTTTTCCTCCCTTTAAGTTTATGTTAAAGAAGAAAACATGTCAAAATCACATGAAATTTATAAAATGTTCAAATGTAGATGGCCCTGTAAGCAGTGTGAAGCAATAATTTGGGACCTCTTCAAAATTTCATTTAATAATTAAAACAATAATGATGCTTGAAATAGATTCTTAAAATTGATCATTATTATGTACATAAAGGTCATTATCGAGTTTTAATGACCAATTGGGCAATAATGAGCATTAAAATCGGAGATCTGTCTAGGATATGAGATTGCTGTCAACTATCAATTTCCTCATAGAACTGGATTCCTTTTGGACAAATCTACCTGAAATATGAAAGTCTGCTCTTCGCTTGAGACAAGAAAATTACATACAGTTTTCACAATAAATGCAAAACTACGAGAAAACCAACTAACTTTGTTGCTTAAATGATTCTTTCAATCAGCACTAGTAATCTAGGAAAATAACCGAAATTGGCAGATATTTTGTACTATTGCTATTTGCAAACATGAGAAATAAATGAGATTATTCATTTATAGTACATGTTTCGATTACCATTCCAGCTTCACTTTTCGAGCGTTTAATTTTAATTATTGAATTCAGTAATATTTTCAGATTTTGGCTTTCCTCATAAATTTTCCAAATATTTCACAATAAGGTGCTTTCTTTCTTATACATATGTATAAAGAAAATAAAACAAATACAAACAGTTTTTTTTCGTATTTTTAGTGAAAATGAATAGAAAAAAAAATTTCTTGTGTAGGTGCTTGAAACTAAATTCAACTAATTTATGAATCCGCACTTATCCGCAACATTTTTGAAATTCTCGCACAAATAAAAATCGTCATCGAAAAAGTGTTATGCAGTGTACTTTCGGCGGTTTCGTCCAAATCAAATACTTTCATAAAATGTTTTCTTGTTTAGCATTCTTTTTAAACTCTGAAAAACAATATAAATATTTAATAAGAAATAATCCAATTTAATCAAATAAAAACGAAATCATTAAGAATTTGGAAAAGAAAATGATGATTACGAAAATCAGGTGGGCTTCTGTTTCGATTTGAAGAATTCTTTTAAAATTAAGTAATGGATTCCGAATTCTTGTTCTTATAAAAGTTGTCATTCGCATTTTTTCACTTTTATTTTTTTAAGAAATTAAATTTTCCTAAATCTTGCCATCAATTCCCGAAACAATTTCTGATAATTCAAATATTATAAAGATTTAAAACTACGCTCAAAATAGAAAGATTAGGCACTTATAAGAATATTTATATGGAAAATTAAAATAGTCATTGAAAAAGTCGTTCCTTTTTCTTTTTTCTGTGTGTAAATGAAAGCCAACTTTTCATGGCAAACAGAAACCTTATTATACTAAATATTTTCCATTTTTAGCGATGACTTTTCTAATTTTCCTGAGAGGGTCATGCCATTATCCCGTCAATGTAGAACGGCTGGGTTTTCTATATAACAAACAAGTCATTTTTACAGACTTCTATTAAATTCAAATTTACACCATTATAGGAGCTTTGCAGAGACCAAAACTTATGGTGGTCAGATGTTGCAATGTCCGGACTATACGATAGATCCATCAAAAGTTCCGAGACAAGATTTTTTAATTTTTGACAAGTTATCAAACTTGTATGACGGTTATCATCATGAAACACAATACTTTCACGATTCATCAATATTGGATGCTTCTGTTTGATGGCTTTGAATGCTCGATTTCCGCATGCTAAGATTTTGAGGAATCTCTTGTGTCGTTAATTGCCGAATAAATACTACATATTTTCTGGTCTCCAAAAATTAATTTTTGGCCCAATACAAAATACTTTTCAATTTGGTCAAAACATAAATGTTTTGTCACAAACAAATTTTTTATTTTTAAAATACGAAAATAAAATTAGAATATTGAAATTTAGTCTTAAATCTTTCATACAGAATAGATGACCAAGTATTTAATTTGAAATGAAATTAATATTTATGAATTTAAATGAAATAAAACGTAATTGAAAGCTTTTGATTGGTTCTCGTTCTTAAACATGAAATTCCATAGTAAAATTTTAGAAGTCTTAATATTCCGGAAATTCCGAAATTCATCCAGTTTTTTACAAAAAAGAGAAGAAAAAACACATTTTAGTTAATAAACATTTCTAGATTTTGAATTCTTGTAAAATGCTAATTTCACCTAAAATAGAATAAAATCAATTCGAATTTGTCAATTCTTTAATTAAAAATCTTCAAACTGGTTCCAAATTTAAATAATACTTTTCTGATAGATTCCAAATATGTAATTTTAAAAAGATTTTTATTCACATTTTGTAGAGTTTTTTTCTTTAGAGTTTTAAATAGTAGTCTTCAAACAGGGTTACCAATAGAGGTCAAGAAATATCGATAGTCACCCAACAGAAAACGTTAGCCTTCTAAACATATCTTACATTCATTTTTTGGATTAATAATATGCAATACTTTTCGTGTACCACATCTTTTACAATATTATAACATTCCAAATATTCTATATGAATTATTAAGGCATTCTGTACAATTCTCAGAAAATATGCTGTGCCACAGAACTCAATTACATGGCGACTTCAAATTGACTTGAGGTCGACTTGAAACTCAACGCAGGTTTCTTAGCTGTACCAGATTGAAAGATTTACTTAAAATCAACTTCAAATAAGCTTAAAATTGACAGACGCTTGCAAACAAATTTTAATTTTTTGTTTCGTCTCTTTTATACTATATTTTAAATTTTCAAGTCGATTTGAAGTTGATCTGGATTTACATGGACGATTTTTGGATTGAATCAGATCATGTAAACACCATAAATAGTTCACGATCTCCATTTACCAACCATACGTTCCCGAATTCGCAGAACTGTCCCTTACATTAATAAGATGTGTGATTATGTATGGTAACTTTATTTTTAGTACAAAATTTAATAAAAATCGAAGTAATTGTGGTTACTTGCATATTATTTCTACTATATTTCTACTTGTATATTAAAGGAGAAAAAACTTGGAAATCGACTAGTTGTCGCTACTAGAATTAGGTTCTAGCACCTATGAAATTAGTTACAATAATTAGATAGAAATTCATCATATGAAATTTAGTATTTAGATTTAAATTTTGTTCAAACATAAAGTTTAGTTCTCTAAAACTAAGGATCGGATCGCCAAATATTGAGTGTATATTTACTTTTTATTGCAATATAGAAAGAAGAGGCTTTCGTGGAGGAATTCTTATCTTGTTGCAATGGAATTAAAGTATGTATCATGTTTAAATTTTGATTTCGATATTTCAGAAAATACGCTCCATTAGAAAAAGTTGGATTCACTGTGGAAGATAATTTTACTAATATTGTAAGAAAAATGTTGACATCAGATATTCAAGTATCAGCAGTACCAGTTCTGGCAGAAATCCGATGATTATTAGGTAAAGAACGGTATCCCGTAAATCCGCAACATCTCATTAATACATCACACCTTTTTTGTGTCATGTGTCAAGTAATTTTTATTGGATGGAAGTCTAGTTTAAAAATTACTGAACTTAGCTATTGCCAATGTAGATCATCTTCTGATCACATCCCATAGCACTTTTTGTTAAGTTCCGTAACAAGCTTGTCTCCGAAATCCGTGAAAACAAAATGAAAAGAATTTTAGAAATGTACCACCCTACTTTAAAAACAGTAAATAACTATAAAAATAATCTAAAATAAAAATAACAGAAGCAACAAATATACTAGAATAGAATGTTCTGTTTTCAAGACGTTGATTTGTTCCAAGGTAAATAATACATTACATTAAAAATCATTGCGATTTCATTGTCAATATAAAACGGAAAAATTTAAAATTCAATGCAGAATCTCCAAAGAATACAAAAAATAAAAATAAAATAAAATTTGTATTCTTTTCATTGCAAAATATCGTTTCTCAAAGCTTGATTAAAAAATGCTGAACAAAAATGGTGGTTCGCGACATTTTAAAAAAAAAACTAAATAAGAATACGATTTGTATCCGCATTTACAAAGAAAACTCGTGTTTACATTCGAATTAAATAAAATTTAATATGAAACTTTTGTTGATATTTATTTTAAAATATTCGTCTTTTTTATAATTAAATAATTCTGTTTGATATTTTGATTTGAACGATGTGAATGAGCCTGACCAGGAGACCAGGAGGGCTATTCTCGCTGGCATCGGTAAAAGTTCACTATGTTTTATTTGTAAAGAAAGAAGAAAATACTAGCTAATTAGTATTATCTCTAATTGAAATGACTACTACCAATTCCTATAAAAACGATTAATAAATCAATGATCACAGCTCCAGAGAAATCTTTACAGTCGCTAGCAATTCGATCGAAGTCATCATACAATGCATTGTCACAATTGGATGAGGAGTAACGTTACTGTTCTTTATTTTTACGAAGGAATTAAGCCACAAGAAGGAAAACGTTCTTAAGAAAATGGTTAACATTTTTAGTTACACACTAAAAACGGTGTAATATCGTTTTTATATCAAAAGGAAAGCAAATATTTGTCTAAAAAAAAAACGTTCCTAAGTTAATTGCTTTACAGACAAGCCTCCTAGAAGTTATCTATGTTTTTTGTCGACCGTAGGTAACCATGTAAAAGATTGTCTTTCAACACCCTGTATCTGTGGATACTAAGGAATAACTCCCTCGTATAATATTATTCTCGGAATGAGCCAAAGGAATTACATTCTAAAACATATTAGCATAACTAGTTGTATAATTGCAGAAAGATTTTATTTGAAAAATCTTGAATATTCATTATATTTTATTACTAGATACATTTGTATACCAACACTAAGATCTTGTTTACATCTGACATTTATCCATCGCATAAAATTCTCTAGAACATGAGAAAAATTCTACTTATGTATAAATAGCATATAGCGTTTACATAAAAGAGTTTAAACTTTATTTATTAGACAGAAATTAATCGAATGAAGGTCTAATGCAAAAATGACCTTACGTTAGATTGCCAAGAGCTTTAGGCTACACAGATTGAAGTTCTTCAAATATAGCATATTTTCATGATCTAGAATTGAGTTTGAGTTAAGAATCATGATTTAGAACAGAGGTCGGTAATCGGTATACCGCGAACTGATACTAGCAATACCGTTTTTCAGTACCTCCAAATGTAGCGAAAGTTCATCTTCTTTTTAGCTTTGAAAATGAAAACATATTTGGTTTCGATAGAAAGCTGTGAACAAAATGTTTAACTTTTCTATAATTGTTGATGTCTTTTGAAATTTTGTATGAGAATGATGGCTATTTCAATATTAAAAAAATGGAAAAAACATAATGCTTCATTTTCATAGAAGGAACATAAATTCAAAGAGCGGTTTTCATTCACTTTAATATCACATACTCTGTAAAAGAACATATTAAGATTAAGATTAAGTCTTTAGGGTGTTCTTGTACTGCGACCTTTAAGATCTATTGTACCCCTCTTCTTTCATGCAATAGCTAAGTTAACTTCTTATTCTAGAGCACCGCCTCCAGGCCTATTTCTCTTAGAAATTTTAACATCCTGAGTGTGTGAAGAGATTCTATCTAAATTGAGGAGAAACAGAATGCTCCCAGACGTTTCCCTCTCCTACGGAGTAGTATAGATTATTCATTGGGGTCTCTTTATCCCCCTCGCAGAATCTGCAGGTGCTATCTAGTTCAAGTCCTAGTTTTTTAAGATGTGCTTTGAGTCTGTAGTGTTCCATTAGTATTCCCTAAAAAAACCAACAATGAACAGATAAAAATCACTGTTCTTTTCAAGGAACAATCACAATTTGTTCCTGTTCCTTTGAATATAGTTTGAAACTTCTCTAGTTACAATGACTGTGTACATTCAACTGATTCTTCTTGTGTCCACACATTATAGCTTCTTCTTTTTTATTAACATTAAAACTCTTTTGATGTTTTGTTCTTTAATCACATCACATACAATAATTTCACACAATATTTTGAATCTGTACGAATTTTGTGAACTCCAAGTAAAATCGATTGTTAGCATACTATAGGAGGCAGTTAACGATAAATGCGGCTAAACAAATTGTGATATTTGTCTCATTGGGTTTAATAGGCAGGGAGTGAATGGTCACATAATTAGCAAGTGATAGTAATTTTTTTCTACTTTGAAATAAGAAGAAATGAAGGATCCTAGTATGATTATTCCGGAAATCTTACCTAAAAATTTAGAATCAACCAAGCCAATAAGATGCATACAGACATTTTTTAATACCCTGTCGCAATTCAAAAGAGTAATCACTAGTACACATTCTTTAAACAATCACTATGGAGTCTCTATTTAACACTCATCATAATTATCAAGCTTGTGTATTTCGATTAACACCTGTTAAGAAGCCATTATCAAATCCACTTAAACTGTTTCAAGAAAAATGTCATATTTCCTATAAAAAAGCTAATCAACATATTTACAAACGAAACATCTGGTAAGAAACATTTTGTAATATATTTAATATTTTCCATTAGGTTTTATAAATTAGGAAGTTTTATGTTTATGTTTACACATGCGCATGAATACGAAATAATTAAATATATTTGTATTTTAAATGTGACAAAAAAAAGAAAAAAAAATGCCAAGAACCACCATTTTAACGAATAAAATTAATTATGCATGCGTAATTAAAAGAAGCCAGCGAAAAGCAATTTTAATATTTAGATTTTATTTTTTTTTTCTTTTCAAACAGAAAGAAACCTAATAAAAATTTATATTCAAGTTTTTCTGAGGGTGGTGGGCTTGCTTGGAAATATTAGAAATTGAGAGAAAGAAAAATAAAAATTGTGTTAAAAATATTTATAAAAGAATTTTAATAATTTATTAAAATTCCAAAAATTAAAGCGCCGTTTTCATAGCTTAAATTAGGCAGAAAAATTTGAATAATACAAAAAATAGAAATTCAAAAATTTCAAAAGAAAAAAAGGTTTTTATAAGAAAACATGTATTAATTCAAAAAATTTCAAAATTTTTGTTTTTTGTAAATGATTAATTGATTAACAAATTAACATATGTTAACTCCATAGTTAAGAAAAGGAAACGAATTCTTCAAATTATTTCCGCTGTGCCCTCGAAAACTGTTTGCAGCCTTTAGTATGCGTAGCTCACATATACGCGAATCGACTAAAAATCGCAACTTCCGAAAGCCTTTCTAAAAGAAAGCTATATGAATATGGGAATTCAAAGTGTACGTAGTCCTTAGTTAATCACAACATTTGTTGTGATATACAGACAGACAGACATTCGATAAAAATGATTGAAAACCATTTAGAATCTTATAAAACGTGAAGATTTGCAAAACAAATTTTTTTATTTTTTATATATTTCGTATAGAAGTTAAAAATTTAACTTGCGTAAACCATAAAAATCAATTCGTCATAGAAAAACTTCGTATAAGAAAATTTGCTAGTGTGCAACGATATCGTGTATTGTGAGAGTATGCAAATGCAGGTGAAAACCCATAAATCAGATGAACAAGTTTATCTGCGTTTGAGGGGAATCATCTGGCAGATAAAGAATCAGATGGGGAAATTTGAACTGCAGAAGACGACAAAATCCGTAGGATGATTGTTTCTCCCTTTCTGTTTAACTAAATTTTGCATAAGTTGATTCCATACTTTTATCAGAATAGGATGTCGGCTGTGTGGAGATTGGCCTTTATGATCCTCTAAAAGGCGTACAATTCCAGTTCAGACTATTACGCAAATTAACATAGATGTGTGATGTGTCTGTCTTTGACGAATAGTACTTGCATTTCCAATACACTAAAACTAGAAGTCCTTTTTGTTGACGTTTTCTTAAGGCCAATCTCCGCACAGCCGACATCCTATTCTGACGAGAAAAATCAGAAAACTAGAAAGAGATGTACTTTTGTAATTTTCGCTAGGTTTGATCGAATAAAAACATCAGAGTCTTCCCACAAAATTTAGAAAAATTGGTAGTGTGCGACGGTATCGTGTGTGATTATTGTGAGAGTATGCAAACGCAGATGAAGTGCCATATAAATCAGATAAACATGTTTATCTGCTTTTGAGGGGAATCATCTGCAGATCGTAAATCAGATGGGGAAATCAGAAATGCAGAAGCCGACAAAATTAGTAGGATGATTGTTTCTCGCTTTCTGTTTAACCAAATTTTGCATAAATGTATCCCATACTTTTATCAGAATAGGATGTCGGCTTTGTGGAGATTTGCCTTTATTTATCACTTATAATAATATTATACATATTATTGAGTGGCAAAAATATTCTTTATACATTAAAAGTGGATTTCAAGTCTGTCTAGAAACGGAGATAGTTCATAGCATTCAAATTTAAATGAAGTGCAAAATAAAGGATTACAATTACTAATAATTTTTGAGATCTCAAGCCGTAAACATTAACGTTTAACCCACGGCAAATACTCTCAAGATGATTAAGGTTTTAAATGTTCATTAAGTCTGGCTGTCTATGGGCGCAATATTTCTATAGCCGTAAAGTATGGATCATGGAATATACTTGTATATCTGTGACATATTTTCTTAGATGTCCATACAATTTGAACTTTTCTCAACCAACCATGTTTTGTATTCATCCACGGAGGCATTGTTGCAATTGCAAATAATCTTTATCATTTTTGAAGGTCTGTACTTGGCTGAATTGCACATTTTATTAGTACTAATTAGTATTGTTTTTTGTAGTATTTTATCGATATTATCAATAATATCTTTTTAAAACATTTAATTCGAATTCATTTATAAGAAGAACAAAAAAACCAACTTCGAATCAAAAAGCCCGTTAATTATGGCGTTTCAACATTTTCTTTTTGATATTCAAATCACGTGCTTTACAAAACGTTGATTCTTTCTCGACATTGAATTTTTGTTTTTATTGTCATTTTTTGTTGAAGATTATTGGCTTTGGCTAACTTAAACCTTTTTTTTTTAAATTTATATTTGAAATTTTTTTTTGTCATGGTGAATATATCTTTTTCCAGTGGAGACATCTTTTCCACAAATTTTTGTAAATTCTTGTGTTGCTATTTTACATAAATATTTCAGCGTTTTTAGATTATCTACTAGTTTTTTTTTTTTTAGTCTTCGAGGAAAGCAAAAAGCTTGAGTTGAATAACCATTTCGAAAAAAAAGCAAGAAATCGTATGAAAATGAAAATGTTTTAAATTTCTTTAATCAAAAAACGGTAATTTTTCAAATTTTTTGGTTATAGTAATTTTTTATATAAAAAATAAAAGGTTTCGGCAGATCATAAGAAATTTTTTTATTAACTTTAAGAAAGAAAGAAAAACTATTTAATAGATTGTTTCTTTTGGTAATAAACAAAAAATGAAATTTTTTTTAAAAAATATTTGTATAAATTTTATATAATTCAATAGAAATTTGTTGATAAAAATGATACCAGTTGGATACTGACAGTTTTGGAGATTGGATCAAAGAATTAACAAAAAAAAAATAAATCATTAATAAAGGTTTACCTATTGTGAAGGACCGCGACATGCATAACGGCTGCGCCACTTGTGAATTCATAATTTTCACCCCATTTTTAATTCTCAAGCAAAAAACACATGTTAAAATAAAAACAATGTTTGTAGGATTTTCACATCATAGATTCAAATAAAGTATGTACAATAATATGTACAAAAATATGTATAATGAACTAATAGAGGTTTGGTCACCCGCATGCAGCAAACGTATGGCGTACAAGCACATCGCGCGGTCTAGCTATTATTATTAATAAATATATTAAACAAAAATATACCATTTTATCCCATCATCCCCATGTCCATCATTTACTTCAGTTTTACTCAAATACGATAAGATAATCCTTTATAGAACATCTGTATAACAAATTTCATCAAAATAGGATTAGATATTTTCGACTAACCATTCCAACAACAACGGAACCACTGCTATTACAAAAATTGCATATATATATTTCCGTTCAAAACTAATATAAAGGAATTTTTACTGGCCGGACGTAAATATTCGCATCAGAATTTTCAAATTCAAAATTTGTTCCATTCAAAAATGAGTTAAAAAGCATGAACGAACAACTTTTGTTTAAAATGTTGAAATAATTTGCAATTTTGCGTTTGGCGTGATTAATATGTCTACCAACAGAAACAACTTTGACAGAATGTAAATTATAGTTTTTAAAAAATAAGCTGAAGAGTGAGCACGTACCTGATTAGAATTCAACAACCTTGCATTTGGATATCAGATCCCTCTTAGGAAATTTAGGGCTATATGACTATTTCCATAGATACCATTATTTTTCAGAAATTAAAAAAGTCATGAAATAAACTCGAACAATGAGGCCCTGAGTCCAATGAGCGCCACGTGTTTTTGCAAAATCAATTCAAATCAATACGCTTCAATTGCTCTAAATACAGGATAACAGCATCACTTTGTAGCACCGCAAAGTTTGATGAAACTTTAAACTTTGTGGCGCACTGTCTTTCTTAATAAAATTTTCGCACCCAACATTTCGTTTTTTTCTTTTATTCTTTTCATACGCTTTTAGAACAATAACACTTGCTTTAATTACGATAAGTATCTTTGTTTTATATTCTAGACAGATCTCCGAGTTCAATGATCATTATTACCCAATTGGTCATTAAAACTCGATAATGAACTTTATTTACGTAATAATGATCAATTTTAAGTATTTATTTCAAGCATCATTATTTTTTGAATTTCCAAATGAAATTGTGAAGAGGTCCTAAATCTTTACCTCACATTGTTTACAGGGCCATCTATAATTGAATATTTTAAAAATTTCATCTGGTTTTGACATGTTTTCTTCTTTCACATAAACTTAAAAGGAGGAAAAATGGTTATTATTTTAGAAATTCCTTAAAATTTACTAAAATACAATTTAAAAAATTTATTCTATGATGATCATTGTGAAAAAACAAGATGTGTCATCCAGAAGTATCATTAAAAAATAATTATCGTAATTAAAATCGGAGATCTGTCTAAGTCATTAAGCATTTTGAATCAATTTTATTTCACAAAATAAAATCATCTAGCAACTTCAGACTTTCGATGACAAATGTCAAAACAATCGCGTGGCGCTCATTGCATCTCGGATGCCACAAAGTAGCGCCACAGAAAAAATCGCGCGGCTCTCATTGGACTCTTATATATAGTTACTTATATATAGTTCTTCAAATCCAACCTCAAACATGAAATTCATTCTCTTCCTATATTTAAACGGAAGTATATTAAAATTGAATAATTTATTGTTTCAATATAAAAACGATAAGTTCATTCCCCAGTTCCCAACCTCAATTTTTTCCGTTCAGCAGTTAATAAAATCTAAAAAAAAAAAACTCAATTTTTACTTATATTTAGAAAGAAGGATATTATAGACATTTTTCTCCTATCATTAATTTTAAATATTTAAAACAAAAGTGTATTTTTAGAACAGTTGTCATGTTCCAAAAAATCAAAAAATCACAGAAAAGAAAATGTTTTTTTGTGTGAATGAGAATCAAAAAGAAAGGCTCCCCGGAATTTTCATAATTTTTTTTAATGATTTTTTCGCGAATGTCGCGTTTTTTTTCACGCAGACACAGCTCAACAAAATGGTGCCATTAACTGTATGACTCTGAGTCACATTTTTCTCGATTTTTTTTCGGGTTACTGACATTTTATGACATGAAACTGACACAACATTGACATGAGACGACATCAATCAAAAATGAAGACTGCACTCCCGAAAAATTTCTTAAGAGACAATTAAAGAAGTAATTAAACTTTATTTTGTTATGTTTTCGAGAAGGAATTAATTACAAATATTACATTTTATTGTCTATTAATTTTCACGAAGTAAACTTATTTTTGATATTTATTTCATACGGAAATAGCAGGCCCGGTATTAGACATACTAGGTAGGTACAATTTTGAGGTGGCATTTTCTTAAATTTTCAGACCACTTTACTGTCTGGTTTTAATAAATTCTTTTAAGATTTTTTCGAAATAATCTTAAGCTTCATGTAGCCGTACAACGTCAAAACTGATAATAATAATAAAATCGTATCGGCAAAAGTTGTAGCTCGCCTACACATAAATAAACTCTAGAACCAGGCCTGGAAAATAGTCGTTGCTATCAAAAAAAGGATAATATATTAGTAAAATGAATTGAGTACTAAATTATTTAAGGAAATATTGATATTGATTAAATTTTGAATTGACCACACAAATCGATAAGAAGCAATTTTGAATAATCACATAGACCTATCAATCGATTTGACGATTTATCATAATGGATTAGATCATTTAAGCGCCAATTCATTTGCGAATTCAATCGTTCAATTTTTAAATCGATTGTCGATCTTATACTCTATTTGAGGCGTCCAAATTTGAATAGATAGCATTTAGTTAGTACGCGATTTTTCCATGAAATCTAATAGATCTGCAGTGGCTTGTAAGATTTCGATTTAGATAAGTTCAGAGTTATAAGATTTTTCTTTGATCCTAATTTTTCAAAATTTTCGACCTTTTCGACCTCAAAAATTTTATAATTTGTAAGCTTTAATCCATACAAATCGAACTGCTTTTACGATATAAATTATTTTGACTACAGGTTTTTCTCGCCTTTAGTACTAATTTTCTACTAACGACAATAATCGAAATCAGCCCAACAATGTATCTCTATTTTTAAGATGTATTTAAATTCAAAAAATCTATAAAGCAATTGGTAGACTTACATTGTCACTACAAAAATTGTGATCATATTATGACTAAAATTATGACTGCTGTGGAAATTATATTCTGGCAAATCAATCATATAGCAATTACATCTTGAACATTTTACTGGATAGGTACATATAACTGTCGTAAATTAGAACAAAATTTTGACTGTGTCGATAATTAAGACAGTCATGCCTTGATAATGACTGTTCCTAAAACAGGGCTGTATTTTTTATTGTTACATACAATTTTGCATCCTCTAGCGTTTGAGAAAACATTTTGCCAGGATAAGTTAACGTATTATATTTTAAGTTTATTTTTGTTAAAAAAACAACATTGAAACAAAACATGAGAAATAAATAAGATAAAAAATCTCATGTAAATTGTGTACTTTATTTGTTGTTTTGTCTGATGAGAAAAGATTTAACCTTTGAGGTTAATGACAAAAAATAAGAGACTAATTTAAATTTTATTTAAAACAACAAGAAAAAAAACCAATTTAAATGTGTACTTACAAAGTTAACAAAATAACTCATAAATGAATATTGTTTAAGCTTAAAAATAAGACTAACGGATCTATTCTGGCGTTGTGACAATTTTTTAGTCATAAGAAATATGTTATTACAAATATTATGACTAAAATATTACTTCTGAGATGGACAAATTATAACTTCGTCTAAAATACGAATTTATAACAGTTTAAACTCTTATAATTCGAGCAAGTTGTTGTGGCTATTTGAGAAACACTCCTGGAAATGTTTGTATAGGTGTAAAATTATTTGTGTGTTTAAAAAAAAATGGTGAAAATTTTTCCATATTTATCAACTAAATCACTCAGAAAATACTTAAAATTTCGTTGTGATGCAAAATATTGTCTGAACTTGTGATATATTTTTATGAAAGCTGTAAGTTATGAGCGCGTCAGAATACGAATTAGTCTTTAAAAAAAGTCATGATGGTGACGTCATATTATAACTGTTGTGACTGGGACCAGAATAAGCCTGTAAACATAAATTCAACTAAAAGCCCAAATTATTTCCGTTTTATATTATGTTTTTTGTTATATTGAATTTCATGTTGATTTTTTCATTTTCATTACAATTTGCAACACCATAATTTGCAACAATGCATTTATAGCAAAGTCATTTTGGGGTGAATATCAACACCCAAAATTTATAAAGTTCTTCCAAAAAGTTTTCCCCATTATTTTAAAATTAAATTTGTTTAAATAAAGGAATTAATTAGATCATATTTGAAGAGTTCCCGAACTTAATACAATATATTTGTCTTATTACTGCCAAATTTCAGTGACAGTTTAAGCTCAATTTGAAGTTTAAGTTGAACTTAAGTTACAAATGAATTTCACAGTAGAACTTAAGTTTTTCTTAACTCGATTTGACAACCGAAGTATTATTTTTATATTCATTTTAGTTTAAAAAAGTTTCTTAATTTTTTAACAAAATATTATGAAAATCGAGAAATCATTAACAATTATCAATTAACGGACAAAAATTCACAATAAATCCTACTTATCAAATTTATTGAAGCTTAGTAGTTTCCCTCTTCCTATGAAATCCAACAGAAACTTAAGTAGAGCTTAAGGTTGGACTCTATCTTAACTTAAATTAGACTTAATTCGCTTTGACTGTAAAATTGGGCATAATAATTTTTATTTTATTAAAATTAAAAAAATTAAAATGGTTAATAGTCTTACTAAAAGAAAAGTTTACTCTTTTGAAGACGAATATAAATTTTTTGACTTTCATTTTCTCTTATATAATTCGGAATTCGTGAAACAATTCTAATTAATTAATAATTTATTAAATATAATATAAAATAAATAATTTAAAGATTTGAAATTTCTTAACAGAAAGCATTATTTCTTTAACTTTTATTAACCAAAAAGAAATCATTAAAAGATATTTTCATAAAAAACAAATAACAAAATTTTGTAAAACGTAAAAAAAATTTCAAATTAACAATCTATTCGTTTTATAATTTTTGAAAAGTTTTATATATTCCCATTTTTTGCGTATTAAATTAACAAAATTTAAATAAAAGGCAAAAAAACAAAACAAAAAACTAACAAGAAAACGATCTTCAGCGTTAATCATCAAAAAGATGGAGTTTTGAGTCTTGGATCAGAACAACAACAAAAAGTGAAAATTACATTAATTTTTAAGAACTTGTGAAATATTTTTTTTACCTTGAAATCATATTTCTTTAAAAGGGAAATAATTAAAATAATAATAAAATATAAAAATAAATCTTAAATTTTTTTTCGTATGGTGATCATGTCGGAAATGAGAATGAATAATAAAAGTCACCCACATGGTTGGTATTTTTGAGTGAAATTTTACGGGAAAAGTGTGAACACTTGGACAAATCTAAAAAAAATGATTTGGTTGATAATTATTATATTCATAATTCATTCAATAATATTTATCGTGTCTTCAGATTTTTATTTTTTTTTTTTGAGCCATGGTCTCTTACTACTTTAATAATATAAAATAGCATAAAAACACCCATATTTAGTACATTTCTACAATATTAATTTCAAACTAAAAATGAAGTCATTGTTATGTTTTTTAAAACTGAAACATAAATGCTCAAAAAACATAACTAAAAAGTAAAATCATATTAACTTGTTAGTTTTGTTAGAAAGTCTTTGAAGAAACTTTAGACTAATTGGTTTTAACTCTAGATCAAAATCAGATTGAAGGTGTGAACCTGAAACTGATATTATTATTATTATTATATTTGTGGTTTCAGAGAAAACACGTATAAGTCGATTTTTTAAAACTTGACAGGAATTCTTTTGTTAACATTGTGTAATAAAATTAATTTTGCCTAATTTTCCTTACTTTACTTATAAGTAAAGTGTACTAATTTGTCTAATAAATAAAGCAAAAGCAAATTATTCGTAGAATTTTATTAAATAAATTCAATTAATTCAATCATAGTCTCAAAAAATTTTCAAATTTATTTAAGCTTGTTTTCCTTGAAGATATAATAGTTTTTATTCAAGTTAACCATCGAAATGACAACAAGCAATTAATGGCTAAAAGGTTTCTTTCTTAGGCACATTTTTTCTGTGAATCTCAATAACTTTTGATTATTACAGTAAATATGTTCAAATTTGAAACAATTAAATCAATAATATTCTAAATTCTGATATTTTTCTTTCTAATTATGGCTTCTTTGTAATATTATGCAACTTTTACATTATTCAGTCGATTTATTATTTACCTAAAATGTGGTTTACTCATTTAAAGGATCATTAAATTTGGCTGAAAATGTTTTATTTTTGGCAACACACTTTTAGAAAATGAAAATAACACTTATTAGGCATTGGTTTTGAAGGTATGTTTTTCTATTCGTGTTTTATTCTACATGTATATACATTTCTTTAGTAGACACGCGATACATTAAAATTGTTTTCCCATTTGTGAAGTAAAACTTGGAGGCAAAGAACAATAAATAATTATGACGAACCGACACCAGGATATAAACTGGAGTCTCATCAGTTGCAAGAAACAAGGCAAATCTACAATTTAACAGTTTTTTCAAATAATTCTAATTGTAAAACTATTAAACTACTACAATTTATTTTTGAGCGAGATTTAATTTTTCATAATAATCATAAAATGTCCAATATGCACACTATTCCCCTAAATTTTCTATTGAATTCCTTAATCTCAAATTTCTTTCGTTGAGAATTTGTTGAAAATTAATTTAACTCCAAATATTCATTAGTATTCGAGAAATTTTATCGATTCTGTAATATTTGTGTCTTTTTCGTTGTATTCATTATTGTAATCATTATTAATTTTTTTTTATCTCACAAAAAATGATAGTGTTATATTTCTAATAAATAATAATCAAAAATCGACATGATTAAGTAAATAAAATATAAAAATTAAATAAATATGTTCTTACCTAGTTGGTGATCCTTTTAGCAAGTTTTATCTTTTTTTTTTTGTTGATCACTTTATCAAATTAAATAAAAGATCACATTTTTTCTTTTTTTTTTTTGTATCAATAATAAAATATGTTTTTTGAACTGAATTTTTTCGAAGATCAAAAAACGATCTTTTCTACCATTTTTAAAGATTATTATTGTTGTTATTCTGTTGTTAAAGGACTCGGACGACATCTTTACCTGACAGTATTAGAAATATATAAAATTCGTGAATCTAATGCTGCCCGGTAAGATGTGAACAGATGCCCTTGGAGAGAGAACATGATCTTTAAAAAATTTCCCTTTTTCTAAAAGAAAAAAAAAATCACTTTAAATCACAATCAATAAAAAATATTCGTAATTTTTTAAATTTAATCACTTCTTTTTTTTTCTTAAATCACTTTTATTTAAAAAGAAACTTTTTGTAAAACATAAATATTTCTTCACCATTTTTAAGGAACTATAATTTTTAATAGTTTTTTTTGTCCAACAAGGTGGGCGCAATTCAAAAATATTTTTGAAAAAATTAAAAATTTTTTTTTGTTTGGTTTTGAAAAATTATTCATCCGTATACCGATCCGATTCGATCGATCGCATAAGAACGAATGAGTTGGAAATAAATGTAATACGCTCTAAAAAAAAAAAAAAAATCGCTGGTGCCCAAAGCACCCAAAGCATACCAATAAATAAAAAAAAATAAATAAAATTTAAATACTAAAAAAAATATATCTATATATAAGAAATTGAAACAGAACGGAAAAAAATTAAATATATTCAAACTGACACGACACAATCACATAACACCAAAAAAAAAATGGATATGATAACGACAACCGAAATACAACCAATAACAGTACCAACAACAGCACTATGTAAAACGGCAGTCAAGTTATGCCAACGAAGCGACAACAACTTGTATCACAAACATTTCCAATTAGAAACACCACAACCCAACAACAAACAAAAAATATAACGTTTTACTTTGGTCGCGGAATTGTTTTACGTTGACGCTTTTTGGCGCGACAACAGCAAACCGATCGTGTGTGGTGGTTTATTTGTTGTTTGTTGATGATCATGGTTTTAGGTGATATGATCTTTTTTTTTTTGGACGAAGGCGCGACAAAATTATGACAAGATTTTCATTGACGACGACGAAAACGGCGACGGTTATGTGATCGTTAGGTGATCGAAAATGGATCATGCGACCGATCTAAGTACTCATTCACTTTAATATGTATTTTAATAGCATGGTAGCGCCACCAAAAACAACTTTTACACAAAAATCACATAATTTAGAATATTTTAAATGTTAATTAATTTTTTGCTTGTTTCTTTTGTTCTTAAACCACATTTTTAACACAAATATTTTTTAATTATTTGAGAAATAGAACAATATTTATGAGGTAGAAAAATTGAATACGCTTCCAATAAGAACAATTCGTTAAACGGTTTAATAACGATTGAAAAATAGTTGAAGAGACAACCGTATTCGGACGGACGACCAAGTTGGTCGAACTGTTTCCCATGTGCACTCAACTATAACTAAAAAGTGAAATGAAACTGAACTGGCTACTGACTTGACGACTGATGATGATGTAGTTACTAGAATTTGGTTGGGATTTTGATGAGATGGTGTTTTCTGTTGGGGGCTTGGGATTTGACTGTGTTTTTCAGCTTTTTTTTCTTTCGCTTTTTCAGAATATATATATTTTATTATAAAACATTTGGTGTTGAACGAATTCGACAACACGATTCACACACATTTCTTTAAAAAAAAAAATGTTAAAAAACCGCGATCATTAACACATGATATGATTTCATACACCACATGAGCCCCACATCACACGGACTTTATGGCATTATAAATATATATGAAACGTTTTGTGATTTTGTCCAATCGACATATGCGCAAGTCACATTATCAAAATGTAACACAAACAGCATGTTTCATTAAAAAATTCTATTTTATATATTCTTCGGTTTTTATTGTTGCTTCAGTCTTGCAACTCTAACAAATTTGTATTGTCTCGTTCTAAAATTAATTTGTTTGTTTCTTGATGGGATAATCGTTTCGTTAAATAGCCAATCACTATTCAATCGAAAACTTTTCATAGTTAGAATGTATTTTATTTTTTGTTTTAAAAGTGAATTATTTAAATCAAGAAAACGAAATACAATACAACTAAAAAAAAATTTATTATTGTACAATAAAACGATCTTACAAAGTTAAAGAAAACTTTGAGCGATCGTAGATTTAGCAATGCGGCGCCTATTATACGGTAGTATTTTAACGCATTTGTTTTACACAATTAAATTCATAAGAAAACAACACCCTGTATCTTGATCACTAATCGTATGTTACTTTGATGATATCTTCAAATTAGATTAGAGTACTACTATAGACTCTGTTTTTTTATGTGTCGATCTCAAAATAATTCTAATCCAATTCTAGTAGAAACGAGCTTATACATTTTATAAAGAAACTGTCAAATTTGTATAGATAGTTCTTTTTGTCTTTTGCGGATCGTTGTTGATTGATTTAAATGAAATTTGAAACACATATTATTAATTCTGAACAACGATTTTATGTAGGTATTCTACCAATTTTGGAAAAGAAAACTCCATGCGGTATTTTATCGCTATAGCTACTAAGATTAGTAAAATAAGAAAATCGATATCAATAATTTCTCATGAAAAATTGTATTTCTGTACTTTTATGAACATAACAACAACGTAAAACAAAACAAGATCGTCCAACAAAACGATCTTGAAATGATCGCGCACCTTTTTCAATCAAGAATATATAAAAAAAAACGTTCTTATTCTTATTTATATTTTATTCTTGCCTTATAAGAAGATAATTCTTAAACTTTATTTTTCCCTTTCCTGTTAATTAAAATTCTTAAAACGTTACATTTTCTCATTCTCATTAACAGTGAACGCTTCCACGATCTGTATTTACCTTCATTTTATCCTTTTCTATTCAATAAATTTTAGTATTCGTTTTTCATTTTGTTCACCTTTTTTTTTTTGTTTTCTTTCATACTCGTTTAATTTTATTGCATTCTACTAGTTCTATTTTTAAACTGTCACACCCTGTGAATTGATGACGAACTTTATTCCGTTAAGTTATTATGGTTTGGGAATGGTGGGACTGCCTCTATGCTATATGAAATTCATTCTCACTGTTCGTTTCATTTTCGATCAAAAATAAATAATGTCGATTATTTGGTGTAAATTTGTTGGGTGGGTTTATTGTAATTCTAGTAATCAACTTTGTCATCTTGTCATCTCCTTGTTTCACTGATATTTGAAATTGTACTTTGTGACAATTTTCTTTGATTTTCCTTCTTTTTTAGTTTGTGATCTTATTTTCTTCAAGAAATTTTATCATCACGATCAGTGATGAAATTCAACTAAATTCATCATGTTTTTTGTTGTTGTTGCTGTTAAATTTGTTTCGTTTCTTAAAAAATTGATCAAAAGTTGAAAATGAAGCAGTTTACATAACAAATCGAAGATCACATATCTTTGATGGATGAGAAGCGTTTCTAATATATCTTTGTAACATTCGAGAATATCCCAAATAACATTTCCTATAGTTTTTAGCATTAAAATATCTATTATAGCTTAGTAGCTATTAATGTGCTGTGAATTAGCAGTTATTACACATTAATGCTTCTAAACACTACAAGTTTAAAAAATTTACCTGTTCAACCAAAATTATAATGAAATGGGCTTAATTTTTTATAAAAATAATATTACATTGTTGCATGTTATGTTGATTTCGAATTATTTATAAAAGCAATGAAATCATATTTAATTCTCATATAAAACATTTTCATTTGAATAGAGCTATAAATCTCCGTAATTTTAGAAACTGTAGAAAAGGATTAAGAAGACTTTTATAATGAATAATTGTTCGGCTTTTATTCGAATGTATTTAAGTCGTTACTAAAATAGAAAAATGTAAATTTAGATTACGCCCTCCTTGTTATTTGATCAGACATTTCTATATTACTAGAGATTGGATCAGAATAGGTATCAACAAATATACGTAACAAACGATACAAGTACAGTCCATTTATTATGGACGTTCATTAATGAACAAAAGTCCCGGCTACGCTATTTATACAATTGATCTTAGGATAAGGATGGTCATCCAGGATATACTGGTGGTCCGGTCCACTAAGGTCTATTATAAGCGAATTAAATTGTATTTATTATTCTAGTCGACTATATAGCGATATATTGTTTGAAATTTTAGATAACATATGTATCTTTACAAAGAACAAATTTGTGACATTTTTTGGTTATATGACACAGTATTTCGAGAATTACTTCGCGGGAAATATTAATATCTTCAGTTAGCATCGTAAAGTATAGAAATCGGCATTGAAAGTATTCCCGGAGTAGTCGGAAGCAATAGGAAATACTGACAACATCAACAAAAGCTCGCCTGGACGCACTTTTTTAGGCATTTGTTTCTGTCACTTTTTTAACCAGTTCTGTTTATTAACACAAGTAAATTAAAAAATAAAATATATTCATCTACCTAACTTCTAAGAAAGTGTTTAAACTTTACGGAAGTCATGACGGACAGGTTTTTATCCTCAGAAGAAAAAACAGTGTCTGTACTCGCGTAATACTATATTCACTTTGCGAAAAAAAAAAATTATTCATGTGTTTGTTTTGATTAGCGAAATTTTCTTTATCATATTAAAGTCTGAATTTCAAAATATCTCATGTTGAATGAAATCTATTTTTAAGTATTTTTTAAACTTCTGTTTGACACTGTAATAAGCACTTAAACAAAAACAACAAAAAAAAATTAATAAAAGCCAACATTATCAGCATTTTTCTGGAAATATAAAATACTTGAAATAAAAAGAAACTGATTACGACGAGTCCACAAGTAACAATGTTCTCGATTAACGATGTTTTTGTAATTCCAAATAAATGTATCGAGTTTTTAAAGTCAATTGTTTTAAAAGAATATTTACGACTTCAGTTTAAAACACGAAAATATGACCTAAAATATGAATTAATATATTTTTCTTTAAGAACATATAAATACTTAAAATCGGCATATAGCCGATTTTTTGATTCCCTATGGTAGAAAGGGGACTCGTAGTTAGCAAATCTGCAGTTCAATGAAGTTAACTCTGCAAGACAAACAACCAAAAGTAATAAAATTTCAATGCTTTTTGTGCATACATTTTTCTTCAAATTTGCTTTAATTTGCAGATAACATTGGCCTTAATAGCATAAATCGATTCCTCAAATCTGCAGATGAGTTCTCGAATTAGAACTAAATAAAATTGTGTAGCCAGGCCAATTTTTCTCTGCAATTTTTTTTTCACTATCCTTTGGTCGATTTTATTGAAATTCGACAGAGTATCGTCTATTTTATAGTCAACCTATATAATTTAAACGAAATTCCTGCAGAAGTTTTTGAAATAAATGTGGAAACGAAAAAAAAAATTATTAACTTTGTGGTAACCACGATTTTTGCTTTATAACTTTTTCTCCCAATGCCGATTTTGCTGAAATACAATATCAAATCGAGTTAAAAAACGACCAACCTATATGCTGAATTTCATTCAAATCAGACAACGTATTTTTGAGTTATTGATTAGACGGACATGCATAAATCCATATAACTTTTGATTCTTTACACGTCTATAGCCAATAATTATTTCTATGCGTTAGAAATGTAGTGAAAAAATTAACATACCCTTGGGTGTTATCTACCATAGGCGCATTAAAATAATGAAGTGTGAGAAAACTTCCTTAACTTCCGAGAGTACAAGAATTTATCATTAATGAATGAGTGGCATTTTTTTAGGTGTAGAATGGGACACGGACGTGGTTATGATTCTTTTGCCACGATATGAACGTCAAGTTTTATCGTAATTTGATTTAAAAAATTTTTTTTTCTAAAGATGAGAATAGTGTGAACTTTAATTTGATATGAAATTTTTTTCCCATAAAACCCATATAATAAATTTCCCAGCGATCAATTCGTATTTATTCCAGGATGTGGCAAATAGTTTATCAAAGACAGGAATTTTATTTTTCTTTCGGAAATTTTTGTGTTTTATTATTTCTAAAACGTTATCAAAATTATATTTTTTTTTATGAGCATTACGGAAGTTCTCGCGCTTTTTAATATCATTTCACAAGGGAACATTAAATACGACAAAAATTTTAAATATGTTTTATGCGAAAATATTTTAACTATAATTAGATCGTGACAAATGCACAATATTGGTTAGTTTCTCATGGACTAAATAGTAAATAATAAATATCGAAAGACTAGTTTAATGAGCTTTTTTTTAGTGAAATTTTAAACCTTCGCCAAAAGGTATTCCGTTCGAAACTTATCATAAGAAAATCATAGGCAATAAAATGACAGAATAGATTTTTAAAGGTTTAAAAATTTTGCCACGTAAACACAGGCATATGAGATCTCTCAGGTCTCCTGCTTAGTTAGAGTATCAACTAAAATAACTCAAACAAGGTATTTCCGTATAAAAGACCGAAAGGGAGAGATGACATAAAACAGACACTTAATAAAAAGGACATTGCACTTTTTAGAAAAGTAAATTAATTATGGTTGATCATGCCTTAGTCTTCCACAAAACTGGAATAATTGCAATCGTTGCAGATGTTTCATTTCTCTAAAACATTATAATGTCATCTTTATTACGTGTCCCTTTTATGTCGCCTCTTCCTTTTTTTGAAATTTAAAAACGTTTCTAGTAAAGCCGAAATTAGTAGCAGTACTTCGTACTTAGTACTAAATGTACTAATTTTTATTTTAATGGTCAATGACCGTTTAGTTTGCTGGTTAAAAATTCATAAAACCACAAGAAATTAACTTCGAAATGCAAATAAAGTTCACTGAACTTAATAAACTATTTACATATAAAAGTTCTCCTAACAAACTATTGGATGACGACAAAATAAAGGAATCGATCGAATCTAATCATCAGCTGTGTTTTATTCATCGGGGTCAGCGTCAAGTTCTGCTTCATAACATGTAAAAGCAACAACAACACAACCCAAATATTTATCGGGTTTAGCGCTTGAGACCCCGATAGATTTTAGTTACCTGAGTTACCTAAAATTGCAAGAGATGGCGCAGCCATTATTTTCCATATAGTGTGGATTTATGTTAGAATCACTTTCATAAATTCGTGAAAAAAATGATTTTTTAATATCATTCAATAAAGATTTTTGAGAATTTGCTAGTATTTATTTGATTTACGCATAATTTATTTCAAAAATGATTGAATTTGAATTTTTTTCAAAGAAAAAATTTTTTTTCTCGAGAACTACATCGTTTTTTTCAAAATAGGCGCTGACCCCGATGAATAAAACACAGCTATTATTTAACGACACTAGGATTGTGTTTAAAGCTGCTCCAAAGAAATATGATGAAGAAATCTAGACCAGTTATCTTTAAGACTTCCTAAAATCTACTGAAACTGGCAAAAAATATATTTACTACTCTAAAACTGAGCTGATGGGTAAGGTCTTTCGTTTCCTTTCCTCCTTCGTGAAATAAAACTAAAGAAATCTAAACTTTAGAAACACTCCTTCTTTACATTCAATTTAAATAAGCCAAGTCCTGTATACTAAAAATTCATTATTTTGCAAAATAAATATTTTCACATTTTCCTATGAAAATATTTTTAGATATCAAATTTCATAAGAATTCCAAATTAAGAACTGTTTTTTTTTTCGTTTTTGTATTTCTTGATATAGTGTAACAGTAGAACGATTGTGTTTATTTTTGGACGCCTAATTTGATATTCACTTCAATGCCAAAGCCTATTTTACATTCTATTACATTCCAGCTAGACAGTCTACCGTCAAACATTGTATTTTAATCAATCAAATTATTTGTGAATTAATAAAGGAAAAACAAAATAAAGAATTTCATTTCTGTTTTTTTTTTGTATATTCATCGCGCAAACTTGACCTTAGAACTAAATCCAATAATTTCATATTTAATTCAAATCATCATGTTTAACCCTGTTTATAATTGCTTCTTCGTGTATGTCTGCCCTTTTATCGATCGCCCAATTATTCTTTAAAACGAAAAAATGGCAGACCTTTTTTCTAAGTCTAAGAGGACTTACGACTATAGAAGAACATTGAGTCCTATTTACAGTAGTCTCGCGATAGTTTAACCATTCGATAATTTCATGCGGACCGAGATTTAAACTAGTTTTGAATAAATTTGTACAAGTTGGGTTGATCAAAAACATACAAAAAACACATAGTAACTGAAAATCAGCCTATAGCTGATTTTCTGATGTCGTATGGTAGACATGGAATTCGTAGTTAACAAATCTATAGTTCAATGAATTAACTCTGAGAAAGAAGAACTACTAATATTTCAAGGTTTTTTCCCCATAACTTTGTTTCGTCTTTTTCAAATTCCCTCTAATTCACATGGGTCTTAAAGCATAAACATTTTGGGCAGATTTTATTGAAATCGGTATATTAGTTTTTAAAATATATCGCAAAAACTTTAGGCTTTTTTCCCCTACGACTATTTCTTTCTGCACTATCCTTGGACAGATTTTATTGAAATTTAACTTCGCATTAGTCAACCCATGTAAATAATTTAAACAAAATTGTTCCACAAATTTTCAAAATAAATCTGAAAAACCATTCAAAAATGACAAAACTTTCTGGTCATCCCGGTTTTTGAAGTTAAAGTACGATAAACTTGCAGATAACTCTTCGGTTTGAAAGTTAGGAAGTAAAGAAAATCTGTTAGAAAGCTATTTTCGAAATTGTAAAAAGCAAAAATAAATTTTACTATCGGTTCAGTTTAAAAGATGGCAGTGAAGCTATGTAAAGCAACAAGTGACAAGCTATTATCAATTTTCGCTTTTATATGCTATGTAAGGCAATTAATAGCTTCATCACTTCCAATTAATGTTTAATCCGTATTCTAAGTAGTCACCTACTTTTGCAATTATTGCTTTTGAAAATTAGCACACCACAGAATTTCAGCGTATTTCCATTATTGTTCAGGCACCAGTATAACATTTCCTTTCCTAATCAATATAATGTACAATAAGTAATACATAAATAAGAAATAAATGCATCATTAGTGCCATCTATATCTCGAATATAACATTAAAGTCGTCTGTTAAAAATTAACAGTGAGAAATAACCTTGTTTAAATAAGTAGTTATAAAATGTATTGCAATAGTCCTTGTTTTTCACACCTATTAGGTCTGTTTTGTTTACCATACTCTACCCTGGAGCAGGGTAAGTGGCAAAAAAAACGAGCAGGAGTCTGAGAAGTTGTAGCGCTGCTTAGCAACCATATTGTAATGAAATGAGAAACGTTTAGCTAATACACTTTTTATGGGAGAAAACTGAACTAATTTCGGGTGTGATAGTTAGTGTAGGATTTGCTCTTTTGTTGTTTTTATTTTCAATATAAAAATTTGCTCTACCCCAGAGCAAGCGGCAAATAAAATAGACCTATTATATCAAATTATCACGACCCTACTGTATATCTTTGATGTTTTGACTTATAATCATTTTCCTACGAAATAAGAAGGATATTTCTATTGTGTTTAATTAAATGAAAGTCTAATTTAAAACAGAACTTCAGAAAGCATTATAATATTTACTTATATGAACTTTCATAAAAATCAATATTTGTATTTTTTCTAAGTCAATTTCTTTTCTTTCGTGGTGTGATTCTAATTAATGACGATTACGTACAGAGAAACTGTTTTATTTCTGTTATTATACTATTTTAATCTCCAATGTATGAGTATATGGTGTGTTTTTTTTGGGTTATTTTCGTTTCGATTATCGATAGCACGACAACCTCAAATTGAATGAAATAACACTTTAATTGTGGGTTAAATTTGTTCTTATCAAAAATCGAGGAAAAAAAACATAAAACCTAACCAGAAAAAAAGGCCGTTTTTATGTATGTCCACGTTTGTATTACAAGTTAGCGAACAAAAATTTTTATCTTAAAAATGGGTTTCTGTTTCATTTTTTTTTTTTGCTTGCTACTTATATGTTATTTAACATTTGTGTTAAATTGATTTCAAGATTATCGCAGTTTATATGAGATTACATGATCGTTAGCTAAATTGGTCAGTTAAACATTCGGAAATACAATTTTGTATTTTCACAAACTTAAATAAATTTTATTGATTGATATACATACTTATATGTGTTAGAATGGCAAACTAAACGCTTGAAATAGTGTAATATTCAAAACTATAAACGGTTTGGTTACATGGAATTTTGTAACATTACTAAGGGCTAAATCTCTAAAAAAGGATCTATCTTGTCAAATTATTTTAGCAGGAATTTTAATCACGGACCCTACCCCTATTCTCGTAAAAATATTTTCTTAAGACGCGTCCAAACTAAGCGAACGAGCAAGAGCAAGGATTCGATCTTCAGTGAGACAGAAAAAAAGATAATTTGTGATCAATTTCATGCAAATTTCTCCAATACTATAGATGACGAATTGATATATTATATTTATTTATATCAAATTTTATATTATTGTTTATGAAGGTATTAACTACGAGAATCCCTCTGCCAGTCCGATTGCATTTCTGTATCACTCTTACTTAGATAATATTTTTGATTCTTCTTTAAGTTATCTGAATTTGGACGCGCGTTGTGAAACCTGTTCTAAAAGATTTTCCTTATCTATAATAGACTATCTTCGAACTTCTTTGAATTATACATTTTAGACAATGTTCTTTATTTTAAAGAAAACGAACGTAATATAATACTTGGAATAAACGTTTCCAATTTACATTTTTCGAATTGACACAAACTTTCTAAAATTTTATACTCCATCTGCTATCCAAAAGATTGTCAAAAAAACAATGTCAACAATTTATTTTCTTAAGTTTTGAATATTTGATAAAAAGGCACACTTAGAGTACTCATAGCTTAATATCGATGCTAAAGTATAGCTTTGTATCATGGTATAAAAAGGCATTGACACATATCAAACATAGTATCTGTCATTTGAAATTCTGCCATTTCAGCGAGAATATGGGAATTTCTTCTCCCTCCTCTTAAATTCTCTATATGATTCTTACAAACATCTGTAAATTTTGAGGTTTCATCAACTCATACAATTTTGCGTATTTTAATTACTTTTTTTATTTTTTTAAAATAATGTTTTCAAAACAAAGTATAAAAATGTGTCAATTGCTCAGCTCACCTACAAAATTCGATTCGCTATTTTCTCCTTCAATAAAAAGGCTCGACAATCAGTATAAAAAATATATCACAGTTGTAGAAAAAAGGGAAACCACCTACATTTTCGAATTTCAATATTCATGCTACGTACTTGAAATGCTATTAAGCTGGTATTCGTCGACACACATGATAACCTTAAACCATGGCATAAATACCCTATGTGTGCCTTTAGTATAATGCGTTAAATATCTACTTAACTTATAACTAATTTATTATAGAGCAAATTCACTGAAGCATTGAATATGTATAAAACTACATAGGAGCAATCTATTGTGTTTAAGTGATAAAGAAATAGCAGAAATTTATTCATAAAATCAGCGCTTTTAGAGGCTTGCCATGTGCATAGTTGAAGAATTAAAGTAAGTAGAAGAAGAACTAATTAAACATTAATAAAAACGTTTTAAAAACAATTAAATTAGCTTAAATTTGGCTAACTTACGAATAAAGATTTAACTATCTAACTATCTTATAGAGCTTAAAAAATTATATTTGTCGACAGTATTACATGTAAAATAATTAATGAATTAATTTTTAAAAAGAGTTATCTAGAAAAACCATATAAAATGGGATAAGTTAGTAATTATTATTATGAATTTATCTTAATAAAATGTATACTTACAAATTATAAAAGACTAAAAAACAAAAAGTTATACTCATATGAAATATGAAAAGAGTTATTAAATTGTTTTCATTAAAATCGAAATATAAATATCGGAAGGATAGTTTTCTAAAGTTCGATCACTCACTCTCTTCTCAAATAAACTGTTTAAATGTTTATTTATCGAATAACAACTATAATAAATCTTGTGTCAATACATAAATATTGTATTAAGATAGAAATAAAAACACTACAACAGCATTCATGAAAACACCTTCTACAAATCCACCTGTTAACATTTTTGTTGACCAATATAAAGTCTTTTAAGAAATCATATAATTTTTTATATGTTTTAAGTTTATTGCGCATGTACAAGTCGAATTATTATTTACTTTTGAAACTGACTAGCTAGGTCTATTAAAAACTTTTAACCACCATATTGGTTATTTCGATGACAAATCTTTTAACTTTCAGACCTTCTTGTACACTTTTTTAATAAATGAAAAAAAAGGAAAAAACTTTAATGTATGTATGAAAACGACTAATCAAATAACAAACATTCGTTTAGTATGATTACTGTGTTTATGACATTCGCATAACAGTTGAAAGTGCAATTGCCTTACCTTGTCTCTTGTCTTTATAATAATTTCTACTTTCTTATGGGAAACATTAAGTGTACAATAGGCGCGAGAATAAAACTTGAGGACTTCTCCAATATCTCTGTAGCCAGAACCGGCAACTATTGGTGCTCCGCTTATAAATTTTTAACAAATCCTGAAAATTTTAGCGTTATCGATTGATATTTGTCAATTTTATGACGATAAGTTTATCAATCAAAAAATTTACTTGTCGAAAGCAAATCGTAAAACATAAAGTTCTGTTATTAAATTTCACCCAAAACATGGCACAAAAACGTACAAAATGATGCAATGATGATAATTGTTTATCGAAGTCGAAAATTTTTGGGTATCTTAAACGATTTTTAGCAGAAAAACGCAAGAACCCGACATCAAAATTCACGGCAATGTTCAATGCTTTCTTCGATAGCAAAGGCCATGGGTCTACAAAGAATTCGTTCTAACTGGTCAAACAGTGACTTTTGATTTTTATTTGGAAGTTTATCATTTCTGAAGTATTAACTTATTAGCTCGATTCTCTTCTACAAATTAAAAAATTTCAATTCGAAATTTACAAATCGACTACTCTATATATTCCCGAGTATCAAGTTCTAAAAGACACTTTTTATCAGTTATTAACGAATATTTATTTGTGTATGAAATGTAATACTTGAAATATTGTGTATAAGAAAGTTGAGTGCTTAGCCAACACCTGTATGTACCGTACATATATCATCTTTCGCCTTGCACAGAACTTATATAAAATGCTTTTTGTACCGGTTTTAACTACCTTGAAATTTACAATTATTACGGCATGTATATACGTTATTAATATTATATATTTATCTTTGCGATAATACCGCATGCGTTAATGTGAACGATACGAAAAGTTCGATGATATAAAATTTCACTTTAACAGTAAAATTATGACATTATCTTAAGCCGACTTCAGACTAGATATTTTTACATATATTTTGTCAAAAATTTCAACTCAGACAGTGTCAACTCATAAACAAAAACAAAACTATTGTAAATAATCAATTGATTATAACAAAACAATCAAGAACACTTTGTCTGTTTAAAAGAGGTATCCAATCCCAATTCAATTTCACGACCTCTACAAACCATAAATTTCATTTTGCCAGCCAAACACCAATATAACTTTTAATAACATATTTCATAAAATATCTGTCACTCCTCTGGCACGCAGATCAGAAGTTCGCCAGGCATGGTGTAGTTTAAAACAAATGAAACTTCAAATGATATGTTTTTATCATAGAAGTCATATGACAAAACCGATATTTTGAAAGGACTTTTCATTACCTTTTCCATTGTGATATTAGTAGCTTTCCATTTGCACCCTTTAATTATATGTAAGTACTTGAATATTAAGTATATAATTACTTGAATATACTTGAAGTATAGCCCCTACCAACTTTCGGTTTGCACATTTCAAGAAATTGAATATTAACTATTTAAGTTCTAAGATATTTGCAAAGGGTGCAAATGGAAAACATCTATTACATGTTCGATGTTCTTTGGTTTGTGTATTTGATTAAAAATGGTTTCTTTGTAATGTTTTAATTTTAAATCAAATACGAATTTCTAAACAAAAATTCGGTATGCTTAACAAATTATGTAGTTATAATAATTTTAAAGATTATATACGTTAACCTGTGAGGTTGTGAAATTTCGTAACAAGTAATGGTTGATTGAGATATATCTTTTACCTGCGCGGATTATTCATATATACATATATAGTATGTATTTCTATTAGTTTTTATTTTGAAATTATTTTGAGTTCATTTATTCAAGCGTGTTTTACCACACATTTCATAATAATTGGCATCGGACTGTTGTTTCTGAGATACAATATAAGATAATAATATTAAACAGGTTGATATTAAATCTTTCTTGTAATTTTTAACCAGTTTAACTATGTTCTTTATATTACTCATTTCATATGAACTGTCTGGGTTGTTTTAATTAGTTCAGCAGATCGTAGTGCATTTTTTTTTGGTATGTAATTAAAAATTATAAGTATGGTAATTATAAATAAAATATATTAGTGTAGTTTTATTAAAACAAATACAAATATATAAGTATTTAAAAAAATCTTTAAAAACCAAAGATGAAAGTAGTGGAAAAATTAAGAGTTGGTTTTTTTCTTTCTTTTGGACAAAAATAACAAAAACAAGTGTTTTAATCATTAAAAACAAAAACAATAAATGAGAAGGAAACTTGTGAAACTTGTTTTTATCAAGTTTTATATGTCTTGTTTTTTTTTCTGCCTTATGTAATTTCCGAATGATTACATTTTGATACAACTTCCACGTACTTATATATATATATATACCTAATAAAATTGATTTAACTTGTTTGTTCTTTTTCTTTTCTTTTTGATTGTATTTATTTATAAAATGCATTTATATCATATAACATATCTTAAAGATATCATATTAAGTATATTTATAGTTTATTTTGATTATAATTTGGTATGCGTTTCAATTCAAATTTTTTCTGGTATGATATAACACGGATGTAATTGCATTTTATTAATTGTTTTATATTATAAATTTTATGTTAATTTTCATAAGTAGTAATTATTATAAAAATAATCTGTGTAATTAACTTGATGGTAGAAAGTCTACAATGAGGTCCAAGGTCAAAAGTTATTTATTATTAATAGACATAAAATTACTATAGGTCCAAACACACAGCCGCTTCGTCCTTAGCCTTTTTTTAATAACTATTTAAAAATTGTATGCATTCAGATGGTTCGTTGATCAGATAATTCCTTTTATAATTTATACGAAAAGGTTTTTTCTTGATAAATAAGACGTTTCCATTTGTATTACTTTAAGTACTAGAATATTAAGGACAACAATCGATAAATGGAACGCACATTTTGCAAGTAAAATGAAATACAATGAAGTTGTACAATTTTACGTTTAATGATAATGTGTCAAATGACAAAATCACGTAAAAAACTTATCTAGTTGGAAAACTTCAGCAAATTAAAGGCTGTTTTACATTTAACAATATTTTAAATTTTATTCGAATTGTGAGGGAGACAACAAATCTCTATGAGAAATTTAGCGAGAGTGAAACAAGTGGCTAGCTTTGATTGTTACAAAATATTGTCGAAAAATCTGTGATGGTGTGAGAAATATTGCTATAAAATTGTAAAAAAGTTCTATCAACTAGAACTTTTATAGCAATATTATATCAACAATTTTTCTCACTATGAAGAATTTCGAATATTTATTTTTCGCGCCAAAGCTTGTCCTATAAAGAATCCTATGATAATCATATGTTTATTTTTTATGGAAATGTCAGTTTGAATTTAACATTCAAAGTGGGATTATTAAAATGGATGGTAATATGAGGACCGACAATTTGTAAAAGCTCTTTAAATTGTGCAGGCATCATTCGCATATAATTTTTGAAAAGATTTGGGTCTGAAATTGCCAAAGGACTAACTACATTCGCAAATGCACCAGAAGCGCTTCTATCTGCATAAAATTTTCGTACCCACATCTTTCTTTTCTTCCTAATGCGTGTTGATTCTTGTGATTCATCCTCACTACTACTAAATATTATATTTAATAATAATATATTACGAGTAATTTGCATATTTTCGAATTTTTTTCAAGTCATTTTCACTTTGAAACTTTATTGAAAGAGGTTATGTTTTGTTTTAAATTTTTTTTCTTGATTTAATTGTCACTATACTATAAAAAATGGTGGGATATATACGTGTGTGTCTCTTTTTCAGCATTATAATTCAAATCGCACTATCCCCCTCACAATTCCAATAAAATTTAAAATATTGTTAAATGTAAATCTGGCTTTACTGGTGGTTACTTTTAAGAATTTATGGTTAAGTAGTTGCACGCAGATTTTTCAGCATATATTTTGAATATCCTCGGGTTCTAGGGAAACATGTCTGTGGTGCCTCTTCCCTATCGATGGAAACAGATAAAGTCGAAAATCTTTTATACAGAAATTTCTAATAACCAGAAAAATTTACGATTGTGCACCAAAAATAATTACATAAATATTGTTGCGTACTACCCCTCTGGTTCGAATGTTATAAAAATGATAACACTTTTTATTTATGTGAATTCGGTGTATAAACTTTATTTACAATTATTTCTGCGTTAACAATTAGTCTTAAAAATATTTGTCTATCAATAATTAATTATTACAAAATTAATTTATCACAGTCTATTTAGAATGGAAAACACTATTAATTACTTATTAATTTACTTATTTATCAAATCACTTTATTATACCACTTTATAAACCAACCACAAATAATCACGTTTTAAATCTCTTTGATCCAATCACTTTCGAAGTTTGACTTAAACTATTGTAATCACTTTCCGAAATCTTTCTGATCATCACTGGTCAAGTTCTGAAAGTGAACTGCATGTGTTCTAGCGGTGTTTCCATCTTCATCGTACAAACTAAAGAATGGTCTTCCATGCATGGAAACGTACTTCTAGAAAAGTCAACAAACTTATTCTTAGAATTTGCTGGAAAGGTCAAAACAACAGTGATCATTTTGTGTGGTGTTTTTAAGGAAAGTTTCCGACTTTTCTTTTATCAAGAAAAGTCGTGGAATCTTTTCCAAAAATATAGTGCAATATTATATTTCTTTCGATTTTCTGGATAAATTCTATAAAACTCTATTATAGTTCGTTAGTTAGACATGTTTAGCTATTTCAGCTAAGGTTTTAGTTAATTTAACTAATATTTTACCAATTAAAATTGTTGATTCAACTTTGTTCGCCTTTTGTTTAGAGAAGTTAGCAACGCAATCTCCACATAAATGTTGAACCTATTCCCATTTTCAATTGGCAATCCTATAAGCCATTCCTAAGTCATTATTGATTGAGGATATGTTTTAATTAATCAATTTCTCAATTTGCCAATTGGACGAACAATTTATTAAATTGTCAACAATCTAAAAGTACATCAACACGCTAAACTGACTAACTCTTGCAGTTCTTCTTATATAGAACATGAAAAAGTATTCGTACATAGCCTTTTTTGCAGGTGAAATAAAACTGAAGAATTTGTTAAAATGATTCCAATTCGACAATATGATACTCTTGTAGATTGATCAGGAAGAACAATTATTTGGGAAAAATTATTCATGTATACATGATAAATATGCAAAAATGTGAAACCGTTAACCTCAAGATTTGAGCTCGAGACTATGTATAATGATTTAAACCAGCTATCGAATTTTTGAGTTAGCGAAGCGAACGGACGGACTGAGGGGTATACCAAAAGGAAACGTCCTCTGATGGTTACACGTTACAAATGTAGCGATAAAACTACTAGAATATTGGGTATATTATACCATAGAGGGTATTAATTGATTTATACGATTCTAAAAATTCTCGAATATCCAATTTTTAATTGAAGAAATCAATTGAAGGTAATTTTTTTTTGGTACCTAAAATCTCGTTCAAATTTTGAAAAGACAAATTCTTTTTACACAAGAAGTATCACTCGTTGACTTGTCAGTTTCAATTTTCCAATTTTCTTTTACAATATTATTACAATGTTATTCATCTTAAACCTTGTTAATTGATAAATTCAAATTTATTTTTTCTTTAAACAAATTCAATTTAGCTAATTACATATTTCAAAATATTGCCAAATAATTTGAATCTTTTTTTTTGTCGTCGTCATAGACTTATCTTTTTTCAAGCTATTTTAAACATCAATCAATATGAAAATATTCTATTTATTTTTACTTTCTTATACCTTAATAAGGCAGAAGTAATTATTGAAATCGAGAAAAATATCTACACAAGATTTTCAACGGAAATACATATTTTGGGATTATTTTCGCAGGGATGAACTATAAAGATCTATGATCACTTTTTGTATGCACGATCACTAGTAAACTGCTTAGCCAATTTTATTCAAATTTAATTCAAAGGCTGTAACGAGAGGATGGAGTGATTGGATTTCGATCTGAAATACGTAATTGAACGGAGTTGTTTTTAGCCGAAAACACAGATATTTAAAACTTTTGTGGGGATAATAAATCAAGCACTTACGCAATTTCAAACATTTTTATTTATTTTTTTTTGGTTAATGCATGCATAACTCAAGTTCATTTCCCTTAAGCAAAAGTCTAAATTTTTGGCATTAGAATAACATGCTCGCGACATTCGGAACACCAGATCGTTTCTACCTCACTCAATTTTATGATTCATTGTTTTGAATAATTCCACGGAGCTCTAATAGGGTGTATTATTGTTATGATGCATTTTGTCTAGCAGGAAAGAAAAGTCTATAGCCCCATTGGTATATACATAGCCCGGACTAAAAGGAAGCACTGAACAGATTTTTCACGGAAATGATAAACTGGAAATGTTTAATTCCAAACCAAAATATAATTGCGTCCTAACAAGTCTATTTATAATAAAATTTAGTACGCAAGACAAGATGATGTGATTGAAAGGATAAAATGATTAAAATTTCAGGGGTAATGTCGAACCGGAAGTTGTAACGTTATCACTTTTTGTATGAGCGACAACCTAAGATGTTGCTCGAATTAGGTAAAAAATCAAATTACAATTAGTAGATAAACTGATTCGATATTGACCAGAGTAATTCGTCTAAGAAAGCTGAGCGGTTTGAGATACTACATATATATACATATATATTTTTTGTTAATAAGTGCATTAACCAATTTTTTATGTTATCTTCAAAGCCACGTCAATGCACTTTGAAAACGATCAGACTTGACAAAAAAAGGAAAGCAAACGAATCTAATATACGCGACAACAAATCACACGATCGGTTGTTGGCTTTGCTATTTTTGATTTGAACTTTTTTGTTTTTTCGTTTTTTGAAATAGTGTTTCTTGATGATCTTGTCGAGATAAACAATTTACAAAAAACGAGAAAAAAAAAACAATTTAAAACTTTCGTATGCACTTATTACTGTCCTATTGTGAAGATCTTAACAATTTTTTTTTGTCTTTGTTGTTTTGTATTCAATTACCAAGTAAAATGTAAATAGTGTCCTCGCCTCGTCATTAGAAGCATACCAAATCTCAAATACAATTTGATTACTTTGTTCTTTTGATTTTTTCATTTTTTTATTTAGTCTGTTTTTAAATATCTTAAAGTCTCTATTTAAGATGCGTCATCACAAAAATAACAAACTGGCAATGTATTTATACTAAAACTCGTGTAATTTGTTTATTTGCGCAATCAAAAAAAAAAGAAGCGTCTCAGGTTAAATTGAAATTCTTGTCATTATATTGTCATTGTTGATAGTTCTAAAAATATAAAAAAAATTTTTTGTTAATATGAAAATGGAGAGTACTTTTACATTATTTTGTTACAGAAATTTAATGATCGTTTACATAAAGAAGTGATCTAATCTTCATTAAAAAAAAAAGATTTACACATTTCATTAACAGTTTTTTGGAGAGAATATGACACATTTGTAAATTGCATATTTTAAGGGAAGATCAGAAAAATGTATTTAAACTTGTAGTGGATATGGCTTTAGATAGATGTTCACAAGATCCTATATTTCTATAAATTTTGTAGAATCTTTGTAGTATGCTGGACTCCGCTCTTGCTCACTTTCATTCAAAACGCCTCATAAATAAGGTCCTAATTTTGCATAGAGACAATTTTTTTTAATAGTGACATATAAAACACACACTATACCAGCTAATAATAAATAATGCTCTAGACAGATCTCTGATTTTAATTACAATAATTATTTTTTAATGATACTCATGGCACACCTTCTTTTTTTCACAATGATCATTATTCTTGTCATTCCAAAAGGTTCAAAAAATAACTATTTTGTTTATAATTTTCATATTTTCATATTAATTTTCATTCAATAACATTAATTTTTTAAAATTGTTTTTAGTAAATTTTAAGGAATTTTTAGAATAATAAACATTTTTCCTCCTTTTAAGTGTATGTGGAAGAAGAAAACATGTCAAAATTAGATGAAATTTTTAAAATGTTCAAATGTAGATGGCCCTGTAAGCAGTGTGAAGCAAAAATTTGGAACCTCTTCACAATTTCATTTGATAATTAAAACAATTATGATGCTTGAAATAGATACTTAAAATTAATAATTATTACGTAAATAAAGGTCATTATCGACTTTTAATGACCGATTGGGCGATAATGAGCATTAAAATCGGAGATCTGTCTATAATATAAAATCCATTTGAGGTAATTATAATAATAATAAGATTTTGGAGCCAACGAAATAAATAGAGTTTAGGGTCTTTATAAAACGCTGTCTTTAGTTTAACTTTTTCAAAAAGTAGAAATGTGTCGCAAACAATGGTTGAAGTTCTGAATCTCTAACTTTAAACTTAGACAATTTTACTCACTTTCGTTTTTGATAAATTAAAAACTGGTATTAAGTATTTTTAAGACTAACAATAATCATAAATGTGCACAAAAGGAAAAGGAAGAACATGGCTTTTCAAATTCCCATAACTGAAAACCATAAAATTTTATCCATTTTACTTTTAAAAAGACATAAATATTCGATTCTACTTAATTATCAGCTGTCTACATAAACCCCACTTTCCTCTTCACATGCTAAACTTCCATTAATCTTCACTTAGATAATTATGAATATGTAATATGTGTATGTATATCAAAGAACTTCATTATTAATGTAACTATTGGAATAGATTTGAAAAACATATTTTTTAAAATGTCCGTTCGTCTGTCTGTTTTTGTTCAAATTTAGGTTACACGATATCTTTCGAACAGGTTATTTGGTGTTTTTGAAATTTGGAGAAATAAGACCAATTGTTTTTGATATCGATCTAAAAATACGATCGATTAAAATCTAACATTTAATTTTATCTTACCCCACGACTCCATTGGACTTATTTCAAGACATATTTTCAGTCGGACTGACAAAAAAGTCCAAATTTTAAAGTATCCATTAGACTTTTTTTCAGTCCGACTGAAAATATGTCTTGAAATAAGTCCAATTAGCGGATTGTAATAAAATTTAAAAGAAAATTCCTTAGATAATTTTGTTACAGCAAATTTGATGAACATCGGGAAAAGAACACCGTAAAAAGGTATCCAAAAGCACATAATGAACTGAAATTAATTTTTTCCTCGAAAGAATTATTTATGAAAATTATCAAAATTAAATTTAAAAAAAAGAAATACCTAAAGTTAGTTTCCCATGAAAACGACTGAAGACTGTACTGTCTTGTACAAAATTAAATGAACACTCAATCACTCTTTTAATTAGCGCAATGCAATTATATTTTTTCCAAATAAAATTGTGTAAAAATTATTATTTCAATCAAAATTATTTCATGATTGTTTTAAATTAAATTTCAGTTGGGTTGCATGAATTGTTTATCAAAAGAATAAAAAACTACACCGAAATAATTCACTTCTAAAAGCGATGCAACCAAACTGCAATAGCGTGTGTCCTTCTTCAATCAATTCCCATAATGCAACATGCATTCTCTTAAATAAATCTTTAAATTATATTTTTTAATATATTCCCTTTGATTTTTGTTTTTATTTGTTTAATTATTCAAAACTGATTAATTTGAATACATATTTCATTTTACAATGAACAAATATGATTAAGTAATTAAAAACAAAGGTTTTTCTTTTCAAAATTACATAATTTTCCTTTATATATATAAATATTTTTTTTTTTAAACAATTCCAAATTAAGTTTTAATTTATTTTTCTTTTAAATTAATTAAAATAAAATTTATGTGTCAATGAATTTTTTTATTTTAAAAAAGCTCATTTTAAATAATTTTTATCATCATCATAGTACAGAGTGTTCCTCTATTCGATTTAAAATCTTTTTCCAGATAAGAAATTTAATTTTATTAAGTTTTAATTAAAAATTATATAATTGTTTTCATAAAAAACGTGTCATGGCAGGCATACCTGATATATTGTTTGTTTGTTTCTTTGCCGACCATATAGAAATATTTTACACAGCTTGGAGATTAACTTTGGTGAAAATTTGAATATTGTAATTTATCGGAAATTAAAACCTAACTGCTGTATTTTATTGGGAATTCTATCGGCGCTTACCACACATTTTATAGGTTCTTATTTAGCACCGTATAGTATCGGGCGCTAAATTAGCGCTAGCGATAGAAAAAATGTACTAAGCGACATCTGCCAGATGGTAAATGACGCAAATCAAAACTTTATTTTTTATAAATTGGCAGCCTTGCATGTTTTTAAATAAAAAAAAAAATTAACGTCAATTTTATTTACATAATAAACACAACAAAAACATGGACACAAAAAAAAGCTATCTTCAGTTTTAATATTGTAACTCCATAACTTATAGGTCTTTTAAAAAAAAAAACTATTAAACCTTCGAATATTTACCAAATAAGAATTACCATTGTATTTCATATTTTCAACCAAAGAATGTAACTGGCTAACCTGTGTATGTGACATTAGGTGCACATTAGATTTTTTTGATATAGAAACTCTGATTACTACTTGTATATTTAAAAAAATTAAAACTTTGAAACTTCGCCAACTATTTAGAGAAAATCTACTAATTTTGCTAATTTTGATTGAAGATTTAGTTTCAATTTTTTTTTGTATTTTCTTTATTTGTATTGACGTTCTTGAATTAAAACTGGGACAACTTATAACTTATAAGTGCACATAAAACAGAGTGTCTAATTATATACGTAAGCAGTTATCCGCTTATATTACCTAAGATATTTTAATGTATATCCTTTAGTGAACACTCTGTATTTAAATTTAGATTAAAAATTTTGTAATTCAAAATTAAATGAGCTTTTTGGAAAAACAAGAAAAAAATATATCAATTTGCATGTTAAGTGCCGCTGCAGGACACAAAAAAATAGTAGTTTTATAATCGAAAATGATATAAAAGAAACCTGCTTATGAAATATTAATAATAATGATAATTTTTTATAAGCGTTATTTAATGACTTTCCATCGGAATTCGATTTAAATGTTACCAAGCCTAGAATCATATAATTCGACTGAAACTAAATCGGTTCAAATCGAGTTGTAAGCTTCCACTCCAGGTGTCAATGTAATCCATTATAACTTTATAAGATAATAGTAATATACTGATATTCTAAATAATTATCATATTCAGGAAATTTTTGTTATAACGGACCCAATCAGAATCAATTCCAAAAATTGACTTATAAAAAGAGGTCGTCTTTAACAAGAAACAGGTCTAAATCTTTCTATGAGAAGGCTTGGATGGAATACATAAGATTTGGGAAAATGCCGCTTATTTCAGCGGTAGCCTACTTCATTATAAGGGGTGATTCATCGTAAGATTCAGGAAAATATTTTGAAATAAAACACATAACACTGAATGTGATAGTGAAAATTTTATTAAGAACCGAAAGAACAATCGATACCATTTATTTTTTAAAGATTATATCATTGAAATGTTGGCCGCAACTAGGCTTTAGGTGGTCCATTTTATAAGTTCAATTTTGAACCAATTATTCGAGAATTACAACTGAAATATGCCCAATGATGCGAGTAATGTTTACTTCCAAGGCATCAATCGTAGCTGGTTTATCGGCGTAGACTTTTCCACATCAAGAAGTATATATTTCTCTCGATGTAACAGTAGCTCTTGATACTCTTCGGATTATTCACCAGTCCAAATACGGCAATTTTGCTTATTGACGCTTATCGCTTCACGATCGACCGGTCGATCGCAATCGACTTGTTGGGCATTCCTGGCCTATACAAAAGGTCACCTTTAAAAATCGCTTATACCAAGAATTCGCTGTACTTTATTATAAGAAAATCAAAATTATTATTGAATTTTCTTAGCGAAAATTCTTTCTTCCAAGAACCTAATCTGTTACGATGACTTAAAATAAATGTCAGATTAAGAAATAAGTTTTCAGTTTATTTATTTAATTTTTCTTTTTTACAGTTTTCAGTTAATATAAATCGATATTATAACACATTAAACGTGCAACGCCCTTTTCTTTGAAATGGTTCTATACATTTGCCAATTCGAAATTCGTATTCAAATATAGTATACTATCAAAAATGTTGCTAACAAAACCCAAAGTAAAAACATATTCCCGATTATTGTATAGCAAACCGTATAAATTTTGTCATATATAGAAAAATATATATTTAAATATTAGTAATATAGTATATAACCTGAATATAAAAACCTCATTGATAACCCTCTTTTAAACTAGCTGCAATATATTCTAACCCATTCTATATAAATTATGGTTTTAATGGCATATTTGTGTCAACCTGCATTTTCCTATAAAGTGTTCGTTTATGCCTATTTAACATTGTATAAACTATGGAGGCTTTCGATTTTTTATTTTATGAATATTTTATATTAAAACAACATACTTGCAAACTTTTATTTATATTATTTATAGTGTTTCTTCTATTTTTCATTGTGAACGATGGATATTCAACTCTTCCACGTTATTATAACTGATAATTTCAATTTATACTTATTTCCCACTATCAAAAACTATATATATATATATATACTTACATAAATGCAGTAAGAGTGCATGTCATAGCGACGTCCTTAACTAAACAAATGTCTGATTTAGGACATTCACATTATATAAATTTATATCAAATGATATACTGAAATTCTGCATTTAATAAGTACACACGTATTTTATGCAGATTTTATATAGCTAACAAGTATATAATCAATTTTATAACCTTTCCTAATAATATAAAAGAAAAACATTAAAGCTTTCCGGACTTTATTTGTTTTGTCCTTGTTAAAAACAGATTTCTTTTTATTTTTACGACTTTTATTAATTTAAACTAAACTAAATGTATTTAATTGCAACTGCATTAGCGTTAAAAGTATTTTTCACTAAATTTTTGTAATTAACATTTTTTTTTATTTTTAAGGTCCGACAGCTCGTCAGAAAAACGCTAGAAGACTTTTTTTTCGGTCTATCTCGGTGATAACTTTACGAATAGTGTCTTTAAGCGGTCAGTCGCATAACCCCAAAAACTAGTCCAACGGTGTCAAATAACACGAACTTCGTGACTAATTGAAGTCACCAAATCATAAAATAAACCTTTTCACGCGATAGAGCTATTATTTCACGAGATGTTTGTTATGTGATCCCATCCTGTTGAAACCACATGCTTTCCAAATTAAAATCTTCCAATTCTGGACATTAAAAGTCAGGTATCATTTGCCTATATCGGACGACGTTGACCGTAAGCTCCTTCATTATTATCAAAGAAGTATAGCCTGATAAACGCCTGTAGCCCAAAAAACTGCACCAAACGGAAACTTTGGAAGCATGTAACGGCCTCTCCTGAATCACTGTGTGAGTTTTTCTCGCCCCATTGAAGTGAAAACGTGCGCCATCGTTAAAGATGATTTTCCTGGAAAAGTTTGTTGCCTGGTTTTCCAAGACACAAACACCAAATATGCGACGTTCCCCATAGTCCGTAGGCTTTAGTTCATGAGCTGGATCTTATAAAGATTTAGGTGAAGATCTTTATGCTAAATTCGTCATAAAGATCCGTCTAAGGCCAAGTTGCTATAATCTTCGTGGAATCGCCATTTATGGCTCTTTGGTCATACTTTTGCATATTTTTGCAGTAATGTTTAATTTTAAAACTATGAGAAGATATTGCTTGGGTTGGGAAATCTATACATAGACTTGATTTATTTTATTCTGTATAATATTTTTTCTATAAAATAAAGTTGCTATGAAAACTGATACAAAGTTATTTGATATATTCGTAAATATTTGAATAAAATAAGAAACCAAAGAATAAATAAAAAAAAACTAATTAAAATTGCAAAAGTAATATCATATAAGTCAAGTTATATAACATAAGTAAAATGCAACTTTTAACGTATGCAACATAACTAATAATAATAATAACAATAAATAATTACTGGCTAAATAGTATTCACCTTTGTTTAAAACCAATTAAACAAGATATTATTTATGTTGTTGCTTTGATGTCACACCCATTGTCATAATTATGGATGATAGTCGTGTCAGTTGGTTGCCAATAAAGTAAACAACATGCGTCTTTAACAAAAACTAGAAATTGCTGGAGCTCCAAGTCTGATGAATATAGCTAACTTGTTTTTATTTTTTTAGATAAAAATATACACATCAATATATGGATATGAATGCATGTTGTTCAAATTAATATACATATAATGTACACATGATTCCTTTGAAAATTGGGAAGCCATATGAATTGCCCTAGACTTAGACCAAATTGGAAGAAAAAAACAGTGTCTTTTCACACTTGTATAACTATACTCCGCTTGGTTTCTAGTTTCCTTTATTTTGTTTGTTTCTTTTTTCAGTTTATTACATTATTATTTGTAATGTTGCCATATTTTTTTTTTTGTAATTTTAATGATATTTGTTTAATATTTAGAAAATTTCCAACTGTTTTGTAGGAGTTTATTCCGACTTTACAAAGTAAACAACAACGGTGGTTACATAGTTAAATAATAATGGCGACAAATATGATTAAAAATATTTTTAAAAGAAAAGTATTTAAAAATTAAATCGAGCAATTTTAGGAAATGTCTGATAATTTCTATTTTTAAAATAAATCGAAAGTAATTTATATTTTCTTGGCAAAAGAATAAAAATGAATTATGTTTTTCTATTGCACTATAATTAATAGTGTATTTTGTAGTTAATACTAAAAGATAACTGTGTGAACTGACCAAGGATACTTATCGCTCTTCTCCAGTATCTGATATATTGTGAGATTCATTTTTAAATATTGAGTTGCTTTCAAAAACTTAACTTGCTAAAAATATTGATAATTACATTAAAATACAATAAGAACACAGGACCAATGCCTTGATATTTCATCAGGTCAACAAACGGACATGGAAACAAGAAACTGCGACTAAAATAGAAGATTAAAACACGTTTCTAATGTAATTTGCGTTAGAAAAGTTTTCTCTCTTTTCATTTTCTCATTATGCATCAGTTTCAGGAGTCTCGATATGGGCGAAGTATGTGTAGTTATAAAGTACCCAAAGCTAACGAATGAACAATTACACCAATCAGAACAAAGGAGTCAAAAAAAGGAATGAAATCAAAAAAGCACGGACAGTTTTCAAAGATAAAATATATCAGGATGGGAGAGAATTAAAAACTTTACACATGGCATGACGTCACTCACTCTTATGAAAATTTTGTGCTCATTGCTATATAAATATCAGAATGCATTTGTTTGTTTACAATTTGAAATTGCTTTCCAATTTCCCATACGTACAATATGTAGTTATGTATCAAGAGTGAATAGAAAATTGGTTGAAAATTTGGGGTCAAAATCGATAAAAACGTTGTCATGGCTGAGATGGGAAGTTGGGTTACTTGTTAATTAGTCATACTTCGATATGGGTCCCAGATGTCGTCCAGAATTTCTAGCCATATTAAAATACACAACATCAACGTAATTTTTTTTTAGGAATCTAAAGATAAGACTTGCCGTAGCACCATTAGTTAAGCCAATTCCAGCCATACAGGGAAACATTATTTTTACAATTTGCTCTTTTTTTGAATTTTTTTTAATAAAATGTCTTGAAAATATCGCCAGTAACATCTGCCACAGCAACGTCTGGTTTAGTTTTTAAAAAACCAAAACCAAAATAGGTAAATATACATATAAATCTGGCAATAGTAAATATTTTCTTAATTTGCTTACATGATTACAGCATCAATAAATTTACCGTTTTTATTATATATGAACCTGTTTCTATATTAATAAATAAATTGAACTTCTTCCATAATTGGAAAGGACACCGAATCATTCATTTTTTTACTTTCTCTATATTAAGGAGTGATTATGAATTCATTAAAACAAGCAAGACACGTTCAAAGTAACCTAAATGAACAAAAGAATTATTCTTTACAAATACTTCTAATTAGCCATAAAAATTTGCTATTGGGTTGTCCTCCTAACCTGTATAATTCAAGATTTGCCCAGATTTCACTGCGGCAGATTAGTTAGTTGGAATATATACAAATTTGTACTTTTATAAGTCGAGATTTTCATGGCAAATTCTTTGCCGTAGGTGGCGTATTTCTATCTATCACCGCTTTAGCACTTGAGTAAATATAATTTATATCGCTCCGCTCGCCAACCCCGCTTTTCTAAAGGATTTACTAGGAACCTATTTTCTCACCTACTCACTTAACTGACCAACCCCAAATCATTCAACTTGTTTCTTATGTTTCTAGGTGTATGTATTACCACAATTTTTTACTTCTATATGGTATGTAGCGGCTACATGACCTTTTTTTAAACACTTACTTTACGTTTTTACAGGTTAGTTGATGTATTTGACAATTATTATTTTTATGGCGAAAGGTAAGAAGCAATCAAACTGCAGAGGCTATAGTACTTAAATAAAGTTATTATACAATATTTGCTCGTTGCATGGTCGCCATAATAAACCTAAAATAAAGCACGTATAGAACAGGGTTAATAGTTTCATATGCTGAAGGGAATGTGCTCCTGTAGAAAATTCAACTCGAAAGACTGAAATTCAATTTTATTTATTCATTCAAAATAATGAAAATTGCTTTAGTTTTGAAAGTACCAAAAAAAACTTTATGAAAAGCGTTATTTTCTCCTAGGATTCCTTCTTTCTTCACTATCTTCAGACCGATTTAACTGAAATTTAACGTGGTATCGTCTATTTGTGTAACATATACTTGTATAATTAATTTAAACAAAATTGGTTCTCAAATTTTCCAATTAAATCCTAAAAACCATAAATAAAAAAAAGAAAAAACTTTCTGGTCACCATGGTTTTTCCTTTATAACTTTGCTCCCCTTGGATCGATTTTGCTGAAATGCAAAATTAAGTCAAGTAAAGGACAAAGCAACACATATTGTAAATTTCATCAAAATCGCGTTTTTGAGTTATCTTGTATACGGACGGACGAACGGACGGACATACTTAAATCAGTATAACTTTTGATTCCCGACACAACTATACCCTTAAAACCTTCCTACGACGATTATTTCAATGAGTTACAAATGGAGTGACAAAACTAATATACCCTCTGGTAGTACCTAACCATAGGGCATAAAAAGAAATTCACTGTTCAAAAAATTCAATTGAAAAATTTATTAATACAGAAAATATGCAATTTTTAGCAAATTTACAGAAATACAAGAATTTCTGAAAATTTTTTGGTTTGAGACGGTGAACCTAAGAAATTTTTGCAATTCTTTCATTTGTAATATTAAAAAGAAGGATAAATTGAATTTCTTAATCCCAGTTTTCAGATTTTTATCTTCTCATCCACCCCTACAGAATATATTACTATAGTTCTTTGTAGTGGTAGCCAAAAACCCCTTCGTTCATCATCCAAGTAACATTTTCAGTACCCGCTACGTGCGTACTTATTCAGAAACGTGCACGTTTAATGGAACGTTTAGTGCAAACGGCCAAAAATTCTAACTGGGCAAAAATTCACGCTTCGTCACTGGTATAGAGATAGTCATGAAATAGCCATGTCGCTTTCGATTCTATTTTGTATCATTTGATTCGTTGATGAATATATTTAAATGAACCGGTTCATCACAAACATATATAAATATATTTGTTTTTATCTTTCATTTAATTATAAACAAATTTTTCAAAATTATGACAGAGTGAATAAAAGTTTCGAAAATAAACGATAAAATTGATCACAAAGTTGTGTCGCAAAACAAGTTTCGAAAATAACAAGAAATAAAAAAAAAATTCAAATATTCGAATGCAATTAAAACATATTTGAAGTGAAAAAAAGAAGTTTTTATAAATATAAAAAGAAAAAGAAGAAAATAAATGTTTTCTTACCGGACTGAATAAAAAACTTGATAAATTTTTGATCCAAATTTCGTTTACATTACAAAAAAAATTAATTAAGTTTTGTCCAATTTTAAAGATTTTATGTTTTTTTTTTGTTTAGAAATTCAGCATAAAAATGGCGTCCACAATATTTAAATACGAAAAATTTTTATTGAAATAACGAATTTATTATTAGAATTTCCGTTTTAGAATTATTTATGAATTTGTACTGCGACGGAAAATACACGAAAATGAATTCCTGTTTTCGAAAAAAAAATTTTTTTACGAAAAAAATGAAGAACTTCTTTCAGGATTCAGAAATTCTTTTCGTTCTGTTTTTTTTTTTTGTTTTTGATCTTAAAAGAAATGCACTAAAAATATTTCGCAAAAAAATAACAAAAAAAGAAAAACTGTTTTATTTTTATAATAAAAAAAAAAAAGTCCCGAATACTTTCACAACCGATAAACGACTGTATTTCGCAAAATTCGAGAAATTCTAAAATACACTGAAACAATTTTCAAAAATGACAAATTTTTGTTAATTCTTTTTTTTTTTTTTCAGCGAAAGTATTTACACAAAACTGTTTGTTGGCGCATCACAAAACAGCACAAACAAAAAAAAAACGGAAAATTTTATAAACTAATTTTCTAGTTTTTCTTTTAAATATTACTGTTTTATTTTCGGGACAATTTTCAAATAACGACTGAACAAGATTTTTCCTTTTCACTATGATACCTACTCGAAATGAATGTGCTCCCCATATATTGTATTGTGTGACAGCTCAGTTCAACATTAGGGTGTTTCCCATATATTTCATTGATCCTTAACAACTTCATAAAAAAAGGAGCCACCATATCGCTGTTAATAAGTGATATGGTGGCTCCTTTATATATGTATATATGAACATGCGTTAGCAATAAAGTTCCGTGACTATTGCTATAAAAATGAAACGAAACAATATTTTTCAGGTTTCTCGTGTTCTTTATTAATGATTCAATGCAGTTTTCACAATGATTTAATAATGATTTAAATATGTATTCAAGCTTATTTTGTGATATTGCCTTCAAAGCACACAAGCCTTTTGAATGGTCTCAATATCACCGAAAAAGCGTTTCTTCAATTTCATTTAACTTTTTGGGAATAGTAAGAAGTCACATGGTCACCAGATGAATACGTGAAAGATTCAACACACAGACTTGATTTCATGACCAAAATTTATGAACAATAAACGAATTTTGTGACTTGGTGCACTATCGTGTAGCGAACATCGAACTCGACGAATTCTAGCCATTAAACATTTTAAAACTTCCTAATAAAAATCACCAGTTTAAACGAATTCTTTGTAGATGATGGCTTTTACTATCGAAGAAAATAATGAACATTGTCTTGTCTTAAGTTTTGATGGAACTTTTGGTGTTTTTTTTGGCTTGAGGTGATAGCGTTTCTCTGCTCTTCAAAAAATCTATTCATAAGTCTTTGCCTTTGATAAACTTTTTGCATCATTTTGTACATTTCTGTAGCTGTTTGTGCCAAGTTTTGTTTGAAATTTAAAGCAGCGCTCTTTGTTGCATGATTTTATTTCAACAAGTAAATATTTTGGCAAATAAACAAAGCATCATACAATCGACAAATATCCACCGATAACGCTAAAATTCAAGCTTTCCTCAGAAACGTTTAAGGTTTAAAATAATACCTCCCACCAAAAGAAGGACCGCCCTAGTTTGTAGAGATGTTGAAAAATTCCCGGAATTTTTTTGGAAATCCGTGTACATACTTTGTTTCACTGGCTCCAACTACGAAAACGTAAAAAAAACAAATCCAATATGTTGAATAGTTTTGTCACTATGCGCGAGCTTTTTAAAAACATTCCTTCTCATTTATTTGTTTGCCCGCAGGATTTTATATGCTGTTTGTATATTTATTCCTGTTTCTAATATACATTACAAGTATATAAATAAATAAAGTAAATATGTCCTAGAAAAACGACAAACACCTTTTCCTCCGAGAATAGTATTTCGTAGTTTTCACGCGCCCTGGTCGCTTTTCTTCAGTTTCTCCGCAATATTTTCAAATGTTGTTTTTTGTTGTTTATTATTCACACACACGAATTGCGGAAAATGAAAATTCCCACAAGATAGAAGAAAGCGGTGACATAGAAAGATGGTTGATAAAAGAAAACAGAAATGGAAAATAAACAGGTAGGCGAAAAGAATGTTCATTGTGTCATACTGTTCTGTGTTTGTATTCGTTTATCGCTTTAAGAAAATATATCTTCACAAAAATTTGAGCGCAAACGCATCTAAGTCGAGATTGCCCCACAAATGCAAAAATAAAAAAATAAAAAACCCCCCCAACCATTATTATTCTCAATAATTTAATATTGTTAAAATGTGGGCGGAGATTCGCCATTGAGATCATCATAATCTTTCGGAGACAATTAAGTCGTAATCAACTATTACTCTTTTCCTATAATTAATTCATCAGATAATGGAAAACCAGTAGACATATTGAAACTAATTAAACTCATTATCTCTCTATTATTAATCATTTATTTGTTAATTAAAGACTGTGCGCCATCTATTTTTAATTTTTCTCGTCAGTGTTTGTCTGGTAATACTGTTCATATATTTGTCACAAAATGCCGAAGCGTGAAATTAATGACAAAAAAATAAGAAATTCAAATTTAGTAAATTTTTTTAAAAATATGATTTTTTTAATTTGTTTCCTTTAAATTTTAAATCGGTATATGTCATGTTTTGTTTCTTCTTAATTAGATAATTAATTTTATTAAAATGTCAGCTTTTCCCAAATTTTTTCCAATTTCTGTGGCCACCATTGACTTCGTTCATTTCTCCCTGTCGGAAGTATTGAAAAGCTATTTATTTAGCATCATATTACGGCACACCTATTCCGGAGCTCTGATTTAAAATAAAAAAACGCATAACACATAAAAATAGCAAAATAAATTAGGGTATATACTTCGTATATTGTAAAATTAAAAAGCATCGAACTCATTACGTCCATAATGACTGCAATATTTTTTGAACTTTTAATTACTAATTCTTTTGCTAGCACGAAGACAGTATTGTCACAGCAGGCTATATCGCATAGCATAGCAAACACGTGATACTCAGATGCAATTAGGTTCCGGGGATTCACCACAAGCAAAGAGATACGAAAGGTTCCCTCAAAAATCAACACAAAGTTCACTGTTTTCTTTGATAGCAAAGGCATTATCCACAAAGAATTCATTCGAACTGACCGAAGGGTTACTGGTGATTTTTATTTGGAAGTGCTACAAAATTCGTTCATTGTTTATCACTTTTTGGCTCGAAATCAAGTCTGTGTGTTAAATCATTCACGTATTCATCTGGTTTACCACCTTGTCACTAATTCCCAAAAATTTAATGAGTAAAAGCAAAGCCTACATATATTGTTTAATAAATTCCAAATTAATTTGTTTTTATAAAATTCTTTCTCACCTTTCCTCATTTTCTTTTGAAAACAATTTTGTACTTAAAACAGAAATTATAGAAGTTATTTTATTTTATTTAAATAAAAATAAATGACTTTTTGTTTAACGGTTTTTCACATTTAAGTGCTAAATAAGACTTTACACCGTTGAACGAAAAATTAACAAGTTTTAAATTTTCACCCAAAATTTTTGTTGGAACCGGGAATTTTAGTTTAATCTAAATTAGGTTTCTGTACACAATAATAAATTTAACATAGACACCAACCAAGTGGAATAATTGAAAAATTTCTTTCGGTAATTCGGTTTGTGTCTGATTAATAGAAAAATTCATATAGTTAAATTGAAGAATATTTACAATAAAATTCACTATCAATTTTATTTAATTATATTAGACTAGCGGATACAGATGTATGCGGAATTACATTATTTAAGTTTTAGTAGGGATCCCTAATTTTTTTTCTAGTAATAAATATAGTCCGTGTTACTCACGGATAATGTAGCATTCTAATGGTGAAAGAATTTTTGAAATCGGTCCAGTAGTTTTTGAGTTTATTCGTTACAAACATACAAAAATACAAATCTTTCCTCTTTATAATATTATTATATAAATTCAAATGTTCCCGCCGGAAATATTCTCAGCTTTCAGCAAATTTCACTGTTTGATTTTTGACATTTGAGTCAATTTCGCAAATTTTTTGGTTTTGTCAGCTTTCAGCAAATTTCACTGTTTGATTTTTTTTTTCTTTTCTTTTTAAATTTTTCATAAGAAAAAATATTTGAAATTTAATTTATATTTCAATAAATTATTATTACTATTAATTTTGGCCGCGAAATGTTTAAAAAAAAAAGAAATTCAAATGTTCCCGCCGGAAATATTGTCAGCTTTCAGCAAATTTCACTGTTTGATTTTTTTTTTCTTTTCTTTTTAAATTTTTCATAAGAAAAAATATTTGAAATTTAATTTATATTTCAATAAATTATTATTACTATTAATTTTGGCCGCGAAATGTTTAAAAAAAAAAAGAAATTCATATGTTCCCGCCGGAAATATTGTCAGCTTTCAGCAAATTTCAAATTTATTGTTTCATTTCGCTTTTATAGCAACAGTCACGGAACTTTATTGTTCTTCATGCACATAGTAATTTTGATAATTCTTCACTAATTCGCGGAACAAAGTTTGAGAAACACTCACCTACAGCTACAGTATAATTAATCATTTTTTATTTAAAAAAAAGTTACTTACGTGATTTCTAGAAATGCTAAAATTATACCATTTGCGTATAAGCCATTTTGGAACAATTTTGGATAATGAGAGCTGAGTAGCCTATTTCCAGAACTGAATATAGCAAAAATATTAATTATTTGTTCGCATCGATTTTTAAATGATTTCTGAAACAATTTTTATGTGAGTTTGAAAATAGTCAACTGTATTTTAAGATCGTTTTTTTGTCTTGGATATTCTTTTAAAAAAGTAAATCTATGGTAACGCATTCTGTGAATAAGTAGAAGTAGTATTTTTGTATATACTTTGAATAAAGAGAACAGGATAAGCTAAAACTCGCTTTTACGATATCTGTGCATTTTTTTGAAAACGAAATGGCAATCTTGGAGTAGAAAAAAATTTTTGCATTTTTTTAATTTCTAATTTTCAGTGTGTTTCGGATTCCAAAGCAAATTCTTTTGAATTAAATAATTAAACTTAAAAAAATTGCAAAATGACGATTTTAGTTTCTGATTGTAACAGCAAACAAAATCGAAAAATTCCTCGAATTTCCTTTCACACGTAAGTTTTGATATATTTTTCATTAAAATGGGCGAATTTTCATTATTGCTGTATAAAAAGACGTTTTTATAGGGTGTGTTTAATTACAATTAATCAAACAGAAATTATGTTAATTTATAATTTAGAAAAACAGTTTCCACTGCTCGTGTCCTATCCTGTTCTGTTTAATCAAAGACTACATATTGGGTGTGATATATGTTAAACTTTTGATCGTAAATATGAAATTTCATAATTTTGTTACGATATTATTTTTAAACTTAAAAATCAGGTAAAGTTTCTAATAGTGAACCAAATTTTCTAATTTTCTGTGTGTCTATTTTAATTTCAACTTCTAATCAAGAAACTTTAATTACAAATATATTATAAATGTAAATTTTCAAATTTCTTTTTAAGATATTATATATTAATTTATTAGAAATGCCCATTTTTGGGACAAATAATCTCTATGCCCATCATAGTTGCTATGATTTGAAGAACTGATTAAATTTTTAGCAGAAATACCAAACCAGAATTCAGAAATAGTTCAGTTTCGTAAATTTTGCAGGTTTCGTTTAATTTAACATGTAATAATTTAAATAGTTAGAATAGAAGCGTGCCAAATTATTGATGAACAAATAACATTTTTGTTTTCCTGATAAAGTATAAAAATCCTTCGATCAATTTCAGTAAAATTTACAACTATAGAACCATTTTTCATCAAAAACAAAACATTTATTTTAAATGAAAATTGTGTTTTATTTTAATCAAAATCTTGTCCATTTTAATTATTTTAGCTTATCGAAAGCTCTATAAAACACAAAAGCTGCCGTCAGAATTCTTGTTCATTACTTAAATCAGTGATTCTCAACCAATGCTCCGCGGCACTTTTGTGTGCCGCCAAATTCTTGATGTGTGCCGCCAGATTTATCCTTTTACACTTATTTTATTGTTAGTGTGCCGTCAAATTTTTTGAAATTTTTAAAAGTGTACCGCAACAAAAAAAAGGTTGAGAATCACTGACTTAAATAATAGATTAATATATACACCCATACCTCGCTATACGGCCGCTCTTTATACGGCATTTCGCTATAACGGCCCTCTTCAATTAAGGCACGTTTTCGATTTACGGCCTAAAATGTTTCGCTATAACGGCAAAAAAAAATTTTTTTTCGATGTCGATATATCTACATGTTGCCAACACAATCTTTTCTATTTCCTCTTGAATGATGATTTTAAGCTAAAACCACTTTTAATATATTTGTCCGAAAATCCAAGGCCTCTTAAAGGACTAAATAAAAATCAATTAACCGTCATATGGAGATCCAACAAGAAAGCTTGGATGACTAAAGCTACTTTTGAGGATTGGTTCAAAAAACACTTTTGTACAGAAGTGAAAAAATATTTGCGAGACAATAACTTAAGCAACAAGGCTTTGCTAATTTTGGATAATGCACCAGGGCATCCTACTAATTTATCCGAACTATCTGAAGATGTCCTGATAGAGTACCTTCCGAAAAATACAACAGCTCTGATCCAACCAATGGATCAGGGTGCAATAGCCACTTTTAAGGCATATTACCTACGCCGAACTTTCCTACAACTTATAAGGGAAACCGATGGTAAATTTTCAATTAAAACATTTTTGAAAAACTATAACATCAAGGATGCTGTTGACAGCATCAGTGAATCATGGAAGGAATTAAAATTAACAACAATGAACCATGTTTGGAAAAAAATATGGCCAGAATGTGTAAAAAGTACTGATGCAGAAGTTAATTTCCTTCCTGAAATTAGGCAAAACATTTTAGATCTAGCACATGATCTCGGCTTTGAAGGTTTGAACGAACGTGATGTGCTTGATCTGCTTCAAGCTGATAGGGAACCACTTTCATATGAGGAACTCATTCAGTTGCAAGCAGAACCGGCATTTGATGAAGGTACAGAGCCTGTTGTATCCAAACAGCTAACATCAAAAAATTTGTCGAAAGATTTTTCCTATTTCGAACAAGGAATAAACATCCAACTTGAAAACGATCCTGACGTCGAACGTAGCGCTAAAGTTTCTCGAGGAATTAACTCAGCCATTAGCTGTTATAAATCACTGAAGAACGAAATAGACAAGAAGGCAAGACAAACAACGTTGGACAATTTTTTTTAGCCAGGCCCATCCTTACCAGCGAAAAATGATGACGACAGTGATCTGCAGGTTACCATTTCTTCATCGTCTTCAGATTTGCATTTTGAATGATAAACAATGTATGTATACATATTTAATAAATTTGGAACCGATCCCATTGAATTTGTATGAATTTGTATTAGAATAATTGATTCCTTATACGGCTTTTCGCTTTGCGGCCAAGTTTCGTGGAACGTATCTAAGCCGTAAAGCGAGGTATGGGCGTATTTGAAAGAAAAATTCAATTTGGTTAAATACGTTGCCAAGTAATCAGTAAAAAAAAATTTTATTTTCTATAAAATATAGACGAGAAATTAACAATAAATTTAATCTTAAAGTATTTAACTTAATTAATGTAACAATATTCAAAAACAAAATATGAAAATATATTTCAATAATTATTTCTACTAGCTTTGATTAAAACATAGCCATGACACTGGTGTTACATAAGAAACTTGTGTCATATCAATTGGACAATTAATTCTAGCATAATATTCCATAGCATATAAACTAATTATTATACCATTTCCAGTGCCAATGGACAACCATAAAACAAGATTTCCAGCTTCTTTTGATAATAATCTTGTTAAAAATACAAGACTTACTCCAATAACTCCAAAGGATACAAACATAACCGGATACAAAAAACCTAGTCCTATCATTAATATGTATTCATGAACGATCGCTGAAACCATAAATACAGCCAAAGATGATGCTACTTTTGATCCACAAAATACATAAGTGTACATATCTTTGTATATATATTCATATAACCAATCATGAACTACAATATTCCAATCTCGATAATATGCATCATAATTTCCGGATGTCCACCAATCTTTATAAAACATTCGATCACCGAATCGTAACATTTCTCCTCCGATATTTTGAACACAATGTAAAATGCAATAAAATACACAAAGGAATATCAATAAGCTGGGCATCATCATTCCAAATATTGAAACAACTAAATGACCTGGTTGAAGTGGAGCCTTTCCAAAATCTTCAAAATATGGTAAAATATAACGTTCATATATATAACTAATGAAGAACATTATTGCAATTATCTCCGCGACACGTTTTGCTACAAAAGTCCAACGGATTTGTTTTGTTCGTGGATATTCATCTCTATAGATTAATGTCGGTGCAAATAGAAAATAAATGAATTTTGAAAATGCCGGAATCGATGTTCGTTCATCATTCCCATCTTCTGATTTTAATTTTCCCATTAATTGTCGTGGCACATTTGTTCGAACAAAAGCGTGATTTTTCATTAGCATCCGAGTCATTTCCAATAATAAGGATAATGTTAGAATAAATCTTACATCATTTACAAGAAGGACATGCGTGATAGAATAACCAATTAACAATTGATATCCTACGAATGCTATTAAACTAATCCAGTTCCAAACTTTTTCGAGAGGTCGATCTAAAACGAATATTTATTAAATAAAATACTAATTACAACAGAAAATAAATAATATACGGATATAGAATGCTCAAAATTTCTTTGAGGTGTTAGGGCCTTTCCATTTGTCACTTGTAAATTAATAGAAACATAAAATATTGGATACAATGCCTTCTTGAACGCAAACTTTTAGATCCACTTTATGAAATGTATTTTTATTTTATCAAAATTTTCGTTGTTTTAGATTACAATTTTCAGTTTAAGTGCAAGTATGTACATACTTACAAGTATTTAAAAGTAACATATAGAAAGGGCCTATTGTATTCTACATTTGTGTATAACCATTTTCAGGAACGTTCCAGAGTCAACTTACTTTTTCGTAGCATAAAACGTATCTCAGACCATATTCTAAAGCCATAATAAACTCCACATACAGCGAATTGCAATAATATCCAAATTCCAAATGCAAAACCAAATCCTTGAAAACTCCCTTGAATTGGATTAAATCCAATATTAATTCTGAAATGGAAAAAAAGAATCTATTAATGAATTAACATGAAAACGTGTAAAGGTTGAATGGAACATTGATATGTGAAACTTTCTGTCCAACATTAAAGAGGTAAAGATAGGTTTTCAGATAAATCTCTTTGTAGATGTGTTAAATACTCAATACACAATTTGAAACCTCTATGCACGTCGAGCTTTGCACAGAAATCAACCACATTTAGGTGTGCCAGAAATGTCATATTGAAAATCCATAATCTTCGCCAAATTACATGAAATTCCCTGGTCTGGTAATATAAATAAAAATTAAATGCTGTTCGTTGGTAAGCGCATCACTTGGAAACGGCTGTACCGATTTCGGCCATTTTTTGTTAAAATGTTCATAGTAGTTCGAATAAAGTTCTTACGGAAAGAAAAATTGGAAAATTTGCCCGGAAAATTGGAAAATTCGGGAAAAACTGAAAGTGCTTTTCTTCAATGGGATTTTTGTAGCAGAAATACGTTTTTCTCTCATTTTTACTTTGTTTCCACATTTTCAATAACAACAAATCCACAAAACGATCAGAAACAAATTTATTGAAATTTGGACATGACAACGTCTGTCGGGTTAGCTAGTACTAAATAAATCCTTTTCTACTTTCCAAAAATATTTCCATCTTCAAAAACTTTATCACCAGAAAACCAAAAGAAAAAACTTTAATTTGTATTCAAATATGACAAATTGTAATTTGATAATTGGATTTTGATCTTCAACAAAGTATCACAAAATATTCTTATTAATTAAAACAAGATTCTGATGCTGGTTATCAGAAGATAATTCAAAATAACATAATTTTTTGAAAACAAATTTCATCGGTTATCGAGAGGTCATTTCTCGACAAAATATTGTCTAAAATTTCGTACCGTAGAGCACCGAATAGTGTACCAATGTTATAATATTGAATGGTATACTATTGAATATACCATGGTATAATAATATACATATGTCAACTATTGTATACACCTGCACAATGGCTTTAAGTCTATATTGAAAGTTTTTTACCCACCTTTCGCGGATAGCTAATAGTTAAAAAGCTATTAAAATCTTCCCTTTATTCAAATAAGCTTCTGTAAAAGTCAGTTTAAGCGTTCTTGACCTTTTGTGCACTACCAAAAAAGTGACATGGCTTTTATATGGGGCTTAAATCCTGATTTTTCAATTTGAGTTACTAAAACTATTCAATCTAAATCAAACTGAGCATATTGTTACCATTCCTACCTAATATTTTCTCGTAGTTCTGCAATTAAAAGCTGCGACAGACTAGGATACTTTATCCAGATTCTGATAAAACTGGACTTCGACATTTAGTTCAATTTATCACCAATCGAATTAAATTAACAGTCAATCCTGAACTTATAAATCTATTTTATGATAGAATAGGATTTATTACCAAATTCGGTGTGAGAATCCGGATCAAATATCTTAGACTATTGCAACTTAAAGACAAGACATAAATTATAGAATAATAACCAAAAATGTATCTCACCTTCCTTCAACTATATAATCATGAATAATTGTATTCAAAAACATGACAACAAGCATAGCAAAAAACATATGATAGATGCTTTTGATATGTGAAACTCCAAATAAATCCGTTAAAAATGAATTACGAGTTATAAAAATTTTATCCGGTAATTTTCTTGTCTTAGTAGCATTCTCATCCTTTCTTCGATTACTATAAATATCTTTGGCTTGTTTTTCTATTAATCCTTTAAATTCGGATGTATGAATTTCATAACGTGTTATTTCTTGAATAACATCTTCAACCATTCCATCCATTCGTTTCTGTACATCTATAAGGACTGTTTGTTGAAAATCCTAAAAGTTAAAATTAAAGCAATTATTTATTATGTATAATAATTGAATAATATTAATTAATAATTAATCTGTAATCACAATACAAATAGTTAATGGTGATCTTTAATTACTTCAAAGGTTTGTTGTCACAACGGCCTTCATTCAATGTAATAAAATAAATATAAACTCTGAATATGAATCTAAAATAATGATCTGGAAAGTGATAAGTTTTCTAATCAAACTGATATGATTGAAAAAAAAAGAAGTACCATATAGACCTAGTTACCCACAACCAGTGGCGTACCTAGGGGGGGGGGCGGTGGGTGCGGTCCGCACCGGGCGGCACTTACCTTGGGGCGGCATTTTTTATATTTACTTTTAGTTGTAAAAAGCAACTTATTCATTTCATATTTATTTTCTTTCTTGAATAATAAATGATTATTATGATTATTATAAGTTTAATATTTGATTTATATAAATTATGATTAACTATATGATTTCGAATATTATTCCTCGGTGTATATAAATGCATTTTAGTATAAATTTTGAATTCTAATTCAAGAACAAGATAATAATTTTATTTTATTGTATTCATTAAAATTCGTTGAATTCGTAAAAGGATCTTTACGATTTTGTTCGGCAATTTTTCCTAACTAAAATTTTTTGATATCAGTTTATAAATGTCCTTTCTTTTGAAAAGTTTATATGATTACTTTGAAGTGATATATCAATATTTTTTTAAATCATCGATTTTTCTTTTGAAAAGCAGGGCCGTCGGAAGGCGGTCTGCTAGGTCTGCAAAGCATTAGGGCGCCGGCATAAGAACTATCTTTTTCAAACAACAAAATCTAAACGAGACAAAACAAAAATACTGACGAAGTTACAATTTCAGGAATCGCAAATAGATAAATATACTCAGTCCGTTTTGAAGAATTGTATTTGGAATGATAAATTGCTTATAAACCATTTTGTTCATTCGCGATTCAATCTTTTAACAGTGAAGAGTGAAACAAATTATTAGAGTGCCAGTGCATTTGGAGAGTTTATTATAGGTAAGTATATTATATTACGTATTATAGATATAGATGTTATTCTAAATGCTATTCAGAGTAGTAAAATGACTTTGCCGTTTTCTATACATAATATACTATTTTTTTCGACAAGTTATATTTTTATTATATATCCCTAGGATGAAACGAGTAAAAGAAAGTGGTGCGTCATTTAGAAAGAAAAGGAAGAGAAGGGAGGAAATACAGACTAAAAATACTGGAGCACTACTCAAATATATCTCCCATAAGTCAACTTCTAGTTCTTTTAGTATTGTTGCCTCAAATACGGGCGAAGAAGCAGCCCTCGAAGGCGAAAAAACATTTTCCAATGTTGTTCAAGAGGAAAGACCTGCTTCACACACTGGCGAAGAAGTAGAAAGTTCATCAAGTCCTGATGAAGAATCTGCTGCACAAATTATTCTGTCTATTTCTATGAAAGATATTGGATTATGGCCTAACAAAATTGACGACAATACAAGAGTATTTCTGGTACGTCAAGGTCCCTTTGCAATTCAAAATTTGGACGCCGACTTCAGCGAAGGAGTAAAACGTCCTAATAATACAATCAAAGCCAAAGGTGAAACAAGAAAACTGAGTCAGGACTGGTTTTTTCAAATTTTGCCTAATGGCGAAAAGCTCTTAAGATCGTGGATGGTATATTCACCATCGAAGAAAAGTATTTATTGTTTCTGCTGCAAACTGTTTGATAATCTTTGTCAAGCAGGTTTTAATACGGAAAATGGTTTTAACAAATGGTGGAAACTGAATCCCAAAATTAGTCAACATGAGGTGAGTCCGCTGCACATTCGATCATATTCCAAATGGAAGGAATTAGAAATAAGACTTGGACGTGGCGCAACTATTGACAAACTACAACAACAGAATATTGATAAAGAAATAAAAAAATGGAAGGAAATTCTAACAAGAATACTTGATATAATTAGATTCTTAGCAAAACAAAATTTGGCGTTTCGATGACATCGTGAAAGTGTTCATCAGGAAAACATCGATTCACTGGAAAATAGAGGAAATTTTCTTGAGATTGTTGACTTATTGGCTAAGTACGACCCAGTATTACGAGAGCACGTAGTAAAAATTAAGATGGGTAATAAATATAGTGTCTCTTATTTGTCGCCGAAGATTCAGAACGAATTCATAGAGCTATTGGGAGGCGCAGTCAGAAAAACAATTATGGATCAAATAAAGCAGGCTAAATACTTTTGTATTATATTTGACAGCACTCCTGACATTTCACACAAAGATCAAACCAGTCAAATTATTAGATATGTAGTTATTGATGGTAGCAAAGTTAAAGTTATAGAATCGTTTATTGACTTTGTAGAAACTAAAGGAAAAACTGCTGGTGAAATCACAGATATGATTTTAACGAAATTAGAAAATGACGGTTTAGATATAAAAAATTGCAGAGGACAGGCTTACGATAATGCTGCCTCATGGCAGGAAAGCACAGCGGTGTTCAAACTCGTATTAAAGAAATAAATCCAAATGCAGAATTTGTAGCATGTACAAATCATTCTTTAAACCTGGCATGTTTACACGCAGCTTCTACAGCTATCAATTCCATCACATTTTTTGGAACTATCGAACAGTTGTTTTCGTTGTTTTCTTCTTCCACTCATAGATGGAATGTTTTACTTTCTGTCACTGGTCAAGGTGTTAAACGCAGTGTAGAAACTCGCTGGAGCGCTAGAGCTGCCGCGGTAACTATAGTAAAAAAACATTTTTTTTACATTTTAAGCGCTTTGGAAAAATTGACATCTGAAGAAGAAAATAGTAAAACGAGATCAGATGCTGGAGTATTACTCAATTCTATGCAATCTTGTTCTTTTCTATGTTACCTTCATTTATGGGAATCCGTTCTTTTGGAAATTAATGACGCTCAAAAATACCTGCAAATAAAAGGGTTAAATGTCCACCAATGCCATATAAAACTAAATTCTTTGCAAACACATTTCATGGAACAAAGAGATACGCTAGTACAAAACGCTGTTATAGCAGCCAAAATAATTTGTGAAGAGTTGGAGATATCGACTGAGCGTCGAGTTAGAAGGAGAAAAAATATGAGTGGGGAAAATTCGCGAGACGTGGGGCTATCCTTAGAAGAAGAAGTACGAAGAGAAATGTTTGCATCTATGGACAGAATTATAAAGGAAATAAAAGAACGCTTCGATCAGTTGCATGGCCTTGTAAGAAAATATTCGTGTATAATACCGTGTAACCTACTAAATGAAGAATTTGAATGTAAATAAATGACTTGATTGACATTGATAAAGAACAGTTCCATATTGAAAGAAAAAGGATCCAGGTTTTTATGGCTGTACCTACACTAAAAGAAGAGGCAAAACTTTGGAAAAACGGGGAGAAGGGCCCTCTTGATCTGCTAAAATTTATTCAGCAGTATAGGTTGGAAAATTCTGTTCCCAACATTGTAATTTTGTTAAGAATTTTTTTAACAATTTCAATCAGTGTCGCTAGTTGCGAAAGAAGCTTCTCAAAATTGAAGTTGATAAAAAATTATCTTCGTTCTACAATGAGTCAATTAAGACTACAAAATCTTGCAATATTGTCAATAGAACAAGAAATTACAAATAATATAAATTTTGAGAGCATTATACACGATTTTTCTAGTATGAAAGCTAGAAGAGTAGATATTATATAAATATGTTTACGAGTGCATACAAATATGTCTAAAAAAATTTACTCTGTGTATTAATTAATATTGATTAAATAACTTAATAATTTATTTATGTGTATTAATTTATAAAAACCACTATTTGATTGACTTATAATAGAAAGGGCGGCAAACTGGAGATCGCCCCGGGCGGCAAAAGTTCTAGGTACGCCACTGCCCACAACAACATTATTGATTCGAGAAGTAGTAACGGATACTTTCTACCATCTTCAATATCGGCTAATTTCTGCGATACTGAGAGTGCATTAATGCATCAGTGGAAAAAAACAATGAAAGCATTTATTTGAAAGAATTGAATAGGCTAATAATTGTACAAAATCTAAGCCATTCATTTTAAGGATTGGATTATTATATGCCATATAATAAAACCTAAATTATATGTAAACAAAAGTTGCTTTTGGTTATAATACAATAGATAGATAAAAATTCGACCAGTATAGATCGAATTAGGAACGTTTTTCATATTTGCAATGCCCACGACCACCCCCATATCGAGGCATATGGAGGCGAATTGCATTAAGTTAGTCTATCTAGATCATACATTCCAACTTTCATGGAAATTTGGCCAGTATTTACCGAATTAATTTTGAGCTATTTTGAACTGTTTTTGACTGCCTTGTACAATATAAAAATAGACCAATTTTTATGATAAGCAATTTTAGGAATGGTATTACAATTTTTTGACTAAAATGGTATCCTACAAAAATTTCTTTGAGAAACACTATGATTTCATTTAATTAATGCAATCAAACCAAGTATGTATGTAATTTTCCAATAGGTTAAAAGAAATATAACTTTTATGACCAGTTTTTCAGTGAACGTTTAAATTTAAGATTAGTTAACCCAAGTACCCCGATTAAATACGTAGGTTAACCCGAAAGCGTTTCACAGTTCATTTTTATTTTTCGTTTAACTAATCTGAAAATGACAAGATATTGTGAATGCTTTCTCTCCACTTACTATTGTGATTGAAAATTTTGACGTTCAAAACAAAACAAAAAAAAACAACGAGACACCAAATAAAAATTAAATGCTTGAAGGAATTATGAATTAAAATGAAAGTTAAAAAGGAAAATAATTTATAATCGGAAACAATGTAATAAACATTTTTCTTTAAGTATAAATATTATTGAAATATTGGTTATCGGAATATATTGCATTGATGCTTTTTCTTCAACAGTTTTGCTATTCTTGTTGATTATAAAGTATTAACTTTTATTCCTAATTTGTCGAATGTTGAATTTTAGAACAAATACGTTCTAAATAATAAATAAATAATAATAAAAAACCTTTGTTCCTAAAACCTTAATTTCAATGCATTTAAATCCTTCACATTTACATATTTTATCTAGCATTTAATTGATTAACCGAAAAAAAATTGTTTAAACTCTGTAAATCGGCCGATTAGATTTAACTAAATTTTAATCGGGCTACACGGGTTAAACTCGAATTGTAAAACCCAAAAATTTTTAATCCCAAAATTAAGCGTCCGTCAGAGTTTAAACGTTCACTGAAAAACTGGCCATTAGCATTTAATTTTAATCCATAAAAAAATCTAACAAACAAAAAAATACATTAAAAATAACATGATTTACCTCAATTCTTTCTCGGACACGATTTAAACTAATAAGTTCACCTGAAAATGAAAAAAAAAATTTTTTTTAATATTACGAAATATACAATTTTGATAGTTTTCTATTTAAACATTTATTTTCATAATTTTGAACTTTTATGCCGTAGCATAAAATATCTGGGTATATAATCTTTACGATTCGAGATGTACCGATTCGATTATAAGCATTTATCTTTGGCCTATCGGTGTATCAACAAAATTGCGTTTGAAGTGTTTTTGTTTCTTAAAACTACGTCTCTATCACAATATGGGATTCGTTAGATTAAAACTTCGAGACTTCAAATGAAATTGATAATAAGTACTTCGGACCTTTACTGGATTCTTGTGGAAAAATTTTAATTAGCGACGAAAAATTAATTCGACAAAAATGTACAAATATTATCAAAATAATAACAAATTCATCAGACCCAACTTATAGTAGAGGCAGACATAGGGTATTCATACCTTAGTATCGATACTACAGTATAGCCTTGTACCATGGCATAAAAGGGGTTGGCACACATCAAACATAATATCTGTTAGACATTTGAAATTCTGCCATTTCAGCGAGAATATGGGAATTTCTTTTCGCTCCTCTTAAATCCTCTATATCTATATGATTACTACAAATATCTATAAATTTTGAGGTTTCATTAACGCATAAAATTTTGCGTATTTAATTACTTTTTTCAGTTTTTTAAAATAATATTTTCAAAAAAAAAGTGTAAAAATGTGTCAATTGCTAAGCTTTCCTACAGAATTTCATTCGCTATTTTCCGCTTCAATAAAATGGCGCGACAATCACTAAAGAATAGATTACAGTGGCCGAAAAAATTAAGTAAAAAAGGGAATACCACGTACTTTCTCGAATTTAAATACCAGATTTATGCTGCGTAGTTGAAATGGTATTCGGCTAGTATTCAACGACACACATATGGTATACGACATGGTATCCTTAAACTATGGTATGAATACCCTATGTGTGCCTCTAGTATTAGTTGCATAAACAAACGTTTCAATTTCCTGGATTTTTTTTAAAAAATATACTAGAAGAATTTTTAGTCTTTAAATCTCTCCTTAACCTTATCCCAAAAATAAACATGGAGCTGATTATTTCCACAAACTTGCAAAGTATCAATTTTTCATTTTTGACAGTTAGTAATTTTGAAAGTAATTTAACTGCTTTTTTTTTTAAAGTAGCATCCAAAATTATTATATTGCTTCAAATTTTGGAAAAAAATAAACGACTAGGTTTTTAATGAAGAAATTAAAAAATGTTGTATAAAATATTTACTTCCCAATACCATTTCTGACAAAATGAAAAATTATATTTGTGAAACTCGGTCACGAATGCAGTTTTGTTTTACTTTTCCCTGAATAATAAGTTTGTCAAACTTACGAAGAAACTTCGCAAATGTAATCAAAACTCGTGACATTGCCTTATGATGCTAATCTGTGGTCAGCTGAAAAACAAACATAAGTCAACAAACATCCATCAGAAAAACTAATTCTTCTTCTTGATTTTCGTTTTATTCGAATCTACTCAAGTTAAGCTTGGGCAATCTTACAGTTCAACTTCGAATGGAACTGCATTTTTATATTGTAATTGGAGAGAATTGGAGAGTTAGACGCAGTTCTTTGTTTGCTGCCTCATCGCTGAGAATTGACTTCTAGTTCCATTTTAAAGTAGTAATTTCAAAAGAAATCTTAAAGGTAAGAAAATATTTATATTATTTTATAATTTTCTTTTTCAAAATAGAAGAAATATATTTTTTTTTTTTTTCAAAAGTAATTTTCAGAAAATGGATTGCGATTCAATGGAATTTTTACGTTGTCAATTCCAGCCAGTTCGTAAAATGGCGTTTATTAAAAGTTTACTAGAAATCCCATCGAAGGAATTATGTTTTGATATTGATTACATCGAAAATCTTTTATTGGAAAAGGATATATTTACGTTGATTGAATCCGAACATGTTTTAGTTGTGGCTAAAGATGATGAAATTTCATTGAGATTTCGTAAGCAAGGAAACAAATTATTTTCGAGAATGGAATATGTTGACGCGTCTGATTGGTACAGAAAGAGTATCTGTTTTGCAACATCAAATTCGGAAAATTTAGGCATTGGGTATGCAAATCTATCAGCCGTTTGGTATAATAAGGAGAGATATGAAGACTGTTTAGAATACATTAAATTAGCACGAAATTCTAATTATCCGGAAAGACTTGTATATAAATTAGATGTACGTGAAAAAAATTGTCTTCGAAAACTTCAAACAACGAAAATGACGGATTCAAGTAAAGATGAAATAAAATTAAGTCATGATCCTAATCCGAATCTTCCGTCTGTAATCAATTCCATTGGTATAAAAAACGTACCGGGATGGGGATTTGCTATGTACACAAAAAAAAAATTATCACCTGGCGATATAATCGCAGTTGAAGATCCATTTTGTACATTTCCATATAAAATGAGTAGTCCTGTTCATTGTCATAATTGTGGCCGAATTTGTTTTGGTGTATTGATTCCTTGTCCAAATTGCGCACAAGCTATGTATTGTAATGTCGAATGCATGAACGATGCCTACAAGAATTTTCATGAATTCGAGTGTCCAATAATAAATTTATTATTGGAGTCAATCGGCCAAATGAGTATTGGTATTGTTCGAATGACATTAATTGCTATAAATATGTTTAACAATCCAATGGAATTCCTCGAATTCTATAAGAAAGAATTTGATTTTTCTATTTTGGATTTGGAAAATCCAAATAGGAAGAATATTTACAAAATACTACAAAATTGTTTTGATATTGATAAAGAAAAAATTGAATTTGATGATATTTTGTATGCTTCAATAACAGTTGCGTGTGCCAAAAGATTCCTCTTCACTAAAACGAACATCAAAGAAAAACTTTTATATAATGAAGAACTTCAAAAATCTTTTGGTGATATTTTACTTAATAATTTTTTGTTGTGTCCAAAAATTTCGATAACCCAAGAACCTATAGAGTCCATTCATATGGGAATTTATCCTTTAAATAGCCTTTTATATCCTTCGTGTAAATCGAATGTTGATCATACTTCAAGTTCGAAGAGAGCAATACTATTCGTAACCCAAACAATTCCAGCAAATGGATATCTAACTTCAACATTTAAGTATTTTTTATGAATAAATTTTGTAAATAATTTTTAATTATTTCATATATCTTATTTTTAGTACGATGTTATCCGTAACCAAGGAAGCACGCCAAAGAAATTGGCAACGCTACTATCAGTGGAATTGCAAATGTGATTTTTGTGTGCATGATAAGCGGCTAGTTAGATATGACGCACCTCTACCTCCTTTGTATACAACGTCTTATTTATCTCGTTTAAGAGTAGAAGAACTTCGAAAAATCTTCAAAAATAATTCTAAATTTTTAAAGGAAAATGAAAAATTTCATCCATGTTTTCAAACAGTTAATTGTTCAACAATTATGAAAAATATAATTGAAATTCTTTCAATTAAATTCGATTTTAAATTTGATTTTTAATTTAAATGGACTAAATGTGTATTTTAGAATTTAACTGATGTCTGAACTTTTTTTTTTTTATATGTATTAATTTTGTTTCATAAAATGTTACTAAAAAGGATTTAATAAAAAAGTTTGAATTAAATTTCTATTTTATATCTTCTGGTAGAATAGCATTGTTGTGTTTAATTTTTGACTACGATTTTATGACCCTTCAAAAGATATAAATGTGGTAAGGAAGGATTCCTATTTCAAAATAATGAACAGAAGAACTTCCAAATAAGTCTAGGATATAGTTATATTTGGAATTGTTTCAGGTCTATTCTGAGAGTCACATCCTTTTTTAAGTTAATTGACTTAAAAATGACTATTTTGTTCATTAGTCACTTCTTTTAGACAAGTAATGTGATTCAAAATAAGCCTGGCTTCGGAAAAACCTATAAAATGTTATTTTAAACAAGCAGCCAGATCAATATTTGGAATCTGTAGACTCCTTGGCTGAACCTGTAATGCGTTCCCTACCTTAAAGAAACGGATGATTCGCTTTATACTATCTGGTGAATATTCTGGTCAATTTTGGACTAATTTTTCAAAAATCTTAATAGAATATGTTTTACATGCAAAATGTTGTCGATAAATACTTGGAAATGTACTTTCCATCATTCATTAAATAAAGATTTGTTTTGTTATATTATTATGCCCTATGGTAGGTACTACCAGAGGGTATATTAGTTTTGTCACTAAGTGTGTAACACATAGAAATAATGATCGGAGAAAAATTTCAAGGGTATGGTTGTGTAGGGAATCAAAAGTTATATCGTCCGTCCGTCCGTCCGTAGACAAGATAACTCAAAAACGCACTATCTGATTTTGATGAAATTTATAATTTGAGTTGCTTATTCCTTAACTTGGTTTGGTATTGCATTTGAGCCAAATCGATCCACGAGGGGCAAAGTTATAAAGGAAAAACCAGGGTGACCAGAAAGTTTTGTCGTTTTTTTGGTTATGGTTTTTCGGATGTAATTGGAAAATTTGTGACCCGATTTTGTTCAAATTAATTATATAGGTTAACTGCATAAATAGACGATACCGAATTAATTTTCAGTCAAATCGGTCCAAGGATAGTGGAGAAAGAAATAGTTGTAGCCTAAAATAAGCCTGTTCATAAAGTTTTTCCAATGTATTTTAAAAAGTTATATACCGATTTGAATCAAATTTACCAAACGTGTTTATACTATTAGACGCCAGCGTACCTGTGAATTTGGGCCAATTTGAGAATGAAGAAACGAAGTTATGGAGAGAAAAACCTTGAAATATTCAGTTAAGCAGAAAGTTCGTGGCGTTTTTTTTGCAATAGTTGGCTTTAGAATCGTATAACTTTAGTAGTTCTAATCCTATCAAGTTATGTTATAGCGCGCTGAAAAGGTGACATCTTATAGAATACTTAGAAAAAAAATTGTGAAATTCTGGCAGAACAAATTGGGGTAATTGGGTTTTGAAAATGAGCCAAAATTCTGAAAAAAATTCCCTATATTAATGCTCCATGTTTGGTACTACCGTTCGACCTTTGACAAAATAACTCAAAAACGCGTTATCCAATTTTGATGAAATTTAGAATGCTACTTGGTTATTGCTATAGTGGTTTTGGTGTTGCATTTGAGCAAAATCGACTGAGGGGCAGCGAAGTTATTAGGGAAAAACAGGGGCGACCATAAAGTTTTGTCGTTTTTTTTTATATAGTTTTTCGGGTTTAATTGGAAAATTGGTAAAGCAATTTTGTTTAAATTATTTATATTGGTTGACTACATTAATAGACCATACCATTGTCAATTTCAGTGATATCGGTCTAAGGATAGTGGAGAAAGAAGTAGTCGTAGGAAGAAATAACCCTGTTCAGAAAGTTTTTTTGATGTATTTTCAGAACTAATACACCGATTTGAATGAAATTTGCAAATTAGACTTATGCTACCAGGGTCTGAGTTACTTACAAATTAGAGAAAATTTTGACAAGGGCAAACAAAGTTATGAAGAAAAACCTGGATATATTGTTAGTTTTCACAATTTTTCTCTCCCATTTCTACCATAGGGCATCAAAAAATCGGCTATAGGCCGATTTTAAATTACTTTATGTTTTTATTTATATTTATTTTGTGGTGCGAGGCCCTAGCTTACAGCCTAGTTAGCCTACCCGCAAATACGGCCCTGCAAAAAAAAAAGAATGTGGAAGTTTTTGACTTTTTCCTCAGCAAGTACAAGCTGAAAAAGCTCTTATATAATTATTAGCTTCCTATTTTAACTAACTTTCATGTAACCTCCAATGTCATGGTCAATTATATTTTATTTATTTCGAATACCTATGATAAAACCATTCGTTGCAATTTTTGACACGATCTTTATACATGAAGTGCGAAATATTACTTGAGTTTTATTTGGAATTCTATTTCACTTTCTCAAAAAAAAAACAAACGATTTTTCTTATACAGGGTGGGCCAAAATTCACCATTTGCTGTTATTCCCATATAAAGTGCAATTGGATCATCGGCAACCTCAAAATTTGGTGAATTTTGGCCCATCCCGTATATGTTCTTATAACTTTTAATTTCGAATGTTCGAACCACTGAAATTATTTGATAGAATTATTTGGTTGCGTAACAAGTAACAGTAGCAGTATTTTTGTTTGAGGTTAGAAAAATTCAAAATTTTTTTTGTAGCCAAATAGGGAAACCAAAACAATATTTTGCGAGACGGCAATTTGAAGTATTGTTTTAACTAAATAAAACACAAAGCAATAAAAAAAAAAGAAAAAAGAAATGACCCAAAATCAGGTACGATTCAAGATTCAATTTAAAACATTCCAATAAAAGAAAAGTTTTGTGTTGCGTCATCTACCATCTGGTAGATAGTACTTAGTACCTATCTACTATCCATTTCTAAATTAGACGTGGATATTATCCGGTGCTAAATTAGCGAATATAAATATATGGTATCCGCGATTATTTTTCTCAAAAAAACACAGCTACTGCATCCTAACTTGTTTGATCCATGGCGAACATCAAATATTCATGGGCGAATACACAAAATTTCTGATTATTTTTTTATGATGTGTTGGTAAATTTTTAAATTTCATGTACTCCTCTCTCGAATACCACTGACTAAATTTGTATTTAAAAAAGCTTTTAAAGTTCAATTACTTCCTAACGGATTTATTGATAAAAAAAAATTGTAAACTATTGCAAAATATAAATTTTCGAAAATGATTAAAAAATTTATCAACGCCAAATACGTAAAAGAAATTCTTTATTAATCATAAAAACAATTGCTTACGAAAATGGAGTACATTTGTACTTAAAATGTACTTGAAAATCAAGTATTCTAATCTCAATAATATAAAAATATTATCATTAAAACAGATTTACAGTAGGTCCAGAGTTGGAAAACATAGCCGCAGTTGTTGTTTGACCCAACAAAGCATTGATAAGGAATTTTCTTACTACATGAAAAACAATAACACAAAATAATTTTTTTCAAATTCCCTGATAAGCGTTTTTCGGTCGATATCATAAAAATAACCATAATCGATGAATCGATGTAATAAATATAAATTAATTATTATTAATTTTACGCATTTAAAGATTTTAATCATTACAATTCGATTAAAATAAACTACGAACAAATTTAAATTAATTAATTTTGAACAAAAATTACGATGAAATTCGTATAAAACCGGAATTATTGGACTTTCTCAAAACAAAATATTTAATATTTATTTTTCGAAGACATAACAAAAAACTTACAGTTCAATTGTTTTGTGCCATTTCGACGTTGGAATTGAGTTTAATGTGCTTGTTCTTTGCGCACTGGTAAAGTGTCATAGTTCACGTGTGCCATAAAATCACACCTAACTTATATGAGACACATATATAGTATTCATACTATGGTATCGATACTATAGTATAGCTAACACCATTTCGTTATCATATTTATACTAGAGGCACACATAGGGTATTCATACCATAGTTTAAGGATACCTTGTTGTATACCATATGTGTGTCGTCGAGTACTAGCTGAATACCATTTCAACTACGTAGCATAAATCTGGTATTTAAATTCGAAAAAGTACGTGGTATTCCCTTTTTTACTTAATTTTTTCGGCCACTGTAATCTATTCTTTAGTGATTATCGCGCCTTTTTATTGAAGCGGAAAATAGCGAATGAAATTCTGTAGGAAAGCTTAGCAATTGACACATTTTTACACTTTTTTTTTGAAAATATTATTTTAAAAAACTGAAAAAAGTAATTAAATACGCAAAATTTTATGCGTTAATGAAACCTCAAAATTTATAGATATTTGTAGGAATCATATATAGGATTTAAGAGGAGCGAAAAGAAATTTCCATATTCTCGCTGAAATGGCAGAATTTCAAATTTCAGACAAATACTATGTTTGATGTGTGCCAACCCCTTTTTATACCATGGTACAAGGCTATACTGTAGTATCGATACTAAGGTATGAATACCCTATGTGTGCCTCTACTATTATAGTATGATCTCCATTTACGTGGTTTAAGACTTTGAGATTTTTCTTTTTGCCCCAATTACTTCTTAGAAATCTTGCACTTCAGAGACTATATGAAATGGATTTTCTATATCTATTTCTATTGTATAAAATTAAAATTTAAAAAGTGCAACCACCACAGTTCTTTAGAAATAATCTAATTATACATAACATCTTTATTAACTAAATATCAGGTAGACAACATTATCTTGTCATTTGTCTCAAATGAACTGAAAAATTGTACATTTAGTATCATCATCCTGCAGGATACCGATTACAAGCCTCTAGTTTAGGTTACTAAAAGACGGAATGGACTTTTCTCTAAACCCTGACAATAGTTTAACGATTTCTGAATGTTTAATGTCTTAATTTATCTTAGCTTAATATTTTGTTCTTAAATTATGATCACATAACACAAAAACTCGGTATTTGAGACAAATTCACAAATTTCAATTCATAGTTTATTGTTTTAGATAACATAATATCGGTTTGTTGTACTTGTATTATCAAAATAATATCATTAAACTTTGAGCTTACCTAAATTATCGCTATTTGAAGAATTTCTATTATTTAATAAGTCATCAACTTTTGAAGTTGTATTTAAATTTTGCGTTTTAACTTCTCCCATTTTATTTATTTTTTTTTTTAAATTAAAATCTATTTTTATTAAAACTTTAAGTTTTCTTAAATTTAGATTAACCACTAACCCACAATGGATCGATTTATTGTGACACTTGCACTTTCAACTATTTCACAGTTAAATAACGAGTTTTTAAAGCCTCAACGAATCTGAACTAACTGATTTTAAATAAACAATATCAGTTTATATTATATAGTAGTTATGTCTCGGGTCTACGAGTATCTGAGAGCACATTTTAAGTACAAAATGATAAGGTTTCTATTATCAGTTGTTGACAATATCGAGAGAAATATTTTATTAATAAAATTTTACTTCTACTTTTAGATAACAGCAACTCGCATATGAAAGAGAAATATTACAGTAACAACTTAGTAATATAATAATAAATATAATAATTATGGTCAATTGTTTGATCGCTCGGACACTTGTACTTGTGGAATAATTTTATTACTTTATAGTACTTCAGTTTCTAATGTGGTTAGTGCTGATGTACTTAGTTTGGCTGATTAGACCCTTAATTCCCTATGTAATTTCATTTCCTTGTCGCTAGTATTATCTACACTTCTACACTAATATAATAATATTATAAAGAGGAAAGATTTGTATTTTTGTATGTTTGTAACGAATAAACTCAAAAACTACTGGACCGATTTCAAAAATTCGTTCATCATTAGAATGCTACATTATCCCTGAATAACATAGGCTATATTTATTACTAGAAAAAATTAGGGATCCCTACTAAAACTTAAATAATGCAATTCCGCATACATCTGTATCCAATAATCCTCACATTCATGTGTGTCGCGTCTAATATTCTCTATAGTCTAACTTCATGCACAAAGACCCTTCTAATGGTTAAAAAATAAATGTCCACCCGTGCGAAGCCGGGACGGGCCGCAAGTCTAATATAATTAAATAAAATTGATAGTGAATTTTATTGAAAATATTCTTCAGTTTAACTATATGAATTTTTCTATTAATCAGACAGGATGAGCTGTTTTATTTATTTTTTTACAATTTTTCAAATTAAACCTGAAAAACGTTAAAAACGTTACAACAATTAAAAAATTTTTTTAAACTAACTTTTTCTTTGAAGCTGAGCTGCGTTTACTTACCAACTAAAAGTAACTAAAAGCGACTAAAAGTTACACTTTTGCGTTCACTGGTCAACTTTTTTGACTACGATGAAGTCATGACACCGACACTTTTTTAGTAACTTTTTTCGACCAATATCATGGGGCATAGTTGATTATTGTCATTTGTAACATGTGCCGTGCAATGGTGCCTCCACTGTATTTTGATTTTTTTTTTGAATCATAAAAATCAGCTGGTTGCAGTATTGCATGGGACAATTGCATTGATTTTTTTTTTCATTTTTAAAATTAAAGCTATTGTTAAAAAAAGTATATAATATGATATATTTTTTTTTAACAACTGGGAGAGGTCAGAAAAAGGAAAACGGGATTTGGAAAAATTCGGGTTTTTTTTTGTCTGGGGGTGGGCGAGAAAAAACGAAAAACTAGGCTTGGGATTTTTTTTCATAAGTGGACGGACCTAAAATTTGGTTTTCTTTTTTCTTGAATTTTTTTTTATAAGGATTTTTCTTAGAGTTTGTTTTTGAGTTTCTCGAGTTCTCTTGAATAAGATTTTTGCGTCCGAGTTTCGAGAGTTTTTGGAGTTTTCTTTTGTCTCGAATTTTATAGACAGTTTAGAGATTATTTAAGAGATTTATTAAAATTTGTTTTAAGATTTATCTCAGTGACCTAAAAACATAAATTTGGTAACATAAATTAAATAAACGGTGATTAGAAACAGAATAATTGATAATACATAACATCAATTTCTATATAATAAATAGTTTTTTTTTGTGAGATAAACTTAAAGTTCCCATAATATAAAGGTGGCACAAATAAATTTAAAAAAATACTAAATATTTCCAAAGGAAAAAATTTTAATCATAAATAATAAATAATACATATAATACAAACCTTTTTAACTAAAATCTAAAATTCACATAAAAACATTCCAATAAATACAAATCATACAAGGAAAAATTTTATTAAAAATACGAAAATATTTATTGGAAAGGATATAATTTAAACATACAACACCGAACATCATACAGAAAAAAAAGAGAAACAGCAAATCCAACAAAAATTCAAACCAACATATAAAAAGAGGAGCGTTGACCAATTCAACACTAATTTTTTTTTTCATTTGAATCTTCAATTCTATTTTGATTTTTATTTAGTTTATTTTGTTTTTTTTTATAATTTTCTTTAGTTTTTTTTTAGTTTTCTTTAGTTTTTTTTTAGTGTACTATATTTTTCAGGACAGGGTGCTTCATTAAGGCCTTGATGCAGTAACCGTAAGTTCCCTTTTTATTAGATTTTTTTTCATTATTATATTTTTTTATTAATTATATATACATATATGCTTTTTGAAATTGGGTTTTAATATTAATTTTTATTTGATTTTTTTTTTGTTTGCTATAAATAATTTTTAGAAATAAACAATGTGTTTCGGATGAAACTGTTGGGTTTTTTTTTGTGTTTTTTTCTCTTTTTTTTCGGATCGAATCCCGGAAAATTTTAATATGAAGTGCTAAATAACCGGTTGTGCGGGAGGGCATGTGAGTGGGAGTAGCGAAAAAGGGTAAATCGACCAATATGAGTAAAGGGACTATGTTATTTTTTTTTTGGGCATAAACATAGTCATAGGGAGTCCTGTTTTGTTGGACTCCGTGGGTGGGATAAATTAGCCCAGGGGTGAACAATATCATCGGTTCACCCCCTCTGATGACAGCACCGGCGTCACACGCAATTTTGACGCCATAAATCAGTCCGTCTGTTGTCCGTTGAGGGTTTGCAATCATATAAATGATTCCCCTCTTTCCTTTATCTGGTAACCCTTGTTTGAACTTTTTAGTTCACCTAAATCCACAAGTTTTTATAAAATCAGTATTTTTTTTTTTATTATTTGGCAAATTTATAGAAAAATTATAGTTTTAGTAATAAGTTTATATTCAATTCAAAAAAAAAAATTTTAAATATTAAATTTATAAAAAAAAGTGAAACCATAAAATATGTTTTTTATATAAAAATTTATTACCAAATTAAATATTAAAAATAAATAGATTTCATGGACGTAATTTTAATAATTACAGTACATTAATTAACCTATAAATGCTTATTTTATCCAGTTGACATTTCGAAATGACACAAATTGACTACGACTACGATCGTTCACTCGCAGACAACTTTCGACACCGGCGTTTTTGACATGAACTTACACCGACTTTTTTTCACACCGGTGTGATCGAGTGAACGGAACCCTGAAATTCTAGTGAAGCCACAAACCGAATTACCGAAAGAAATTTTTCAATTATTTCCACTTGGTTGGTGTCTATGTTAAGTTTATTATTGTATATAGAAATTTAGTTGATGCCTACACTAAAATTCCCGGTTCCAACAAATTTAAAACAACGAAAATTTAAAACATGTTAGTTTTTCGTTCAACGGTGTAAAGTCTTATTTAGCACTTAAATGTGAAAAACCGTTAAACAAAAAGTCATTTATTTTTATTTAAATAAAATAAAATAGCTTCTATAATTTCTGTTTTAAGTACAAAATTGTTTTCAAAAGAAAATGAGGAAAATGTAAGGTGAGAAAGAATTTTATAAAAACAAACTAATTTGGAATTTATTGCATTAAACAATATATGTAGGCTTTGCTTTTACTCAGTGAATATAGAGTACACAGGGAAACAGAAGCTATTTTTTATTATTAACAGAGAAGACTTATTATCTCTTTATCTCTTTTTTCCACATATATTCTACTTAAGACCAAAAGTGATTTTTATTTTGTGCGGAACGGAGTTTTTCAGTCATCACAATCACAAAACTAAACAAATTCCAAATTCAAATACAATATATTTTCGTACTAAAAGTGAAAATAAATAATTTTTATAAATTCAAACAAAAATATTCAAATTCTGAAAAGAAAACAAATTCAAATAAATTTGTATTAAGTAATTTTTCAAACTCAATATAAGTATTAAAAATAGAATTTATTTGTTTTTAAGAAATACAATAATTTCTTTTCTTTTATTATGCGTGCTAAAATTTGGTTAAAAAAAAACTACGTCAATTTCAAAATATATGGATATGTGCATGACTTGGGAATTCTTATAGATATGACGACATACCTTACTGGACGGGCAGTTTAAGACTGCTGCTCTAGAAACGCAAAATTTGCATTTTACGGACTTCTTTTTGTCCGCAATAGGCGCTCAAAACCTGACAGTTGTCAATAATAATGTCGTTTCTTCGTATATAGCTGCAGGATTAGTAGTTGCAACAATGGTAGATGGCACATGTTAAAATTTTAGTATTGGCAACTTACATAGGGTCTACATATGACCTTTTTCTGTTAGCGAAACGTTTCTATTTGGCAAATGTCCTGTCCTGACGGCATATGCTAGACAGAAATATCTCTTCTAACATTTCAGTTAATTCATAATTTAAAATTGCGGAATTCAAGAGAACACGAGACGATGTTAGCTAAATAATAGTTTCCTTGTTTTAATAAAGAAAGATTTAACCCATTTATATAGTTTACATCGAATTCTCTTAATTTTTTTAATTTCGAAAAATTTTAAGCCTTTTACGGCATATTTTAAATTAATTGCTTGTTTTAGTTTCTCGCTCAACGAAATTTTTACAAATGAAATGTTAGAATATTACACCTATACCTAGCTACACGGCCGCTCTTTATACGGTATTTCGCTATAACAGCCTTTTTTAATTATGGCGTTTTTTCGATTTACGTCCCTTAACGTTTCGTTATATACTCAAAAATACTGTAGTTTCCAGAGTCAAATTTATACAAAGTGAAATTCGCAAGTACATAACGCGATTTATATGACGTGGAATATTTCTGGAACCTAACCCCTGCATTATGCGAGAGTTACAAATATCTAATTATGTTTTGCTTTGAATGAAATTTTATGTAAAATTGATCTATATAGTATTTCTTGCATCCAAAAAGACACCAACGGGGAAAAAGGAAAAATGTCTGAACTTAATACTTTACATGTCACCTCAAAATTAAAATTTGCCTGGCGCAACATAAAACTATAACGTTCCACTGAATCCATGTAATTTGTCAAGTATATGCTACTATAGTATACATGTCTGAGCCATATGGGCCATATGGGAATCACCAATTTCTCATGTCGGTTTTTTTTCCAAAATGTACTTTTCCCCCGTTTTTTTATCTTCACGTATAGACGCATATTCCATGAGCAAGAGGGACTCATATCTGTTTTCCAAAGTGGAAAAAAATGCAGTCTTTCTGGAGATGACACCTTTTCGAAACTAATTGAAGACATCTAGATTATGTGAACTATTTCAAGGTAAATTTTAATTTGTCATTTGGGAAACCACAAATTGACGTGTGCTCAAGATGTGAAGAAATTAACTCATAGTTAAAAAGTTAACTAATAGTTCACAAGGGTATCCAAATTTTACTCTAAAATTAAAGAAATCACTGAAAAATCTTAAGTGGTTGGTAGTACTATTATGGGTTTGGAGTTTGATTATATGCAGAATCTCGCACTATCAGTTTTGCCCGTCTGGGAAGTATTTTATTTCCGCCAACTATGAATTTTGCGTGGATAATACTACTCCTACTACGAGGGTTAACCCTCAAGGGACCTAACGAAGTGCATGGTGCCACATAAATGATTATACTCGTGAAAACGTGCCTGAAGAAATAACGGAGTTGGACTTGTTCTGCGACGAATGTCCGGGTCAAAACAAAAACAATCAGTCAGTCGAAAGTTTGAAGTTTTTCTTTATTTTCCCCAATGATTGCGACAATGATGTTTTCTGATAAATAAACAGACTATAGAAAAAGAAGAATCTACAATGTGTAAGGATATTGGTACACAAGAAGAATAAGTTGAATGCTTGTAAATCTATATTATTTGTCGCTCGGCAAAATTAAAATTAAACAAACTTCATAATTATTTATTTAAAGATTTAATTAAACAAATTAAAAGAAATTTAGGTTAAAATATTATCTAGAAAATTAAGAAATTATATAAAGTCTGTACTAAAAAGTGCAATCAACAAAGTATGATAAAAATTGTATTTTTATCATTTTATCTGAAATCAAATAAAATTATTTTTATATTTCATAAAATTACTTAACCTGTTTCCCCGCCTAAATAAATAATCAAAAAGTTCAATAACATTGTGTTCCTTGACCTACATCACAACGAATTAGACATGATTACAATTTCATGAACAGCTGATTTTACGTTTTTAATGAATGAATTTCTTCCATTTGATAGTAAAAAAAAACATACGTCACAAAATTCATAATCACGATTGTCAGAATGAATTTCATTTTTATATGATTATGTGGCGCGCATGAACATCATTCTTATCACAAAATATATATACATACTAATATATAAAAAATAATGACGTATATACGTGGTAATATTAAAAGTATTAACCACTTTTTTTTTTCTCTTTAACATACTCCTCGCGTTTGTATTAATCTCGTCAATAGTATGTAATTTTGCATGAAATTAAATTATATATATTATATCGCCTCCATCTGATATCATATGAACTTTTAGTACCGTTTTAAAGTGACATCAAATCAAATTCCATTATTTTTGTTCAGTTGTTGTTCGTTATTCTAGCGTAAAAGAAGCGGAATATTTCGCGATTTTCAAACTAAAATCGAATTAATTTAAGTGTTTTCAAAAAAAAAAAGAGAAGAAAATTGTGTGTATTTAATTTTAGTTTAATTAACAAAATTTATTTGAAATTAGAAAATTTTTAAGTCAAAATTAATTACTATGACAGCAGAAAGGTAAATTTTAATATTTTGAAATTGTTTTTTTATTTTTGTGATTTAACACTTTTTCAATGAAAATTGGATTTATTAAAAAATTGATTTCATATTCAATTTGTTTGCGTATTCGATTACAAAATCATAACGAAAGTCCATCCGACATGATACATTGGGCAAATATACTTTCCCAAAAAGATTAAGAATATTTAATTTACGAGCCAAAAACACCAAATTTTGTTATATATATTATATATGTTAATATAGTTTATATTATTGTATTTGTTGCTATGCCATAAAGATTATGTGGTTTAGGGCCTATGCGAATAGTGAGTAAACTAACTTTCCTAAACTGACTTTACCAAGCTTACCCATTATAATAGATAGAAGGTATTTATTTGAAAAAGTTTTTACCGTACTGAATAATAACTAAAAGGCCAAACATCATGTTCTGTTTCTTTTCGATCCGCATTGTCTCTCAAAAATTTGAAAATGTAAAAAATTTATGGGAAAAGGGATAAGTAGACATAATCGCACACAACTTTACCGAAAACTTTAATCTCAAAAAAGTATTATCAAAAATCATATATATATATACTCAATAGCTCTTGAGATATCTTAGTACTATAAGATCTTTGGTATTATTATATTGCAAGTCATATTAACGGTTGGAATTTTCAAAAATTTTTCTTAATAAATCCAAATGAAATATATATTGGGAAAATATAAAATTGTACTAAAAATGGAATAATTTATTGAAGAAATATAAGAATTTTCTGAATTATATGACCAAAACAAAATGAAACACCTGAACATCTAAACAGAACGTGTTGTAGCGGCTCAGCCGGGAGTCGAGCGGGACGAAATAAAAACATTCCGTCTCAGCCTTAAAGTCTTCATACGATTGTTCACAAAATTTAAAAAATAATTAATTATAACCGAAACTATTAATTATAAAGAGTGTTTTTTAAGCGTGATAGACCTTCCGATAGGGATAAATATCAATCCGAGCTGTCATTGTCACAGCTCCTTTTGGTAATTATGTTCAGTATAGTCTGACAGATAATCATGAATAGACTCACGATTGAAGAACTATCAAAAATTATACTTATTTACTTTGAAAATCTTATAGACTTATTTTATCACAAAAGGGTTTAGTGACGAGGCTCATTTTTGGCTTAATAAGCAAAGTTGTCGCTTCTGGGGTGAATCTAGAAACCCCATTACATCATTGGTCAATATGTCTATAAAAATGAGGCAGTAGTTCGCGTTACGGTTAATCGGATCATTACCAGATCATGATCAATGGATATTTATTCCAAAATATGGGTGACATTGACCTTGCCGAGATATAGTTTCCATACGATGGCGCTACATGCTACATCCTATTGAAACAAACTTTCGATTTATTGAAATTACGATTTGATGACAATGTGATTTCGAGAAATAGCCCTGTGAATTGGCCTCCACGACGATGTGATATGACAGCTCTCAACTCTTTTCTATGGGTAATCACTGGTTTAAGCAGATAAACTAGCAACAATTGAGCAACATTGTTCGTGTTATTCGTCACATATGGTCAACATTGCTCGAAAAAATTACCCAAAATTGAAGTGACAAAATGCGGTTCATCAAGAACAGTCGCGGTAGCCATATGCTCAAAGTTATTTTTAAATATTAATACCATGAATTGATATTTCGAATAAAAAAATATTTTTAATCAAAAGTTCACTTTTTGTGTTATTTTTTGAATTTAAAATTTCACGCCTAAAAAATCATCATATATTTTGTCTTAAATAAATTATGATTATAATTTTGCGAGTGAATTAATTTGAATAATTTCAATGTGAACAATATTTTCGCTAAATTATGAATTAGTTAGTGTGTGATATTACTTTTAGCATAGTAAAGCAACCAAATAGTGGCATTAGAATACAGCTTGAAATTGACAACTCAACTAGTGGTCGCTTTCAGTGTTGTTGCTCTATGCGTCGAACTTTAAAGTACACAATGTCGATAATGCCGACTATGAAATCAACAATGTCGAGTTTGTGAGAGCTGTCAAAATTATTTAAAAAAAAAAAATTAAATTCAAGCTCAAATATGCCAAAATATTCCAAAAACGCTTACTTAATACCGATAAAAGTCGACTAAAATGGAACCGGTAAAACATAATAGGTCTGTTTTATTTGCCACTTGCTCTGGGGTAGAGCAAATTTTTAAATTGGAAATAAAAACAACAAAACTACTTTCAGACCAGGTGTAACTATCGCACCCGAAATTAGTTCAGTTTTCTCCCATAAAAAGTGGATTAGCTAAACGTTTCTCATTTCATTACAAATTGGTTGCGAAGCAGCGCTACAAAGATTTGAATTACAACTTTATCCTACTCCTGCTCGTTTTATTTGCCACTTACCCTGCTCCACGGTAGGGTATGGCAAATAAAACAGACCTAATGTATCTTTAGGGAATGTAAACAACAGAATGTAATCTACAGAGGTAGTTTACGTCACAAAACACTGGTCGCTTCGTATTTATCATTTTCAAATGACAAAATACCTTACGAAAACTACAGAATTTCACTGTTACTTTATCGAATAAATAAATTTTGTACGACGAATCGAATAAAAGTATCTGCTTACTTTGCAAACCCTGTTACTGACCATGCTACTAACTAAACTGCCAATAACCAAGTTCTTATATGCTTAGGTAGCAAAATTTGTGAAAAACCGGCTTTTCAATAAAAATCAAAAGGTCAGTTTTTCTTTTAAAATATATAATTCAGACCTACTCAAAAATTTTGTGCTGAGTCAGAAATTTGTTCAAACAACAAATTACTCGTAACTGAATTATTCGCGCAATAAATATTATCAATTTTATTCGATAAACACACCAAAAAAAAAACAAACATTTTAAGAAAAACACATAGAAAAACCTTGATTTTTGAAATTCGCTATATTGGTCAAGAGCATAAATACGCGCAAATATATTATTTGAAAATATTTGTTTTGTTTTTAAATTATATAAAACTTAATTCATATATGCATAAAAACATTCTAATCTTTAATTTTAGAACGATTCGTAAATGAAGTGTCGTTTTTAATCGTATTTGACTTCGCATAGCATACTTGTTTAGTCATTATTATTAAATATTTGATGCTATGATATGTGGTCCGAGTTGGTAACAAAAAGTTCCATAAATTGGGAAAATATGAAATTGGAAAAATTTTGTCTTTATAATGCAATTAGAAAGATATTCAAATAATGTGCGATGTAATGCATATAAAAAAATGACATACGTACTATACCTCTTCTTTTTCATTTTATGAAATCTCAAATTAATTCAACTCTCATCTCTATGCATTAATCTAATTCCATTCAATACATTAGTTGGGTTGAGTTTTAACCTAATTTCAACTAAATGCAAAACGCTAACGTTAAATATTACAGTTAACTCCCATCTCATATTCGGTACAGTTTATTGTAACAAATTTTACCAACTCAAGTTGGGCATGTGCCTATTATAAGACTCTACCATATATTGTACAGGTAACTTCTACATACATTTTGATTCATCGTATTTTTTAGCGGACTTTTGAACCACCTAATTCTACTTATGTGAAGGCAACAAAAACTTAAGACGAAAATCTAGCTTAATCTCTCTATTTTGGTATAGATAGTCCTTTATTAAGCGAAAACGTAAGACCCGATAAAAAAATGGTTGCAGCTCCTCCCTAACTGGTCTTATATTAGAATAATTCATAAGGCACAAAAACATCTCTAGGAAAATTCAAATAAAAAAAAAGATCAGAAATATTTCTAAAATACCTTATCAATAAATGTATGTATCACTTCAATTATATAATTGCCCTTTTTACCCTTTATTATTATAAAGGTAACTAACTTGTATCACGCATGGAGACGAAGTATTTTTTAACACGAATTCGAGTTAATAATTAATCTCTGATTTTCATTATCTTAAGGAAATGTTATTAATTTCGAATAAATAAAAATGATTATCTAATTTCTACTTTTACATTTTCAAATCTAATTGCATATTCTTTAAATGCAAAATCATTATTTCCCATATTATCAGGTTGTACATTTAATTATATTTAATTTATTATATTACATAGTTCAGAATTGAAATAAATATCTTCTGTTCCAAACCAAACTAATGATGAAATATTTCAAGTTTAACAAAAACAAAAAATCGGAGAAAAGAATCACTTCCAGTCTGTTTTTCCTGCTTTCTATAGCCGAAAAGAAAACAATACACCATAGTTGTCAACTTGTATTTTCATGCAGCACAGATTTTCAGTCTGCAAACAAGATATCTTATTATTAGTATTTGTAAAAAAGGGCTCTTTGTAATATAGAAATATGTACATATATTCACAGCCTTTTCTACAGACACTAATGACGAGACAACCTTCAAACAAATTTTACACAAATGATTCCCCATTTATTTTCTCTATTCTATAACCAATCCTATAGCGTCCTTATAAAACAACTCGGTTTAGTTTCAATTTTCCGTTGAAAATCAAACCTCAAGTTTTTGGGACGATTGCAATAGTCTCTTATAGGAGTCCCTCAAAGTCTAAGAAAGCAAAAATTTATAATTAAAATTCTTATTAGTTTAATTAATTTAAGTAAAAAAAACTTCATCGTTTTCTTATTGTCTTCTGTAGTTTATTAACTATATTTTCAGAAATGAGGATTCTAAAGATGTTGTTGATGTTCTAATACCAAAATCAGATTCACAAATTATTAAAGTTCTAAGTAGACAAAATTCAAATGGAAATGTCGACAAAATTCGTTCAACGAAAGAAGGTGTTTTCCATCAAGTAAGTTTACATAATTTAAGATAAATTTATTTCAAAAATGTATATAGTAAATTAGAATCGGTCTATAGGCAATTTTTTCATGCCCTATGCAAAAAATATGGCTTGTACTATAATTAACAAATCATTGAATTCACTTCTGAGAAAAAGAACCAAAACTACTAATTTTTCTAGATTTTTTCTCTATAACTTTGTTTCGTCTTTTTCAAATTAGCTGTAATTCATAGGTAGGCTGGAGCTTAGCATAGATAACATATCTTATGCAAATTTTATTTAAATCGGTAAATTATTTATTAAAATACATCGAAAAAACTTTATAAACAGGCCTTTTTTTCCTACAACTATTTCTTTCTTCACTATTTCTTTCTTCACTATCCTTTCACCAATTTTACTAAAGGTTAATATTTTATCGCCTGTTTATATATATCAATGTATGTAAATAATTTAATTTTCCTGAAATGGAATACCGAACCAAGTTAAGGAAGAACCAACTCACATTCTAAATTTCATCAAAATCGGATAACACGTTTTTGAGTTATCTTGTATTCGGACGAAAATGCAGAAATCGATATAACTTTTGATTCTCTACACAACCCTTGAAACTTTTCTGCGATGATTATTTCAATGGGTTACAAATGTAGTGAAAAAACTAATATAGACTCTAGTAGTACCTCCCATAAGCCATAAAAACATTACCAATTTTTATGTGAGAATATTTAGAAATATATAATGTAGGGGGGAAGTGACATGAAAGTAACACATCTTTTACGTCCCTTGCAGTACATCCCATGTAGGGAGACAGATTACCTCCATATCTAATTTCTATCTATAGTGTTTACCAGAGGTTATATTAGCTTTTTCATTAGATTTGTAACAAATAGAGAAAATCATCGACAAACAGTCTGAAGGCACACCTATATCATCTACATAGGGAATCAAAAATTATGTTACTTTATGCATGTCCAGCCGTTCATCCCTGTACACGATAACTCACAAATATTTTGTTTGATTTTAATGATATTTTGCAGTATACGTTGGCTATCCCTTAATTAGATTTGATATTTTAGTTATAAAGCAAAAACCAGGGTGAACACAAAGTTTTGTCGTTTTTAATATCAACCATTTAAAGAAAAACTTGGAAACCCGATCCATATTTTAAGATAACTAAATTTTATAGACGCTTTTCCTAAGTTTGATTTAATTTTAGATCCAAAATTTGGTAACGATTTCTAAGTTATAATTTTATAATTTTATAATTTTAGTACCGACATCTAGTCTACTCGTATTTTCAGGTTTTTTCTTTCATAGGAACCTCAAATTTCAATATTCGAAATCAAATGTCTACATCCAATAGCCACAAAACTAATAGATATTCAAATTTGGATGCAAATAAATGTTTCAATTCTTAAATTACTTTTAAATTTATGAGTATACCAAACTATAGTAATTAGTATTGACTAATAGTAGAGACACACATATGATATAGATACCATGATTTAAGAATTCCATGTAGTATACCACATGTGTATCACTTTATATCATTTCAAAAAATGAAGTATAAATATGATAATGAAATGGTATCAGCTGGTATCTCATATAAGATGCCCGAAATTATACTATAAGACTCATATGATGATGTGCTTTCGTGGCAGTCATAAGCCGAATTGATTTCCCAAGAAAACCATTCCAATAAGTCAATTATTCTACAAGTATGTAAGAAATTCTATTTAGAAACAATTTTGAATTTAGATTAATTAAAACAGTTCAATTAATTGCAGGCAGATCTCATATATAGAAATTTTCTGTCACAAATTGTATCAAATCTCTAATCAAAACGTTTTATTTTGTCAATAAATAAATAAACTGATTTGTAACTAATTGAAAGTAAAAAAATATTTATAAATTTATGATTGATTTTTGTACTTTAGTTAAAATGAAAGAAGATCCAAAATCCAAAATCCACATAAATGTTGACCGATCAATTGATCTCTCTTCAATTAAATTGTATATTTTCTTGTAGAATCTTACTAAACTGATCAGAACTAGAAAATAAATTAAGTTCAATATCTCTTCTATAAATTAGTTTCAATTAATTTATTTCAGATTCTTGTCACTGGTGCTATATTAATATTGGCCGCCGCATGCGGTATGCCAATTGGATATTCGGCTGTAATTCTTCCACAACTTTATAATTCATCAGATCCACTCAGTATGGACATCGATATGGGATCATGGTTTGGTAAAGATATTATATTATTATTAAAAAAAAAACTCCAAATCGAATAAAACAATTTATTTTTGCACAAGTTTTTTGACACTCTTTTGAATCCCATCTTTTGTTTGGGAAATTTCTATAGAACTGTATATCCACTAAATTGCAAATAAATCATTCAATAAAATGTTTATGGTGACATTAAAAACTGGGTCAAACAATTTGTGTGTAAATTTTTCGGCACTTTAATATAGTAAATATTATTCTATAATTCTGTGCACTATGAGTATAAACAATTTTTGCTCATTTTCATAGCGAATATTGAATAATTTCATTCGAAAATTCGTCGAAATGAACAATCATCTTAACATTAATAAAATTTTAGTGCAGAAATATGGTTCAAGGATAGAAGAAAAAATTACCACAAACATTTTTATTGCAAATACTACGCAAACATAGAAGATCGAAAGATCGATGAGTCAATTTTACATCGAAATTTGGATCCGGATACAAGGGATTAAAATGTCAAGTCCAAATCGAGTCCAAATATAGTTAAGAACACAAAAAGTTTAAATATTTTACCAACAAAATGATAATTGCCACCAAAACGCAGTAAATTTAGCCAACCTAATTTGGACTCGACCAGCGCGTAGATGCATTCCAATGCATGTAATTTAAATCCCAGGAACGACGATCAAAATAATATTTCAAACATATTTGTCGTAACATTGAACCTAAATTATTGATAACTCACTTAACTTCCTGAAAACCATTAGGTGCATTTTTTTCACATTGCCCTACTTTGGAGCCAAGCAAGATGAAAGAAAAACGATAAGGAGCAGGAGTAACAAAAAACTTAAATATTGGTAGCACATATTCGAACCACATGGTAATTAAATGTCGAACGCAAAAAAAATTTTAAATAAATTGTGTAGAAAATAGTTGAAGGTAGAAAAACAATTTAAGAAAATGCTTATAAAAAGTATAAATCGATTTGAAAGGTTTTCCAATTTATACTTTTCATATGTTCAAACGAATACTATCATAATCATTAACATTCGAGCAGTGGCGTCCGGCGAGTTATCAGGCGAGGTGTGCAGAGAATAATAATAAAACAACGAACGTGCAGAATTTTTCCTGCACATCTTGACGATTACAGTGTGCAGTGCACACCCTGCACATATGGACCACACACCACTGGTCCACCAAATAATAATAGTTCGCACCAAATTAATAGTAAATTTTAGTGCAAGTTTTTAAACTCGTCTTAGATTTGGTAATCTGAAATTTTGCATTTATTTTAATTAGAATGATAATTTTAAATAAAAAAGAAAGAAACCACTTCATATTATTAAAAAATTTCATATTTATTATGAATTAATAATGAAATCTTTCAAAGTAGACGCAATGTCGATCTGCCATTTTCATCAGTGCATAAAAAAGGCTCTTTACAACAATCTGGGTATGATATTTCCAAAGGTTCTACTATTTCCAGTTTACAATATTCTGGAACAACCCGCAGCGCACAACTAGAAATTGAAATATAATATTAAAAGAAGTTTACAAATTATTTAAAAAATACTTGCCTATATATCAGATAATCATAACCACCATCTCGTGGATTATCGATACATACATATCGTCGACAATGGTCATCTTTGGTGTTGAATGTTTCCCCAGGAGAGAGTACCATTTCTCTACCTTCAATCTCAAAAACACATTTTCCTGGATAACCTAAAAATTCAATATGAAATTAATAACATAATCTAGTATGTAATGTTTTCTTTAAAAATTTACGTGGATCTTTAGAAACTCCGGAAATAATTGATGCGGATGAAAATCTTGAGGTCGCAACCACCAAAACACAAATAACTAGAATACACTTCATTGTTTTCTCTCGAATGACTCAAATTTAAGAAGTTGTAACCGCTTTTTATAATCTTCTCGTTTTTTTTATATTTTTCATATTTTATTGGTTTTGTGATAGAAAAACTGGTTTAATATTTCAAATAGTTTTGTCAATTTTGTTAAATGAAAGCTTTTTTTTGATATTATTGAGAAATGCGTTTTTAAAGTTTCGATTGAATATATCAACTGCTTTGACTAGCGACTGTATTCCGGAATTTCGGAAGAAAATCATCAGATAACGAGAATGTAAAACCAAAATGTTTAGACATTGCGAATAATTTTTTAAGTTTTTTTTGTTATTAAATTTGACATATCTTTTAAAGTTTTACATTTTGCGAAAGAAGAGAGCCAAAGGGAATATAATATAGATGAAATTCCTTCAACTACTGAAATTCTAACGAAAGCTGAATATATTTTCCAAGTTTCATGAAAATCCACCCACTTCTGTCCGAATTAAGGATATTTTTATATTGTTGCACTTTATTTGTTTAAAAAAGAACACAATTACAAAGGCAAATAAACAAATTAATTTCATATTGCTAATTCTTAAACAAATTGCAGCGATAGAACTTGTTACATTTCTGGTCGAAAAGTTACTGAAAGCATCTTCAACAACTCTTTAAAAGTTATACCTTACTTAAGTTGGCTTCGAATTTTCAATACATTCTTGTTAATTCATTCTGTTTTAAAAGGTGACGTTATTACTTGAGAGTTGATCCAAACACTTCGAAATATGTTAGGAATTAATTAAGTATATTACCCCACAATGACGCCACCCACAGTGGCGTGCGGTGAGTTATTAGGGCGGGTGTGCAGAGAATAATAATAAAACAACGATCGTGCAGAATTTTTCCTGCGTATCTTGACGATTACAGTCTGCAGTGCACACCCTGCACATATGGACCGCACACCACTGCATTCAAGTATTAAAAAACAGAAAAGAGGGCCATCTATAAGTTCAGAATTGAAAAAAAGAAATGGTGTAGAAATTTGTTGGTCCAAGTAAAAGTAGGTGTATATTGCTGTTGTAAAATTTTACTCTGCTCTGGAGCAACATTAATCCTTCATCGTCAAAGCCCTGTTAAAAATACTCAAAATCAAATTAGCTTTCATTTTGCTTTCTTCCCATATAATAGGAATAGGAAAAGAAAAAGGAAAACGGAGTCGTGTGATAAAAAGTAATTTATAAAATTTTATACTTAATTTTATCACGGAAATCTCTTAACCGATTGTAATGAAATTGAAAACGTTAGTTCCTTAAATTATTTTAGTGAAGATAATGTTGGTGAGGATCTGAAAAATGATCAAAAAGTATTTAACAATTGATTGACCCGCAATTCTTAGAAAAGCGTCGTCAGGTGGCTGATATTGTTTTTGTCCATCAAATGTTCAATGGCGCTATTGATGCTCCTTTACTATTAGAAAAGATGCCGCTAAATATTAATGTACGTTCTTTAAGATCAGTTAACTTATTTAAAGTTTTGTACCACAGAACAAATTACGGGAAAAAGAAGCAGTTTCTCGAATGCTACGTGCAGTTAATATAAATACTTGTAGTTTCGATTTCTGTTTTAGTAAAATCCATTTAAAGAAGCTCTTATATAACCCTAACGCTGAAGTAAGTAATTGTAAAAAAAATTTAAAAAAAAAAATTCTCTTGCCATTACACAATGCCGTGACCAGGATTCGAACCTGGGTTACTACGGCCACAACGTAGGGTCCTAACCACTAGACGATCACGGCTATTGGAGAACTTGAATCTAAAATTTAATGTAAACCAGAAAAATTGTTAAAACTGGACCAATTTTGATGGTCAATTGAACATGAGAATAACAAAAGTGAAAGTAATAAAACTACTTTCATGATAAATTTTCTTTACATTTTAAAATAAGGTCGGTTTCAGATAGGTGTTTTTGTTAATTTAACTGAACTGAATTTATATTACACATTTATATTTTACTACAAAAAGCATAAGAAAGGTCATGGATAGTTATTTGATTAATATAACTTAAGGTGAAGTTTAAGCTCAGATAAAGAATTTTATCAAAAAGTTCTCATAAAATTAAAAAAAGCAAATAATTCGTCTAGTGTATACACTTGCAGTGTATTTCTTTTCTTTTGATTGAATTTTATACATTGTAATTGAAATTAAAAAATGATTTTCTATATCGACTTTTTCTTTTCTCTTAAATAAAAATCCACTCAATCGGGCATTGAGACCGAATGCAATACTATTATGATATCACATGTAGAAGGACAATTACGCGAGATATCATTTTGTAGACATTTTTCTTGTTGAATCATATATACTCAATTCAAAATAATTTCTAAAACTCTCACTTTCTCGCCTATTATTCAATTAAGATTCCAAAAATGATGGACAACCAAGATGATATTTTAAAGATTCGAAAGGATGGGACAATACCAGAAGTAGCAAATTTAAAGTTAAAAAATTATGATGATGGATAATAATAATATCCGAAAATTTGTCAGTTGAATAATTTACGAGCATTACCCTAAAAGCAAAACAACAAACAAATATATAACGTTGAAAATATCATTTTGGGATAACAACTCTTTCTGATATTATATATTTTGGCATTGTACACATTTTATTATGAATTTTATTATTTATTATATTTGTACACGATATTATTACAAAATGTTCCTGATTTCAATTCCATTCTGGCCATTCGCCTTTTGATCTATTTTGGTATAGTTTGTCTTTTTATAAATATTATTTTATAGTTCATTCACATTACAAAAAGTGAATTCTCTAAAGAAACACGGGGGCTGGGCCTTGTTTAAAGCATTTTCAATAAGATTTTGTAAATGTCAGCACAGCGAATAAAACGGCCTTAAGATGTATAAATTACGCATTAATTTCAATTTACTTCAACCCCCGGACTGGAGAATATTGTACTTAATAGTGAAATTTAAATAGATCTTACATTCATTCATTGGAATTAGTTCATTTAAATTAGATGACCGGTGACGTTTCATATTAATCATATAAATGGCACGTGACGATATTTTATTTTATGACGAACCTAGAGAAAGTATTTTATTTGCAATATAATACTCAAATTTCATTAAAATAAGGGCTGCGGAGTTTTCTCGATTAGATATTATTTTTCTGATACATCCAATTTCATATGATTACAACTTATCCATCGAAGATATATTATAGTAATATTGCTTGTGATATATAGGATGTTCAAATTTGAGGTATCTTTTTAAATTTTAAATAAAAGGCATAGATTGTGTGAAATCTTTATTTATTTTTATTGGAAATTAATGTACATTGGTTCCGGTTAATAATGAAAAAGAATGTCGTTCAAGTGACCTCCTCTGCTAGCTCAGCAGGCAGTCAATCCTTTACCAAAATTTTGAATAACATTTTTTTGAAGTTTATAACGTGTGATTCAAACCTTACTTTTTTTTCAATAGGGTTTTTTTGACAGATCACGCGTGACTAATGTCATTCTGATTTGCCATTTTTGTTCAGTATTGTATGGCAATTCATCATGTCAAGACTTACATCTGAGCAACGTTTACAAATCGTTCAATTGTATTACGAAAAAAATCCGGAATTTTCAAGCCAAATTTTGTTCAGTGATGAGGCTCATTTCTGGCTTAATGGTTACGTTAATAAGCAAAATTGCCGTATTTCGGATGATGAGCATCCACAAGAGTTTCAAGAGCTACCATTACATCCATTGAAAACAACAGTTTGGTGTGGTTTACGGGCCGGGGGCATCATCGGTCCGTATTTCTTCAAAAATGCGGCCGGCGGCCACGTTACCGTCAATGGTGAGCGCTTTCGTGCCACGATAACGGACTTTTTGGTACCTGAAATTGAAGCCCATGGTCTCGACAATATTTGGTTTCAACAAGACGGTGCTACGAGCCATACAGCCCGTGTTACAATGGATTTATTGCAAAATCATTTCGGTGAGCAATTAATTTCACGTTTTGGCCCAGTGAATTGGCCACCAAGATCGCGCGATATCACAACTTTGGACTTTTTTCTTTGGGGCTATGTAAAGTCAAAAGTCTTTGCCGATAAACCAGCATTGGAAACGAACATTACACGTGTCATTCATGAGATTCCGGTCGAAATGCTTGAGCGAATGATCGAAAATTGGACCGCCAGACTGGCCGAGCTGAAACGTAGTGCCGGCCAACATTTGAAGGAAATTATTTTCAAACATTAATTGCCATACTATGTGCTTAAAGTTGATAATAAAGATTTGATATTTGCATTCAATTCTAAGTGTTTTATTTTTATTTAAAAAAAAAGTAAAGAATGAATCACGCTATACTTGCGATGAAACTGAATTCATTAGTTTCTCTGAATTCAGTTGGAGTTCAAATTCCAGTCAGGGCGAATTTTTGATATTTTTCAACCGTTACGATTTTCAGTCAGTTAAAAGTATTGCACTATATTTTACTTAGGATACTTGGTGATTCATAAAATCATCAAACAATAACAATAAAACATTGTCACAATACAAGTATTCTAAGTAAAATAACTAACACAAAAAAACACCACACGACAAAAACAATTCTTGGAAATATTCAAGAATTTGTAGACTATTCGGGAAATATCGCCATCTAATGTACAAAAGATCTGTTCCAGAAAAATCCAAAATGCAATTGTTTACACAATCGATAGAATACAATACACAATGAATCATCTATCAGTGTCACAAACCCAAAGCAATGATTCAGAAGTATTTTTATTTGTGTATGGAATAGAAAATTCTAGATCTTCTTTGTGTAAACGTTGCCACCTAGTTTTAGAAAGCCAAACGAGAATATTCGAGAATATTCCGAGACACATCAATTTTATATAAATAGCCGCCGGGATTCAAGTAGAGAATCAATTCAGATCAGAACTTCAAACAGTGAACTTGAAACATTCGGAGAAAAACTAAAGCTTTGATCTTAAAAGTAATTAAAATAGTGAAGCTCTAAAACTGTGATAAATAATTGTAATAATTAAATTATTGAAAGACAAATATTTTTTAAGACTAATTGTTAAGCAGAAATAAGTACAAATAAAGTTTATACGCTAAATTCACATAAATAAAAAGTGTTATCATTCTAATAACATCGAACCGAAAGACTAGCACGTTACATTGGTGTCAGAAGTGAAATTATTTATTGTGAATCAATGCAGGAAGGAAAATTTTGCTAAAATTTTCTGCAAGAAAATTCGAAATTAAACTAGAAACTTCTGTGGGGAAAATTTCGAAGAAATTCGTTATTAAGAAATTTGAGAGTATAATAATTCGACTGTGTGAGAAATTTCAGGGGCGTACAAGAAATTTTGTATGAGTTGTATAAAAATTTCGATTGTGCGAAATTTGAGGTTATACGTCGTGTATTGTGTGAAAATTTCGATTGTACGAGAAATTTCGTGGAAATTAAGATTATACTAGGAAATTTCGTAGTATTTAGATACTGTGCGAGAAGTTTCGATAGAACAGTAGAATTTCGTGAACAATTAAAAATATTTGAACGATGGAAAGTAAATCATTAGATAGTTTGAGTACATTAGAACTATCCACAGTTCTGCGTGTGTGGAAGTCAGTTTCCACGGGAACTAAACCAGAAAAGAAGAAAAGAATAATCGCTGAATGTGCAATAAGAGGACTAGACAGTAGCACATTCGACTTTAGTGAAATTCTGAAAGAGGGAAACCAAGAAGAAAACACGAACGAGGACAATGACAAGTTCGATTTCAGTGAAGAGGGTGCAAAATCAGCGGAAAGTGATAAGTTCGAGAAGTTTATGACCCTGCTGATGAATAAAATGGATTCTTTGCAAGGCGAAATGAAAACAAATGCTTCTAGTCTTCAAACCAAAATGGATTCAACTGCTTCGAGCTTACAGAATAAAATAGATTCGACTTCTGCAAGTCTTGAAAGTAAAATCAAGTCGAGCGTTTCTGGACTAGAAACCAAAATGGAGTCTAGTATGGATGAATTAAAATCTCAAGTTGAATCCAGTGTTGCGAACTTAGAAGACAAAATTACTACAGAAGTCTCTACAGTTCGCACAGAAGTAAGTAAAGTTGAACAGAAATTGGAAGACAAAATAACCACAGTTCGCGCGGAAGTAAGCAACATAGAACAAAAATTGGACCAGAAATTGGAACAAAAAGTAGCAGAAATGGAAGCACAAATGGCTGACATCAAAGAAAATAAACCAAATATTGAGTCATCAGGTAAAAGGATGAAGCCACCAATATTTGACGGAAAAACTTCATGGCCGGTATACAAACGACAGTTTGAAGCGGCTGCTGGTGCGAACGACTGGTCCGATAAAGAAAAAGCCACAGCATTAATTCTGGCTCTACGGGGTAACTCAGCCGATTTATTGCGGACAATCTCACCGGAAGATGAGAAAAATTACAATTACATTGTAATGCAATTGGATAATCGGTTTGGGGACAACCACATGAAGGATGTATACCGGATCGAACTCATCAACAGGACGCAGAAATCTGCGGAAACGCTTCAAGAATTAGCGGCGGAAATCGAACGTCTAGTATACATGTCCTATCCCGATTACCCTGTGGAGATGCGGTGCGAGATGGCGGGAGAAAGATTCGTTAGCGCCATACGGGATACGGACATACAAAATAGCGTCCGGGTTAGCGGAAAGCGAACGCTACAAGAAGTATTGGCGTTTGCTTTGACATTAGAAGGTGCGAAGAAAGCTACGAGATCAGTCCCACGGATCAGGACCGCTACAGTTGCTGAAGGGTCACCGCAACTGGATATCAAAGACCTCAGGCAGCAAATAAAAGAAGTACTGCGGTCAATCCAGAAAGAAGGGGACAGAAACACGCGCAGGAAAATCACATGCTGGGGCTGCGGAAAAGAAGGGCATGTGCAACATAAGTGCCCGAACCAAACAACAAGACAAAAAGGTTCGGGAAACGAAACGGAGCTAACTTAAAGGGGGACAAGTTAGCTCAAAAGAATAATGCCCCCAGCATCGTTGTATCTGTCTCGCTTATGCAACACAACAACAACAGTCTAACGGTACAGGGTGTAATTGCTGGTCATCAGTGCAGAATTATCATAGATACGGGCGCAAGTAAATCCATCATTAACAAGAGACTAATCAATCATAAACACATCAGTGAAAGCAGTAACAGGGTGCTTCAAACCGTTACGGGTGAATCATCTCCGATTCTTGGGGAAGTCGATCTAGCATTGGAGCTAGATGGGTATGTGTTCCGACATACATTTTTGGTGGCTGATATAATGGACGATTGTATCATGGGCCTGGACTTCATGAAAAAGAATGGAGTGAGTGTGAATGTTGAAGAGGAAGTTCTGCGATGTGGAAATATTGATTTCTCGCTAACGTTGGAGGAAGCAGGTTCCAGTGCCAAAGTAGAAATTCTACAAGACCAAACAATTGCGGCAAATACTGAAGCTGTTGTAGAGGCGAGACTGGTCGATGGTACTGGGAGGCCAGCAATACAAATTATTGAACCTGACAGACAAAACTTAAAGGATGGACTAATGATAGCGCGAACAATAGTAAAAGTGAACGAAAAAGGGACAATTCCAGTCAGAGTGGCGAACTTTTCAAAAATTAACAAGAAATTGAAAAAGGGAACCATTGTCGGCAGTGCTGAAGGGGTTTCGTCAATAACAAACGAGGACTGCAGAGACAAAGAAACTCAACGGGAGGAACGGATTCTTCCGGAAGCCTTGAAACCACTTGTCTCTGATATCACTGAAAGAGTATCAGAGTCGGAATCAGTTAAGGCTACAGGTTTATTGAAGGAGTTTGAAGATGTCTTTGTATGCAGTAAAGGGGACTTTGGACGAACGGACCAAGTGAAACATAGAATTAATACCGGCAATGCAGATCCTATTCGCCAACCGCCAAGGAGACTACCATTAGCCAAACAAACAGAGGTTGCTGACATGATCGAGGAAATGCATCAAGAGGGAGTAATTGAACCATCAAACAGTCCATGGGCATCTCCGGTAGTCCTAGTACGGAAAAAGGATGGGACTACAAGATTTTGCGTAGATTACCGAAGACTGAATGACGTAACTAAGAAGGACAGTTACCCTCTTCCCCGCATAGACGACACGTTAGATACACTCTCAGGAGCAACTTGGTTTTCAACACTTGATCTAAAAAGTGGCTATTGGCAAGTTGGAATTGAACCGGAAGACAGAGAAAAGACAGCGTTCACAGTAGGAACAGGCTTATGGCAATTCACAGTGATGCCATTTGGATTATGTAATGCACCGGCAACATTCGAACGACTAATGGAACATGTCCTACGGGGCTTAACATGGAAGACGTGCCTTGTATACTTGGACGATATCATCGTAATCGGGAAAACTTTTGATGAACATCTCCAGCGATTACGAGAAGTATTTGGACGTCTTCGTGCAGCTAATTTGAAGTTAAGTCCGAAGAAGTGCGAACTATTTCAACATGAGGTGAAATACTTAGGACATGTTGTGTCTGCAGAAGGAATTGCCACCGATGAAGACAAGATAAAAGCAGTTCAACAATGGCCAGTACCAAAAGATAAGCATGAAATCCGGTCATACTTAGGCTTGTGTACTTATTACCGACGTTTCATAAAGAATTTTGCTAATATAGCCGGTTGTTTACACAAGCTAACGGATAAGGGAAAACCATACGAGTGGACCGAAGAATGCCAGTCAGCTTTCGAGGAGTTGAAACATCGACTATGTTCTGCTCCGATATTGGCGTATCCAAAATTTGGAGAAAGATTTATAGTGGATACGGATGCCAGCAATATCGGAATTGGAGGGGTACTCTCTCAACAGATCGAAGGTGAAGAAAAAGTGATCGCATACTTCAGTAGGAAACTTTCCAAACAAGAGGTAAACTACTGCGTCACCCGGAAAGAACTCTTGGCAGTAGTTGAAACTGTTAGGCATTTCAACAAATACCTCTACGGGCAGGAGTTCCTACTTCGAACCGACCATGCGGCACTTAAATGGTTGCTACAATTTAAAAATCCAGAAGGTCAAGTGGCAAGATGGATTGAGCGACTACAAGGGTACCACTTCAAGATAGAACATAGAAAGGGGACATCGCATGGTAATGCTGACGCCTTATCTAGAAGACCATGTGGTGAGAATTGTAAGCACTGTGGTAGGCTAGATGAGAAAGAAATAGTCATGGTCAAGACAACAAGAATAGGTAATGATGACGAGACTAGTATCAGAAATGAACAGCTAAAGGACAAAGATATTGGACCAATCCTTGAATGGAAAGAACACGGTCAACGTCCGGGACGGAGCGATATTGCGGCTTTCAGTAGTACAACAAAGAGTTATTGGGCTCAGTGGGACTCCCTGGAAATAGAAAATGGCGTTCTCAGTAGAAGATGGGAATCTTCTGATGGTAGAGATACACTAATGCAGTTGATTGTGCCCAAGTCCAAAGTACATGAGGTACTTGGTGAAGTACATGGTGGGACTTCAGGGGGACATCTGGGAGTCAACAAAACATTAGAAAAAGTACGAGAACGATTCTATTGGATAAATTGCCGAGCTGATGTTGAAAGTTGGTGTCGAAAATGTGACACATGTGCAGCGAGCAAAGGACCACAGAGACGAACTAGGGCAGCAATGAAGCAATATAACGTTGGCGCTCCATTTGAACGAATCGCAATTGATGTAGCTGGACCATTTCCTCAGTCTAAACGAGGGAACCGATACGTGTTGGTTGTCATCGACTATTTCAGCAAATGGCCGGAAGTGTACGCCATTCCGAATCAAGAAGCTACCACAGTGGCAGGAGTGATAATTGAAAACTGGATAAGTCGATACGGGGTTCCACTAGAACTACACTCGGACCAAGGGCGGAACTTCGAGTCAGCGGTATTCCAGGAAGTATGCCAATTGCTGGGAATACATAAAACCAGGACAACACCCCTGCACCCGCAATCTGATGGTATGGTGGAACGTTTCAACCGAACCCTGGAGGAACATTTATCAAAGGTGGTAACATCAGACCAAAGTGAATGGGACAAACACATTCCATTGTTCCTAATGGCATATAGAACTGCAGACCACGACAGCACAAAACATACTCCATCGGAAATATTGTTTGGACGCAATATACGGCTTCCTGTGGATATAATGTTTGGAAGACCAGAATGTGACAAAATGGAAGTTAGTGACTACACCGATAAACTGAGGGATCGTCTAGACGAGATACATCACATAACAAGGGATCAGATAAAAATTGCTAGCGACCGAATGAAAATAAGGTACGACATTGCTACAAACAGCTGTGGATTCCAGGATGGTGACTTGGTATGGCTTTACAATCCACAACGAAAAAAGGGAATGTCACCTAAGTTTATGCCAAAATGGGAGGGTCCATATACCGTCATAAAAAGGATAAATGACGTCGTATATCGCATACGAAGATCTCCAAGGGCAAAAATGAAAGTTGTTCATTTAAATCGGCTAGCAAAGTATCACGGGACGGCTTCAGAAGATTCTGTTCGGGACGAACAGATTTAAGAAGGGGGTAGTGCACTATATTTTACTTAGGATACTTGGTGATTCATAAAATCATCAAACAATAACAATAAAACATTGTCACAATACAAGTATTCTAAGTAAAATAACTAACACAAAAAAACACCACACGACAAAAACAATTCTTGGAAATATTCAAGAATTTGTAGACTATTCGGGAAATATCGCCATCTAATGTACAAAAGATCTGTTCCAGAAAAATCCAAAATGCAATTGTTTACACAATCGATAGAATACAATACACAATGAATCATCTATCAGTGTCACAAACCCAAAGCAATGATTCAGAAGTATTTTTATTTGTGTATGGAATAGAAAATTCTAGATCTTCTTTGTGTAAACGTTGCCACCTAGTTTTAGAAAGCCAAACGAGAATATTCGAGAATATTCCGAGACACATCAATTTTATATAAATAGCCGCCGGGATTCAAGTAGAGAATCAATTCAGATCAGAACTTCAAACAGTGAACTTGAAACATTCGGAGAAAAACTAAAGCTTTGATCTTAAAAGTAATTAAAATAGTGAAGCTCTAAAACTGTGATAAATAATTGTAATAATTAAATTATTGAAAGACAAATATTTTTTAAGACTAATTGTTAAGCAGAAATAAGTACAAATAAAGTTTATACGCTAAATTCACATAAATAAAAAGTGTTATCATTCTAATAACATCGAACCGGAAGATTAACACGTTACAGTATATATAAGTTTATCGCGTATATTTGACATACCAATCTATAATATATTACATTTGTACTAGGGCATGCAAAAATTAAAAAAAAATTTCAATTGCTTTCTTTGTTTCATTCCTTCTTTAGTCCAAAATCCATAAGACTATTAAAAAACTATTAATGCTCTCGCTTGCTACAATTATCTTATAGGAATCATGATGTAAAATAGAATATATTTAATTTATAGGTTACTTCATTTTTCTAATGAACAATTTTAATTTTCTTTCCTTATTTTGTGCAGAATTTTTTGTTTCTGTCATTTTCATAGAAGGTATTGGGAAGATCGCGTCTAATTTCCTCTTTCCAAATTTATTCTGTTTTGTTTCTCTTAAATGAAAGAATTATTTCATTTTTGTTTGAACAGTGCTTAAATATTCAATTATTCGAACCATGCCCTAGAATACAGCTACAATCATATTGGCGTCATATATACAAATATGTCTTCAAAAGAAATAATACAAAATAATCTAGCTGTGTCATTTGATACATGCCAGAGATGTAAAATTCCTTCAGTGTACATACCGTAAAATAGAGTGAACTTGACCGAAAGGGAATTTAGTAATAATATTTACTCTTAGAGGACTTTAATTATTACTGCATTATTAAATTATTTTCTTCTCCACAAAAAACATGCTATTAAAATGGGAAATATCAATAATAAAAATCTTTTCTTGTTACAGCGAGCGTCCATAGTTTAGCTACACCAGTTGGAGCCTTTGCTTCAGGACCAATTGCAGATAAATTTGGACGTCGGCCAGCATTATTGTTATCAATATTTCCACTTATCATCGGTTGGATATTATTAGCAACATCTTCATCACATTTTTGGCTTATAGCTGGTAGAATAACGGCTGGTATTGCTGTGGGATTAATTGGGGCTCCTGCTCAGGTAAAAATAATCTGAATCAAATATAAAATATAAAACGGTTTTTATTTCTCATACTTTCTTTAAAAGCGCAAACAAATTCATTAAATATGCTAAATATATATAATGCAAAGACTAACGATTGAAGTCCGCTTCTTAATAATCTCAATTGCATTAAATATAAGAGGTCGCTATTTGTAAGTGCAATTTGCATATGTTTTGGGTGCACGGAATTATATCTTATTTTATATGTTCATGGGTAATGACAGAGGTCGCTTTAAAAACGCACTACAATAATGATTTAACATGATTTGAATGCGTATTTTTAAATTATCATATCAAGCGTAATTCGTTGTCTAGGACAGGATTAAAATGTTAACATTGACCGTGGAACTATTTCAACGAGTATTATGATTTAATATATTGAATAAATTCTGTATTTTAGTTCCGGGTTTTGTATAACTGTGCGTCGTTTGAATTTAATTCATTTCGAATTTTATTGTAAATAATCAAAAGAAATGTTAAAGAATGTTATTAATATTTTACTAAATATGAAATTTAATACTATTTTAGGCAAATTATATATTATAGGGCAGTGATTTTAATAAGGGGTATTTTTTTATTTTAAAGAATGTTTTAGTAAATCTTATTTAACTCTTATCAAACTAGTGAAAAAACAATGTAATAATAAAAAAATGGAACTTTATCGTCTTTGGAAACATCTCATTTAGTCAAATAAAACCAAAAACAGTTGAATATATTTATACTGTTTTAGGGCCATAATTTTTTAAGGAATAGGCTGCTTTTAATATTCTGTTCAGCGAAAAGTTCCATTAAAATGCGGCGGGAAAATGCGTTATGATGTAGCACGAAGATAAATTGAAGTTGTACGCCTACCTGCTGGTATTTGTTAGCTCGGGTCGCTATCGAACAAGATAACATTTTTAAAATAAAATTAAGGGAAACAATGATGACTAATATCATGAAGAAACCATGAAAAAAAAATGATTAAAAATTAGACAGATAGACGAACAGAAGATTCTGAATGTTCAGACGAACCACTCGCTCGCCTTAGTTTCCATATCGTCCTTTCACAGTGTAAATTTGGTCTCAAAATGGATATGAACTTCTTAAATCAGGTGTTGACTAATTTTTCATTTCGTACTGAGGTGGTCTGAAAGGCATGTGTATCGAGTAAGGCGGATTCTAAAGCTAAGATCACACACAAAAAAGTTGCAGAGGTGTTCACACATAGCATGCAGCTTTTATTGCTTGCAACTTCCTTGGAGTTTTTTCTCGTATGTATGTGTTAAAAATTTGACGTCTTGTTTTGATTTTAGCATTTAATTTATTGCAATAAAATATGTTTTATGGCGAGAAAGAACAACCTGTTGCATGTTTAACACTTATTTTATTAAGAAGAGAATGATGACGGCGTAAAAAAGTGAAAGAAAATAGATATAACGACGTGAACAGTACGAATTTGTTCATAATTTATTACGCGAATTACGTGTTATTTTTTGTAAATATCAGCATCTGATTTTGATTATCTTTTGGAAAAACTGAAACCCATAATAAAAAAAGGATATTTCCATGTCAATTTCATTACATTTTAAAAACTTATCAGAAACAATAACACTAAACTGTCAAAAAACTTGCATGCAGCATGCAGCAAAAGTTTCAACCATTTTAATATTTTTTATTGCATATGCAACTTTGTTTTTTGCTATTCACACGTTGAAACTTTCCAGATTGCGCGCAATATAAAAATCTCAGTCATGCAGCAAAAAAGAATCGCAACTTTTCACAAAAAGTTGCAACACATTGCAATGCTGTTCACACTATGCAGCACTCTAGTTTCGCATCTTTTTATGCTGCATTGCAACAAAAGTTGCAGTGTGTGATCTTAGCTTAAGAAGGAATGGCACTTCTATAGTTATGCAATGTGATGGTACAATTTAGAAGAAAGATTACCATTGAGCATACTAAAGATGTCAGATTTTGCTAATGTTTTTTCACTCTTTAAAGGTTTATTTCATCTATTTGAATTATCAAACCGCATAAGTCAATTTATACTCCAAAAATTGTTTATTCAATAGCTACGCGCTTTCTATTCCGTTTTCCATCGTTTTTTCGGAATGTTCATTAAAAGTATTCAATTTCGAAAAAAATCCAAAAAATACAACTTTTACACTTCATACATACTTGTAGAGAGTCGAAAGTCGGAAATTTGGATCCTCGTGTATGTAAACAAATCTTATAAGGGTTAAGCACTTTCATAAGTATATTCGTATATAAAATGTGTTATTACACATTTTAAAGAAGCTGCCAGCGCTCATTTATTTGTTTATTAACAAATAAATGAGCGCTGGCAGCTTCTTTAAAATTGCTTAAAATTAAAACGAACAAAATTTACGATTGATATGATTGTGGTACTCTCATTACATTATCCAAAAAGTGTGTCATGGCCATTGTGACGCGTCTAAAATGAAATTTCCGCTTTACTCATAAATAAGAAAAAATAAAAATAAACAAACATTTTACTTATACTAAATTTTTTATTAGAGTAATATTCACTGTCTGTCTCGGATTAAAATTGCACAATGTACAATGTTCTGAAGTGAACAAAATTTATGAGCATATTGACCTAAAGTCATGGTCGAACACTGAAAACTTCTTTCCTATATGAAATAACAATAAAATCAAAAATATTTTATATCCACATATTTAATTTACAGATTATTATGAAATTCTAGAAAAATAATTTATACAGGGAGGCCGAACTAGTAACAATTTTGATTTCTTCACAAGGGCAAAAGATAAAATTAACCATGAACCTCCAAAAAATTTGATAAAAAGTTCTTTTGATTAGGACAATTTTATTCAATTGTTTAAATTATATTTCAAAAGTGAAATTTCGCTCAGAACTTATTTAAGTTAAAATTTTAATACAATTTTTTAATGTACCAGAATTTAATTGAATCCATTAAATTGAGATTCATATTCATTAATATTATTAACTCGATGGGTTTTGGTATACTCCAGGACCTTGTTTAGATCGGACATTTATCCTTCGAAGAAAATTCTCATAAATTCTAATTTTGTATCAAAAGTAAATTTTGTATCTGTCGATTTATATTTATGCACTGATTTTTATCATACCCTTTCTCCATCTTTTTCACGCAACTTGAAGATTCCATCCTCTTAGTATTTCTTAGGTTAGTGCTAATGTCATCTTCTAGAAATCGGCACGAATTTGATTTTAACGTAAATTCGTAATTTTTTTAATTTTTTTTAAGAACCGAACACATCAACATCAACTGATTTCTCGAAATCATCCAAACAAGCAGATCCCTCGAAAAAAAATCAGTTGATAGTGTACTGACATCAACACATCACCATCACTTAGATGTGGCACAACGCTTTAGAATTGGTGTGCATCTGCCTTAAGCGTTATTTATATATGTCAGGCTAGCAAAGGAAGCAACAGAATTTGGGGATGCTTCAGGCTACTGACCTGAACAGTCTAATGAAATTTTGCAGGAAAATCAAATGCTATGAAGAGGAATAGGTTTCCCAATAGGGTAACTCTTGGTCTCGTAGGGATCACAATGGACCCATAAGGTGCTGATGTTGTACACAGTACCCCTGGTCTACCTACCTACCTACTTATATCTGTCAATTATTCTTGTCTAAATAATCATACTATATATAGATGGTTTCATGATTTCTCCACCTAATTCTTTTTATACCAAAGTAGAATTTTTCATCAATATCAGATGTAAATGAGACATGAATAAAACGTCCCAATTTAAATTATTATTTCAAATAAGTAAAATTTATATTTTATTTTCTTTTACAGATTTTAATTGCTGAAATCGCTGAACCACATTTACGAGGTGTATTAATCGGTGCCCCATTTGTATCATATTCGATGGGAATATTATTCGTTTATGCATTAGGTTCCGGATTACATTGGCGTCATGTGGCATGGTGTGGAATAATATTACCAATTTTATCAGCAGTTGCAATATTTTTTGCACCCGAAAGTCCGGCATGGCTAGCACAAAAGGGTTATTTAAAGAAAGCATCAAAATCATTAGAATGGTTACGTTGTGATGATTTGCTAGCAAAAAATGAATTAAATAAATTAATAGAACGTTTCGAAAATGAAAAACTTCTATCAAAAACAGCAAATACGAATAATTTCTTTAAAATAATTTTTAAACAATCAACAATTAAACCATTAATTATTATAAATGTTTTCAATTTATTACAAATTTTATCTGGAACATATCTAATAGTATTTTATGTTGTCGATATTATATCTGAATTTAGTACACAAATTAATATTAGTAATGCTGCTGTTATGACTGCTATTGTACGATTAATTTGTACGTTTATTGTTTGTTTTCTATTGTTAACAATGAAACGTCGTACAATGACAATTATGTCAGGTCTAGGTTCCGGTTTAAGTTCAATAATTTTAGGTATTTATATGATATTTCAAATTGGTAAACCAAAAACTTTAACTGATGCCTATGTTTCGGGAATTTGTATTATTGTGTATGTTGCATTTAATAGCGGTTTTATGGCGATGCCCGGTGTTATGTTAGGTGAATTATTACCGGCAAAAATTCGTGGACAAATTGCCGGATATATATTAGCATTATTCAATTTAACATTATTTGCCGTTACGAAATTATTCCCAATTGTTCGATTTACAATCAATACACACGGTTTATTTATATTATTCGGTTTATCGAGTTTTGCTGCATCATTATTCATTTATTTAATGTTACCTGAAACTAAAGAAAGTACTTTAGGAGAAATTGAAGATTATTTCTCTGATAATAATTGGTTTTGGATAAATCGTAAAAAACAACAAAAAACAAATCAAAATGAACAAATTTAAGATTTTTCTTATGTACAAAATTTTCAAAATAGAGACCTCAATAAAACGCTCAGAATTGTTCACACTATAGGTATAGTTCCTTTTTGTAGCTGATGTAAATAGCTTGCTTTTTTCCAGAGTCAAGAGTTGGATTAATTTTTGACGACTCAGTTTATTGGCCATATATTGGACCCAACATCATGAACGTTTCACTCACCGCAACATTTTCTACCAAATGGAAGAGATGCTCCAACAGGAATTTAATTTGCATTAAAAACATGTTTGTCCGTACAATTCAGCTCCTCCCAAGAAAAATCCTGGATGTGGCACTGACATAACATCTACGGCAAATTTAACCATTTCCAAGTGGCAAGTCTATACTGCAAGAGCAGCTATAGCTACATTAGTAGCCTTTCATTTGGACCTTTCAATTTCGTGTAAGCATTTGGGTATTACGTAAACAACTACTTGCATATACTCTCAGAGCCTTTCTAGTTGTACACTTCAACTACTTACATATTCAGCATTCAAGTTTTTAAATGTAAACGATACAAATGGAAAGCGCCTATCGTGAACATCCTCAATATTTATTTAGTTTTTAAGAACCCACAAAAAAACAAACAAACGTGATACTAGTTGATTTTTATAATTATAATTTTAAATTATTTTAGAACAAAAAAAGGCATTTAATATTTAAGTTTTTTGTAGATTTCTTTTTTTTAAGTAAATAATAAAAATTCAACAAGAAAAAAAAACATTTAAATCTTTTATTGAGCTTTCATTCTATTACGACGTCGATCACATGCTTTTTTCACATCAACAAATTCATGATCCTGCCATGGCCTAAATACAGAAATATCATATTCACAGGATGGGACATAAGCGAAAAATGTTTTTCTTGGTGCTCCCGAAGTACAATGAAATGGTTGCATTATTTGCCAATATGTTCGAGCATCTTCAAGTGATTTAAATCTATAATTCATCCAATGATTTTGTATAACTTCTTTCATCTACAAACAGAAACATAAACAAAATTTAGTATTAATTCGAAATTAAACATTAGGCTGAGTTTATATGAGATGCATGTATCATAAACACTTGTTTCTAATTGGTTTAAATCATATAAATCTTTCTAAATCATACTCTTTCATTTCATGTATCCGAAGTTGAAGAGTCATGACTTAAGGCTCAAATATAATGTGCTCTGCCTGGCATAGGAAAAGACAAAAAAAACTGAACGAATGCAACCTTATGTCAGCTTATGCATGTCAAATCCGTAAAACTGATTATAATGTCCATAAGCAAGAATAACCGTTTGCCTCAAAAAATTTTGTTTTTTTAATTGATTTTTGTAATGTAAGTGATTTTAAAAAATTGAAAATCGTTTAGAAAACAATTTTTCAAAAAAAAACCAAATCGTCCAGTCACGTTTCATCAGAAAAATATTTCCAATTGAACTGTCAAAATTTCCGTACGGAATGTACTAACTGATTTGTATTGCTTAAACATAACGAAATGGAAATCGAACTTAACGAATGCACGCGTATGCATAATATAATCTTGGAATAGGATTCATATATATTAGTACATTCTGTCAGTTTTGCTATGCCAGGCAGAGCACATTATATTTGAGCCTTTAGTTTTCACGTACTTTTTTCAATGCAATTGTTGGTACTTTCCCATAATTGGTGGATTTTTCCCCCTAGCTTGGGTTATTTTATGATTATTCATACTTTGATAATATTTTTCACGTCCAGAGTCCAAAGCACAAGTAGAATTGGATGTGTTATGATGCATGCATACTATCTAAACTTAGCCCTAAAATTCCTACCTTTTTAAATATAGCAGATTTTTCACTAAACAATCTCACCGACTTGTGCGTAACATCTGATATAATTGGTATTTTCTTGTCTTTTGGTCGAATAAGCATTAATTCGAAAATTCGATTACTTACTTTCAACATATCCATTCGTTCCTTTTTCGTATAAATTAAACCGAACCGATCACGTATCCATTCTTTTAAAATCGGTAACTTATGGGCATCCGGTAATGTAGCTAAAACATACTTTTGATTTTTTTTCATCTGTTCAAGAGCTTCTTTTAATTGTGTATCCATTAATTCATTATCACGAGGATCAAATGTTACGAAACTTTCTTTTATCACTGGTTCTTCTACGACAATTTCTTTATGGGACTTTTCAACTTCAGTTTTCCAAGTTTCTTTTAAATAACCATTTATGGCATCCTCTAGACATGTAAATTTACCCAAATCTAATGCCGTTAAAGTTCCCACTTCTATTGGATTTGGTTTAGAAATTATATAATCATTGTATATTTGATTATAATTATAACGTAATGGTTTATGTTTTTCAGGTGCACGAAAATATATTTCTTGAATTTTCGATGTTTGTCTATCTTTATCAACCAAATTCATTATTTTACTATCGGAATAAGAAATTCGCAGAAGTTCTGGTAAACTTCTTTGCATATGAGATATATCTTCGAAATTTTTTAATTTCGAAATATCGATTGTTTGAAACTCGTCACTAATTTCATTGTGAAATTCTTCCTCTTCAGTTTCTTCCTATAGAACAAAAAATATTAATATAAATGAACTAAGTTTTTTATTCCATATGGTAGATACTACCAGATTAGGTTTGTGCCTACATTTGTAAGGCAAAGAAAAAATCATGGAATAATGATTTCAAGACACCAGATGTGTAGAACCAAAAAGTTCTATTAATTTTTGGACGACCGCCCTAGTATAAGACAACTCAAAAACGCTTTGTCCGATTTTAATGACATTTACAATGTAAGTTAGTTATGCCTTAACTCGGACTGATGTTACATTTCAGCAAAATCGGAAATAATTACAAACTTTGAACATATAGTAATACAGAAATTGCCGTTAATTTGTGATCCATATTCCCAGTTTTCAAATGTTGTGGACAATGGAGGTCAAAACTTACTCTTCAGATAAATAAGTTTCTGTTTGAATTAAAATATTGTTTTGAGCAAAGGAGTATTCATAATGACTAGTTGGTTGAAAGTGGTTAATAAATGATGGCTTAACCTAATATAGGAAATGAAATAATGCGATACTCGTAAATGCTGAGAGACCGCAGAGACTACTCACTGCCAGGAAATAGCTTTAACCACCGATTTACTGTAGCCACTTGCCAACACTATTTTTGCGCATTAACCATAATTTAATATATATTTCGTAAATCTTTTTTAAATTTATTAATAGGTTTTGCTCTTTTAACAAAATGGGGAAAAAAGTTAGGCAAAACAAAGAAAAACATCATTACCATTTGATGTGATTAGGAACTACAATATTGAAAATATGAAATACAAAACATAAATACCTCCTCCTGATTTCCGTCATCAGCAGTATCCATCTTTGCGGAACTTTCTTCAAATAACTCCAGTTGAGATAATTCCGTACTATCAAAAAGGTCGTGAGCCGTATCTGAAGTATTCATCTTCGACTTAATTAATGAAATATCATAAGCATACCAACGAGTTGCTTCATTTGGCACAATATAAGTTTGATCCAGATATTTTGTATATGGATGAAAATTTATTCGTGGATAACGAGGAGGTGGCAAATATCGTGATTTAATGACCGGAGGAACTGGAATTTTTTGTAAATATGGTGAAATATTTTTTACACTAGTTTTCGAATGTCTTCTTTTAGTTCCTCGTCTTTTATTGTCTTTTTTTAATTTCGGAATTATTTTATCCAATTCACGTAAAGTTGATATCATATCCAAATGAGCAATTGTCGATATTAAAATTTGCTCATTAACCGAATATTGATAATTCTTCTCATTCTCTTCCAATTCGGAATAAAACAATTTCATTAGAAACCATAGAAATGCAAGATCATTTTTACCACAAATTCTCAGTACTTCAGAAAGACATCGCCCATTTACCACTGGACAAATTCCCAATTTATATAAGGTTTCACGACAACGATATATCGTATTCTGTTCAAGATCATCACGAATATTACTGTGCAAACGATCGGCAGCTTCAATTTGAGATTCAGACAATTCCCGATACCATAATGGTAAATTTTGTGACTGTAAATAGTTTTGGATCAATGGAAAAATTTTTTCTTGTTCCTTTTTATTTAATTTCTTAAATTTTTCGTAATTTCTTTTAGATTTTTCTAACTTTTTTAAACGTTTCAATTCTTCGATTTCAGCAAATGTTACAAATGGATTTACAGTTTTTCGTTTAAATTTTTTTCGAGATTTTTTCAAACTTTTCTGATTCTTATCTTCCAGATTTTCCTCTTTTAGTTTACTCATTGTAATTAATTTTTTACATCTTTCATTTTGTAATATTACTGAACAGATATTACTTAAATTTGATTTAATACTTTCACAATTCTCCATAATTTACAAGCAATCGAAATTTTGTTCTTTGAAATTTAATTTTTGAAAAGCTATAAGTTCAAAGTTTGCTTAAATTAAAAAAGAAAATAAATTTCAAAAAAACCAAGTATTTTTTGGGAATGAATGATTTTTTCATAGAGATATAACTGGCAATTTCGTTTCACTCGTTTCCATATAAAATGGTACGATTAAGCCCAAGTTTTCCAGGAAACAATAACTCTTTTTATTTTTCCTTTTCTTTTATATTTCCCTGCTTCGGTGTTCGACTTCGGTTTCAAAGATGGAATTCTCGGATCCTGCCACAAATTACCTGCATTTTTATCTTTATATAGTTTGTATTCTTGGGCATTGGTGGGAACGGAGTACATGCAATTCGTGATGTCTTTTTAATTTTTATTTTTCTTCTTTTTTTTAACTATGTGAATAATATCTCTTGAATTTTAATTGTTTGCCTCTGCTCTTGAATTCTATCTAATACAATTTGTATAAGGATTTTAATCCTTTTTTGTATATCTTAAAAAATTAATAAATAAATAAATAAATAGATAACTTGCCGTTCAACCAGTGACAGATATAATGATTTAACTTGGTTTTATCTCAATTAACATTTTAAATCTGCTTTATTGTTGCCTTTCACGCATTATACAAATGCAGCAAAAACATGTTGTATTGCCATTGCCCATTTTTTCATTCTTAATAATATTAAAATGAAGGAAATACTCTTTATTTGAGGTACAACTGACGTATCCACCATTTCTCCTTTCGTTCTTTTTTTATTAATTGCAGCTTATTATCTCGACAACACGTTGTGCAACACTGTGGCAGCGTTTTATTGGATTACTTCCACTATGTTTTCACCATTATGCAGGTTTCATTATATCCTCTGTAAGCCTGCGTGAGGCAGAAAATAATATCTCCACTAATACATCTCTATGGATTTTCCTATAAAAACAAACAGTTTCTAGTAGCTTTTTACACGCTTCGAGAGTATATCTTTTCTCCGAGCCACACGCGGATATTACACGTACGCAAAACCATTTTTTTTGGTATGGGGGTTGCATTAAAAATACCATACTTTTCGTTTTTAACACATTGAACCCCAAGCCATATTTTGGGACAATTCTCCTGGACACACGATAGTATTCCTAAAAAATATTCTGGGGCCATGGAAATGTCTTTCCTAAGTACACAAAACTTTTTTTGTCGGTCCTACATTTTTAACGTTCTTCTAAGTCCTTTTTTTCGAAGAATGTTAATGTCGCACGTTTTGAAATGATATGGGACTCGCAGAAAAATACTACTGTGTTATCCCACGTCGCCTGAAAATGTGCGATATGTACCATATTTCAGTCTGTTTATTTCGTTGCCGTTTCTACTTTGTCACCGATTTTTGGATAGAGCGAAAATTCTTAAGAATTTTCTCCAATGCGTCTTTTTTACCTGTGGTTTTTCAAGTAAGTGCAAGAATGGTTGTTTGCCTCTTTTTAGCTAAACCCTAAATCAGAGGTTCCCAAACTTTTTTGTCTCGTGGACCACTTGCCATGTTTTTCGGTTTTGGGTAGACCCCCTGCTTACCTATATTAATTTTTTGCAAATTCATCAACATCAAATGAATAACCAATTTCGAAAACGGCTCATTTCGGTTTTTTTTAAATGTACTTTTTTGCCGTTTTTTTATCTTCACGTATAGACGCATGTTCCATGAGAAACAGGGACTCATATTGAGTTTTACAATGTGGAAAAAATGCATGTCCTTCTGGAGATGAGACTTTTGGAAACTAATTCAAGATATCTAGCCTATGCGAACTATTTCAAGGTCAATTTTAATTTGTCATTTTGGAGACCACAGCTTGAAGTGTGCTCAAAATACGAAGAAATTAATTAATAGTTAAGAAATTAACTACCAGTTCATAAAAGCGTCCAAATTTTACTAAATCAAAGAAATCACTGAAAACTCTTAAGTTGATGGTACCACTATCATGGGTTTGGAGTTTGATTATATGCAGAATCTCCCACTGCCAGTTTTGGCCGTCCAGGAAGTATTTTAATTCCGACAACTATGACAGCGGCGAAAAGAAGTTTCTACTCCTACCACGAGGTTCAAGCCCTCAAATGACCCAACGAAGTCGTAACATATTTAAATGATTATATTCATAAAAACATCCCTGAAGAAGTAACAGAGTTCCACTTGTTCTGCGACGAATATTCGGGACAAAGCAAAAACAATTAGTCAGTCGAAAGTTCAAAGTTTTCTTTATTTTCCGCAGAGGCTCGTACAATGATTGTGATAATGATGGTTTCTGATTAATAAACTGACTATCTTATGATAATCATTCTTTATTTGCCATTCTATTACTAAAACCACCTGCGTTCTTCAATCAATTTGGAAAAGGGCTCATCTCGGAAAACTCTAACAGCTGTTTTTTTCGGGACTCTTGAAATAAAGAGAACCATTTCAGTATGTTATGACGCAGTCCAATGGTTAGCACTTTCAAAAAAATATGCCGTCTAAAATTCCATATAGTTTGCCAGAAATTCAGTCTTTCTGGTTCCTGAACAATTTGAAAAAACTAACATGAGCCCTTTTCGAAATTGGTGATTCAAATGTATTATTGACAGCTGGTATAGTGCTACTCACTTTGAAAGGGCTAAAAGTGAGTATACCACCTCAAGATCATAAATATTATCGAAGATACTACGCGACGTTGTAAATTTTATATTGGAATAGACAAGAATTTCTACTGTGCGTATGTGTGTAACATAATGATATCGGTATATCATTATGTGCAAGTTTTTACAAGTTTAAATTGTATGGCGACCACAAAGCGGAGGGAAACAACTTACAAAGCCGTAGTAGTGTGTAATTCTTAAACAGTTTCATATATCACAAAATATAACTTAAATATATAACTTAAATTTTAATATAATTCTTCTTCATATTTCAAGAACATTCATGTTTTGAAAATTTTTACTTCATAGGTACTTTTTTAATTTATGTAGAATGTAAATAGTTATATGTCTTTAGATTATAAGGTAGTATTATGTAAGTAAATAAGTACTATCTGTGTATTGGGATTATTCCATTCATGGAATGCCAAAATTAATGTCACGACCTGCTTATATGAGATCCACTAATGTCGACCCCCATTTTCGTTTTATGGACCCCCAAATTTTTTTCTCGCTGACATGGACCCCTTGCAGATCGTAATCGACCCTTGGGGGTCGATATAGACCACTTTGGGAATCACTGCCCTAAATAGTAAAATCATTTTGTGGTCAATACAAACTTTATAGTATTTCAAAAAAAAAAACAACTGTTGTTTTGTTCAATTCTAAAACGTTATTATGACTTGCAGTTGTCCTGGAATTTTAAACGAAGCAAATATAGTATTGTTGGCAATTTGTCAAGTTTCGAGTGCCTAGTCCTAGTGTATATAAAAAGAAAGTGTATTTTTAGAGATGTATCCTTCACTTTATTCGTAATTAAATTGTTCATTGAATAAGGTATGGGTCGTGTTTGTAGGACCCTGAATACCTGAGATAAAGACGTAAATTAAATCTGGGCGTTCTTATTGCGACACACTCCAGAAATGATTTTTTTAGTAAAACTATAAAAGTCTGTATTGCAATTGACTGTTACCAAAAAGCATAAAATACGCTGGACTTGTATTTGCAAAGATTTTAAGTCTGCAAACAAAATATATTTTCATTAGTATTTGTAAAAAATACTCTGTTATAAAAAAAAATACATGTACAACTCTACAGTCATTTTTACAAATACTTATAAAGACACAGCATACTTTTCAGACTGAAAACGTTACCATTGAAAGCTGTATTTATTTGTATTCTTACCAATATTTCCATATCTAAAAAGATCTAAACATTAAATGACTAGCTAAAAATTTAATGAATTCAAAATGACGCCTATAAACTGCCAAATTCTTGAAACAAGTCCTGTAGAAGTTGTCCTGTAAAGAATTGAAGATCTTTTCGTTATTTATGTCATTGGCATTCATATGTTAACTTTTATTTAAAATATTATTAATTTCGAACGATCGTAAAATGGTGTAAATAAAATAAACTCGATCCTTGTGATCACCTTGTCCTTAATGCAGTTTCAGTAACAAAAGTGGAGCTATTCATAGGCGCTCCAACTAGTGTATCAAACTTCTTAGGTTGCTATTAAAGTTGGACTGTCTAAAAGCTACAGTTATCAGATCAAACCTTATAAACTATTTAAATGTTGGACTTTTTAGAGACCTGGCATCAAATTTAAAAAACTTATGCGAGTACTATGATCAATTTAAAACAACAGATATGTTTCGAAGTGTTACAAATTTTAGACCAAAACGAATTTACCTACAGGACCAGGGGAGTGTAAAACAGAAATAAGCTGGTAATAAATAAAAACTTGGTTAAATTCAGAAAAACATTTATTTCATTGCAATAACTTGAAATACTTCTGTTATCATTCTTATACATTCAATTGTTTCAAAACATGGATGAAACTTTTCATTTTGTTTTAAAAATTTGCAATAATACTTAAGGAGATTTTGAAGATCTTCTTGGTTCAAGGTAATCAAATATATATAAGAATAACTTGGAAAAGGAGGTAAGTTACGTTTAATAAGAATGTCCTTCTTATCATATTTACAAAAATCACATTTACAATCCCAAAGATAATTCCCTTGCCAAACTCTTTGTCGTTCGATTTTCGAGTCGGTTATATTGACACTGAAAATATATGGAATTAAAATAAATATTGTTTAAAAATTTAAATCATAAAAATTACGTAAAATTTGATGTTAAATATCCGTTAACTGGAATTGTTTGTGTGGCAAATAAAATCATGTTTTTACCATTTAGAACACGTCCGACATTTGAATTACACGAAGGATATAAAATCACATTTAAAGGATAAATTCCAGTATATAGGCCCACGGGTGATTTCGATGGCACAGTTGTTTCAGAATTTATTTGTTGTTGCGTAATTTGGGTAAACATCCAATTATGAAATAAAATATCGCCGAAAGATTTCTGAAGTTCATCATCATATAAAATTCGTTCTTTTATATTCGTCCTAGTAAACAGGAATCTTTTTGCAAACACAACTTTCATTGAAGCCTGTAAAATTTCATCGTATTCGAATTTTTGTTTATCAAAATCGGAAGAATTTTGTAGTATTTTGTAAATATCCTTTTTATTCGGATTTTCCAATTCGAAAATAGAAGAATCACATTCTTTATTATAAAATTCGAGAAATTCCTTTGGATTCTTAAACATATTTATGGCAATTAACGTCATTCGTACAATTACAGTCTCTTCACCAAACCAATCTGATAATAAATTTATTATTGGACACTCGAATTCATGGGAATTTTTGTAGGCTTCGTTCATACACGCAACATTGCAATACATCGCTTTTGTGCAATTCGGACAAGGAATTAATGCAAAACATTCTACTCGGCGACAGTTATCACAAAATACTGCAATTTCTCGAACTGAAAATGTACAAAATGCATTATCAATCGCAATCACATCCCCAGGTAATAATTCTCGTTTTGTGTACATAGCTAAACCCAATCCGGGTACTTTTCTTGAACCAATCGAGTCAATTATAAATGGGAAATTTGGATTAGGATTATAACTTAATTTGATACCGAATTCACTTGTATCATTTATTTTCGGTGTTGTTGCAAGTTTCTGTAGACAATTTTTTTCACGTGTATCCAATTTATGTGCAAGTCTTACCGGATAATTGGAATCTCGGGCCAATTTAATGTTTTCTAAACATGCTTCATATTGCTCAAGATGATACAAAGCGGCTGAACGATTTGCATAGCCAAAGCTTAAATTTTCTGATTTTTGTGTTGCAAAACAAACACTTTTGTTGTAAAAACCAAACGCTGCATGAAATACATTTTTCGAAAATAATTCATTTCCTTTTTTACGAAATTCCAATGAGATTTCATCATTTTTGGAAATTCGGCCGCTCAAATCTGAATCAATTCCAAATAATGAAAAAGCATCATGTTTTAACAAAGCTCTTTCTACGTAATTAATGTCGAAACATAATTCCTTCGATGGAACTTTTACCAAATTTTTCAAAAAATCAAAATTTTGATGAAAAAGATCGTTTTCAAAATCTGCCATCGTTTTAAAATCTTACTTTTAATACCTGAGAAGTTAGAACAATTTCTTTGTCAATTTTGAAGATAACAAATAAATTCACAAGATAAAATAACTAATCATCGACTTTCAGATCACTCTCACGAATGAAATTACGAATTCGATAGAACAAAGAACTGTGATCTGATGAACTGGGAGTAATGATTAGTGTGGCCAACTCATAAAACACGAATTCCGTTTCCAAATTTGTGGTTTTAGTATCTTCATGACATGATGGACAAATTTGCTTGATGATGAAAAAAATTCTAATGATGAGAATTCAAGACAATTTTTTTGGTCGACAAAATATCCAATTTCTCGAATTTTACTCATTATAAAACTACTTGAGTATTGAAATAGTAAATATCCACTTAAAATTTAATTCATACAAAATTACATTTCAGAATTGTTAAAAATCATCATCACCTGTTTTTTTTTTGAAATTTTACAATACAATACCAACTACTTGCATTAATTAGATTCAAATAATTTATAAATTTTAAAAAATCTTGTGTACAGTATGCAAGTTTTCATACCAGTAAATAGTTAACAAAAACAAAAGTTATTATAATTATAGTACGGCTGGCAACACAGATATTTCTTATAGAATTCAATATAAAATACATACTTAACTATACTTACCACGGAACCGTGTTTGTACTTTTTTATCATATAAACAGGGACTTTCCCTATTTTAATGCCGTCATTTTGCATGTGAAAACTAACTTACTACGTTTACACAGCGACTTCAAAATTGTCTTGACTTTAAACTCAATCCGGGTTTTTTAGCTTTACCGGATTGAAATATTGATTAGAAATTGATTAGAAATCAGTCTCAAATTGACAGCCACTTGCAAACAAATATTTATTTTTATGCCCAGAGGGTATTTTTATTTTGTATTTGTTTTGTCACTCCATTTGTAACACATCAAAATAATCGTCGTAGAAAGGTAGGGTTGTGTCAGGAATCAAAAGTTATATCGATTTATGCATGTCCGTCCGTCCGTATATAAGATAACTCAAAAACGCGTTATCCGATTTTGATGAAATTTACAATGTGAGTTAATTTTCAAATAAAATGTATTTTAGACCTATGAGTTTTTTTACTTGGCCATTTTTACGAGGGCGGTTAGAGAAGTTTATGTCCAATCATAGAAGGAATTTTAATTTAATTGGTAAAAAATGACTTATATTTCTACCTTTATAAACCGATTCATTTAGCTCTGCAAAATGAACGTTTACATTTCCTCATTTGATGAATGTGTTTGTGCTGGCAAGTATTTTTTCACAGATGCCAGTTGGAGAATTTTTGGAACTTGTGATTTAGGAAAGTAAACAATTATTTGAAGGATTGAACTAAAATTTTAGGGTTTATTTGTTATGCAGAAGTCCAAACATCGAGCTAAAAGGTTCGTAATAATAACAATATAACTAAGTCAATTATATTTAATAAAGTCCCCAAATCGGTTTATATCGATTTTAAAATTTAATAAACCGTTAATTTTTATTGTAAAATTATAAATGATTGCTACTAAAACTCAAATTTGTTTACAGCGGTATTGCATATATTCATTTTAAGTTAATTTTTTCTGTTAACCCTGCATTCACACTGGCTGAAGTAGCGTAGCGTAATGCAGTGTTGAAAATTTAAAATGCCTATTCACAACGAACACGTTTTTGGATGAGAAAAGTGAGGAAAATAACTTAAAAAGTTAGTTTTTTCTGATGTAACAGTTTACTCACATTTTGTTTTCCGAAAATTAATTTTGTGAAAAATATGAGTTATTTTAACGAGAAATTTATTAAGTTCACAAAAATAAGATTTTAAATATAAAAATGTACATAACCTTAATTTTCCTCGAGAAATTTATTTATTGGCCCAGTTTGGATACCATTTGTAGCACTCATACAACATGAACTACAATCAACATTATTCTATTTCGTAAACATTTTTAATTTTTTAATTTTTTTCAATAATATTTTAAATAAGCAAATGTCACTTGACGCTTCTGTTGTAAAAAACTGCGTTGCGGTACGTTATGTTTTGTAAAGTGAATGCAGCATAAATGTTATCGACAGTGTTATTTGTCATTTGAAATCAGCTGATATCAATCAAGTTTGTTTACAACATTTATCCGTGAAAGAGTTTTTTTTTAGTAGCATCACAAAAAGCTAAAAAGGCGAATTTTACCTATTTTTAAAAATGAATAAACCAAAAATTACATTCGGTAAAATAAATTTGAATGTGAATAAAAATACATGCAAAGAGCCGCAACCAACAGACGATGAACCGATCACACAAGGTAGATTTCATTTTCAACGAAAAATAAACTATTTTTAAATTAAATCATTTTAAAGGTTTTAAGAAATTTGGTAAAACTGAAACAAATCAAATAAATGAACAAATCGAAGAAGTAGCCGAAGATCTGGAAAGTCAACATTTAAAAGAAATTATGGGAATTTCTGGATTTGGTCGTAAAGCAAAAAATTTCGATATAAACGTAAAAATTAAATGCGAATAAAATCGATTTTATTAAAATCTTTAATACATTTTTTCTTTCTTGGTTTTTTTTTAAAGGAACAAATTGCTAAAGCTAAACAAAACGCTCCCATTAAACCGTCGTCTGTATCAGAAAAATCTGGTGATACAGATAGTGAAAATGACGGTGACATGATTGGACCATTTCCGCCGGCAGACGGTGATCAAAACACAAAAAAAAAGAATTCAGATGATTCCGATTTAAGTGATAACAGTGAAGATGACGATGAAGATAATATTGAGAAAAAAATTCCATATACACATGAAGTCGGTATGCAACATGGAAGTCGAGCAATTTTGGCATTGGCAGCTGATCCGTCTGGTGCACGTTTAGTTTCCGGTTCAATTGATTATGATTTGTGTTTTTGGGATTTTGCTGGAATGGACACATCAATGAGAAGTTTTCGTACAATACAACCCTGTGAAAATTATCCGATACGAGGACTACATTATTCTGTAACCGGTGATATGATTTTAGTTATATCTGGTAATTCACAACCGAAAGTTCTGGATCGTGATGGTTTCGAGAAATTGGAATGTGTTAAAGGTGATCAATATATAACGGATATGTCAAAAACTAAAGGTCATACAGCACAATTAACATCTGGTTGTTGGCATCCATTTACTAAAGAAGAATTTCTTACATGCTCAATGGATGGTACTGTAAGAATTTGGGATACATTTTGTTCAAAACAACAACGTATTGTTATTAAGACACGTGCACAAGGTGGTCTAAGAACGGCACCAACTTCTTGTTCATATAATCGCGATGCTAGTCTTATAGCAACTGGTTGTGTGGATGGTTCTATACAAATGTGGGATACACGAAAAATGTTTGTAAATACAACAAGTTTAGTTCGAAATGCACATCAAAAAGGAAGTGAAATATCATGTGTTGCATTCTCATATTTAGGTAAAAAGCTCCAGCTATAAAAATTAAATGAATATTAATTTGATTTATTTTTATAAAACAGGTACACATATCGCCACCCGATCTTGTGATGAAACAATGAAACTTTGGGATTTACGAAAACTGAAGACTCCAACTCATGTTTGGAATAATATTTTTTCGAGATACGATACAACCGATTGTTGTTTTAGGTAAGAATAACAAAATCCAAATACTTACGACTCAAGTCTTTCCTTTAGTGATCATACATATATCTGGTGTAGTAAGTAAAGTTCGCATAACTGACTATATATAGTACATTTTAACACAGATAACCAGATGAACAAACTCAATAGTCAAAAGTGAGGAAGAAAATTTCTACTAACCGACAACTGGGAACCGACAAATTTACTCTAAAGAAACTACAAAGCTTTTTCTATGCCATACAAAATTTTTGATATTCGCGGTCAGTTTAAATTCATCTTCGAAGGAAGAATGTCGTAGTCGTCTGAAATCTGACTTAAGCCACGTGATATTATCATGTTATCCCCTTTCCTTCTGTTCAATAGTATGTTGCCAAATTTCTCGTTAGTTAACAGATTTTGTTTATGAATTTCTCTATAACTTTTCAATGCAACAGTGTACATGGAAGAATAAAAAATTTCGTTTGATTTTGTTTTTGTCTAATTTCAAATATTTCATACAGTGGCTACCAAAATTAATGACCAAAGAAAAACGAAATGCATAGTAAATGTGCTGAAAATACTGTCTGTTTTTGCTATTTTATTTTAATAAGACTATCAAAAACCCAACTTTTTATTGAATACTTAATCTAGGATAGTTTTCAAGAAAAATTTTAACTAATGTTTTGAACTTGAGTATAAGAAATTTTGGTCACCCACTGTAACATATATATTATATTTAATATTCGGTTTTGATAATTTTTTGTGTATATTATTAAAAAGAACTGAAATATGAACTTGCATTCATGATGTTAGGTAAAGGATGATTTAAGTCATTCCTCATTCATTTTGAAATTTTGTGAAGTATAGTTGATACTTATTTTTGGGGGATGTAATGACTGATTCTGAATTAAGGAATTTATTGAGTTTGACTTGTGTTTTCCCATTGATTTTTCTGCTGATTCTTCATTTAGGTTATTTATTGGTTTCGAACCGTTTTATTAAATATGCTTTGGCAAAGGAATATGTGTGTGATTCCAGGCTATCGAGCAAATTTGAAATCAAAAGATTTTTTGAATTTCTCAAACGTGAAAGCGAAAAATGAAATTGAAAATGAAACTGATGAAGAGATTGTCTTGGAATAAGTTGATGGCGAAAAAGTTAAACTAAATGGCATAGCCATAAAATATTTCGCAGGATGTTGTTTTTTGAAAACTATGAAAAAACTCGGATGAAAAATGTTAAAGCGAGCTGACAAGATTTTATTCACTCCAGTTCGACAGACGGACCGACAGACAGACGACAGACGGACATTGGATAAAAATGATTGCAAACGATTTACAATCTTATGAAACGTGGAGATTTGCAAAAAAAAATTTTTTTTTTCGATCTCGATTCCAGTAACTACAAGTATATACTTCGCATAGAAGTTAAAAATATATAATATTTTATAATGCGTAAAGCAGGCTTTGTAGTTTATTGGCAAATATGATGAAAAACAAACCAAACAAAATTCAAATCTATGATTTGGTAAGCTTTCATTTAAAAAGCAAAATTCAGTAAATTAAATGAGAATGAGAGCTAGAATTTTATAAAGCTCAAGAGAAATATTTATAAAAGCTTCTGCGATCTTTTCCGTTCGAACATCACTTTGCCCTATTCACGATGGAAATCTGTATTTATTATCTGTGATATTAACTTCCATTTACTATTTCATGTTCGGTTTTGACTAGAACATGCTCTTTTTATGCCTTTCTTCAACTATGGGCTTGTAGTTTTACCGGAATTAGTGCATCTAACATTTGCATTTTATGAAAATGCTTCAATAACATGTTTTATGACCATGTGAGCCCCGAAAAGTGGTTTTTAAAGGTTATTCGTGTTTTTCTTGTCCTTTAAAAAGTTATTCGATATCAGTGTCCAGAGTACTTTGTTCTGATTCTTGTAGAATTAACATCATGATGCCAAGTTTTGCCAAATCATACTTTTCTTATCATGTCAACGTAACTCAATTTCGAGATACCTAAATCTCTCGCAGTTTGTAATTCCAATGTGGTGTTTAGGAGGACCATTGTTTTCATTTTTTAATTATGAATCGATGATATATATTGGAATGTGATCTCGATTTTGTTAATAAATAAATAGATAAAATACAAACTAAGTTCAATTCTTTCTAGTCCTGATGATGCAATGCTGGTGACCGGAGAATCGATAGCGAAAGATCAAACTGTCTCAAATTTACGATTTTATAATACGAAAACATTTGAAGAAGTCAAAACGATACCAGTTACAAATTCGCATATTATAAAGACTTTATGGCATCCAAAATTGAATCAAATATTTGTCGGATGTGGTAATGGTGTAATAAAATGTTATTACGATGATAAACGTAGTTTACGTGGTGCAAAATTATGTGTAGTGAAAACATATAGAAAGAAGAAACAAGCAGAAATTGTTGGTGTCGCACAAGTTATAACACCACATGCTCTACCAATGTTTCGACAAGAGAAATCAAGATCAAGCCGTAAAAAAATTGAAAAAGAACGTATGGATCCGGTTAAATCACGACGTCCAGATTTACCAATTACAAGCGGCCAAGGTGGTCGTGTAGCATCTTCGGGTGGTACATTAAGTTCATATGTAATACGAAATTTAGGATTAAGTAAACGTGTCGATGATGATCAAGATCCAAGGGAAGCAATTCTAAAATATGCAAAAGAAGCTGAAGAAAATCCATATTGGATTGCACCAGCATACGCTAAAACACAACCGAAAGCAATTTTTGCAAATAACAGTGATGAACCTGATGCTAAAAAGCCGAAAACATCTTAAGAAATATATTTATTCATTAATAAAATTATAAAACAAAATAATCCAGTTTTTTTTTCCACATAATATATTCTATTTAGCTTTATTCGTGCTCAAAGCGTCCTGCAATCGATAGCAATCACTTACAATTTTCCATTTATCACCTTGTGCTGTTATTATGAAAGTTTGATTAAAAGGTTTTACACCATGTTCATGATATTTAACACTTCCGGCTGCTTGAATTAGAAATGTCGGTTGTCCAGATACTGCTTCGTCAATTATTGGCTGTGAATCTAAAGCATGTAAATAATGTTCAGATGTTGGAAGTTCTAAGAAATATTTTTGTATATTATCTTTTCCGGTCGTTCCATTACCATTCCATGCTAATAAACCATTATCTAAATATAAACGGGCTATTTGCTATTTTTAAAAAAAGAACAACGAATTATTTATATTTATAATTAAAAAAAAGAAAAATTTTACATGACGCCGTTTATCAACACTTTGATAATACAATTTTGTGAATTCTTCTGCAGTTCGACAACACTCTTCGATTTTTGATCTTAACGCCTTAAAGAAATTCATATTTTAATACAAAATAAAAATTTTATTAAACAAACCAACTTACACTATCCATTTTTCTTTATTACTACTTTTTTTAATAAAAAATAATGACAATGACAGCTCTTTCCTTCAATGCCGGCCGGGTTTTAAAAATAAATAAAGGGATGGGACACGACTTGTGGAAAATGAAGAGGATCTTCAAATTAAGATTAGAAAATAGAAGGATTGGTCAAAACATGTTTCTATACTATGCATGTGTGAAGAATCTTTTTTTGGCAAGTGAAAAATGATTGCCAAAATTTTTTCTTGTTTAATTCTCTAATCCTAAATTTTAAATCCATTGGTAAATTTCTGTAGAGGTAAAATGTTATTTGGGAGTGACAAAATTATAAATGATCTAAAATTTCCCCTATTTAAATTACAAAAAATTGTTTGCTAACAGAAAGTTGGTTATAGACACTATAAGTGTGTTTTTCTCACATTAAACTGCTTCGGATCAAAGCCGAATGTAAGAAAACGATAAGGAGCAATAAAAAACCTAGATGTTGGTAGAATATATTCAAACCACGTGGAAATTAAGCGTCGAACGCAAAAAATTCATAATTTGTAAATAAATTGCGTAGAAAATAATTGTAGGTAGAAAAAGCGATTAATTAAAATGGAAATTTCTAAAAAAATATGACTCGATTTGAAACATTTTACAATTTACCTTTTTCATATGTTCAAACAAAAATTGTCATAATCAACAGGACAACATTCAAGTATCAAAACACAAAATAGAGCTATCTATTGACAAAAAAAAGTAGATCCGAAATTTTTTGATCCAAGTAAAAGCTGATGTAAGCTATTGTTGTTGTATTTAATGTTAAATTCTATTCCAGTCTGGAGCAACTTGTGAAAAAGTAGCACCTAAGATTTAAATTTTAATGACTAAATCTAAAAAATAAATAAAATGTCACAAATATTTTTCAATTAATGCCAAAAAAATGCCCGACACATAGTAAAAAAACATATTTTGGCAAATCCTTCTATTCTTTAATCAAAGAATCGCTTAAAAAATTGTTACCAATATAATGGAATAAAAATATGAAATTTATTTTTGAAAGGTTTGCGTCTAAACTATGAGCGAATATTTCAACGAAACCCGAATGTAAAATGGAAGAAATTTACGAATTAAAATATAAAAATTTCTAAATTCAGAAAGTGATTGTATAAAAACAAATTTAATTTAAAACATTTATTAAGTTATGCCTCTTCTAAATAAACAACTACAAATTGATCTCATCTTAATAAACGCTAAAAAAAGAAAATGTTTCTTAAAACTATCGAGAACGAAAAGTACACTTTTAAAAACTATTTCATTTTATTTTAAATACTTTCAGAAGTTATGCGCGTTCGATAAAAAAAAAGTTGCAGTACATAAAAAGTAATATTTAGGGAGTCCATAAAATTTGGAGAAAGAAATAAACAAAGAATTTTTGTTCAAAATATACATTACTCTAAGAAAAAAAAAATCCACATTTAAGTAAAATCCTTTAAAAACTTTTATACAAATTACAAGAAAACATTTACATTAACATTTGGATTAATTTATTTAAAAAAGAAAAGAAAACTAAATATAAAAGAAAATACTAAATTAAAAATTCCCCCATTTAAAAGGAAAAAGTTAATTCAAAGAAAAATCATTTTTTGTTAAAATTCATGAATTTGATTTTTTCTTGAGATTTGAATAATTTTTAGATCAGTTTTTTTCATTTTTCTTTGCAAATATTACAGAACAAAAGTTGTCAAGTAAGGCCCCTGAGCACAATATATATGTATGTTTTGTTAATTACAGTCGAACCACTTCTATCCGGAATCCGCTAATTACCGGAAAATCAATTCGGGAAAAAAAATACAATTCTAAAAGTGAAAATGCAAAAACAGACTGATGTATCGAAATACACGAAAAGTCTCTCTTCGAAATAACAGTTTCTCGACTATATACCAACAGTTGGTTTTTCTTAGTCTCTGGAGACGCATAATTCCTTGAACTGTTATGGAAATTAATATTAAGCTTTCAGGTATTTCGAATTAGTAACTTTCAATTCGCAACACCTTCAAAAACGTGCGCAAATACTTGAATACTTAATTGTCAACTACTTAACAAATGTGCTTGAAGTGTATATAGCTTTCCATTTGAACACTTTCAAATACTGACACGTTCTTGAAAAGTACGAATTGAATGCGCCTATTATGAAATACATATTGCATTTTATTCAAATATTTTATACAATTGAAAGTGTCTTTAGAAACCGTAGACTTTTAACATATAGAAAGACTAAAACTAGTCAAAACGACGTCCAACAAGTTTATTAAAATTTCACCAGACCTCGTAAAAAAAATCCATTGAAATGAACTTTTTTCTGCCAATTCGTGAGATTTGGTTTAGCCTAATTGTTGATCTATAAACGGTCAAATTTTTCTGACAAGTTTGTTAAAATATACATTACGAGATCTAACTCTCTGAAGACACTTTTTGTGTCTCCAAAGTGTATAACAAAGTATGATCTATGTTCGTGCATCTTCACTTTAAGGTTAGAAATCGTTACTCCTTTTTCATGTACAATATGTATTTCTATTATCCGAAATGTACTAATAAGTTTCGAGCATTCCGTTTCCAAAACAAAAAAAAAGAAATGTTCGACCGTTTTTTTTTTCTTCTTTTTTGTTAAATATTCTTTAAAATTATTTTTCTCATTTAATTGTTATTTTATATAAAAAGAAAATACTAAAAAAAAAAAATTTCATTTTCTTTCAAGGCAAACGAAAAAGGAAAATTTTCTATTTATTTTTTCTCTTCTATTTTTTTTTCAATATAAAAACAAAAAACTTACTTTAGTAACTTTAAAAAAAAAAAAAAAAACGTGAAATTGGGAATGAAAATCACTATTTAAAAAAGAAAAAAAAAGGAAAATTTGTAATATTTATAAAAGAAAAATTATTGTACAATTCAAAATATTTCTATTTTGTTTTTTTTTATTCATATTTTTGTGTTTTTCCAATGAACTAACCGCTTTTCCTCTTTTCTTCTGTCAAATTACTTAAAAATATATTTTTTTTTTGTTTTAAGATTTTATATTTAAATATTTAATTAAAAAAAAAAAATGATAAAATGGTTTTTTTTTCTTTCTCGGCTATGAGCGCGCCTCCTCTTCCCACCGCTCTCTGCCCAAAATATTTTTGTTGGTTTTTTTTTTAAATATTGTTATTTTTTTTCGCAAAAAAAAAAGAAAAAAGAAAAGAATGGATCTTATAAAATGTTTAATCACTTTCATCTCCAGACTCTTCAGATTCTTCTTTCTTTTTACTCTTTTTTGCTGGTTTCTTCGATGTTTTACCGCGTTTCCGTCCACCAGTTTCTGTTCCACCATTAGCTTCGTATTCTTTAACTGCTTTAGAATAATCATCTTTAACTTGAGCTGCTTTTGCTTCCCATTCCTAAATTAAAATACTGTTTATTTTTGAACTTTTCATTAAAAAAAAAAAAAACTTACAGATTTGTCCTTCATGGCTCTCCATAATTCTCCTCCACGTTTAGCTATTTCGGTGACTTTAATGCCTGGACTTTCCTTCTTGATCTTCTCCCTATTCTCGTTTAACCAGATCATGTATGCGGAAAGTGGACGTTTTGGCCTTTCTGTCATTTTGTAACTGTTTTTTTTTCTTCTTTTAGATTCTGTAGAATAAAAAAAAACAGTTAAAAAAATGGAAATTCCTTATTTTCTATGGATTTGTAATTCTAGCAATTTTATAAAAATTTGTGTTCTATTTTCAAGAAAATCAATGAATACTGAAAACAATTTTTAAGATTTTACTCAGTTGCATTTTTCTCAATACAATATTTACTACGTTTACATGGAGAGTCGAAATATTTAATCGAAATTCGAATTCAAATAAAGTCGAAAATATTTTCTACGTAAATGAAAAGTGTAAAACTAAACAAACACTTCAACAAGTCTGCCAAAAAGTTAACCTTTTGCGATCGAATATCGAGGTGGACTCGACATCAGGAGTGGAATCGTGTAATTCGATTGATAGTAACTCGTGTCGAAAATACATTGCTATTCCTGTTTTTTTTAATTAAATCTATTGTTATTTATTATAACCTCTTTAATACCTTAAAACGTAATTATTATAACAAAGCCACAGCTTCGACCTTGCTGAAATAGTTTTTAACTGTCTATTCCCAATCAATTTGCAAGACATGGTCCGGAAAACTGGCTCATAAATGGCGTTTACATGAGCTAAGTCCACTTCAATCCAAAAATCATCCTTGTAAACCCAGATCTAAATTAATCCGGCTTACAAACATTTTTGTGATCGACTTCAAATTTTCATGTAAACTCAGATGGACTTGTAAATTTAAAATGTAGTGCAAAGATAAAACAAGCTACAAAAATAAAATATGCTTGCAAGTCTCAAACTGAAGCTGATTTGAAGTCAATTTCCAAGTCGGCATATATGAATAGCTTTCGACAGCCACCCCACAAGCCATCAAACAACCCCATAGAGAATGCATTAGTGGAGATATTAATTATATGTCTTATATCGGCCGACAGAGAATATAAAAACTGGCGCTAAATGCATGGAAAACAACGAAACCTTAAATGCGTGACAGTGGAAACATCAACGAATACACGCAAATGTCTGTTCTTGTTGCATTGAATAATTTGGACGCGCCTTAATACAGCCACCAAAACGTATAAAGCTGCGTTTCCACCAAGCGCACAAAATGTTTTAGCTCGCTTGGCGGAAACGCGGCTTAAGACTCAGTCAAACCTCCGCCAGGGTATATATGAATTTCAACCCAGTTCTACCTTTCATGTATACGGGGTAGTTTTTATAATTAAATTATTAAATTAAATAATATAATAAAATAAAATTTTTAAAAAGAAATTACTAAATTTTTTTCAATGTTTAAATACAAAAAAAAAAAAAAATCAAATTTTTAATAACGGTATTTAAAATTGATTAAATTCTAATTTTTAATCGAAAAAGATGCAGCCATTTCATTACACGCCATTTTCTAGACATTTTTTTTTTTAATTTTTGTTTTTGGAATTAATTTATTTTAACGAGAAATTATGAAAATATTTAATTTTCTAAAACAAAAAAAATCCGAAGAATCCATTTCTATGAAGCGCGTGATGCTTCATACAAAAATAAAATTGTAAGAAAAAAAAACATCCATTGCTTTCATTTGAGGTTATGTGATACCAAAAGGAAAAAAATTCGAAAAATGTATGAGAATCAAAACAAATATGCCGAATTAAAAAATTCCTAATAAAAAATCGAATTTCTAATAAAAATTTATACAAAATTAATTGAAAATATCGTAATAATACTAATGAAATTCTTAGGAAATATTTTTAAAACGTAAAAACTCAATAATCGAAGTAATAAATTAGCCGACATTTTGTATGGGAGAAAAAAACTTACATTTTATTCTTTTTATTATAACTTCCTTAAAAACTTGGTCACACCCAATTTAAAATTTAATTTAATTTTCCTGGTAATTAAATTGAATATCTTTTTCACAAAATTTAATAAAAACTGAGAAAATCTTTTCAAATAATTCTTGAAGGTAACGAATTTCTAAATTCACACTTCTTCTCTACCAAACACGAACAAGATTATACAAGAAGCTTCGATATTTTTCACCAAGCAAGCAAACTGTACTTGAAATTGAATATACGAACGCTAGCCCAACAACAAAATTCAAAGCGCGCGGCTGTACATAAACTCACACACACACACATATAGCATTTTTTTTTGTTGTTGTTTGCATATGAAACGCTTCCATTTTTTCTTTTGGCTTCATATCTAAAAAAGAATGCGTACGTGTGAATTATATAGCGCGTATGTGTACAACACGATTTGATGCGACGTTTGTAAATATGGAGGCGCCAAATTTAAAATTTGATGCTAAAAACATAATTTATATTATATTTTTCGGATTTTTAAGTAAATTCCAATTATAAAACATTAAAAATGTTGGAAATAATAAATAAAAGGAATTATTTTACAATTGAAAACATAGTTTAAAATGTTTTCTTTAAATTTCTACAAATACAAAATTAGCATTTTGAATATTGTGGCTATATAAAATCTTATTTCTAAAGTTTTACTAATTTTAGTACCGTTTAAAATATAATTCCGTTTATTTAATGATTAATCCAGATATCGATTATAAAAAAAATTTTATAATTTATAATTACCACACAAAATGACGTCTTGTTAAGAAAAAAAAAAATAATTCAAAAAGGCGGCAAAAACGCTTAAGTAAAATTTAGTAAAGAGAAATCTTTTAATTAAAAAAAAAAAAAAGAAAAAAGGAAACTAAAATATTACACAGAAATTTTTCAAAATAATAATTATAAAATATATATTTACATTTTATTTAAATAAATTCACTACTTTTCTTTTATCACTTTTAAATTTTAAAAAAATAATAAAATCTTTCAAGCTCCTTCCTAATCTGTTAACTTCCAAACTCGAACTGAAATATTTTGTTCTAGGCTACGAAATTGCTTCGGAATAGTTGAAGGCAAATTCAAATAAAACTTAACATACACAATCATAGAATTTTTGGTTATAAGAAATATGTATTCGAAGAATTTTGGTTTTGCTTGTATTGTGCGCCGTGTAGGGAAATAAAATATTCGATTTATTTTAACGTTTTTTTTTCTTGTTCATTCATATTTTATGATGAAAAGAAAATAATCTTAATAAAAAAGAAATATATGAATAAATATAAACAAAATAGAAAAGAGAAAAGGTATACTCTCTGGATAATATAACCAATACATTCAATACAATATATTCAGCTGCTACAAAATTTTTAAATTTCACAGAAGTGTTTGTAATTGTTTTATTTTTCGTTTGCGTTGCATTGCGTTGAAAATATATTTTTTGGCTAATTTCCGATTTTTCTTTTTCAACGCATCTTTATATTCAAATTCAAATTTAACGCACAATGTTTTGTTTTCGTTTTTCTTGATAGAAATTTTCTGTTTAATAGATTTTTTCTATTTTTAAATTGAGAATTATTGTAATTTTAATTTTTATAAATGATATATTTATAAGTTATGACATGAAATTAATTTCCTTTTTGAAAACAAAAAAAAAAACTATCAGAACATGTCTTGACACGAAATGTTGATAAAAAGGTTAAAACTATTTTTTAATTATCAAAAATTCGAATATAAATAAAGCATAAGTATATAAAATATATTTTCATATTGTAATTGAAACCAAAAATGGCATAAAAAAGGGCGCGAAACCAAACCCTAAATAGAATTCTTTTAGCTGCCTAAACATACAACATTTTAACATATGTTCTCGACTTTCTGGGATATCTTGATCTACAATATATAAAACAGGATCAAAAATCATCATCTCTCAGCTGGCGTTAGCAGTAATATTAAAGCTAGACGCAGGTACAGGTAGTCCCAAAATCTAGTCAAAATCATACAATTGAAATTTCTGTTTGTGCTCTAGAAAAAGAAGGGAAGAATTTCAAAATATACACAATATGGAATATCCTTAAAAAGCTCTACGTTGAAATCTATTCAAAAGCTTCTAGATTAGTTATATTTAAATAAGTACTAGTAGATTTTTTTTAAAAATGAATTTAGAATTTATTCAATTAAAAAAATATCTAAAATTTTGCAAATTGGGAACATAATGTAGATTTAAGTTCATAAATGAATTAAATCTTTACACGGGAAAATCAATTACTGGAAATGTTTTTTAAAATACTTAAGTTTTTCTATTATTTTCTGAAAAAAAATACAGGGGTGGGCATAATTATTTTTACACTTGAAATTTCTTGAAAACGTTCTTTGCATGCCGATTTTATTGGGTTCCAATTAGAATATACAAAAATTTTTTTTTAGAGATGTAGCAGTGATATGTTCAAAACTCAATAGCAAAAAGGGGGCGAAAAGGGGGTGAAAATAGCTCGAGGTTTTTTATACACAGCAGTATAAACTTTTATTGGCATAGGGCATAAGTATTTTTACACACAGTAACAGTGTCGGAAGTCTTGTGTTTTGGGCAGTATGGTCCGTTTACTTAATAAAGTTATTGAAGGACATTATTTTCTAATATTTAATCTTTGGTATTTAAAAAAAATTTTTTTTGGAAAACCTTTCAAAATGGCGAAATCAAGGGAAATCAATGTGGAAGACCGTGCGACCATTATAACGAAGTTTGAGTGTGAAATTTCTGCTACTAAAACCGCGGAAACTTATCAAATCTCACCGTAGAGTGTTTATCTGCCATTAAAGAAAAAGAAAGAGTTAGAAACACTTGAAAAGATCAAAAGAATTTGCAGAAATAGAGTCCCAAGTGACCACAAAGACAGGCGTCTTGTCGGTTTTATTCAGAAAACTCGTCTATTGCTCCATATAAAGGAGCAGTCATTTCAAATTAGATAGCTGCAAGAAACATAAGTAAATGGACCACACCTAGAAGATGCACCAAAACCGTATTAAAGACCTACGTTACCCGAAATATGCCATACACTTCTGTCGGTGTTTTTGAGGAAGTAGAGATTTTACCAGAGTATCCACGGAGTATGAAAGAACTTTCAGCAGTCCATAATACGTTCATCCAAAGCACCACAGCCTTGTCAATATAGCCTCCGAGAAAGCTGACGCGATTTACTTTGTTTGCGACAGAAGTGTATGGCATATTTCGGGTAACGTAGGTCTTTAATACGGTTTTGGTGCATCTTCTAGGTGTGGTCCATTTACTTATGTTTCTTGCAGCTATCTAATTTGAAATGACTGCTCCTTTATATGGAGCAATAGACGAGTTTTCTGAATAAAACCGACAAGACGCCTGTCTTTGTGGTCACTTGGGACTCTATTTCTGCAAATTCTTTTGATCTTTTCAAGTGTTTCTAACTCTTTCTTTTTCTTTAATGGCAGATAAACACTCTACGGTGAGATTTGATAAGTTTCCGCGGTTTTAGTAGCAGAAATTTCACACTCAAACTTCGTTATAATGGTCGCACGGTCTTCCACATTGATTTCCCTTGATTTCGCCATTTTGAAAGGTTTTCCAAAAAAAATTTTTTTTAAATACCAAAGATTAAATATTAGAAAATAATGTCCTTCAATAACTTTATTAAGTAAACGGACCATACTGCCCAAAACACAAGACTTCCGACACTGTTACTGTGTGTAAAAATACTTATGCCCTATGCCAATAAAAGTTTATACTGCTGTGTATAAAAAACCTCGAGCTATTTTCACCCCCTTTTCGCCCCCTTTTTGCTATTGAGTTTTGAACATATCAATGCTACATCTCCAAAAAAAATTTTTTGTAAATTCTAATTGGAACCCAATAAAATCGGCATGCAAAGAAAGTTTTTCAAGAAATTTCAAGTGTAAAAATAATTATGCCCACCCCTGTATATGAAAAAATTGTACGTTCGAAAATGGCAAAATTTTTTGAAAAACGTAATGATGTAATTCGAAGATGGCAAAATTGGTATTTTGGTTAAGCTACTTTTAGGCTTTAGAATAAAATAGAACTATTATTGTTGTGGAGAAAATTTTGTGATTAAAATTGAGGTATTCCTGTATATGGGAGAGTTTATTCTTATTATCTTTTCTACAAAGTGGAAGAATAGAAACGTAAAAACATTTTTTTTTATAATTAAACATTTATTTGAAATAAAATTTCATATTTTAAAAGATTTTAAACATTTCTTTTCAATCAAATGTAATCAAAATAAAAACTAGAATCTATTAAATTACATACAAAAAAAAAAACGTACACACACATTTTTGTTTTATGGAATTTTTATATTAAATTATTGAGAACTAAATATTGTACTTATTGTTTTTTTTTCTTCTTTCAATCTGGATAGCTATTATCAAGAATTGTTTTAAAATATTTGAGATTTTCGATTTCTAAAATACATTGAACTTCCTGCTTTTGTTTCTTTACCACTTGTGGTAAAATATAAATTTTAAACACTTTCAGATTCTATAAGGCGACAATCAATTGACACCTTGCATACATTTTGTAAGGCAATTTGTCACATGAAAGTGACAAACTAGAAGTGACACCTCTGCACTTTCAAATACTTTTAAGAGAAACTATGGAGCTTTCGCTTTTAAAATTTATTAAAGTGATAGACTGTCGCCTTACAGAGTACTTCATATTTAATTTTTCCCATATTTTTTATGTTATATGATTATTGCTTGGGAACAAACACTAATCTAAAAACCAAGTTAATCAGCCACTTTTATAATCATACAAATTATGAATTAATAAAAGCATATGAAAGTGTTAAGACCTCAATCTAACTGTATATGAATCCCGTGAACAAGTGACGTGATTGCCAAAATAGTTCTGGGATATCAGCACGCAAGTTATTTAACACTACACAGGGTCAAGCATAGGAAAAACAATGAAAACTGAACGAATGCTAGCTTTATGAATGTCCAATTCGTTCTTTAAAAAAAAAATTGAAGACTGAAATATAGTATGTATTATCTATTTAAATGTTTTAAGTTAAGCAAATTACAGCCAAGATAATCCCATCTATTGCGTTTGTAAAACATATATGCCTTGTTAAGTCTCAATGAAAAAAAAAATACAATATATTGAAGCTATCCATTGTCTTTCGTAAAACTCTCGTATTTCGAGAAATTTTGTATGAGAAATACGAAATTTACGAAAGACAATGAATACCCGAAAGCACGACTCCATACAGTATTCGATTCATGAAAGTATATTTCAATAAGCTTCTTCTATGCTTGACTACTACTCCTTCCTAATATTTATAATTTAGCCGCAAAACTCAAGAGAGTGTCACAGCACGTAAGTTTTGTTTACACTTCTAATTCAACCAAATCATTATTTGAATTTTAGTTGGGCTTTTAATATAGCAAAAACTACTTACGCGCTGCTGTTTAAGGTTTGCCTTCAGACTATCTTTTTAGTTTCTCGGTTCGATATTGTGAAATACCAAATTTCTATTATGTCGACAGACTTAAAAAAAAAAAAAATTAAGGTTTTTTGTCGATCCGAACAATCGAGTCGAGAAACAACCTAATACGAGGCCCAGTTTTTCTTTAATTATTAATATTTAAAATTTCTTTTTGTTCCATAAAAATTTTAAATTAAGAAATATAAATTCATATAAAATGTGTGACATGTAATTTATTTGTTTTTATTTTAAAATATCATATAATTATTAAATTCCACAAAATCTTATTTTCTTTTCTTTCTTCTTGTTTTTTTTTTATGAATAAGTTTAAAAGAAAATAATTTATATTAAAATTAAAATATTTCACTTAAAAATTGTGTTTTTATTTAGTAATTTTTACAAAAAAAAAAAAAAAAAAGAAAATTTAATTTATTTTTTTTTTTTTTATTAATAATAATATTATTATTAATATTTTATTTATTTTTTTATTTTTTCTTTTTCAAATATTAAAAACTAAAAAGGTAGAAATTTTTTAAAATTGTTTTCGGTTTTGTTTTTTACTTTAAGAATAATTGCAATAATATATTTTGTTTGTTTGTTTGTTTGTTTTTTCGTCTTCTTCTTTTTAAGCAATTACAAAAATTAATATTTATATAGAATTATCATAGATAGATATATCTATATATATATATACTTCATTATTATTAATAATATATATATATAAATATATAAAATTAAAAAAAAAAAAAAAGAAAGAAAAACACGATTTAATCGCTCTCATCTTCACCAGATTCATCTTCTTCGGATTCATCTTTCTTTTTGGCTTTTTTGACTGGTTTCCTAGTTGCCTTAACTTGTTTGCTACGTTTCTTATTACCAGGATCAACACCACCATTTGCTTCATAATCTTTTATTTGTTTTGTATAATCATCCTTTAGTTTAGCGGCTTTAGCTTCCCATTCCTAAATATAATAATGAAAATAATAAATAAATAAATAAAAGAAAAAAGAAACGAAAAGATTTATTTAAGTATTATTTACAGATTTATCTTTCATGGCCCGCCATAATTCACCACCACGTTTTGCGATTTCTGTTACTCGAATTCCAGGATTTTCTTTCTTAATTTCTTCACGAGTCTCATTCAACCATATCATATACGCTGATAGCGGACGCTTTGGACGATCTGTCATTTTGAAGGATGTTCAAATTAAATCTGTAATCAAAAAAAAAAACCGAAATTGGTTTTGTCAACGACTTCTATTATAATAAAATAAGAATTTAAACTGGAAAATCATAAATAAATGATTTATATAAATATGTAGAAAATATTGAGCAATAAATAGGTTAAATGATCTGGTTAGCACACGCCAGAGACAGAGACAGAGATGCGGGGAAAACAAACTTAGCCTTATGCCGGCGCCAGACGATGGGGTGAACGTTTGATTCAAATGTTTGCCAAATTATAAAATCATCCAATGTTGGACGATTCATGTAGCAGTGGAATTCAAATCCATGAAATGTGAACCAAATGTTGTGGTGGGGTTTCAAATATCTCTTTGACGCGTGTCAAAAGACCGACAACAGCCCGAACATCTTCCAACACGAATGTTGGACACATGACATTGGACACACTTAGTTCGCGCATCGGCCACACGATGCGTCCAACCATCAAGCGTCTAACATTGGAAGGTGTTCGTAGCATCGTCTGGCGCCGGCATTAGAATAGGAACCACAGGAAACGTGAGATCTCGTATGCATACACATATTTTGTGGAAGCATTTATCAGTATGTTTATCTCTTTCGCGCACACTTGGTTGTCTTTTTTTATCATAATACAATTTGCTCAACGTCAAAAATTTCGAAATAATTTTTTTTTTTTGGCTATCTTAATATTTAAATAATCCTACGACTCCATTGGACTTATTTCAAAACATATTTTGCTTTCTTAAAAGCAAATTTCAGAATTGTCCAATTAAGAAAATTGAATTCTAATAGTATCATGAATATTGTTTTTGAATATTTTTTATGAAAATTACAAAAGTATATTTTTAGCACGGCGTCCCTGGAAATTACCACAAGGAAGCAATATTAACACTTAAATATAAAACTATTTGGAATTCCTTATATACCTTATTTCACTGATTTTTCCTTATTTGTAACCTTATTTATCTATTTATGTATTTATCTATATCTAAAAACCGAAATTGTGGTTGCTTGCTCATTAACGATTTCCTACTTATATAAAATGTGCCAGGAGACGGGGAAGCCAATCAAAATTGTTTTTACCATATCAAATTATTTTTGAAAATCTTCTTCTATACCTAATAAAACTGAAATTCTGTTAATTTGTTTGTTTATTTGTCACCTATAGACTCGAAAACTATTGAATCGATTTGAATAACATTTGGTACATGCGTAGATGTCTTTCTAATTTAGAGTATAGGGAGTACTTGGATTTTCGATTTAGATTGTGAGGAAGGGAGGGGAATATAAAAACTTCTCTAAATCGGACAATAGTAGTTGGATTTTCAAAATTGGAATATACAACTGAAAAAACAGAATATATTAATCCATTCGGTCGGTGATTATGGGGCCGAAAATATGAAAACGTCAAAAAGTTATAAACATCAAGGAATTAGTTGACCACAAGCAACGCCAGGGAAAAATTCAGCTAGTATATATTTTTAAAGCCAGAGATAGTAATTAGATCATAGATATAGAAAAAAAAATCAAATTTCATGTCGAATTACGAATTTCGATACCATGACCAAAGATATACATAAATAGGTAAAGATATATGTAAACTTCTAAACAACTTTTCATTTAACATAAATAAACTACATTAAATCTTATAGAAGGAACTTTTAGGAGTTTAAACCTCTTTCTATAAGACCTAATGTAAAGTACTCATGGTAAATAAAAGCTTTTTTGAACTTTCCACATCTTCTCTTTATTAATATCTTTGTTTAGGACCTTCACATATAATCAATTAATTATTCTCCTACAAATATTGATAAGATGAGAATATCATTGTATTAGGTCTGTTTTTTTTTGCCATACCCTACCCTGGAGGAGGGTAAGTGGCAAATAAAACGAGCAGGAGTAGGAGAAAGCTTTAATTCAAATGTTTGTAGCGCTGCTTAGCAACCATATTGTAATTAAATGAGAAACTTTTAGCTAATACACTTTTTATGGTAGAAAACTGAACTAATTCGGGTGCAATAGTTTACACCTGCTCTGAAAGTAGTGTAGGATTTGCTCTTTTCTTTGTTTTTGTTTTCAATGTAAAAATTTGCTCTACCCCAGAGCAAGTGGCAAATAAAACAGACCTATTATATTCTATTGAACGGTCCTGCACAGTTACGGGCCTTAGCACATAGGCCTTACTGGCCCATTGTACCTCCTCCTTATAAAAGGCTGGTTGAGAATATTATACTAAGATTGTAAAAGAAAAATTAAAAACTTGTAATGAAAAAGATTTAAAAAAAAATCTGATCTCATCACTAATCGTCCGAATTTAAACTTAACAATTGACTTTTTAACCGCATTTGTTACCGAAAGAATTTGACCTTTCGAAACTCCCAGAGTTTCTACCTTTCTTGAAATATGAATTTCGAAAAAAAAGAGAAATAACTTGACAAATTCTTAACGGACAATAAAAATATTCTTGCAGGTAAACAAAAAAGAGAGATGTTTCTAAGATAATCTTTCTTTTTTTGTTTTTTATTCCAATACATTTTTAAGGAATGATGTCAAAAAATCATTTCAGATTTTAATATCAAAATCAAAGAAAAAGAAATAAAAAAATTAAATACTTCGATGACAAATTATTTTCTTACAAAAGAATATATTTGAATGATTATAAAACATAAATTACGCCACAAAGCGATTTAAACTTTTATTTTTATATGAAATTAGTGGCCCGGTCATTTTTTTTTTTTTACTATTTACTTTTTAGAAGCAATATCTAATCAGTAAAAAAAAAATTCATCAAAATTCTTTTTTATTAATTTTAAAAGTTTGTTTTTAAATATTTTATTTTTAATCATAAAATTTTTCAATATTCTCAGATATCAAAATTTATTAACATTTTTTTTCCGCTTAGAAAATTTTTTATAATTTCAGTCGATTGCATTGATTTAAGTAAAAAAATAAAATTTAATTAAAAAAAAAAACTGAAACAAAATCGAAATATTTACTGAATTACAAAAAAAAATAATAAATAAACTTTTTAATTATACTAAAAAATGTGTGCCTTGTATTTATATCTCTTTCATACACATACTACTTCAGATACGTTAATCGTATCTCTTTCTGTCGTTCGCTAATAAATGAATCTAAATGGTTGGTTGTTTAACATATTTCTCACTTTTTTTACTTTGGACACAAAACTGATTCTATAATCACCTTGTTGCATGGATATTTTCAATGAAACGAAAGCCTATACCATGAAAAGCACAAGCCATCAATTTGAATGAATATAATATTAAAAAAAGGAAAAAAATCAGCTTTTTTTGTGTAGTGTCTTTGGATTTTGTATCGAGAAAATGAAGAAGTATAAACCCAGCGGAAAAAAGACCATCTATTCTCTTTTAGATTGAAATAATTCATTCCTGTTTGTCTCTGACTCTGATTTTTTTTTTGAAAGATACTGAAAAGATTAAAGATCGGAAATATAATTTATTTTTTTTGTCTAATGCTGAAAACACATGTGCAGATATTCTGCATGGAGCGCTGCGCGAATATCTGCACGTATCAGCTTCTTTCGTTGTACAAAAAATTATTATTTTTCACAGACTCTATTAAATGTTCTTTCATAAAGTTGTTGTCAAATGTCAAACTTTTTTTTCTAGAACGAATTTATGCTTTCGTAAGTTGGGAACACTTTTTCTGCACAGGAAAAGTTAAAATCGAGACACCTCGCAGCGCCGTGCTGCATGAAGAATTTAGATGTGTTCGGCCTCATATAAACCTGTGTATTATAATTTCGCTGCAGGCAAAATTCTGCACATGTGTTTCCAGCATAAATCGTATCGAAAATATTCTCAATCGAATTCTAAAAATCATGGATGCACAGAGACCGCGCAACCGTTGCTCTCACCGTATAATTCTAGTTCAAACCCAATTCAAGTTAGGGAATGAATTTAATTTTCTTAATTACAAGAAAGTTTCTGACAAATTCAATCTAACTTCAAAACTGGATATGTTGGAGAGATTGATAATTTGATTTTATCAAGGATCTTTTTTTTTAAAGACTTATTTTACAAGCCTTTTACGGAAATCCATAAGCTCATTGGCATGTAAAACGGTGAGAATTTCCGAAATAAATTTAATGAAGGTAATTTATTAAACTTTTATTGTTCTGTCGATAAAAACAATTATAAATCGTTGCTAGATAAAAATGCATTCGAATATGGAAGCCCCTCTTTAGGTCAACAACATATCACATTTGAATAAATTTTTTAAGTTATGAAAAAAATAGGAACGCGGCTTGGATAATCAAAATTTAGAATCAATTTTACGCTTCTATGTGGTGGTCTTTAAAACGCCATTTTATTAAGAATTTTATAAATTCAAAAATTCGGATCTTAGCCGAATTCGAATTCTAAGGCTCTTTCAAATCTAGAGACACACATATGATATAGATCCAATGACTTAAGAATACCATGTAGTATATACCACATGTGTGTGTCACCTTATACCATTTCAAAAAACAAAGTATAAATATGATAATGAAATGGTATCAGCTATACTACAGTATTGATACCATTGTATGTATAATTTGCCTCTCATATTAAGCTGTTAATGAACTATGTAGCTTATCTTTATTTATCTAAAAAGTAAAATAACGTTGGTGACGTAAAATATAATATAGATCAAGAATAATGCTCAGACGAGCCAATACATCACCACACATATATTGTTTTCGAACGGGTATTTCTAGAGCTCTTGGGAATACATACAAATACATAGCCCAATCTCCACGCGAAACAAGTTCTACGAATTTGACAAACCATGTAAAAAAAATACTAGATATAAATTAAATAAAGTAAAAGAAAAGAAAAATAATCAAAAAAAATAGTTACATTCTTCTTTGTCTTTCGTAGGAAATCGATTCATTACCCGTATTTCCCGATGGGAAATTCACCCACAAAATAAGATGAACACCAAATACACGATGGAGTCAATATAAAAAACGACCATAAAACAAATTAACAACAACAACGAGGATATCAGCAACAGGAAATCATCACCATAAAAAAAAAACCTTATGAAAATCATTTCAAATTTTATTTAAAGGATTATTTCCCTTATTTCAACTTTTTATGCCCTATGGTAGGTACTACCAGAGGGTATATTAGTTTTGTCACTAAGTGTGTAACACATAGAAATAATAATTGGAGAAAAATTTCAAAGGTATGGTTGTGTAGGGAATCAAAAGTTATATCGATTTATGCATGTCCGTCCGTCCGTCCGTAGACAAGATAACTCAAAAACGCGTTATCCGATTTTGATGAAATTTATAATTTGAGTTGCTCATTCCTTAACTTGGTTTGGTATTGCATTTGAGCCAAATCGATCCACGGGGGGCAAAGTTATAAAGGAAAAACCAGGGTGACCAGAAAGTTTTGTCGTTTTTTTCGTTATGGTTTTTCGCATGTAATTGGAAAATTTGTGACCCGATTGTGTTCAAATTAATTATGTAGGTTAACTGCATAAATAGACGATACCGAGTTAATTTTCAGTCAAATCGGTCTAAGGATACTGGAGAAAGAAATAGTTGTAGCCTAAAATAAGCCTGTTCATAAAGTTTTTCCAATGTATTTTAAAAAGTTATATACGGATATGAATAAAATTTACGAAACGTGTTTATACTATTAGACGCCAGCCTACCTGTGAATTTGGGCCAATTTGAGAATGAAGAAACGAAGTTATGGAGAGAAAAACCTTAAAATATTCAATTAAGCAGAAAGTTCGTGGCGTTTTTTTTCCAATAGTTGGCTTTAGAATCGTATAACTTTAGTAGTTCTAATCCTATCAAGTTATGTTATAGCGCGCTGAAAAGGTAACATTTTATAGAATACTTAGAAAAAAAATTGTGAAATTCTGGCAGAAAAAATTGGGGTAATTGGGTTTTGAAAATGAGCCAAAATTCTGAAAAAAATTCCCTATATTAATGCTCCATGTTTGGTACTACCGTCCGTCCGTTGACAAAATAACTCAAAAACACGTTATGCAATTTTGATGAAATTTAGAATGCTACTTTGTTATTGCTATAGTGGTTTTGGTATTGCATTTCAGCAAAATCGACTGAGGGGCAGCGAAGTTATTAAGGAAAAACAGGGGCGGCCATAAAGTTTTGTCGTTTTTTTTTATATAGTTTTTCGGGTTTAATTGGAAAATTGGTAAAGCAATTTTGTTTAAATTAATTATATTGGTTGACTACATTAATAGACCATACCATTGTAAATTTCAGTGATATCGGTCTCAGGATAGTGGAGAAAGAAGTAGTCGTAGAAAGAAATAACCCTGTTCAGAAAGTTTTTTTGATGTATTTTCAGAACTAATGCACTGATTTGAATGAAATTTGCAAATTAGACTTATGCTACCAGGGTCTGAGTTACTTACAAATTAGAGAAAATTTTGAAAAGGGCAAACAAAGTTATGAAGGAAAACCTCGATATATTGTTAGTTTTCACAATTTTCTCTCCCATTTCTACCATAGGGCATCAAAAAATCGGCTATAGGCCGATTTTACATTACTTTATGTTTTATACCTAAGAAATAGGAGTTCTGTTCCTGTTGTAGGATCTTGTATTTTTTAACAGAAGATTTCAGCCATATAATCAACTAAATTATTAATAGAATGCTATAAAGTGTATATAACCGTTATACTGGCCTTCACTGTCTATTATTAAATTAGGCTACAACCCCATTATTATTACTACCCCATTTGCAAATCTACAAACATATCAACACTTTCTTATATATAGTACATTTCAAGTTGGCCATTTTCTGAGATGATTTTCTTTTGGACTGTTTTTAAAATTCCCTTTATTTGATTCACATCATATAAATCCTGATAGAAAATTCCAGATACATTTCTTGAAAATCTACCACAAGATATCATCGTTTTTTTTGTACAAGTTCGTTAATGCTTATAGACTGTGAATATACTCCAATATATAGATTCTAATTAATTATTCAAATTTCATTGAAATCGGATGTGTCAAGATATAATTCTAGTTAAAAAATAATTTTTTTTTGTGAAAAAAAAGCGGAAAAAATGTGCTGTTTTGAAAATTTCTATAACTTGGCTTAAGGGGGCCCCAAAACAAACTAAAAGGAAGCAAGATCAGGCATTTGTAAGCAGCCGTTGATGTACCCACTTGCCGTTCGTCGTCAGTAAACGATAAACGAAAATGACATAAGGGCTTGTCACGCGTTAGTTCACAAACTTGCGAAATTCTTTGATTATTTTTGACAATTCGTTGAACCAATCAAAATGCCTTAAAGATTTCGCAGATTTGCGAAGCTTTATGTCAAAAATAAACATGCTCTGGAGCTGATTCGCAAACTTGCGAAGATAAATTTATCATTTTTGACAAATGCAATTTTAAATTTATTTTAACGGTTTTTCTTTTACAAGTGAATACCAAAAACTATTAAATTGTATAAAATGTCAGGAAAAAGGGAATTAGTAAAATTTTTAATTGAAAATGTTTGGTCGGAAAATCCTAAAATGAGAAATGAAAAATTATATTTGCGAAACGTTGTGTCACAAGTGCAGATTATTTTAAGTTTTTCCTGACCAACAATCAGAATATCTGTCAAACTTGCGAAAAATCTTCGCAAAAATAATAAAGACGCGTGACGAGCCCTATAAATGTATTATCCAGTTTTTTATGCCGACAATTAAGTGCACAAAATGGCCGATTTGAAAAACACATTTATATCTTATCGATTATTATTTTAATATACCAAAAAGCATATAATACACTAGATGTCAATTCCTATGTGGCACAGATTTTCAGTCTGCAAACAAGATATCTTATTATTAGTATTTGTAAAAAAAAAGGCTCTGATACAAAAATAAATGTATTTACAGCCTTAGCAAACATTAAAGACGGGATATAATTTTTTGCAGCTCCCTAAAGGTGTCTCTTTTCCCTGTGGTATAAGAAAGTAGTAATATTTATCCAGTGCTACTCGTAATATTAATAAACGTATTTTATACTTTTAAAAGAGAAAAAAAAATACCAATATTTAGTATGTGTACCTACTTAAATTGCGAGCATTAATAAGAAAATAAATATTTAAAAAAAAAAAAAAACTGTCCCCATCACATAATATATCCGAAAATATTGTTTAAAATATATAATTTGTATTGGAAATAAAAATTATCAGGAATTTTTAACGATATTTTTTCTTCTTCATTTTTTGTCTCTTTCAAATATTCAATTCTATATGATTTTGAAATATTCCTTTTTCATTCCAACAACTACACAATATATTATTATTTTGCGCCACCATTGGTGTGCTTTGCGTTGATATTTTTGCCGATATTAAAATTAATGCCAGGCCAGCCATATTGTTGTTGTTGTTATTCTTGTTTCGAGTACTTTTTTCTTTTCTTCTATAGCACAACACATTGTTGTTGGTATTGCTCGTCATCGTCAGAATATTTTATACGCGAACAGAAGAAATACGCTTCCAAACGATACATTTGTTGTTTGTGTAATTCACTCAAAATGTTCCCCAAAGCCAAAAACCTCTTATAAAAGCCATGAAAAGACATTTTGTATGTGTTTGTAAAAGGTGATGTTTTCGACGAATTTTGTATGAGATTGATTATTTATTTTTTCCTTTTTAATTTTTCAAAACTTTTCAATTTAAAAAATTATTAATTGTTAATTTCTTTTGATAATTCATTCTACTATGAATACATAGAAAATAAAAAATCAAAATTTATTTATATTAAAAATAATTTTAATAATTCATTTAAAACTCTTTGGAGACTAAATTTTCATGTAAAATTGAAAATACACTTAATTTTATTTTTACACGATTCAGTGTGATTTAACACAATCGACCCACCTAAATTCTAAGATGTATGTTTGTGGCTTTCCTTCAGTATCTCGAATCCTAAGAAAATAGTGAAGATGGCGAAAAATATCCTAAGCCCGTATTAGGTTTCTCGATCCGATCAATCGAGTCGAGAAACCAAATACGGGCCCTGTTCTCAGTGCAAAAGTAAGGAGGACTTGAACTGGCCAGTAAATTAGGTAATCATTTTGTCAACCCTTTCTTAACTTACTCTATAGTCGGCGTATTTTTAAAAGACAAAATTTGTCTATCGTATTCTAATAAAGCAAGCCATAACAACTCCAAAAATTTTGTCAAACTTGCACCCAGACCTCCAAAAAGGTAAAATATTTTAATTTTTTTCCGTCCAATGAGATTTGTAAGATTTGGTTTGAGAAACTGGCTCTTATATCGAATTTACATGGGGACTTCAAAATTGACTTGAAACTCAATGTGGGTTTTTTTTACCTTTACCAGATTGGAAGATTGACTTGCAATCGACTTCAAATTGACAGATGCCAACAAATTTCTTAATTTTTAGGTTGTTTCATTTTCAATTGAGATTAAAGCCGATCTGGGTTTATATGGACGATTTTTGGAATCACGTCTACTTCAACTCTACCATGTATTTATAGGCAATTCAATTTTTATAGCTTGTTGGACCGTCTATGAATAACTATGCCACGAGCAAAATCGCGAGTATTAGTGGCTAGCATATGTATTCATCGTGTAAAAACGGAATTAGTTGTAATTGAAAATTTCGAAATTTTAACTTTATATGAAAATTTTGGTCGGAAGAATTTTAAATTCAAAATTAATAAAATATAATAAAATTTTTCGATTCCTATATTTTCATTATAATATAAGCTTATCAAAATAAATTGACAAATAATTTTTTTTACATCTAATATATAAAGACTTTTTCTTAAAAAAACAAAAAAATCCTAAATTTCATACAAAATTGATGAAAAAACACCGTTCACAACTCCATGAACAATTTAATCACATTTCATGGCTTTTTTGATATTATACGAACAAAATACGCTTGGAAACGATACAAATTAGTTGTTGTTTGTGTAAATTCACCCAAAAGCATACAAAATGTCTTCGAAAAATTATACTTTTCAACGTACACGCGTTCTTCTACGTTAATATTGTCGTTGTGTTGTTGTTGTTTTGTTAGTATTCATTTTTATATGGTGGAACAAAAATTGATACCACGAAGCAGTACAAAAATTTTTCACAATTCTTTTTTTTTTTTGGCGCCAATTTATTATATTTTATTAAAATTCTATTAAATGTTCGGAGTTAATTATGCCAAATTATAGATAAAATTATTTTGGAATTTTTATAGAAGATCGTATTCCAAATCGATACGTAATTACAGAGATATTCAATTTTAAAAATCACCTTCAATACAAAACTGAAGTGATGCTTGGTCAGAGCCATTTTTTTCATATCAACGAAGAAATTTCGTATGAAGAAATTTTTTCGTACATTTTGAAAATGATTTCAGTTTTTTCGTAAAATATTCATTTTTTATAATTAGACAAAAAAAATTTTCTTACATAAAATTTAAATATGATATTTATGAAAAATCGTACATTTTTAAATTTCTTCAATAATTAAGAAATCAATTTTTTTTTTGATGACGAAAACAAAATTCCGAATTTTATGAGACGTAATATTTTTCTTCATCATAAATTATTTCAATGAAATTCTTTGAAAACTTTATGAAAAAATATTTTTAATAATATTCTGAATTATTTCAAAATAATATTACATTATTCGTTTATTAACATTGCGAAGAAAATTATTGTGAAAAAATTTTTTTTTCCATTTTACAAAAATTTTCTACCATTTTTTTTTTACATGGTGGCCATAGAATTTCTTCGCAAAGAAATTCATACGAACCCACGCCAAAATGGGTCGATGAAATTTATAAAATTTATATAATAAATCAACACTAATTTATATTGGTATATTAAAATAAAATACTACATAGTTAGATTTATCATTTCTAGAATATGATTTTAAACTTACCTGAAGAAAAACTTTATGTAATTTTATTATGAAAATTGACACGAAAAACTTTTTTTGCACCAAAAATAAAGGCCCAGAAGGAAATGAATCTCTCACAATATTATATTTTTCTTCTTGGTAGTTTTTTTTTTTTTTTCTTCTACTGAACGAAAAGAAGCACACACGATATCAAAACAATGCAGCAGCAAAACAGAGCAGTAGGCAGTATTTTAATGTAGAGTAAATAGTATACAAACAAAAAAATAGCAACAAAGCTAAAGAAATTTACCCACAAAACAGTTTCGGCTCCGGTTCATAAAAAATATAGAAAAAGAGAAAATTTTATGAATGAGACAAAAGATTATTGGCGTTTACGTTTCTTGATTTTTTTTTTAATTTGACTTTTGAAATTATTACACAAAATATATAAAGAAGTCACAAAATGATGGACTCTATGACGGCGAGAATGATTCGTTTCGTTCCCTTAAAAGTTAAATATGTCAAAATGTATGGAAAAACGGAAAAGTAGCCACAATAATATACCGGTACCTGTCCGAATCGGAACGATAGAATTGAGCAAATTTCAACATTATACGAAAACCTTAACCTCAAAATAGTATTATTATATTGTAAGTTGGAATTTTACAAAATTTCTTTTGATAAATTAAAATCAAGTCGAAAAATATACACTTATACTAAAAATGCAACAATTTATTAAACATATATAAAATTTTTCTGAATTATATTACAAAAACGAAACGAAACTATGTTTCTACTTATCCGCATGAATACGTTAAAAGCGGGCCGTACCAACAAAACAAAAACATTTCGCCTCAGCTTTAAGGAATACGTAAATCTTTTAGTTAATTGGACTTGTCACGAGACTTGATTATTTTTGCGAAGATTTTTCGTAAGTTTGACAGTTCATTCTGATTGGTCAGGGAAAACTTAAAATAATCTGCACCCGTGACAACGTTTCGCAAATATAATTTTTCATTTCTCATTTTAGCGTTTTAAAACAAAACATTTTCAATTAAAAATTCTACTAATTCCCTTTTTCCTGACATTTTATACAATTTAATAGTTTTTGGAATTCACTTCCAAAAGAAAAACCGTTAAAATAAATTCAAAATTGCATTTGTCAAAAATGAAAAATTGATGTTCGCATGTTTGCATGTTTATTTTTGACATAAGCTGCGAAGTCTTAAGCATTTTGATTGGTTTAACGAATTGTCAAAAATAATCAAATAATTTCGCAAGTTTGCGAACTAACGCGTGACGAGCCTTATTAAAAATAAAATATTATTTATTCTATTAAAATTTACAAAAAGAACTTGGAAATTGTTTCGAAATGAACTTAATTGTATTGGCTTCTGAATGGCTTATATTATTAAAAGGAACACGACTTGTATTCTCATCTCCCACAGATTTTTAGCCTACAAACAAGGTATCAGGTCATTAGTATATTGTGTAAAAATGAATGTCCCTATTTTCTTTATTTATCAGACTATAAAAGATCGTAAGCATACACTTTGTATGAAATTGATAGGTTAAGTAAATTAAATTTAAAAACATGAATAAATCCTTTTTATCTTCAAAAGAACAAGGATTAAACAATTTTCGTTATGATTATAATAATTAGAACAACAAATTAGATATAAAAAAAATTATGCATTAAAGTAGGCCTGTACAAATTTTGGTTCATTTGACAAATATTTTGAAATATTTACATTTCGTAATACAAAAAACACTTAGGAAAATGAAGTATTTAAGATTCAATTAGAAATCCTTTTCTTTGATGGGTAATATTGAAAGGGAAAAAGATAATGTTTTTGTTATGACCAGGGCAGTAAGCAGCAAAGCCATGCAAAGAAGAAGAAGAAGCCGAAATGTATGTGAGTTGTTTCAATTCAATACGTGAAAATATATTCATATATATAAATATATGTATATACATGCGTATATATACGAGAGTACGTCAGCCAAGAAAATATGTACGCGCCACGGATTTTGAGGTACTTTGGCTTTTTTGTTGTTGCTTTTTAGAAATCGTTAAATTTTATCCTAAATCGAATTTGAATGAAAAATTAAAGCAATTATCAATGACTACATAAAAATTAATAATAATATTTTAAAAATAATTTCTTATAAATTAAATTACGGCATATTTATTATTGAGAAAAGATAATTTGACGAAAAAAAAAAAAATAAATTGAATTCGATTAATTCAAAATGGATTCAAAGCATTTCATTATACTAATCATCGTATACATCATACAAAATGATAATCGGATAATATCGCATATAATCGCACAATGAAATATAATGAAATCGTTATTTGTATGGCGGATATGACATTTCGACGTTGCGTTTTTATTTCTCGAATAAACATAAGAAATGCTTTCAAAAAGAATTTTTTTTTTCTTGTTTTTTGCTTTTGTATTTTGTTGTTATTGCTTTTTAGAAGCAGTAAAATTTTTTACGTTCAAAGAAAACACCGTTTAGCAAATTTTTATTCATGAATATACGAACATGCATTTCTATATGTGTGTGTGCATGTGCGTTCCTTTCGAGATAAACGAGATTAAATAAACCGAAGGAGAGTGAGAAAGAGAGAGGCAGAGAGAGCATATATTTTGACAAAAGTCACGCGGCATTTGTATATCCGTAACCGTCTTTTATGCGATAAAATATTATATTATGAATGCGTTGAAAATCTTTAAGCCGTGTATAAACATTGTTTATTTGTTTGTGTGGCTTATATTTTATGATTTTTGGATGAAATTAATGATTTTTTGTCGGTTTTTTTTTTTTCAATTTTTAATTACTTTTTAAATATAAAAATAATTATTTTTAAATTTATTTTGATACATTATTTTATTATGAAAACGTAGAAATCAAAAAATTTGAATTATTTAATTTATAATTAATTTTAATAATTCATAGAAAATTCTTTTGATGGAAATTTTCATACAAAAAATTGATAATTGTAAAATATTAATTTTGTATGAAAATTTGATAGAAAGAATTTTGAATGAAGTATTAAAATTGAATTAGAAATGATTTAGAGAAAATTTATATAATTCTTTTGGTTTGATTTTAAAATAAGGTAGGAAAATAAATCAGGGAATAATTTTTTTTAACTAAAAATTTTTTAAAAATTGAATACAAATGGAAACTGTTTATTATGTTGTTATGTTTGTAGAAGGCTTTATTAATTTAATTTTAATCAATGTATCAACATTGCAATAAATGTATTTATTTATTATCATTTAAAAAAATTAAAATTACAATAATTCTCAATTTAAAAATAGGAAAAATCTATTAAACAGAAAATTTCTATAAAAAAACGAAAACAAAACGTTGCGCGTTAATTTTGAATTTCCGATTTTTTCATTTTCAACGCATAAACATAAAGATGCGTTGAAAAAGAAAAAATCGGAAATTAGCCAAAAAATATAATATCATTTCACCTTGTATACATTTTTTTTTTGTATGGAATTTTGTAGAAACATTTCATCTTGTATACATTTTTCTTGTATGGAATAAAACAACTATTTAAACTTCAAAAACTTAGGTTTTTTAATCATATTTCAATTTAGTAAAAAAAAAATATAGAACAAATATGTTAGCAAAAAATTAAAAAGAAAATAAATAAAATTAAATAAATAATAATAATATTTTCTCGACAATAAAATCCCTGTAAAAACGAAATATAGTTTGTAGAATAAAGAAAAAAAGCAGAAAATATCAAAATATTCATTTTTTGGATTAAAAGTTATTTCCAAAGTAATATTAATATTCGATTCATATAATGCCTGTTGATTACGATTCTGAACATAATTTAAAGTTCCAGTTTCATTTCATCTAAATCATGTTTTGCTAATAATTCTTTTAGCATATATCTTGTAAAAACATAAACTTAAATTCATGTAATGTTCGCGTTTAAAATCGTATCAATTTAAATACAAAACCACGATCCAGAAATGATAGACAACGTTTTCGTGATTTCGTTTTTGGAATTCAGAGTTACATAAAAAAAATAGAAGAAAAGAAGTAATCATCGGAGAGCGGTTTCCAGGCTATAGATGCGTAGAGTATCAAAAGTTATATCGATTTATGCATGTCCGTCCATCAGTTCGCCCGTGTACAAGATATCTCAAAAACGTGTCCGTTTTTGATGAAATTTAGAATGTGTGTTGGTTATTCCTTAATCCGATTCGGTATTGCATTTCAGCAAAATCGACCGAGGGGGAGCGAAGTTTTCAGGCAAAAACCTGGGTGACCAGAGAGCTTCTCGTTTTTTTATAGTTTTTCGGATTCAATTAGAAAGCTGGTATACCAATTTTATCGAAATTAATTCCTGCATAAATAGGCGATATCGTGCTAAATTTCAATAAAAGAGGTCCAAGGATTATGGGGAAAGAAATAGTCATAGGAGAAAATTAGCCCGTTCATAAAGTTTTTTGGATATACTTTAAAAACTAATATACCGATGTGAACACAATTTTCAGAATAGATTTATGTTACTAGGGCCTAGGACAATTAGAACAAATTTGAAAAATATGAAACGAGTTATGCAGGCTTTGAAATATTATTAGTTTTGCCTGTTTTTCTGTCCCATTTCTGATATTGGTCATCAAAAAATTGGCTATAGGCCGATTTTCATTTAGTAGAAGTTTTAAATATTTTCTTTTATTTAAATTTAATTTATTTTCTTAAATACGTTATCTACTCATATGTAAATATGATAATATATTGAATTTCATTATTTCTAATTTAAAATTAGTTGCAACGATTAAATAATGGAATTCTTTATAAAACATTTGACTGTACGAATTTACTACCCCGGTTACTATATTATGATGCTTTTGCCTAAATTTGGTGGATACTATCCTGCTGAGATAGTATCCAAAACGGAATGGACTATTCCATCCGTTTGAAACAAACTTCTTCTCAAAAGTTCGTTAAACCCGAGGCTGTATTCATTAGTTTTGCAAAACTTTCCATAAAGATTGATTTGAATTTATTTCTGTGGTATTGAATCAAAACTTGATGTAATTATAGAATTTTATGAACTGATTTACTGAAATTTAGAAAATTATTTATGGTATTTATTTTAGTATCCAAAATGTTTGTTGCACAAACTGGTAGATCTGCCTTAAAGTGCCAAAATCTGCAGTGGAATTCTGTAAAACGACAAATAATTGTAGTTTTCATACATTTAGTAAGGCAATTTATCTTTAGAAAGTGTTAAATTTGAGGTGAGAACTTTTGGGGTCTCATTTTCATATACTGTTTAGGCAATTTTCTATTTCGATTTCCTTACTTTGCAGCCGTCGCTTTTGAAAATGACCAAAATGATAATAACTGTCTTAATTATAGAATTCTACTAAAGGTAATCAGAAGCGGAATCATACAATTCGATCGAGTTACATGATTTACAACTCTTATTCATAAAGATGTTATAAGGATAAAAAGTTGACTAGTATTTATTTGGAAAAAAGGTATGCTCAGAAATGAAAGCGTAAAATTAATCCTTTCGAGATAAATAGAATATACTAAAATAAACAATCAATCGATTGATTAAACCGTGTTTATTCATAAATTGAAAAATTAATTTCCCGCAAATATAGTATAATATGAACCTTAGAAAGACAAGACTTCTTTTCACATACGAAATATGTATTGAGTTCATAAATTATGATTTAAAAAGAAAGGTCAATTATTGTTCCTCGTATTTGTTTTCTTCTTATTTCCAACAAAAAAAAATTTGTAACCGGATTTTTAGTGTTCAGTATAAACGTTTACCTTTATAAATAGTGAAAATTGTCGCAAATCTTCTAACGATTTTCTTGTGAAGATTCCCAGGTAAATTGAAACGGTGTACAATATAAAAATAATACTTATATGTCGATGGAACTGAGGGTAGAACAAAAAAATCCTCAATACCAAATAATTCTAGTACCGTACCTCTGGTTTTTTCTTTCTACTTCCCTTAATATTGTATTTGCAGGCAATTGAACAAACATACTTCTTGAAAAACTCCCTTCTCATATCAGGATTTTCATTTAGATTCGAATGATATAATACGATATATAATTTGCAGTCTTCTTTCGAGTTACGTATAGTTTTTTTTTCACATTAATGATTATGAATTTTCAAAAATTCAGCATAAATTTGACCCTTTTGTATATTTAGTCTGCATCGAGGGGACACACTGCAAAGAATATATATGAACTCAAAATGATCCTTTTCTACCTTTAAATTCTAAAATTTCATTGCAGTATGAAATAGTGAAGGCAAAAAAAAAACACTGATGCATTTAGAAAAAGGCAATAATTCCTTTGCATTTTGAATATTTCTACTTATATCTTTTTCTTGAGAAAATATTTCTTTTTCTGTTGTTTCTATGTGAGAACAAAGTCCATGACTTGGTCCCAGAATTGAATTTTAATGGGAAAAAATCGATCGAAAAGATTTCTTCGAAAAATATATTTAAGAACTTGCTGGATTACAAGAATACAAAATGGCGGAATACAAGAGTGCGATATTAGCCAAATAATATTTTTCGTTTTTTAATAAAGAAGAATTAACCTAATATTATAGTTTTCATTAAATTCTCTTTATTTCTTTAACTTCTAAAAAATTATAAGCCCATGCATTTTTTAGTGCCAGCTAATCCAGTGTTTCCCATCTTTTTCAGTCTATACACCACATGTTTGTTCTTTACGTGATAGTCTCTGGACCGATGAATTTACTATCAAAACGTCTTTCGTTCCGAAGATACTTTCAATTTCTTAATGTCCCGAGACTTATGAAAGTATCATCCTACTATTCTTTCTGAGTCCAAGATTAATTGGACTACTGTGGTATGTATCCGTAGACTGTAGGAGAAGTTACTTTTTGGTCTTAAACTACATATTCCAGCTCTAGTTCCCGATTCAATCTACAACTCATCGATGTATCAAATGAGTACACTTCTTGGTAATTCTAAATGCTCCCAGTTTCTATCACCCTTGATAACTTCCGAGAATAGCTTGCAGCTAGGATACTTTACAGATAGATGATCATATCCCATTTGAAAAATGTGATTTTGCTCATTCCATGTAACACTAGGTTATGACCGTATATAAATGTTAGGTTTTCATATTCCCAACTACTAATTTTACAGGCTCTAAGTATTGGAACTCAATCAGCTCAATCTTGAGTGGAATATTGCAGTCGGAGGTATGGTTTCTTTCAGATTATTGTTTTTTGATGTTATCCCTATAGTTATATCAAAAAGCATACAATAAAGATAGTTTCCAATTTCAATTCTGATTTGGACAAGTCTGCATACGCCATCTTATTAATAGTATTTCTTAAAAAGACTCCGTGTGCTGTAAAAATGCATGTATTTACAGTCTTTTTTACAAATCCCATTAAAATGGAGGCACGCTTTGCAGCGCTGCAATGATATCAACAATTTATACACAAAGATTCTCTTTCTTCTTTTTATGCCCTATGGTAGGTACTACCAGATGGTATATATTAGTTTTGTCACTCCATTTGTAATGCATCGAAATAATCATCGTAGAAAGATTTTAAGGGTTGTGTAGGGATTCAAAGTTATATCGATTTATGCATGTCCGTCCGTCCCTATACAAGATAACTCAAAAACGCGTTATCCGATTTTGATGAAATTTACAACGTTAGTTGCATATTCCTTAACTTGGTTTGGTATTACATTTCAGCAAAATCGATCCAGGGAGAGCAAAGTTATAAAGGAAACACCAGGGTGACCAGAAAGTTTTGTCGTTTTTTTGTTTATGGTTTTAAGGATTTAATTGGAAAATTTGTGAACCAATTTTGTTTAAATTAATTATATAGGTTAACTACATAAATAGACGTCACCCTGTGAAATTTCACTCAAATCGCTTTAAGGATAGTGGAGAAAGAATTAATCCTAGGAGAAAATAACCCTCTTCATATAGTCTTTTTGATGTACTTTAAAAACTAATACACTGATTTGAATAAAATTTGCAGATTAGACGTATGCTATCAGGGTCTGGGTTACCTGCAAATTAGAATTTTGGAAAGAGTAAACAAAGTTATAAAGAAAAAACCTTGAAATAATATTAGTTTTGACAGTTTTTCTGTCCCATTTCTACCATAGGGCATCAAAAAGTCGGTTTTCAGTTACTATATGTTTTACTCTGTTATTATATCAACTGATTGAAAGTTTAAAAATTAAATTATAATTAGACGAAATTGTAAGAAGTGATTATTTAATATTTAGTATAGATTCTAAATATTTTTCCTTCCAGACAAATTTGAAGAATCATTTGCAATTTAATTTTGTGTGAAAAAGCTTAAGATTAATTTATGGGTTAATCTTTTTACATTCGTTTACACTGAATTTTTCAGGTATTTCTTCAACTGGGAATTTAATATCACATTATGCAATCTATTGTATGTTTATTTAATTAAAGTTAATTTAAAACATTTATTAAATTACGGTTCGAATATAAAATAATTTGTCGATGTTTATTAACAATAATATTGAAAGCTTTTTATCATATATCCGAACCTTATGAAGACTTTTTGTGGATAATCTTTTTGATAATAGATGGAGTACGCAATCGTTGAAGGCATATATAGTACGTATAGTACGTAACTGAAAACATTGAACCAAAAATGGTATACATATTAAGATTGAGTTCTATTTCTTAAAATGACGATCAGATCCGGAAAAATTTTTAGAAATTTACCTCTTTGTTTTTTGAGGGGAAATTTTTTTTCAATGCATATTTTGCAACAAGATATGTTGCTTTGTCCTTTTATGTTTTTGGTTGGTCAGGTAGAAAAATTTTGGATAGAAAATTCTTTCATGAACATTTTGAGTTTGTTTTTACTTTTTTATTAGAAACGATATTTGCGTTCATACGTACCTATATCCCTTGAATCACTAAAGAATAGATTACAGTGGCCGAAAAAATGAAGTAAAAAAGAGAATACCACGTACTTTTTCGAATTTAAATACCAGATTTATGCTACGTAGTTGAAATGGTATTCAGCTAGTATTCGACGACACACATATGGTATACCACATGGTATCCTTAAACTATGGTATGAATACTACAGTATAGCCTTGTACCATGGTATAAAAAGGGGTTGGCACACATCAAACATAGTATCTGTCTGACATTTGAAATTCTGCCATTTCAGCGAGAATATGGGAATTTTTCGGTCCTCTTAAATCATTTATATGATTCCTACAAATATCTATAAATTTTGAGGTTTCATTAACGCATAAAATTTTGCGTATTTAATTACTTTTTTAAGTTTTTTAAAATAATATTTTCAAAAAAAAAAGTGTAAACATGCATCAATTGCTAAGCTTTCTCACAAAATTCCATTCGCTATTTTCCGCTTCAATAAAAAGGCGCGACAATCACTAAAGAATAGATTACGGTGGACGAAAAAATTAAGTAAAAAATGGGATACCACGTACTTTTTCGAATTTAAATACCAGATTTATGCTACGTAGTTGAAATGGTATTCAGCTAGTATTCGACGACACACATATGGTATACGACATGGTATCCTTAAACTATGGTATGAATACCCTATGTGTGCCTCTAGTATAAGACGATCAACAATTATAGCTTTTACATAAGATTTCGGTAATAAATTAATTTGTCCATTGTTTTTTCCAATGTTTAATTACCTAACTTTAATTTATTCAACCAACTGTTTTATTTCCCAATAATATGCAGTTATATTGTTCATCCTGAAATTATGAAGTTCTAGCGACTTCAAGAAAAATCTTGACGATCTATACTTGAAGAATCACTGATCTAGACGATTTTGAAGATAATTCAGTTGACACTTGGGGGAAAATAAGAAAAAATTGTAATTAAAAAAATTAAATTCTGTTATACAATTTTATTTAGAAAAATGAATATTACATTAATGAGAGAACGACAGAACAACATTTAAAGTTGCGTCTAAAACCAAATAAACGAAAAAGAATAAGAAACTTAATAAATTTGTTTCGGATAATTTTCTTTCAAATTAGTCACTGCCTTCATCTTTACTGGAACCGTCAGCATCACTTTCATTCTTAGATGGAGATGCTATATTATCTTTTTTAGCAGATTTAGGCACTTTTGGATCCTAAAAAAAAAAAAAACAATCATTAATACATTTTACAATACTATGCTTCTATAATTTATACCTTCTTGGGTTTTTTCTTATCTCCACCAGACTCTTCTGATGATGTATCATCTTCTGAAATGTATTCCTTACTTTTATAACCGGCTCCAGACATTGTTGTTGTTGCCTTCTTAATTGGTGATTCTTTCTTCCTTTTTTTAGAGTTTTCTCCTTCGCCATCACTACCACCAGCAGTAGCGGAAGCAGTAGCAGCAGCTTGACCGCCTCCACTTTCTTTGTATTCTTTCATTGCTTCCAAATATTTTTCTTTTTCTTTGGCCGCTTTCTTTTCCCATTCAGTTTTATCTTTTAGTTCTTTCCATAATTCACCACCTTTTTTAGCAATTTCCGTAACTGTAATTCCGGGATTATCTTTCTTGAGTTCTTCACGGGTCTCATTTAACCATATCATAAAAGCGGTACTTGGCCTTTTTGGTCGATTCGAATCTTTATCCTTTTTCCTTGATCGTTTTGTTGACTGTTTTAAATAAAAAAATATAAGGAAATGTATTATTAAATTGTTATTATGTATTTTGAAGAGAAATTCTCTAAAGACAATAGGCGTATTCCCTTATTGTTGTAAGGTTGTATGATTCGATTTTCTTCTTTTAAATACAGAAAATACAAAATTATACAACGATACATCACGTTTTAAAACGGTAAGGGCTTTGATGCCATTAAAAAAAATATTTAAATTTATCTTTAATGTTAATTATATATTTATAATTTGAATTCTTCTTTATATTTAAATAATTTGTCATGAAAGACTGGAAATTTGACATTAGACATCCATTATAAATTATTTATTTAGAAATTGTACTTGTAATTTCAGTCCTCTGTCTGTATCCAGAGGGCACGTTAGACAGAATTTAGGGCGTAATTATAAAAAATACAAAATAAAGTCGTTTTGGAATAGTTTGAACCTTTGGGATTTTTACTTGGGCAGTCTGAAGGGACACAGTTAACTTATTCAATAAAGTCCTTAAATAAATGATTTTAAAGAACTTTTAAAAAAAAAAGTTTACGTACCGCACTGGTACGATTGAACTATTTTAGTCTAAGCATAAATGAAAACTGAACCGATCTGATTGTATCCTTTAATGGGCTTGATTTTGGTATAGACTAAATCAGACCGAATCCATTCTAGATGATTTAGAGATAATGGAAAAAAAAGTTTTATTAGGAAATTCTACAAATAATCTGCCATCCTTTATTTCGGCGAAAACTTTCTTGTGGGCTGTACATATAGCCTACAATAGGAATAGTCATGAAACCTTTTTAAATAACCAAAAAAATAGAGACATTCCAATGATTATGGAGTTCTTTTTTGGCATTAAAACCTTTTTCTTGAATTTTATAGAGCATATTTTTTAATGCTTAAGGCTTATTCAAGAGATTATAAGACCGATTTGCATGCCCCATGGTAGGTACTACAGAGGGTATATTGGTTTTGTCACTAAGTGTGTAACACATCGAAATAACCATCGTAGAAAGTTTTCAAGAATTTTGCAGAGAATCAAAAGTTATATCGATTTATGTATGTCCGTCTGTCCGTGTACAAGATAACTCAAAAACGCGTTATCCGATTTTGTTGAAATTTAGAATGTGAGTTGGTTATTCCTTAAACTCGATTTTGTATTTCATTTCAACAAAATCGGCCGGGGAAAGAGAAGTTTTTAAACAAAAACCAGAGTGACCAGAAAATTTGGTCGTTTTTTTATATAGTTGGATTTAATTGGAAAATTTATGAATCAATTATGTTTAAATTAATCATATTGTTTAAATACGTAAATAGACGATATCATGTTAAATTTAGGCAAAATCGATCAAAAGATAGTGGAGAAAGAAATAATTCTAGGAGAAAATGAGCCTGTACACAGTGTTTTTTGATGTACTTTTAAAACTAATACACCGATTTGAATAAAATTTGCAGATTTCTAGTATTAGGTTCTAGTTTACCTGCAAATTACAGGAAATTTGCAAAGGAGAAAATAAAAAATCGGCTGATATAGGCCGATTTTCAGTTACTGTATGTTTAAAAGTATATTTCTGATTGACCTAGTAACATATAACCTTTGGAGAAAATATAAAATAAACAAATAAACTTGAACTTATTAAGGAAATAATTAACTAATACCGAATTACAGTATTTTCATTGAAATGGTTGAATGAATAAAATCAAATCATTTTAATAGTTTTATTCGAAAGAAAAAATTTAATAAGAAAATAGAAAGGATTCGGACACAGTCGGTTGTCGGACTAGATTTGAAACATGCAAAAACAAATTAATTACATTGTTTATTATTTAATATTATTAATATATTATTATTCAAAAATGCTGGGTTTAATAACGTTCAATTTCGATCGTCGTAAATTCCGTGTGATTTCCTCTAAGCCAAGTGAAATTTATACTGGAATTGTGAATCTTGTCCTAATAACAATTGCGCCTTATATATATATTGAAATTTATTTGGGATATACAAATTTAGATAATACAACAGTATCATTAATTATATCAGCATTATGCTCTATCATAATACCGAGTGCGATTTTAATAAATTCGATTAATCAAATTGTGAATAAAAATAATTTTGTGAAAATTATAAATGATATAATAACTTTGGGAGTATATTTTATTAAAAACTTTTCAAAAAAATCAATAATAATTAATAAACGTTTTGTGATTGTGATAATTATAAAAATCCTATCACCAATTTGGATAATGACTGCATTATTTGTGGTATTCATAAGTATCCCATCAGAAGCCCGTTCTCTAAAATTTATGATTTCGCATTTCTTTTCACTTATTTATGAATATATTTTAAGTACAATTTTAACGATTTATTTAATTGGAATATGTTTTATTGTACAATATTTAAAAATCTTGAATCAAGAATTATTAAATGTTATTTCGGAATTTAGAAATTGTAAAAAACTTAAAACGTCTCAAATGAAATATGATATTTTAAATGATCGAATCAATCATATCGCAATTATACATAATCGAATATCGAATATAACAAATCAATTTCATAAAATGTTTGAAATACAAGTACTTGTAATCATTTTGAATATTTTCACGTGTAATTTATGGATAATTTTTACCAGCTATAAATTATATTCAGTATTACCTTTGAATGAAAGTAATCGAATTATGAGTTGGAATATTACTTTTATAACATGGAATTTTATCGATATATTCATTGTTATTCATGTTGTTGATAAATTGATGAGAAAATCATATAAAACTAATGAAATCTTAAATGATTTTATACAAATTGAAATGTTGGATGAAAAATTACAAGAAACTGTAAGATGTGGTTATTCTAATAGGAGTTTTCCATTTGAACTCTTCAAAAACGTGGAAGTACTTGAAATGTACAAATGGAAATGTGCTTGATTGGAGCTACACTTCAAGTTTCGTGTAAAAACTAGAATATTAATTACTCAAGTATCTACTTATATCAAAGATTCTATACTATTTACTCCTATAGGATCTTTGCTTATACGTTCTTGAAGGCGATACAAATGGAAAGTTACTAGTACTTGATATATATTTAAAAATTTTTTTCCTTTTCAGATTGAATTATTTGCAATACAACTTTATATGGAAAAATTTGAAATTACTTTCTGTGGATTCTTTAAATTCAATCATACTTTAAGCTTTTCAGTAATTTCTTCAACTGTAATGTATTTAATATTACTGATTCAATATGATAAGCAATTGTAAAATTGATTTATGAATTCGTAGAAGGAAAAATGTACTAGTATTTATTAAGAGACAATTTAGATTTAGAAAAGAAAATCTTCAAGATTTGTGTATTTTAATTAAGTATTTAAAAAAGTCTACATAAAGGTACGGTCAGCCATACCAAGTTCTTAGGTTGCAAAAGTTGCCTCTCATATTTACACACGTAATTAAAAGTAACGCACAACATCAAGTTTTTATGTTGATGTAACGTAACGCAAAATGTTGTATGTTTTTCTATTCACACATTGCAACTTTTTAGATTTTAGTAGTGCAGGAAAGGAGAACCGCAAATTTTTGGCTTGCAGAACTATTCATACTTTACACGACACTAGTTGTGTTTCAGTAATAAAAGTTGCTTTGCCTAATCGTACCTTTATTATCGCACCATTTTATATTAATTTCCATTAAATTAATAGCTGATTATTATTTCACATTTTATAAGGTAATATTGCGAAAGTTACTATAAAATTAGATCTTTATTTAACACATGAACATTTCATTTCTCGCTGTCTAATGACTTACATCATTTAACACTTGCACATATTAAATAACCTACATCAGACATTATCTTGAAAACCGAAACCAATTTATTATAGTAAATGCATAAACTAATGCATATGGTCCCGGAATTTATTTAGATTAAGTTTATATTTTAGTTGTTTCTAATTTGATTATGACAAACAAACACCTCATTGTAGACGAAAATCGATAAAATTAATAATAGTAATTGTTTTAGAAACTAAACTAAGTCAAAATTATGGGTTTTCTTCAGTTAGTAAATAGTTTTCGGAGCCAACGCAAATTAAAAATGAAAAAATATTATAATCGCATTATTAAGTTTATAATTTTGATGACATATTATTATTGTAAAATATTTGGTTTAACAGCGATCACATATGATCGACGAAAAATGGAAGTTTTTATAGCTAAAACATCAATAATTTATTCTACGACCGTCAACATTTTAATCATATTAGCAATGCCTTATATCTTTTATGAACTATTTTACGTATATAATTTTCTCAATAATAAACCTACGCTAATAACAGTGACTACTTTTAATTATCTTTTCATAATTTTAGCAATTATTGTGAATTATTTTGTACATTTTATTAAAAGGGAAAAATTTATTCAAATATTTAATGAATTAATAAGACTTGGAATATATCTAAATAAGTTTCTGTCTAATAAGACTTTAAATAATGGAAATATTCTTCTATTATTGGCATTAAGAATATTAGCAATTGTTTTTATAACAATTTCATCATATTTACTGGTTTTAAATGCAGATGCAACTTTTTCCTTAAAATTTATAATAGTGAACACGTTTTCATTTATTTATTTGCATTCTCTTTTTACAATTAGTAATGTTTTTTTTATTGGAATTAATTTTATTTCGTGTTATTTTAATGTACTTAATCAAGAACTTGTAAAAGCAATCGCTGAATTTAAAGAGATTGCTAAATCGAAAAAAGGGAAATGTTACGGAATGCAAAAGATCTGTGATCTAAGTGATCGTATCGATGAAATTGCAATTCTATATAATCGAAATTATAAATTAGCAAATGAGTTTAATGGAATGTTTCAAATTCAAATAGTTTCAATAATTTTGACTACTTTCGTAAATGATCTTTTAGCAATCTTCCAACAGTATCTATTGATGGAAAGTGGAAATCATAATTTCATAAGGTTAACAATTTACTGGATTATCTATATTGGATGGATTAGCATTGATTTGTACTTGATCATTTATGTAGTTGATAAAATGATAAACAATTCAGCAAACATCAAAAAATATCTTACAGAATTTCTAGAGTTGGAAATCTTTGATGAACGTTTTGAGAAAAGTGTAAGTTTTATTTTGATTTTGATATCAAATTTATTTAGGTTTTTAAATTGTTTTTATATCTGTTTTAGATGGAAATGTTCAACATTCAAGTGATTAATGAGTGTCTTCAGTTTAAAATTTGTGGATTTTTTAACTTTGATAAAACGCTTGTTTTTGCGCTTTTGTCGGCAATATTTCAATATCTTATTTTACTTGTACAATTTGAAATAACATAGTAATTTACATTATTAAGAAATATATTTTGGAATTTAATGTGGAGTAAATAAGATTGTTTTCCTCTTATAGGTTCCTTGGTAATACAGGTTAGATGCAACTATTTTTAACGATTATTTATGATAAGTTCAATTGTAATGAAATTCAATTGTGAATAAAACGTATTATGAGAATGAATCCTTAGATCATAGAGACAGGAATTACGTGCCGAAAATTTTAAGATTGATGATCCAGAAATCGAAAATCTGTCTCTTTGGCTACATTGAAGGAATGGTTGAATATAATTTTTGAGAAATGTTCTTAAAGGAAAGGCAGACGGTCAAAGAAGAGTATATGAAAATCACGCCAATATTTTCAATATTCTTTCAGAGATCAGGAATGGAATTTTGTATTGACCCAATTGGATCGTATATACGACTCGACCAACCAATTTGGTATCGGTTAAAATTGGATCGAAAATATTTTACACTGTGATCGTATAAAATTCATTCGATCAGTGTTGAGTTGTCGAAAACATGTTTTTTTTATGTTTATTGTCATATTTTTAATTTCTTTAATGCAAAAACCCAAGTACATGAAATTTAACAATTATTTCCTTAAATTTTTACTAAATTATTGTAATTTCCACAAAAAAAAAGAAAATGAAATATTTTTTTAAAAAAATTTCTTTTCACTTGAGTTCATGCAAAAAAATCCCAAGCTTGCAAAAGTTAACTTGAAAATATTGAATTTAAAATATTATCAAGATTTTCATGAAATTGCAACCAAATAAAATGCTCTAAAAGCGAAGTGAAAATTATCATTATAACAAAATAAAAAAAACGCCACCAAATTTAGGACCGAAGACACTTGAAGATATTTTGTTTCACTGAGACCAACAATTTCAATATTTATTATTAAATATTAATTTAAAAATAATTCAAAACTAAAAACAAATCTAAAACACAAACATTTTAAATTAATGTTTTCAAAAAAAAAAAACTATCAGCTGTCAAAATTTCATTAAATTTCATCGGGCAATTTGAAACTTTATACCATTTGCGTGGAATTCTCAAAGGCCACACTAATTTACGATACGATAATTTTACAGGATGCCAAAAAGAATTCAGATCGAATATTAAATCGAATCGAAAATTTAGTTGGATCGAAATACAAAATTCCATTCCAGAACAAACTGTTAAAATGCATTGAAATCTTAAATAATTTCGGACAACATGTTTTATGAAAAATTCATCGAACAGACTTTTCGTACAACATATTATTTTTCGTTCACACTAATGCGACAAAAATGATAATTAAATTTAAATTGGATGCTAGAATTTCATTAAGCGCTTAAAGTTATTCCCTATCTGAAATTAAAAAGGCATAGTGTAAACGAAACTAGCTGCATGAAAAATCGCATGCTTGTCGGTCGGATTTATGAGATGACGGAACATTTGGTTAAACATATGATATATACGTTCACGCCATGAAACAAAACGTGTATGTTAGTGTGAATGAAGTTTTAGCATTCATAACTGAAACGACTAAATTCTATCAAATATTTGGATATTAAAGAATCAATCAAAACTTTTAATTGCCAATTGTTCCAATTGAAAGGACCTGAAACTACGCCCTGATAAACAAAGGGCTCATTAAACAAAATCAATAACAATTAATAAATTTAATTTTCAATCATGTTTTAGTTTGGTTTTCCATTAGTTACGAAAACATTCTTTTCGAAAATAGAAGTGGAAATGGGAAAATATTGTAATTATTTTGCAAGCGCTTACATTTTTAGTGTATATTATTTTTCAAAATTATTTGGTTTAACAACGTTCAGTTTCGATTCGCGGAAAATGCAAGTGATTTCTTGTAGAAAGTCAATAATTTACAGTGTACTCATAGATATTTTATTAATATTAATAACACCATTTAGGTTTTGGGCATTTATTTCTGAATTTAATTTTGCTACTGAAAAACTATTTCTATCAATTCTTAACTTTACTAATTACATTTCAACATCACTTACAATATTGGTGAATTTTGCTCTTCAATTTATTAAAAAAGACAAGTTCATTCGAATTTATAATGAATTAATTACATTTGGAATATGTTTGAATAATTCTCGTGAAAAGAACACTTTGATTGATATAAATTTTGTTAATTTAATAATTTTACAAATAATAACGTTCTTTTGCATTATGATTCCTTATAGTACTCTTATTTACCAATTAGGCGGAAATTATTCGTGGATATTTGTGTGGTCACATATTCTCTTACTGGTTTATAAACTCATCCTTTTCATAATTATTAATGTGTATTTTATTGGATTCAGTTTTATCTCCCGTTTTTTTTATCTACTTAATGAGAAATTAATGGACATAATTTCTGAATTCAGGGAATTAAATTCAAAACGAAGTATTATGCAAAAATTATGTGATTTAAGTGATCGTGTTGATCAAATTGCAGTTTTGTACAATCGTCTTATCAAAATTACAAATGAATTTAATGAAATGTTTCAAATTCAAATACTTGTATTGACAATATTTCATTTTCGTGACATTCTTACGATTATGTTTTATGAATATTACTGGATAAGAACTCATCTAAATATTTTTGTTCTAAATGTAATGTCTCTGATTAATTTTGGAGGAGCTTTCTTTTGTTTTTATACAATCATTTTTTTAGTTGATAAAACAATGAATTTATCACGAAAAACTAAAAGGATTTTGAATGAATTTATAGAGTTGAATATTTCGGATGAACGTCTTGAGAAAAGCGTAAGTTCGAAGTTATTAAGAAAGACAGACTTTTTCTAATTTGATATTTTTAATTCAGATTGAAATGTTCAACATCCAATTGATTAATGAGAATCTTCAAATTAAAGTGTGCGGATTGTTTACTTTTGATAAAGCATTCCTGTTTTCTTTATTGTCTGCAGTTCTTATATATTTTACTATACTTATACAGTTTGATCAAGCATAAAAATATAATTACTATTTTAGTACATATTTGGTACAATATATTTTTTAAATTTTATTTTCTTGGCCAAAGAAATATTATCAGGCCCGAAGAGTTAGTACATTTGATGGCACAAAAACGATCACAAAATATACACAATATAATTTTCTTGGTCTGAACGTCTGTCCTAAACAAGTATAATATCATACAAAAGTTTCATCGTCAAGGACTGTACTGAAGACTATCATTTTTGGTTTTTGTCGCTGCATTGAAAAATAAATTGATTGTTACGGTTGGAAAAGAAAGCTGTAAGTTTTTTTTAATGCATTTTGTGAACTTCTAAGAGATGATGAGGTTTTATTTATGTTTCAAAGTTGGAAAGTTTTACTTAGTTATTCCTCTTGGAATCAGCAATAGACAGTTTCAAATTCTGCGTAATAAACGTTTAAAGCATTTACATCTGCAATCTACACAGTTAGACAAATCTAACAAGCTTTTTGCATCAAAAGTGTCCATACAACTTATATTAGTAAGATTTAACAAATTTCTATTGTCATAAAGTTATAAATTCTGTTAATATAAAATTGTTAGATTTAACATTTGCACAGAGAAATTCATCAAATTGTTGTCACAAGTCACAATATTTTTATGTTAAATTTAACAACTATATGTAACTAAAAAATAATATTTTCTTGGAGATTCATTTTATATTATTGAGCAAATAGTATACTTTAATCAGTTAATTTTGACATCATTGTTTGGTAAAATGAAACAATATAAAATAAGAATTTTATTTCAGTTGTCACATGCGGCTATTTTTTGCAGTTTCTTTCAACAGAAATCTTTTGTTGATATTAACTATACCTTTAAGTTAAAAGAGTTTCATAAAATGGTAAATAAAAGAATTTCAAACATTTATAAACGGAAGTTATTTTATTTATAGTTTGTACAGTTTCAAATTATTTAGAATTAAAAAATACATTTTTTGGGTATTATTTAGGACTTTACCTTATAAAATTTAATAATTTTATGAATCCTAAGCATTTAGACTTGGTCCCACGTCCCTGATGTGATGGAAGAAACAAAGCGTATAAATGTTAAATAGAGCTTGTGGTTTCGTCCCAGGAATTGATGCGTTGCTGTAAATTCTGTTTAATTTTACCTTTTTTAATGGCTAATTGGGTTATTTTGTTTGTATACTCTTCCGTCAAAATTTTGGTAAACTTGTCTCGACGAGAAAGAAAAAGAAGATCGAATTCTTTATGAATCTACAAATAAAAAATATTATTAAACTTTATTTTTTTTAGCGAGTATATTATATAGTCCAATAGCATCAACAAAACTGGGATAAGTATCTAGGACAGAGTCGATACCAGAATCAATTTGTGTACGTCTTTTTTAAAGATTTTTTTAACATATCTACAATTAATTTAATATCTTTTTTGGGATCTGCATTCTTCATTACATTTTCAAGGAAATTTCTTTTAGTTCGATATCTACGGGCTCGTGCATTTAGAACGTTGCCTAAATACCCACACCTTGTTTTAGAAGATTCCGCTGAAGTAGTTGGATCTTTAAATTGTGGGAAAATTTCAATTGTTGCTTTAGTCCAAAGAATTTTATTACTTTTTTCAATTTTTGTTATTGACATCATCAAATGATCTGCAATAATATTCATAATTCTTTTAAAATATCGGCAGAGCAAATATTATAAAAATTTGTTGCTATTATAAAGAAAAAAAAAACACAACGTTGATTTCTCGCACTTAACCTCAAAAAATTTTGATATTTACTTACCGGCATTAACAAATTCGTCATATTTAGGATATTCTCCTGTAAATTGGATAATAATCCATGCACACTGATTGTTATATTTTATTTTCGAGATTCCACTAGAACTGGACATTATAATTATATTGTAATTATATTATATTTATTTTTTATTTTTTATTCGTACTTGCACTTCACACTTCCGCGCTTGAAAGTTTTCAACTGATTTGCGCATACAAAGATTTACGATTATTTGTGTGTAAATTCCACGAAAATATGAGATTTGGTTTTTGCATGTTCCTGGTACATTTATTTTTGTCTAATGTTAAAGTTTTTTTTTTTTATATGTAAGTAGTTGATTTCCAATAAAGTGCATTTTTAGAAAATAAATGGAATATGTTATAACAGTTCTTTGTCAAATTTAACTTCAATTTTATGTAATAACTTTTAAAATAATAGCTGTTAAATTTCAATAAATTTTAAGGCGAGATTTCATTTCCGTACTACTTTTGACAACAAAATGTAGTAAATTGCTGATTGACAACGGAAATGGATCTAGTGAAATAAAGATTGTTAAAGATATGAACAAAACAATGTAAAATTTAACTACATCAGAAAAAAGTGACAACAGAATTGCAACAATTTCTAACCGTGTATATCTCTAAGAAATTGTTTAGGCATTTACATTTCGAAACAAAATAGTGATACTGGCAATAAATTTTAGAGGGCGACATTCAAAAGTAAATCTATGCTATTTTCCCACTTTTGTGAAAATATGATAACAATTTGGAAAAAACACGGCCTTTGATACAATTTTTGTTTTTTGAATAAAGATTTCGGGGGTAATGTGGAGTTTGAAACCATTTTCATATAACAAAATAAACATAGTTCGATTAGTTCAATGAAAATGTTATAAATTATTATCACAAAAAACTTCTCATTGGAAAAGTTTATCCACGAAAAGCCGCATACATAATTGATTAAACTTATTTATGAACTTACAGATATAATTATTTAAAAACACTAAAAAAAATGATAAGAATATATTTTCCAACCGAATATATATTTAGTCCTGAATTTAATTAGACATAATGTATATTTATTGTTTTTAATTTGATTATGACAAACAAACACCTTATTGTAGGCGAAGATAGATAAAATTAATAATAGTAATTGTTTTAGAAACTAAACTAAGTCAAAATTATGTGTTTGCTTCAGTTAGTAAATAGTTTACGGAGACAACGCAAATTAAAAATGTAAAAATATTATAATCGCATTATTAAGTTTATAATTTTGATGACTTATTATTATTGTAAAATATTTGGTTTAACAGCGATCGCACATGATCGACGAAAAATGGAAGTTTTTATATCTAAAAGATCAATAATTTATTCTATGATCATCGACATTTTCATAATAATAGTAATGCAGTATCAATTGAATAAAAGGAAATGATACGGAATGCAAAAGATCTGTGATCTAAGTGATCGTATCGATGAAATTGCAATTCTATATAATCGAAATTATTAATTAGCAAATGAGTTTAATGGAATGTTTCAAATTCAAATAGTTTCAATAATTTTGACTACTTTCGTAAATGATCTTTTAGCAATATTCCAACAGTATTTATTGATGGAAAGTGGAAATCATAATTTCATAAGATTAACAATTTACTGGATTATCTATGTTGGATGGATTAGCATTGATTTGTACTTGATCATTTAACATATGTAGTTGATAAAATGATAAACAATTCAGCGAAAATGAAAAAATATCTTACAGGATTTCTAGAGTTGGAAATCTTTGAGAAAAGTGTAAATTTTATTTCGTTTTTTTTACCAAATTTATTCCAGTTTTTAAATTGTTTTTTTATTTGTTTTAGATTGAAATGTTCAACATTCAAGTGATTAACGAGTGTCTTCAGTTTAAACTTTGTGCATTTTTTAATTTTTATAAAACGCTTGTTTTTGCGCTTTTGTCAGCAATTTTTCAATATCTAATTTTACTTGTATAATTTGAAATAACATTGTAATTTACTTTATTAAGAAATTTATTTTGGAATTTAATGTGGAGAGTACATAAGATTGTTTTCTCTTCTATGTGCCTTGGTAATACAAATTAGACTCAACTGCTTTTAACGATCATTTATGATCATAATCAATTGGAATGAAATTGAATGGTGTATAAAACGTATTATGAGAATGACAAAAAAAGAAATAAGTGCCGAAAACTTTAAATCAATTATTGATGATCCAGAAATCGAAAATCTGAATGAATATCATTTTTGATAAATATTCTTAAAATCATTTTTAAAAGCGTAGGAAGATTACTTTTCACTTTTTTCTATACCCTTTGAGCTTCAGATTGGGAATAATTAATTTCAAGTGTCACTCAGCAGTGGTAATGGTAATAAACAATGGCTCTATGTTATGTATGAATCGAGGAACAGGGGCGTATTTAAGATCTGTAGACCCCTAGACTGAACCTATGAGGCGGGTTTTACCGCAAGAAAACGTATGATGCGTTTTCTACTATCTGGCGAATATTATGGTCATTTTGCGACCTATTTTCCAAATACGGTGGAATAGACTTTATTCAATTTTCATATTTGCAACGAATGGAACTGTTTCGAATTAAATATTCATATTTAAGATTAATTTGCTTATTGCTGTTTTCTCATACTTTGCAAATTGTGTCAGCTACGGAAAAGAAAACTGGGAACAAAAATTTGCAAGCTCATTTTTTTCAAAAGTGAAGTAAACTCGGTTTTTATCTAATACATCCAATGTAATATTTCGTTTTCCGAATTTCTTTGGATTTACAAAATTTTCTATGCAAAATTTTATTTTATATCAACCTTTTCTTGGATTTTATAGAACATATTTTTAAGCGTATAAAACCGATTTTTGAGAGTATGTTTTTGATTGACCTAGTAACATATAACCTTTAGAGAAAATGTAAAATAAACAAATAAAAAATTTGAGAACTTATTAAGTAAATAATTAACTAATACCGAATTACAGTATTTTCATTGAAATGGTTGAATGAATAAAATCAAATCATTTTAATAGTTTTATTCGAAAGAAAAAATTTAATAAGAAAATAGAAAGGATTCGGACACAGTCGGTTGTCGGACTAGATTTGAAACATGCAAAAACAAATTAATTACATTGTTTATTATTTAATATTATTAATATATTATTATTCAAAAATGCTGGGTTTAATAACGTTCAATTTCGATCGTCGTAAATTCCGTGTGATTTCCTCTAAGCCAAGTGAAATTTATACTGGAATTGTGAATCTTGTCCTAATAACAATTGCGCCTTATATATATATTGAAATTTATTTGGGATATACAAATTTAGATAATACAACAGTATCATTAATTATATCAGCATTATGCTCTATCATAATACCGAGTGCGATTTTAATAAATTCGATTAATCAAATTGTGAATAAAAATAATTTTGTGAAAATTATAAATGATATAATAACTTTGGGAGTATATTTTATTAAAAACTTTTCAAAAAAATCAATAATAATTAATAAACGTTTTGTCATTGTGATAATTTTAAAAATCCTATCACAAATTTGGTTAACAATCTCATTATTTGTGGTATTCTTAGGCATTCCATCAGAAGCCCGTTCTATAAAATTTATGATTTCGCATTTCTTTTCACTTATTTATGAATATATTTTAAGTACAATTTTAACGATTTATTTAATTGGAATATGTTTTATTGTACAATATTTAAAAATTTTGAATCAAGAATTATTAAATGTTATTTCGGAATTTAGAAATTGTAAAAAACTTAAAACGTCTCAAATGAAATATGATATTTTAAATGATCGAATCAATTATATCGCAATTATACATAATCGAATATCGAATATAACAAATCAATTTCATAAAATGTTTGAAATGCAAGTACTTGTAATAATTTTGAATATTTTCACGTGTAATTTATGGGTAATTTTTGACAGCTATAAATTATATTCAATATTACCTTTGAATGAAAGTAATCGAATTACAAGTTGGAATATTGCTGTTGTAATATGGAATTTTATCGATATATTCATTGTTATTCATATTGTTGATAGATTGATGAGAAAATCATATAAAACTAATGAAATCTTAAATGATTTTATAGAAATTGAAATGTTGGATGAAAAATTACAAGAAACTGTAAGATGTGGTTATTTTAATAGGAGTTTTCCATTTGCACTCTTCAAAAACGTGGAAGTACTTGAAATGTACAAATGGAAAAGTGCTTGATTGGAGCTACACTTCAAGTTTCGTTTAAAAACTAGAATATTAATTACTCAAGTATCTACTTATATCAAAGATCTTATACTATTTACTTCTGTAGGATCTTTGCTTATACGTTCTTGAAGGCGATACAAATGGAAAGTTTTTAGTAATTGATATATATTTCAAAATTTTTTTCCTTTTCAGATTGAATTATTTGCAATACAACTTTATATGGAAAAATTTGAAATTACTTTCTGTGGATTCTTTAAATTCAATCATACTTTAAGCTTTTCAATAATTTCTTCAACTGTAATGTATTTAATATTACTGATTCAATATGATAAGCAATTGTAAAATTATGTTATGAATTCGTATAAGGAAAAGTGTACTAGTATTTATTAAGAAACAATTTAGATTTAGAAAAGAAAATCTTCAAGATTTGTGAATTTGAATTAAGTATTCAAAAAAGTCTACATAAAGGTACGGTCAGACATACCTAATTTTTTTGGTTGCAAAAGTTGCCTTTCATATTTACACGTAATTAGGAAAAGAGAACCACAACTTTTTGGCTTGCAGAACTATTCATACTTTACACGACACTAGTTGTGTTTTAGCAATAAAAGTTGCTTTGTCTAATCGTACCTTTATTATCGCACCATTTTGTATTTATTTCCATTAAATTAATAGCTGATTATTATTTTATATTTTATAAGGTAATATTGCGAAAGTTACTAAAAAATTAGATTTTTATTTAACACATGAACATTTTTGTCCCGCTGTCTAATGACTTACACCATTTAACACTTGCACATATTAAATAACGGACATTATCTTGAAAATCGAAACAAATTTATTATAGTAAATGCATAAACTAATGCATATGGTCCCGGAATTTATTTAGATTAAGTTTATATTTTAGTTGTTTCTAATTTGATTATGACAAACAAACACCTCATTGTAGACGAAAATCGATAAAATTAATAATAGTAATTGTTTTAGAAACTAAACTAAGTCAAAATTATGGGTTTTCTTCAGTTAGTAAATAGTTTTCGGAGCCAACGCAAATTAAAAATGAAAAAATATTATAATCGCATTATTAAGTTTATAATTTTTATGATATATTATTATTGCAAAATATTTGGTTTAACAGCGATCACACACATATGATCGACGAAAAATGGAAGTTTTTATATCTAAAAGATCAATAATTAATTCTATGATCATCGAAATTTTCATAATAATAGCAATGCAATATCAATTGAATAAAAGGAAATGATACGGAATGCAAAAGATCTGTGATCTAAGTGATCGTATCGATGAAATTGCAATTCTATATAATCGAAATTTTTAATTAGCAAATGAGTTTAATGGAATGTTCGAAATTCAAATAGTTTCAATAATTTTCAGCACTTTCGTAAATGATCTTTTAACAATATTCCAACAGTATTTATTGATGGAAAGTAAGATTAACAATTTACTGGATTATCTATATTGGATGGATTAGCATTGATTTGTACTTGATCATTTATGTAGTTGATAAAATGATAAACAATTCAGCAAACATGAAAAAATATCTTACAGAATTTCTAGAGTTGGAAATCTTTGATGAACGTTTTGAGAAAAGTGTAAATTTTATTTCGATTTTATTACCAAATTTATTCAAGTTTTTAAATTGTTTTTTTATTTGTTTTAGATTGAAATGTTCAACATTCAAATCACTAACGAGTGTCTTAAGTTTCAAATTTGTGGATTTTTTAAATTTGATAAAACGCTTGTTTTTGCGCTTTTGTCGGCAATATTTCAATATCTTATTTTACTTGTAATTTACATTGTAATTTACTTTATTAAGAATCATATTTTGGAATTTAATGTGGAGTAAATCAGATTGTTTTCCTCTTCTATGTTCCCTAGTAATACAAATTAGCTGCAAGTACTTTTAACGATCATTTATGATCATAATCAATTGGAATGAAATTGAATTGTGAATAAAATGTATTATGAAAATGAAGATTCGGTAAACGAATCCTTGGATCGTAATCGCAGTCACAAGAAATAAGTGCCTTTAAACAATTATTGATGATCCTGAAATCTAAAATCTGTCCTCTTGGCTACATTGAGGGAATGGATGAATATAATTTTTGAGAAGCGTTCTTAAAGGAAAGGCAGACGGTCGAATAACAGCATGAAAATCACGCCAATATTTTCAATATGCCTTCAAAGATGTGAGAAGAAACATTGAATATAATCTTGAACATTTTCATAACAAAATGAATGTTGATGAGGATTCATAAATAATAAGTGAGAAGTGAGAAAAAAGTGTTTTTAAAAGAACTTTTAAATAAATAAAAACGTATTTCTAAAACGTAGGAAGTTTACTTTTCACTTTTAAATTTTTTTTTCCTTTACCCTCCTTTCAACTTTAAATTGGGAATAATTCATTTCAAGTATCAGTCAGCTATGGTAATGGTAATAAACAAGAACTCCATGCCATGTTTCGATTGAGGAAATGTTTCAGGAAGAAAAATGTAAGGATAATTGTTTATTAAGACTTTCTCAATATAGTCTGGAGTTAAACTCTATTAAATACAATAAGCTATTTAAATGCCACAGATTATAGCTGATGAGAATAGGGCAAATGCTATGCAAACCGAATATGGTTTACAACAGCTAGAAAGTATCTTAAAAATAAATATTACAATTAAAATTACTCCCACTAATTGTATCAAATTTATCTGTTATATTTAACGATTTATTCCTAATGTATGAAATATGGAAGATATGTATAACTTTAATTTTGCAATAAATAATAATTGCTGTATTTTATTGCGAATTCTATCGGCGCTTACCATACATTTTATAGGTTCTTATTTAGCGCCGTATAATATTGGGCGTTAAATTAGCGCTAGATATAAAACATGTACTAAGCGACATCAGCCAGATGGTAGATGGCGCAAATCAAAGGTTTTTTTTCATTGGAATATTTAAAAATAACAGAAAATTGGTTTGAATCTTGAATCATACCTGATTTTCGTCAGTTTTTTTTCCATTATTTTTATTTCTTTTTGTTTTATTTAGTTAAAACAATACTTTAAATAACCTTCTCGTGAAATATTATTTGTTTTAATTTCATTATTTGTCTAAAAAAAAAATATTTAATTTTTTAACCTCAAAAATATTACTCTAGTTAGGTACGCAACCAAATAATTTCAGTGGTTCGAATATTCGAAATTAAGAATTTATATAAGAGAAATCGTTCTTTCGAGAAAGTAAATTAGCGCCCGATAGAATTCCCAATAAAATACAGCAATTATTTCCTATCTGAAATTGAAAAGGCATAGTGTAAACGAAACTGTCAAATTTGTTGCATGAAAAATCGCAGGCTTGTTGGTCGGATTTATGAGATGACGAAACATTTGGTTAAACATATGATTTTTACGTTCACACCATGAAACAAAACGTGTAGTGTGAATGAAGTTTTAGCATTCATAATTGAAACTACTAAATTCTATCAAATATTTGGGTATTAAAGAATCAATCAAAACTTTTAATTGCCAAATGTTCCAACTGAAAGGACATGAAACTACGCCCTGATAAACAAAGGGCTCATTAAACAAAATCAATAACAATTAATAAATTTAATTTTCAATCATGTTTTAGTTTGGTTTTCCATTAGTTACGAAAACATTCTTTTCGAAAATAGAAGTGGAAATGGGAAAATATTGTAATTCTATTGCAAGCGCTTACATTTTTAGTGTATATTATTTTACAAAATTATTTGGTTTAACAACGTTTAGTTTCGATTCGCGGAAAATGCAAGTGATTTCTTGTAGAAAGTCAATAATTTACAGTGTACTCATAGATATTTTGTTAATATTAATAACACCATTTAGATTTTGGGCATTAATTTCTGAATCTAATTTTGCTACTGAAAAAGTACTTATATCAAGTATTAACGTTATTGATTACATTTCAATATCACTTACAATATTGGTGAATTTTGCTCTTCAATTTATTAAAAAAGACAAGTTCATTCGAATTTATAATGAATTAATTACATTTGGAATATGTTTGAATAATTCTCGTGAAAAGAACACTTTGATTGATATAAATTTTGTTAATTTAATAATTTTACAAATAATAACGTTCTTTTGCATTATGATTCCTTATAGCACTCTTATTTACCAATTAGGCGCAAATTATTCGTGGATATTTGTGTGGTCACATATTCTCTTACTGGTTTATAAACTCATCCTTTTCATAATTATTAATGTGTATTTAATTGGATTCAGTTTTATTTCTCGTTTTTTTTATGTACTTAATGAAAATCTAATGGAAATAATTTCCGAATTCAGGGAAATGAATCCAAAACAAAGTATTATGCAAAAGTTATGTGATTTAAGTGATCGTGTTGATCAAATTGCAGTTTTGTACAATCGTCTTATCAAAATTACGAATGAATTTAATGAAATGTTTCAAATTCAAATACTTGTATTGACAATATTTAATTTTCGTGACATTCTTACGATTATGTTTTATGAATATTACTGGATAAGAATTCATCTAGATATTCTTGTTCTAAATGTAATGGCTCTGATTAATTTTGGAGGAGCTTTCTTTTGTTTTTATACAATCATTTTTTTAGTTGATAAAACAATGAATTTATCACGAAAAACTAAAAGGATTTTGAATGAATTTATAGAGTTGGATATTCCGGATGAACGTCTTGAGAAAAGTGTAAGTTCGAAGTTATTAAGAAAGACAGACTTTTTCTAAATTCATATTTTTAATTCAGATTGAAATGTTCAACATTAAATTGACTAATGAGAATCTTCAAATTAAAGTGTGCGGATTGTTTACTTTGGATAAAGCATTCCTGTTTTCTTTATTGTCTGCAGTTCTTATATATTTCACTTTGCTTGTACAATTTGATCAAGCATAAAAATATAATTACTATTTTAGTACATTTTTGGTATAATATATTTTTTAAATTTTATTTGCTTGGCCAAAAAAATATCAGTCCAGAAAACTTAATACACAGTCACACTGCGACAAAATACATATTTGTTTCATGTAAATTTGAATGAAGAATTTTTCAATTTGCGTTAGAATAAGTATATTTGTAAAACTATCAATAATTTTCTTGGTCTGAACGTCTGTCAGAAAAAGTATAATATCATACACAAGTGCCTTCATCTAGGACTGTACTGCAGAATAGTATCTTTGGTTGTTGCCGCTGCATTGAAAAATAAATTTATTGGAAATAAAACTGGAAGTTTTTTCTTAATGCATTTTGTGAACTTCTAGGAGACGATAAGGTTTTATTAACGTCTGAAAGTTGGAATATAATAAATAGTATAATAATAAATGGTTGAAGCATTTACATCTGCGATCTATATCTGTAAGAAATTGCTTAGGCGTTTATATTTCGAAACAAAATATTGATACTGACAATAAATTTCAGTGGGCAATATTCTAAAGTAAATCTATTCCATTTTTCAACTTTTGAGAAAATATGATAAAAATTTGGAAAAAATACGGCAAAGATTTCGGGGGTAAACCATTTTCATATAACAAAATAATCAGAGTTCGATTAGTTGAATGAAAATGTTGTAATTACCATAATAAACTTCTCACTGGAAAAGTTTATCCACGAAAAGCCGCATACATAATTGATTAAACTTATTTATGAACTTACAGATATATTATTTAAAAACACTAAAAAAAATGATAAGAACATATTTTCCAACCGAATATATATTTAGTCCTGAACTTAATATTAATCATAATGTATATTTATTGTTTTTAATTTGATTATAACAAACACCTTATTGTAGACGAAGATCGATAAAATTAATAATAGTAATTGAATTAGAAACTAAACTGAGTCAAAATTATGTGTTTTCTTTAGTTAGTAAGTAGTTTTGAGAGACAACGCGAATTTATTTATATTATAATCAAATTTATTCAAGTTTTTAAATTGTTTATGCCCTATGGTAGGTACTACCAGAATCAAAAGTTATATCGATTTATGCATGTCCGTCCGTCCGTCCGTCCGTCCGTCCGTCTGTAGACAAGATAACTCAAAAACGCGTTATCCGATTTTGATGAAGTTTATAATATGAGTTGCTTATTCCTTAACTGGGTTTGGTATTGCATTTGAGCAAAATCGATCCACGGGGGGCCAAGTTATAAAGGAAAAACCAGGGTGACCAGAAAGTTTTGTCGTTTTTTTGGTTATGGTTTTTCGGATGTAATTGGAAAATTTGTCGATCGATTTTGTTTAAATTAATTATATACGTTAACTCCATAAATAGATGATACCATGTTAAATTTCAGTCAAATCGATTTAAGGATAGTGGAGTAAGAAATAGTTGTAGCCTAAAATAAGCCTGTTCATAAAGTTTTCCCGCTGTATTTTAAAAAGTTATATACTGATTTCAATCAAATTTACGAAGCGTGTTTATGCTATTAGAGTCCAGCACACCTTTGAATTTGAGCCAATTTGAGAATGCAGAAACGAAGTTATGGAGAAAAAAACCTTGAAATATTGAGTTAAGTAGAAAGTTCGTGGCGTTTTTTTTCCAATAGATGGCTTTAGAGTCGTATAACTTTAGTAGTTATAAGCCTATCAAGTTATGTTATAGCGCGCTTAAAAGGTGATATTTTATAGAATATTTATGAAAATTGTGAAATTCAAGCAGAACTAATTGGGGTAATTGGGTTTTGAAAATGAGCCAAAATTCTTAAAAAAATTCCCTATATTAATGCTCCATGTTAGGTACTGCAGTCCGTTCGTGGACAAGATAACTCAAAAACGCGTTATCCTATTTTGATGAAATTTAGAATGCTACTTGGTTATTGGTATAGTGGATTTGGTATTGCATTTCAGCAAAATCGACTGAGGGGCAGCGAAGTTATTAAGCAAAAACAAGGGTGACCATAAAGTTTTTTCGTTTTTTTATATAGTTTTTCGTATTTAATTAGAAAATTTGTAAAACAATTTTGTTTAAATTAATTATATTGGTTGACTACATAAATAGACCATACCATTGTAAATTTCAGTGATATCAGTCTAAGGATAGTGGAGAAATAAATAGTTGTAGGAGGAAATAACCCTGTTCAGAAAGTTTTTTTTATGTACATTCAGAACTAATACACCGATTTGAATAAAATTTGCAAATTGGACTTATTTTACCAGGGTCTGGGTTACTTACAAATTAGAGAAAATTTTGAAAAGGGCAAAAAAAGTTATGAAGAAAAAACCTTAATATATATTTTTAGTTTTCACAATTTTTCTCTCCCATTTCTACCATAGGGCATCAAAAAATCGGCTATGGGCCGATTTTTAATTACTTTATGTTTTTGATGTACATTCAGAACTAATACACCGATTTGAATAAAATTTGCAAATTGGACTTATACTACCAGGGTTTGGGTTACTTACAAATTAGAAAAATTTTTGAAAAGGGCAAACAAAGTTATGAAGAAAAAACCTAGATATACTTGTATTGTTAGTTTTCACAATTTTTCGCTCCCATTTCTACCATAGGGCATCAAAAAATCGGTTATAGGCCGATTTTAAATTAGTTTATTTTATATTTGTTTTAGATTGAAATGTTCAATATTCAAGTGATTAACGAGTGTCTTCAGTTTAAAATTTATAGATTTTTTAATATTGATAAAACGCTTGTTTTTGCGCTTTTGTCAGCAATATTTCAATATTTTATTTTACTTGTACAATTTGAAAAGACATTGTAATGTACTTTATTTTAAGAAAAAAATTAATAAATATACTTTAGAATTTAATGTTGAATGGATAGGAATGTTTTCCTCTTCTATGGTACTTAAAAATACAGGTTCAACGACTTTTAACGATCATTTATGATAAGTTCGATTGGAATGATCTTTAATGGTGACGACTGAAAAATCGGTAAATAAATGACATCGATTCTCTTTCTTTACATATTAAGGGAATTAATGAAAAAATAATATTCAAACGCTTTCCCAAAGCCAAGCGGTAAAACAGTAGCATGAAATCAGGTCAATGTTTTGAATATGTCTTCAAAGAAAAAAATTGGTTATAATCATAACTATAACGATTATATACCAGAGAGTCGAACCGAAATGTTTATGATTCCGTTTAACGTTTACGTTTCTAGTTCTGGTTTTTAATTTTATTATCGTTATGGTTACAATTCGATTCAAAACTGATTTAAAATAAATCTACATTTAAAATTATATAGCAAAACCCCATTATTTTACTGATTAAGATTAATAATGAATTACAATAATCTGTGTATTAATAAACAATAATTTTTATTACAACAAAAATAAAAGGGAATACCTAAATAAAATTATCAGTTCATTCGTACGTAGGCAGTCCGAAAACTTCTCGGCCTAACACATAGATGGCGCTAGAAATTGCCAAAAATAAATAAAATTAAAAAGAGGCATCTCTGATGTAAACCCATGTGAAATTTTATTTGTATCTGTCAAGTCATTCGAGTAGTAGCACCCGTTTAGTATTGACGTGTCAAAATTTAATAAGCAAAATAAAATGAATTTCAATCATAGGTTCATAATTTTTGATGAAACTTGGATCTACCACTACATTCCAGGGCGAAAAGAACAGTCGAAACAATAGATTGAAGACGGGGGGATGTGCACCAAAGAAGGCAAAGACGATTCCATCAGCAGGAAAGGTTACATAGTTTCTTGGGATTACAAAAGTGTTTTATTGATCGATTATTTTCAGAAAGGTAAAGCAATTAATTAATTCTGAATATTATTGTACCCACCCTTGGATGCAAAAATTCGTGATAAAGTACCTGATTTAAAGAAGAAGAAAATGGTTTTTCATCAAGATAATGCACGTATTTACACAAGTGTTTTGACGATGGCAAAATTTAATGAATTAAAGTACGAATAGCTTGAACATCCAGCGTATTTACCAGATTTGGCTCTTCTGACTGTCATCTGTTTCCCAAACTGAAAACATTCTTGGCTAGAAAGCGTTTTACATCAAATGACGAGGCCATTAATTTTCATAAGATTTTTTTATTTTCGAAGATTTTATCAAAAAAGTTCGTTATATTGTAATTTTTAATGCTGAAAAAATGCCATTTAGATATGGAGAAGAAATGAAACGATTAAAATGAAGTTATAATAACGTTGTAGTAAAGTAGTAGAAATCACCAAATAGAATTATTTAAAGACATTTTACACTATAAACCGAAACGAAAAAGAACAAAATCAACCGATAAAAAATATAACTCCGGTTACGGTTCACTCATATTTCATTATGTCGTTCCAGTTTTCGATTCACCAAAAATAGTGGTTAATTTCGATTTTCGGTTTGACTCTCTGGTATATCCAAATAAATAAAATATCAAGCAAAACTTTTAATTGCCAAATGTTCCAATTAAAAGGACACGAGTTATAATTACAATTTTACCTTGATAGAGAAAGGACTCATTAAACCAACAAAATCCATACAAATTAATAAATTTTATTGACCAACCATGTTTCATTCTTGTGTTTCATTAGTTCTGAAAAAATCCTTTTCGAAAATTCAAGTGAAAATGGGAAAATATTGTAATTATTTTGCAAGCGCTTATATTTTTAGTATATATTATTTATCTAAATTTTTTGGTTTGACAACGTTCAGTTACGATTTGCAGAAAATGCAAGTGATTTCTTGTAGAAAATCAACAATTTACAGCGTATTAATAAATTGTTTGATAATATCAATAGCACCATTTAAATTTTGGACATTAATTTCTGAATATCTTTTGTTAATTCAAAAACCACTAATATTAATTATAAACGTTTTGAGTTTCATTATACAAATATTCGCCATATTTGTGATTTTTTTTCCCCAATATATTAAAAAAGACAAGTTCATCCGAATTTATAATGAATTAATTACATTTGGAATATGTTTGAATAATTCTCGTGAAAAGAACACTTTGATTGATATAAATTTTGTGAAATTAATAATTTTACAAATAATAACATTTTTTTGCATTATGATTCCTAGTATCGCTATTATATGGCATTTAGGTGGAAATTTCTCATGGACATTTGTGTCGGCCAATATTCTTGCATTGGTTTTCGAAGTCACTCGTTATCTAACTTTTAATATATATTTTATTGGATTTAGTTTTATTTCTCGTTTTTTATATGTATTTAATGAAAAACTAATGGACATCATTTCCGAATTCAGAGAATTGAATCCAAAACGAAGTATTATTATGCAAAAGTTATGTGATTTAAGTGATCGTGTTGATCAAATTGCAGTTTTGTACAATAGTCTTATCAAAATTACAAATGAATTTAATAAAATGAAACAAATTGAAATACTTGCATTAACAGTATATTTTTTTTGTGAAAGTCTTATGACTATATTTTATCAATATTACATGATAAAAGTTTTAGGTGGAATTTTTGTAAAGATATTCTTTCTCATTTATTTTGGAGGAGCTATCATAAGCTTTTATACTGTCGTTTTTATAGTTGATAAAACAATGAATTTATCAACTGAAACTGAAAGGATTTTGAATGAATTTATAGAGTTGGATATTCCGGATGAACGTCTTGAGAAAAGTGTAAGTTGGAAATTATTAAGAAAGTCAGACTTTTTCTAATTCCATATTTTTTTTTTAATGCAGATTGAAATGTTCAACATCCAATTGATTAATGAGAATCTTCAAATTAAAGTGTGCGGATTGTTTACTTTTGATAAGGCGTTCATGTTTACTTTGATGTCTGCAGTTCTTATATATTTTACTATACTTATACAGTTTGATCAAGCATAAAAATAAATGTTAGTATTTGATTGTTATTTTCACTTTCTTTAATACAACTTATTTGGATTGAAGACATTTAATGGGAACCATAACATTTTTTAATTGTTTTGTTTATGGTAGGTACTACCAGAGGGTACAACCAGAGTTTTCAGTTTTGCCACTACATTTGTAACACATCGAAATAATCTTCGTAGAAAGGTTTCAAGGGTATCGTTATGTAGAAAAATCAAAAAGTTATATCGATTTCTCATGTCCGTCCGTTCGTCCGTATATGGTACAAGATAACTCAAAAACGCGTTGTTCGATGTTGATGAAATTTAGAATGAGTTGAGTGAGTTGGTTTTTCCTTACCTTAGTTTGGTATTGCATATCAGCAAAATCGGCAGAGGGGGACATAGTTATGATTTTTCGAATCTAATTTCAAAATTTGTTAAACAATTTGGTTTATATTATTTAAATGGGTTTACCACATAAATAGACGATATCATGTTATATTTCAGTGAAATCGGCCCGAAGATAGTGGAGAAAGAAATAGTCGAAGGGAAAATAAACCAGGAGTGGAATCTTGTATTTCGATTTGAACCAATTTCATCGTATATACGATTCGACCAACCAATTTGTTATCGGCTAAAATTGGATCGAAAATATTTTACACTGTGATCGTATAAAATTCATTCGATCAGCGTTGAGTTGTTGAAAACATGTTTTTTTTATGTTTATTGTTATATTTTTAAATTTTTTAATGAAAAAAAAAATTACAAGTAATTTAACAAATATAACTAAATAATTGAAGGTTTTCACAAAAAAAAAAGAAAAAAATTAAATATTTTGTTTAATATTTTTTTTTTACTTGGATTTATGCAGGAAAATCTCAAGCTTGCAAAAGTTAACTTGAAAGTATAGAATTTAAAAAAATTACCAAGATTTTCATGAAATTACAACCAAATAAAATGCTCTAAGAGCGAAGTGAAAATTATCATTATAACAAAATAAAAAAAACGCCACCAAATTTAGGACCGAAGACACTTGAAGATATTTTCTTTCACTGAGACCAACAATTTCAATATTTATTATTAAATAATAATTTAAAAATAATTCAAAACTAAAAACAAAACTAAAACACAAAAATTTTAAATTAATTTTTTCAAAAAAAAAATATCAGCTGTCAAAATTTCATAAAATTTCATAGGACAATTTGAAAATTTATACCATTTGCGTGGAATTCTCAACAGTCACACTAATAACCATACGATCATGTTAGCCGATGCCAAAAAGAATTCAGATCGAATATTAAATCGAATCGAAAATTCAGTCGGATCGAAATACAAGATTCCACTCCTGTTCATAAAGTGTTTCCGATGTATTTTAAAAACTACTGTAGCGATATCAATGAAATTTTCAAAAGATATTTATGCTATTAAGCCTCAGCCTATCTGTGAATTGCGAATTTGAAGACGACGAAACAAAGTTCTCAGGGTTATTTCATTGAACTATAGTTTTTTTTAACTATGAGTCCCATTTCTACCATAGGGCATCAAAAACTCGGCTATAGGCCAATTTTGCGTTACTATATGTTTTTTACCTTGATTTTTAATTAGTTAGAGCTTAACGAAACTCTGCAGTTGGATTTTAAACATTTCTAAATTTAACAAAGTCTCAATGAATGAATAAATGAAGCTTATCTAAGCAATATGATTCCAGTGTGAATCAGTGGCGGCTCGTGACTATCTTCGGAGGTGGGGCTAATTCAATATTTGCCTAAAATATTATATATTTATACAGTGGTGTTCAATGAAATCCGGACACTTTGAATTCCTGGAAAAAATGCATGGTGCAGGTCAAAATTTAATCCCCTCCCATTTTTTTTTCAGTATTTAGTTACTTGATTTATGTAGTAAGTGTATATTTCAAAAAATAGTTTAGTAACAATCGAGAAGTCAAGTTATAAGCATAAACATTAAATAAATGCAAAAAATGTTGAAATTAAGTGAAGTTGAAAAAAGTGTTATTATCGCATTATGGCATGAAGGATTGTCAGTACGGGAAATTAGTGATAGAGTATCACGGGAGAAGTTCTCTGTTGCTGATTTAATCCAAAAATTTAAAAATACCGGGACCACAGAACGCTCCAAAGGATCTGGAAGGAAACGCAAGACAACCATAATAGAAGACCAATTTCTGGTCCTTCGTTGCAAACGAGACCGCTTTAAACCTTCCACAAAATTGAAAGCGGAACTTGCTTTAGCCAGTGGAACTGAAATTTCTGCGATAACCGTGCGGAGGAGGTTACTTGAGGCAAATCTAAGGTCACGTTGCTCGTTCCAAAAGCAATCTTTAAAGGTTTCATCAAAGATCACTCGGCTTCGGTGGGCCCAGGAACATTCCAGTTGGACCCGAGAGATGTGAAATAGAGTAGTCTTCTCTGACGAAAGCAAATTTAAGCTGCATGTCGGGGATGGGCGGCTACGCGTCCCAAGGAAGCCAGGAGAACGCCTCAGTGATAACTGCATTCAGGAAATTCCCAACAAAGCTGAAGGAGTAATGGTCTGGAGATGTTTCAGTGCAAGTGGTTTAGGTCATCTGGGGTTTATAGATGGAAGAGTAACCGCAGATGTGTATTTAAATGTCCTAGAGAGTCATTTGAAAGCGTCAGTTTTGAAGCTGTTTGCTGAAACTGAAAGGTACATCTTTTCGCAAGATGATGCGCCAGCACGCACTTCAGAAAAGGTCTTTATTTATTTTTTTAGAACCATTGGACAATCCTCAAGAAAATCCAGTTCTAACATTTTGTGAAATTTTATTTTTTTGCATTTTCAGGTAAAAGACCTAAACCAAAACGATATTCAGACATTGGAATGGCCTCCGTACAGCCCAGATCTTCATCCCATCGAAAATATCTGGGCTATTATGAAGAAAAAGTCTGTAAAGGTACTCCCCAAACACAACAAGACTTAAAGCGGCAAATTCAAAGTGCTTGGGATGAAATTAATGATGACGTCACTGGAAATTTGGTGAATTCCATGAAGCACAGGTGCACAGCGGTTATTAAGGCAAATGGCAGTCATACTAAATATTAAATAGGAGGTCCCAATTAGTGTGTACAAAATAAAATTGATAAATTTTATTGAATCTATTTATAACATGTTTTTTTTTGTATCTTAATAAACGTAATATTTACAAAAAATCATCTGAATTCCTATTAATTTTTTTAATTTTCCAATAAAACCAAAAATACTGATTGAACCATATAATATTTTTAGTAAATATTACCTGAGGTAATATAAAAAATTATTTCACCGAATGAGCATCACTACTTCTTTGGAAAAAATCGCTTCAAATCGAAAAATGATAGGTGTCCGGATTTCATTGAACACCACTGTATAATATATAATATTCAATATTGCAATATTTTAAACAAAGTTATGCAAGTTTGAACTTCACCCTAGAGGTATTGCAATCGAAGTGGGCTCCGAGTTTTATCTGATTGGTTTCTCAAAAGTATATAATGATAGTTTAAGCTACATGTACATACATACATACGGTGACGAATGTTCGCAATGGATGCTTTCTGGAGCGCAAAATAGAAAAAATTTGTCTCCGAAAACAAAATGTTCAACAAATATTTGTCAACGAAAGTATGGAGCCGACATAACATTATCGAAAACAATAGCAAACATAAATACTTAAAATCGGCTAATCGAAATGAGACTAAAAAACATATAGTAACTGAAAATCGGCCTATAACGGATCTTTGAATGCCCTATGACAAAAATGGGACAGAAAAGCTGCCAAAACTAACAATATTTCAAAGTTCTTTCATCATAACTTGGGTTCCTCCTTTCCAAATTCCTTTTAATTTATAGGTAACGTAGATCCTAATGGGATAAATCTAATCAAATCTATGCATAAATGCATAAATTGATTTCCGACACAACCATACCCTTAAAACATTGCTACGATGATTATTTTGATGTGTTACAAATGGAGTGAGAAAACTAATATACCCTCTGGTAGTATCAACCATAGGGCATAAACAGCCAAAACTAATAATATTTCAAAGTTGTTCTGCATAACCTTTTCAAATTTGTTCTAAATCACAGATAGTCTGGACCCTGGTGAAATAAATGTATTCTGTACATTTTATTTTAATCGGTACATTCTTTTTAAAAGTACATTAAAAAGCTTTATAAACAGACTTTTTTTCCTACTATTATTTCTTCCTTCACAATCCTGGATAGATTTTACTGGAATTGTTTGCTGAAATGCAATACCATTTCGAGGAATAACAAACTGACATTGATATTTTGATATTCTCTTTAATAATATACGCAGTGGAATAAAAAAAATTTTATTATTGGTCTTCCAAATAATTTTACTAAATAATTGAAAATTCTTCGCCCGAAATTTTAATACAATTTAAAATTTCAAAATCTTATTTTTTTATGAAAATTAGGTGTGAAGAAATTTAAATTAAATTCATCGAAATTTATTGAATAATTAAAATTAAGTAAGGTATCAAAATAAATTATTATTTTTTTATCAATTTCATACTAAAATGGCAAAATCTCAACAGTTTTGAGAATGGTGTTTCAAATGCTATCATATTATAATGTGTGTAAAAATTGAGAGAAAAAGAGCGATTAATATTATAGAGATATTCGCTCAAATGATCAAAATTTGAACTATATACTTTCTTATACGAACAATATTTCCACTAATCATCTCTTTGGGGCTGATTGAAAGTAGCCCAAAATGTATGAAACTTGAATAGACAAAAAACAGAACAAGAAAAAAAAAATTGTGTGGTGTATAATGATTTTGTTGTTGTTTCGGGACTAGAACGAATAAAGCCCTTTTCCGTATACACATTGCTTATGATTTTTTTCTTCTGTTGAAGATTTTCAATTATTCGATATTATAGTTTTTCTGTGTTTAAGCTACTGAGTTTTTTTGAATCTTTTCTTGTGGTTAAGCTAACTACGTTTTCAACTCGTTTTTTTTTTTTTTAAATAAGAAACTAAAGAAAGGGCTTTCAATTAATTTATTTTGTATTTAAATTGTATGATATACAATATAAGATCTTTTCGTTTATATTGCAATTTTCGAATATATTTTTAAAATAAGTTTTAACTGAAAAATTTAAGTTTTAGAAATTAAGTAAATCATTTTTGGATGGTGGGGCTTAGCCCCTTTAGCCCCTAAGGTAGAGCCGCGCCTGGTGTGAATTACACTACAGTTCATATAGTACATATAGATATATATATATAACTAATTATAAGGTGTTTAACTAAATTTTTTGGAAATTAGATTTACTCCAGTTTCATAATCATTGGCATAAATGTTATTAGTCTAGCTGATGAAGACCTAGCACATTTGACGACGCAAAACGACCATAAAATCTTCAAACAAAACAAAATACAGGCTGGAATCAACTATCAATTAGTGAGAGACAAAAATGATTGCTGAAAACTTTAAAATAAGATTTGATGATCCAGAAATCAACCTGTCTTTCTAACCACATTGGCCGGTTTTACACTGGTCTTACATGCGCCTAAGTAACTCGGGTATATCCATGCTGATAATGCTACACTGGTCTTCCATGCGCCTTTCTTCACTGTGAATTTGTATACGTCAGATCAATGTGTGTGTGTCACGTGGGGGAATTTTTCTAGTTGATTTGAGCAGAAAACCAATGGGAAGTGTTTATGTGTGCGTTTCTTCAATTTTGCACTCAAGCTAAAGCTGGCGCATTTCCCCGACATTCGCGCACCCTTCTGGCGTATCAATTTTTGAAGAATGCGCCCGTTTGAAGACCAGTGTAAAACCGGCCATTGAAGGACTGGAGAAATGCAATTTTTAGACTTGTTTTTAAGTTACTTTCACATTAGCACTTATTTCATACAACAAATAGCACAACATGTTTTGCCGCGTAGTGTGAACGTAAAAATCAAATGTATGTTCAAATGTTTGGTCAAAAGTGCGACCGGCAGCACTTTTCATGAGATTTTTCACACAACATTTTTGACAGCTCATTTTATACTAGGAAAAAAAATTAAAGAGTGGAACTTTTTTTTTTTACGTTATTAATTTAAATTATGTATTTAAAAACTAATTTTAAAAACGATTTCTATGTTCAAATCACTCTCCTTCGCATTTTTCGTCGCCTTTTTTTCTAATCATAATTGCGACAATCGCGCCACTCAAAAAAAATGTTGAGATTGAAATCTGCAACGTCTATTTACTGTCAAATATCCGAATTGACAAATGAAAGGGCACGAGTAATAAGTTTGAATAATTAACAATACTTTCATCTTGATAAAGAAATGCTTTATTGGACAAAATCAATATAAATTAATAAATTTAATTCATCAACCATATTTCAGTTTTGTTTTCCATTAGTTATAGAAAATTCCTTTTCGTTAATAGAAGTGAAAATGGAGAAATATTATAATTTGGTTGCAAGAGTTTATATTTTTAGTACATATTATTTATCCAAATTTTTTGGTTTAACAACGTTCAGCTTCAATTCGCAGAAACAGAAAGTGATTTCTTGTAGAAAATCAATAGTTTACAGTGTATTAATAGATTCCTTGATAATATTAATATCACCATTTATATTTTGGGCAGACATTTCTATATTTCCTTTGGCAACTCAAAACCCACTAATATTAATTATAAACGTTTTGAGTTTCATTATACAAATACTCGCCATATTTGTGGTTTTTTTTTCCCAATATATTAAAAAAGACAAGTTCATCCGAATTTATAATGAATTAATTACATTTGGAATATGTTTGAAGAATTCTCGTGAAAAGAACACTTTGATTGATATAAATTTTGTCAATTTAATAATTTTACAAATAATAGCATTTTTTTGCATTATGATTCCTAGCATCTATGACTTATGCCAAGAACGAGAAAAGTTCAAATGGATATGGGTGTCGGCCAATATTCTCGCATTGGTTTTCGCACTCATTCGATTTCTTACTATTAATATATATTTTATTGGATTTAATTTTATTTCTCGTTATTTTTATGTACTTAATGAAAAACTAATGGACATAATTTTTGAATTCAGAGAATTGAATCCAAAACGAAGTATTATTATGCAAAAGTTATGTGATTTAAGTGATCGTGTTGATCAAATTGCAGTTTTGTACAATCGTCTTATCAAAATTACAAATGAATTTAATAAAATGAAACAAATTGAAATACTTGCATTAACAGTATATTTTTTTTGTGAAAGTCTTATGACTATATTTTATCAATATTACTCGCTACAGCCTTTTGTTCGAAGTTTTTCTGTTCTAAAGATATTCTTACTCATTTATTCTGGAGGAGCTATCACAAACTTTTTTACATTCGTTTTTATAGTTGATAAAACAATGAATTTATCAACTGAAACTGAAAGGATTTTGAATGAATTTATACAGATGGATATTCCGGATGAACGTCTTGAGAAAAGTGTAAGTTCGAAGTTATTAAGAAAGTCAGACTTTTTCTAATTTCATATTTTTAATTCAGATTGAAATATTCAACATCCAATTGATTAATGAGAATCTTCAAATTGAAGTGTGCGGATTGTTTACTTTTGATAAAGCATTCATGTTTACTTTGATGTCTGCAGTTCTTATAAATTTTACTATACTTATACAGTTTTATGAAGCATACAAATAAATTTTAATATTTGATTGCTATTTTTACTTTCTTTAATACAACTTCTTTGAATTGAAGACATTTAATGGGATCCATAAAATTTATTTTTTTAAAAATATAAATATATAAAAGTTGAAATCAACTATCTTTAACAATAATTTATGATAAGTCCAATTGGAATGATCTTTAATGGTGCATAAGGCGTATTACGTATTAAACGAATCCTTGAATTAGTGAGAAACAAAAATGATTTCCGAAAACTTTAAAATAAGACTTGATGATCCAGAAATCAACAACCTTGAAGGAATGAAGGAATGCAATTTTTAGACGCAGGACAAACAGTAAAAGTTTAGGATAAAAATTACGCCAATATTGTGGAAAAACAGTTAAAAATGATGAGATTCCAATCCGCGACGTCTATTTACTGTCAAATATCCGAATTGATAAATGAAAGGGCACGAGTAATAAGTTCGTATAACTAACAATACTTTCATCTTGATAAAGAAATGCTTTATTGGACAAAATCAATATAAATTAATAAATTTAATTGATCAACCACATTTCAGTTTTGTTTTTCATTAGTTATAGAGAAATCCTTTTCGTTAATAGAAGTGAAAATGCAGAAATATTATAATTTTGTTGCAAGAGTTTTTATTTTTAGTACATATTACTTATCTAAATTTTTTGGTTTGACGACGTTCAGATTCGATTCGCAGAAAATGCAAGTGATTTCTTGTAGAAAATCAACAATTTACAGTGTGTTCATAGATCTTCTGATAATACTTTTAATACCACCAGATTTGTGGGCATTATTCTTTGGAATTAGTTTGGTTCGTGAAAACCTACTCCAATCAATTGTAACAGTTTTTAATTTCATTTTAATAGCTTTCGCAATTTTTTTGAATTTTCTTGTACAATTTATTGAGAAAGAAAAGTTCATTCGAATTTATAATGAATTAATTACGTTTGGAATACATTTGAATAGTTTTTGTGATACTAAAACTTTGATTGACACAAATTTAATCATATTAATGATTTTAAGAATAATAGGAAGTTTTTGCTTTACGATTGCTTCTTTTTTGCTGACTTTGCAAATAACTGAAAATTACTCATTTGGATTTATTTTGGCACACATTTTTTCAATGATTTACTGGCAGATCATTTTAATAATTATTAATGCATATTTTATTGGATTTAGTTTTATTTCTCGTTATTTTTATGTACTTAATGAGAAATTAATGGAAATAATTTCTGAATTCAGGGAATTGAATTCAAAACGAAGTATTATGCAAAAGTTATGTGATTTAAGTGATCGTGTTGATCAAATTGCAGTTTTGTACAATCGTCTTATCAAAATTACGAATCAATTTAATGAAATGTTTCAAATTCAAATACTTGCATTAGTATCAGTTGTTTTTGCTGATAATCTGATTAACATATTTTATCAGTATCTTCTTATCAAAAATGAAAACACAAATCGATTTAACATAAATATATTGTTTCTCAGTTATTTCGGAGGAGCTTTCATTTGTTTTTATACAATCATTTTTATAGTTGATAAAACAATAAATTTATCATTAAAAACTAAAAGCATTTTGAATGAATTTATAGAGTTGGATATTTCGGATGAACGTCTTGAGAAAAGTGTAAGTTCGAAGTTATTAAGAAGGACAGACTTTCTAATTTTATATTTTTAATTCAGATTGAAATGTTCAACATCCAATTGATTAATGAGAATCTTCAAATTAAAGTGTGCGGATTGTTTACTTTCGATAAAGCATTCCTGTTTTCTTTATTGTCTGCAGTTCTTATATATTTCACTTTGCTTATACAATTTGATCAACAAACATAAAAACAATAGTTTGCGGTTTAATATTTGGTGGTTATTTTTACTTTCTACAATATATTCAGATTGACTTTTTTAATTTTTTTCCTGGCCAAACAAATGTTATTTGTCCAGCTAACCTCGTTAATGTTTTAAATAATATTATTAAATTAATTTATTTACACTTTAAAAAAAAGAAATAAAAATAAAATAAGATAAAAAATTGCCAAAAACATAGACATCAACTTCTAAAATTATATGAAAGCGACAGGGTTTAAGCTGTCGCTTCAAATTCATCAATATGTGGCACCTTTGATGGCAATATCACCTTACGGATTGCGGAAGAGCGACAATCGCCTATCGCCGTACAGAATGTCTACCCAGGATATTATTTTGGAAGATCGACAAGTGACTGCAGATGAGATAGCTGACACCATCTCATATACATCAGTACATCACATCTTAGCTGAAGTTTTTGGTTTCATAAAGTTTTGTCTAAAATAGTTGCCGCATTAGCTAACAATGGATTTCGTACGCGATTAATCATAATGGATGAGACTTGGGTCCACTACCATGATCCTGAATCGAGGCACAATTTTGGAGGCCTACGGAATTTTTATTTCAAGGATGGAATCCTTAAATTGGAGAATCGTTGAACAAGTATATTGAAGTTCCGGGATATTATAAAGAATAATAAAATATATTGTATTTCATTTACAAAAACAGTATTTTTCTTGTTGAGGGTGAGAAATTATTGTAATGATATTTTTTGAGTTTTAATATAATGTTACAACTGATATGAATTTTTTGGTAACCGGTCAATTCACAGAAAAACAATTCACAGAAAACAATTCACAGAAAAACAATTTAAAGAAAACAATTCAAAGAAAAACAATTCACAGAAAAACAGTTCACAGAAAAAACCGAAAAAAACTGTGTTTGCTGGTTGACGCGTTTGAATTTATTCGCGACAAGGAATATAAAAAAAAATTGTATTGGTTGTGCAATAATTATTATAGGACGGAGGAATGCAAAGTTAGAATTCATACCAATAAAAGAACAGGAGAAATTATAGAAACTATTGGTGATCATAACCATACTGCTAATGCAAATAATGTTGGGGTAAGAAGAAGTGTTGAAGATTTAAAGGAATTAATTCACAGAAAAGTAGTTTATGTCTTGAAAGTCGCGGCAAGACATTGTTTTTCTATGAATTGTTTTCCTGTGAATTGTTTTTCTGTGAATTGTTTTCTGTGAATTGTTTTCTGTGAATTGTTTTTCTGTGAATTGACCTAGAATCGAATTTTTTTAAGATATACATATACATATTTAGACCCGAATTTAATTCGGGTAATTTATATAATTTATTCTAAGTTGATTATGACAAACAAACTTCAACCTCAAATTGGGAATAATTAATTTCAAGTATTAGTCAGCTGTGGTAATGGTAATAAACAAGAATTCCATGCCATGTTTCGATTCAGAAAATGTTTCAGGAAGAAAAATGTAAGGATAATTGTTTCTCAAGACTTTTTCAATATAGTCCGGTGTTAAACCCTATTAAACTTACTCGACCAAGCCGTTAAACACGATAAGCTAAATGATAAATGCCGTAGAAAATAGGAGATGCTAATAGGGCAAATGCTATGCAAACTGAATATCGTTTACAACAGCTAGAAAGTATCTTAAAAATACATACATTTACAAAATTAACATTACTTCCACTAATTGTATCACGTACGTTCACCACACCATGAAACAAAGCACGTTGTACAGTTTTGTTGCACTAAATAATTTATAGTGTGAAAGAAGTTTTAACATTCATAACTAAAACGACTATATTCTATCAAATATTTGGATACTAAAGAATCAATCAAAACTTCTAATTGCCAATTGTTCCAATTGAAAGGACCTGAAACTACGCCCTGATAAAGAAAGGGTTCATTAAACAAAATCAATAACAATTAATAAATTTAATTTTCAATCATGTTTTAGTTTGGTTTTCCATTAGTTATGAAAACATTCTTTTCGAAAATAGAAGTGGAAATGGGAAAATATTGTAATTCTATTGCAAGCGCTTACATTTTTAGTGTATATTACTTTGCAAAATTATTTGGTTTAACAACGTTCAGTTTCGATTCGCGGAAAATGCAAGTGATTTCTTGTAGAAAGACAATAATTTACAGTGTACTAATAGATATTTTGTTAATATTAATAACACCATTTAGATTTTGGGCATTAATTTCTGAATCTAATTTAGCTACTGACAAATTACTTCTATCAATTCTTAATTTTATTAATTACATTTCAACAGCACTTACAATATTTGTGAATTTTGCTCTCCAATTTATTAAAAAAGACAAATTCATTCGAATTTATAATGAATTAATTACATTTGGAATATGTTGGAACAATTCTCGTGAAAAGAACGCTTTGATTGATATAAATTTTGCCAATTTAATTATTTTACAAATAATAACGTTTCTATGCATTATGATTCCTTATAGCACTCTTATTTGGCAAGAAGCCGGAAATTATTCGTGGACATTTGTGTGGTCACATATTCTCTTACTGGTTTATAAACTCATCCTTTTCATAATTATTAATGTGTATTTTATTGGATTCAGTTTTATCTCCCGTTTTTTTTATCTACTTAATGAGAAATTAATGGAAATAATTTCCGAATTCAGGGAATTGAATCCAAAACGAAGTATTATTATGCAAAAGTTATGCGACTTAAGTGATCGTGTTGATCAAATTGCAGTTCTGTACAATCGCCTTATCAAAATTACGAATGAATTTAATGAAATGTTTCAAATTCAAATAGTTGTATTGACAATATTTAATTTTCGTGACATTCTTATGACTATGTTTTATGAATATTACGCGATAAGAACTCATCTAGATATTCTTGTTTTAAATGTAATGGTTCTGATTTATTTTGGAGGAGCTTTCTTTTGTTTTTATACAATCATTTTTTTAGTTGATAAAACAATGAATTTATCATTTAAAACTAAAAGGATTTTGTTGGAATTTATAGAGTTGGATATTCCGGATGAACGTCTTGAGAAAAGTGTAAGTTTGAAGTTATTAAAAAGACAGACTTTCTAATTTTATATTTTTAATTCAGATTGAAATGTTCAACATCCAATTGATTAATGAGAATCTTCAAATTAAAGTGTGCGGACTGTTTACTTTCGATAAAGCATTCCTGTTTTCTTTATTGTCTGCAGCTCTTATATATTTCACTTTGCTTGTACAATTTGATCAAGCATAAAAATATAATTACTATTTTAGTGCATTTTTGGTATAATATATTTTTTAAATTTTACTTTCTTCGCCAAGGAAATATTATCAGTCCAGAAGACTTAGTACATTTTATGGTACAACAAAATTCTGGATTTACTACTGCATCGGGGAGACAAAGAAAGGAAACCAATAAACTTTAATAATATTGAGTTGACATCAATGTACGAAAAAACAAGACCAATGCCGGCGCCGCTAAAATAGAACGATTTAATGAATTCATTACGCTAATTGCTAATATAATAATTATTTTTAATCTTTCCCGCATACTCAAATTGGAGAAGAATGAATTATTAATTGCAAAGTATTATTAATTTTAATATAACATTTCATTAATAGTGAATAAAAGTTGGATATTTTTTAATTTTATAACATACAATTGTATATATTTCTTTTTATTTCAATGGAAAATTCTTTTTTCAATGGGCTTACGCGTTTCTAAAAATTATTTCATTGATTTTAAAAGTGGGCTAAGTCCATTTATAGCCATAAAAACATAATTATTTATAAATAATGTTAATAATACTAATTGGGTTGATAAATTATACACTCTTAGAAACAAAGAAATATTACACTACCATTTTATTAGTTATCAATATTTTTAAGTTTATTAAACACTTTCAAAATAAACGGCTCAAATAATCTTTTAGCAATATCTGAACAGTATTTAATGATGGAAATTGGAAATCATAAGTTCATAGAGCTAGCAATTTATATGTTTATCGGTGTTGGATGGACTAGCATTGATTTGTACTTGATCATTTTTGTAGTTAATAAAACGATAAACACTCCAGCAAACATGAAAAAATAGCTTACGGAATTTTTAGAGATGGAAATAATTGATGAACGTTTTGAGAAAAGTGTAAATTTTATTTCGATTTTGATATACAATTTTTTGAAGTTTTTAAATTACTTTTTATATTTGTTTCACATTGAAATGTTCAACATTCAAGTGATTAATGAGTGTCTTCAGTTTAAAATTTGTGGATTTTTAAATTTTAATAAAACGCTTGTTTTTGCGCTTTTGTCAGCGACATTTCAATATCTAAATTTACTTGTACAATTTGAAAAGACGTTGTAATTTATTTTATTAACAAATATATTTTGGAATTTAATATTGAATGGATAAATTTGTTTTCCTCTTGTATGTTTCTTAAAAATACTGGTTCAACTATATTTAACGATCATTTATGATAAGTTGAATTAGAATGACCTTCAATGGTGAATAAGACATATTACGAGAATGAAAGGTCGTTAAACGAATGCTTGGACCGAACATAAAAATGACTGCTGAAAAAGGTTGAAACAAGATTTTATGATCCAGAAATCCATAATCTGTCTTTCTGGCTAGATTAAGAAATTGGAGGAATGTAATTTTTAGACGTGCTCTTAAAGGTGAAATAAACGGTATCACTACAAACGATTTAAAACTGTTAGCGTAATCAAGCATACCTTGCTTAGTTAAAGTGGCTTACAATTGTCTATCTGCTGGTATCTTTCCAGATGTTTGAAGAAAAAAACTACAACTGTACGAATTTTAAAGGCTGGTTCTAAAGTGGACCCAAAATAACTATAAACCAATTGCACATCCAAGTCCTATAACTCAAATAATTGAAGTCAATATATTTATAACCTGGTACATATGATACAGCAAACCGTACGATTTAGTTAAAGCAGCCACTCGAATGATATATCCATGTATAATGTATTTCATACTGTCGATTACACAATTCTGCTAGAAATTAATATTAATGGTTTGAGCCAGCACAAAAAATTTTTTTTCTTTGCAAATCTCCACGTTTTATAAGATTCTAAATGGTTTGCAATCATTTTTATCCAATGTCTGTCTGTCGTCTGTCAGTCGTCTGTCTGTCTGTCTGTCCGTCGTGTACAAGATTGCGGCCGTATTTTAGAAGCAATTTCCATGAAAATTGGTAAGAGCGATTTTTTCCTCATGAGTACCATTCTATCAGAAGTTGGGTTTGATCGGACTAAAACTTCGGGTAGCCGCCGAACAAAAGTTCGGGTTTTTACATTACAGGGTATTGTAACGTTATTTATGGACCGATTTCAATGAAATTTGTTATGAGACACTTTTTCAATGAAAGAACAATTGTACTCAAAACTCAATTGAATCCGATTACAACTTCGAACAAAATTCGGATTTTTTTGTATGACAATTGGAGTATAACTTTGGGTGCTCGGACAAAACTTCGAAATTTTTGTACAAAATAAATCATAAATTGTTGTATGAAATAATTTGATAGATATGTATAGAAGTTCCCATAGTGGTTTGCGCACTATACCTTGCTTTTAATTATGTTAATTTTATACGAATTTTCTTAGACTATCTTCAAATGATAACTGAAAGGACGCGAGTAATAAGTTTGTATAACTAAAAACACTTTTATCTTGATAAAGAAATGGTTTCTTGAACAAAATCAATATAAATTAATAAATTTAATTCAACAACAATATTTCAGTCTTGTTTTCCATTAGTTATAGAAATATCATTTTCGATAAAAGAAGTGAAAATGGAGAAATATTATAATTTTGTTGCAAGAGTCTTCATTTTTAGTACATATTATTTATCCAAATTTTTTGGTTTAACAACGTTCAGCTTCAATTCGCAGAAACAGAAAGTGATTTCTTGTAGAAAATCAATAGTTTACAGTGTATTAATAGATTGTTTGATAATATTTTTAATACCAATTGATTTTTGGATGTTATTCATTGGATATAATTTAGGCAACGAAAACCTACTCCAATCAATTGTAATAGTTTTTAATTTCATTTTAATAGCTTTGGCAATTTTTTTGAGTTTTCTTGTACAATTTATTGAGAAAGAAAAGTTCATTCAAATTTATAATGAATTAATTACATTTGGAATATATTTGAACAATTTTGATTATAAAAAAATTCTGATTGATAAAAATCTTGTTATTTTAATAATTTTAAGAATATTAGCATTTTTCTGCATTACAATTCCTTCGTTTCTATGTATATGGGAATTAGATAAAAATTTCTCGTGGACATTTTTTATAGCACATGTCTTTTCAATGATCTACATTAATGTAATTTTTATAATTATTAATGTATATTTTATTGGATTTAGTTTTATTTCTCGTTATTTTTATGTACTTAATGAAAAACTAATGGAAATAATTTCCGAATTCAGGGAATTGAATCCAAAACGAAGTATTATGCAAAAATTATGCGATTTAAGTGATCGTGTTGATCAAATTGCAGTTTTGTACAATCGTCTTATCAAAATTACGAATGAATTTAATGAAATGTTTCAAATTCAAATACTTGCATTAGTATTAGTTGTTTTTGCTGATAATCTGATTAACATATTTTATCAGTATCTTCTTATAAAACAAGAATACCACATATATAACATAACTGTAATGTTTTTCATTCATCTTGGAGGAGCTTGTATTAGTTTTTATACACTAATTTTTATAGTTGATAAAACAATGAATTTATCACGAAAAACTAAAATGATTTTGACTGAATTTATACAGATGGATATTCCGGATGAACGTCTTGAGAAAAGTGTAAGTTCGAAGTTTTTATGAAAGACAGACTTTTTCTAATTTCATATTTTTAATTCAGATTGAAATGTTCAACATCCAATTGATTAATGAGAATCTTCAAATTAAAGTATGCGGATTGTTTACTTTTGATAAAGCATTCATGTTTTCTTTAATTTCTGCAATTATTATATATTTAATTTTACTTATACAATTTGATCAACAAACATAGAAATAAAAATTTTGCGATCTAATATTTGGTGGTTATTTTTACTTTCTAGAACATAATCGAATTGATTTTTATAATTTTGTTTTCCTGGCTAAACAAATGTTATTGGTCCAACTACCCTAATCCATTTGATGGATAAAATCTTCAAGTAGGAAAACTAAAATAGGCATTAGGAAAGTAAGACTGACTAAATTCTTTGCAGCGTGACATAAATAATTTTTGTTGCGTTTGTATTTGAACTGAACTGCCATAGTTATTACCAGTGTTGGAATCCAAATTATATCCAAATTATAACATTATTTCATGGTACCGGTTCTCGTACACGTAACATATTCCCAAAACCCATTAAAACGTTATTTGTAACACTAACATTATTTTTTTTCTGTTATTCCGGTTTTCTGTTATAATTTATTTGTAAATTTTAAAAAATACCATCATTTTCCTTTCCCAATAAATTTCCGAATTTTGTTTATAAATCCGAGTTTTGAATTTTTGTTGATTGGTAACTGACATTTAAACAATTTGTTGCATTTAGTCTAATGTAGAGGGCATGACAGTGACACATGTAGAGAACTAACATACAAAAAAATATTAATGTTGCTGTGCCGATTATATTTTTCTGAATCTGAATTCTGTTGTGGTAGATAATAATTTGAACTCTGTCTTTTCTCGTTTATTAGTAAAATAAATACAAATACTTCTAAAATTGATTATAATTAGAATGGGTAGAAACATAAAAAAGGAGTCACAAGAAATAAAAAAACATTTCATTACCACAACAAATTCAAAGGAGAGTAAATATAATCTAAGTGTGGTAAAAAGAATAATTCCAGGATCGCATTCTGGAAATTTAAAGAAACATTTAAAAAGACACCACCCAGAAGAACTGGAAAAAATTGAAAAAAATATTGAGGATGGAAGAAAAATCTAATACTGTTCTTGCTTTACAAAATTTAGAGCAATTTGTTAGTACAACCAAAATAATCAATTAAAAATGAGTCCCGAAGAACTGATTGATATTTATTGAATTAGTAGCAATAAACGGATTTCCAATTGCGAGCAGAAACATTTTGTGCGTTGAATTGGAAAGCAAACATGGAAACGCCGGGAATTACCAGAAGTTCTAGGAAAGGTACACGGTCTTATAGTAGGTCTTAATATTTTGTTTTGTTTTAATATTTTGTATACTTATATAGTGAGAGTAACACTATATTCAGTTTTATTTTTCAAATGGATACAAAAAATTAAAAATAATTTTTATAACTTTTATTGTTAACTTAAAGTAACGCATAGTTAGATTAATTTACTTTTTTATTTTTTGACTGACTTGACTTTGAAGATTCGAACTTTCCTCTCCACAGATTCCAAAATATTTTGCCTTACTTTGTTGGTGACTTTTTCTGTTACCCGAAGTTCATAATCCCCAAAAATGTTGATAGTCGTTTTGTTGCATATCCTTCATTCCTTAAGATATTTGTCACTAAACCTCGATACTTTTCAATCGACCAAAGTTGTGCCCATTTTGGTTTCCTTCGCGTCTAAACTATATCGGTTTAATTAATTTTTATATAAAAATATAAGATATTTTTCTACACTTTTCACTTTTTGTACTCGCGGTTAATACTGAGATGAATGATTATGAAAATGTCTATACATTTGTACACTAGATAAATCAGTATAAGGTTTGAGGGTTAATTTGAATTCCTAACAAGGAAGGAGGAGAATATAGTGAAACACTTCTTAATATATAAATAAATAAGTAATAGGATTGATCCTTTTTACCATGAATAATGATATTTTTTGAGTTTTAATATATTGTAACAATTGAAATGAATTTTCTTTACATATATACATATTTAGAACCGAATTTAATTCGGTTAATTTATATAATTTATTCTAAGTTGATTATGACAAGCAAACACCTCATTGTAGACGAAGATCGATAAAATTAATAATAGTAATTGGTTTAGAAATAAAACTAAGTCAAAATTTTCTTTAGCTTAGTTTCTTTAGTTAGTAAGTAGTTTTGGTAGACAACGCAAATTTAAAAATGAAAAAATATTATAATCGCATTATTAAGTTTATAATTTTGATGACATATTATTATTGCAAAATATTTGGTTTAACAGCGATCACATATGATCGACGAAAAATGGAAGTGATTATATCGGAAAGATCAATAATTTATTCTACGATACTCAACATTTTCATCATAATAGCAATGCCTTATATCTTTTATGAACTATTTTTTGGATATGATAGATTCAATGCAGAGCCTACGCTAAAGATAGTGACAATTTTTAATTTTCTTTTAATAATTTTAGCAATTATTGTGAACTTTTTTGTGCATTTTATTAAAAGACAAAAATTTATTCAAATATTTAACGAATTAATAACACTTGGAATGTATCTAAATAAGTTTCTGGCTAATAAGACTTTAAATAATAAAAATATTCTTCTATTATTGACATTAAGAATGTTAGCGATTATTTTTATGACAATTTCATCATTTTTAGTGATTTTAATTGGTGACAGAGACTCTTCTATTAACTTTTTAATTGCACACACTTTTTCATTTATTTATTTGCATATTATTTTTACAATTAGTAATGTTTATTTTATTGGAATTAACTTTATTTCAAGTTATTTTAATGTACTTAATCAAGAACTTGTAAAAGCAATCGCTGAATTTAAAGAGATTGCTGAATCGAATAAAAAGAAATGTTACGGAATGCAAAAGGTCTGTGATCTAAGTGATCGTATCGATGAAATTGCAATTCTATATAATCGAAATTATAAACTAGCAAATGAGTTTAATGAAATGTTTCAAATTCAATTATTTTCAATAATTTTGAGTATTTTTGTAAATAATCTATTTGCAATATTTCATCAGTATTTATTGATGGAAAATAGAGACGAGAATTTAATAGAGCTAACAATTTATATGATTATGGATGTTGGATGGACCAGCATTGATTTGTACTTGATCATTTATGTAGTTGATAAAGCGATAAACACTTCAGCAAACTTGAAAAAACATCTTACGGAATTTTTAGAGATGGAAATAATTGATGAACGTTTTGAAAAAAGTGTAAATTTTATTTCGATTTTGATATCAAATTTACTTAAGTTTTTAAATTGTTTTTATATTTGTTTCAGATTGAAATGTTCAACATTCAAGTGATTAATGAGTGTCTTCAGTTTAAAATTTGTGGATTTTTTAATGTCGATAAAAGCCTTTTTTTCGCTCTTTTGTCAGCGACATTTCAATATCTAATTTTACTTGTACAATTTGATAAGACATTGTAATGTACTTTATTTTAAGAAAAATAATAATTAAGAAATATATTTTGGAATTTAATATTGAATCGATAAGTTTGTTTTCCTCTTGTATGTTTCTTAAAAATACAGGTTCAACTATCTTTAACGAACATTTATGATAAGTTGAATTGGAATGACCTTCAATGGTGAATAAGACATATTACGAGAATGAAAAGTCGTTAAACGAATCCTTGGTAAGTAAATATTATTAAAAATTACCTGTTTAACAGGGTGGTGAGAACAAAAGTTATTGATTGTTTAAACGACCCAGCAAATCTTCAAAAAAATCTTCCACAAGATTAAATTCTAGGACCTGCATTATATTTACTTTATATTAACCACTTTAGGTATGCTGGATTAACTTCTAAAGATAAAGTATTTACAGATGAAATTTGTCTATTATTGACGGTTAAATCGGTTGCATCATTGGAACAAATTGTCAACCGTAATTTGTCTAAATTTAGGAGCTGAATTATTGGAAATCGTTTAAACATCAACAAAAAATAAAACTAAGTATGTGACATTCATAATAATGCCAAATAAGGCTAGTATTATTTCATGTTTCAGCACTGTTGATATGATATTGGAAAGAATCAGGGTAATTAAATATCTAAATATCCACTGATTTGTCCTTTAAAAAGAACTAGGATTAAATTCAATAACTTATAACTTGTTCTCATTGTCCAAATTATCTGCTAAAAAAATTTGATTAAAAATGCTTCAGTAACTCGATTGATTTACTCCAACATCATCTGTGTATCATCATTGCGATTAAAAGGATGATATGTATAAAAAGGCTTTTACCTTCCTCGATGGAAACATTTCTCGGCAAATCGTTATTAATTAGTTTTTTCTCCAATTTAAATATTTGATAATTTTTTCTAATTATGTTAATTTTTTACGAATTTCCTTACACTAGCTTCAAATGATAAATGAAAGGACGCGAGTAATAAGTTTGTATAACTAAAAACACTTTTATCTTGATAAAGGAATGGTTTCTTGAACAAAATCAATATAAATTAATAAATTTAATTCAACAACAATATTTCAGTCTTCTTTTCCATTAGTTAAAGAAAAATCATTTTCGATAAAAGAAGTGAAAATGGAGAAATATTATAATTTTGTTGCAAGAGTCTTCATTTTTAGTACATATTATTTATCCAAATTTTTTGGTTTAACAACGTTCAGCTTCAATTCGCAGAAACAGAAAGTGATTTCTTGTAGAAAATCAATAGTTTACAGTGTATTAATAGATTGTTTGATAATATTTTTAATACCAATTGATTTTTGGATGTTATTCATTGGATATAATTTAGGCAACGAAAATCTACTACAATCAATTGTAACAGTTTTTAAATTCATTTTAATAGCTTTGGCAATTTTTTTGAGTTTTCTTGTGCAATTTATTGAAAAAGAAAAGTTTATTCGAATTTTTAATGAATTAATTACATTTGGAATATATTTGAACAATTTTGATTATAAAAAAATTCTGATCGATAAAAATCTTGTTATTTTAATAATTTTAAGAATATTAGCATTTTTCTGCATTACAATTGCTTGGTTTCTAAGTATATGGGAGTTAGATAAAAATTTCACGTGGACATTTTTTATAGCACATGTATTTGCCATGATCCACATTAATGTAATTTTTATAATTATTAATGTATATTTTATTGGATTTAGTTTTATTTCTCGTTATTTTTATGTACTTAATGAAAAACTAATGGAAATAATTTCCGAATTCAGGGAATTGAATCCAAAACGAAGTAATATGCAAAAGTTATGTGATTTAAGTGATCGTGTTGATCAAATTGCAGTTTTGTACTATGGTCTTTTTAAAATTATTAATCAATTTAATGAAATGTTTCAAATTCAAATACTTGCATCAGTATTAGTTGTTTTTGCTGAAAATCTCATCAACCTATTTTGTCAGTATCTTCTTATAAAACAAGAATACCATCTATCTAACAAAACTATACTGTTTTTCATTTATTTTGGAGGCGCTTGCATTAGTTTTTATACAATCATTTTTATAGTTGATAAAACAATGAATTTATCACGAAAAACTAAAAGGATTTTGACTGAATTTAGCGAGCTGTATATTCCAGATGAACGTCTTGAGAAAAGTGTAAGTTTGAAGTTATTAAAAAGACAGACTATTTCTTATTTTATATTTTTAATTCAGATTGAAATGTTCAACATCCAATTGATTAATGAGAATCTTCAAATTAAAGTGTGCGGATTGTTTACTTTTGATAAAGCATTCATGTTTTCTTTAATTTCTGCAATTATTATGTATTTGATTTTAGTTATACAATTTGATCAACAAACATAGAGATATAATTCGTTTTCCGTATTTGATTGCTATTTTTACTTTCTACAATATATTCGGATTGGTTTTTTCAATTTGGTTTTCCTGGCAAAGACAAAAAATTAATTTCTTGAAAATCCTAATATGAAGATAATAAAAAAGGAAAAATACAACAAATTAAATACTGCAATTTTATTATTTTTTCATCACTCACTATCGGGTACAATATTAAAGGAACAAGCAGGATTCTGGATGATGGATTGCTGCTATTCAAGTTTCAATATCACCACAAGCTTTCTTGTGAAAAATAGCAGGCGAAAGTGCTAAAGAAAACATAAAATCTAGTTTGAAAAATATTATAAGAAATTAGAATCCCGAAGACATCTTCTAATGTAGATGGAACCGGGATTTTATTTTGATGCTTGCTACAAAAAAAAAACAGTACAGAAATGATTACGGTATTATTATGCTCAAGTATGAATCGCTCGGAAAATTACAAGCTGTGATAATCGGTAAATCAAAATCTCCAAGTACGTGCGATCAATGCATATATAAGGAATGAAACTGCAATTTTACGACTAAACCGCAATTTGCAAGGTTTTTATTCCCTTAATTAGGAAGATGATATTCCAGTAATTGAACAAATTTCTTAATGTTGACTTTTGTGCCAAAAAAAGCTTTAATGATAAGCGTTACTTTTTTGTTTCAATCTAAAAAAAAAAAAAAAAGTACCACTCAAAGTTTTTAGTTTGGTTAAGCTCTATTTCAAACCACTTGCAGCGATTAATTTAGGCGATTCAATGATAATGTTATGATAGTTAAAAGGCCCTTGTCAGCTGTGATGCAATAAGACCTGCTGAAACTTGGTGAAACAATTCACGCTAATCGTTACAAGAATTAATCAACTTGAATCAAACAGAATATGAAGAGCAGAATATGAAAAAAAGAAGGGATTTTCCAACAAATAAAACGATGATTTGTAATTCTCATACCCAACAATAGAACAAATAATTTAAAAATTTAAATAGAAAGTGAAGTACCTGATGATATTGCTCATGGAAACGCATCATCCAATAAAAAATTTTAAGTTAATAACTGCGCTGCACACACAAAAACTCGATTAACAACAGAAAAATTTGTTAATGAGTAATTGTAATCACATTTTTTTAAATATGTTAATAAATTAGTAAACTTCTTCTAATTTTTGATATATGTTTTCTCCTCGGTCCCATGAATATTTCAGTTAAAATGTATTAAAATTATATTAGTTGTTTCTAAGTTGATTATGACAAACAAACACCTCATTCCAGACGAAGATCGATAAAATTAATAATAGTAATTGGTTTAGAAATAAAATTATGTCAAAATTTTCTTTAGTTTAGTTTCTTTAGTTAGTAAGTAGTTTTGGTAGACAACGCAAATTTAAAAATGAAAAAATATTATAATCGCATTATTAAGTTTATAATTTTGATGACATATTATTATTGTAAAATATTTGGTTTAACAGCGATCACATATGATCGACGTAAAATGGAAGTGTTTATATCAAAAGGATCAATAATTTATTCTACGATCGTCAACATTTTCATCATAATAACAATGCCTTATATTTTTTATGAACTAATTTTTGAATATCTTTATAATGCTGAACCACTGCTAGTATCCACGACAATTTGTGATTATTTCTTAACATGTTTAGCAATATTTGTGAATTTTCTTGTGCATTTTATTAAAAGGCAAAAATTTATTCAAATATTTAATGAATTAATTACACTTGGAATATACTTAAATAAATTTCTGGCTAATAAGACTTTAGATAATAGAAATATTCTTCTATTATTGGCATTAAGAATTTTAGCAATTCTTTCTATAACAATTTCATCAGTTTTAGTGATTTTAAATTTGAACGAAATTAATTCTATTAAATTTTTAATAATAAACTCGTTTTCATTTACTTATTTGCATATTATTTTTACATTTAGTAATGTTTATTTTATTGGAATTACCTTTATTTCAAGTTATTTTAATGTACTTAATCAAGAACTTGTAAAAGCAATCGCTGAATTTAAAGAGATTGCTGAATCGAAAAAAGGGAAATATTACGGAATGCAAAAGATCTGTGATCTAAGTGATCGTATCGATGAAATTGCAATTCTATATAATCGAAATTATAAACTAGCAAATGAGTTTAATGGAATATTTCAAATTCAATTATTATCAATAATTTTCAGTACTTTTGTAAAAATTGTGTTTGAAATATTTTACCAATATATATTAAAGGAATATGAAAACCAAAATTTCATAGATATAACAATTTATATATTTATCGGGGTTGGATGGACTAGCATTAGCTTGTACTTGGTAATTTTTGTACTTGATAAAACGATAAAGACTTCAGCAAACATGAAAACATATCTTACAAAATTTTTCGAGTTGGAAATATTTGATGAACGTTTGGAGAAAAGTGTAAATTTTATTTCAATTTTGATATCAAATTTATTTAAGTTTTAAATGGTTTTTTTATTTGTTTTAGATTGAAATGTTCAGCATTCAAATTATTAACGAGTGTCTTCAGTTTAAAATTTGTGGATTTTTTAATGTTGATAAAACGCTTGTTTTTGCGCTTTTGTCAGTGACATTTCAATATCTAATTTTGCTGGTACAATTTGAAAAGACATTGTAACGGACTTTATTTTAAGTAGCATAACAATTAAGAAATATATTTTGGAGATTGTTCATTTTGTAGCTTTTTAAACTTTTTATTTTTCAAAAATTTTGATTTCATTGTCCTTTTTTTCAAGCGGTTTGTCGAACCAGTTAGTCTTCCGTTTGTGACAAATTATCTTTTTTCTTCAGGCTGTTGAATTCGGCTGAACATAATTTGTGCTTGCGCACTTGAACAAGGCTCAATAATACTTGGACTATTTGGTGAAATTTCTCTAACGATCTCCTCGTATAAAATGGGCGAATTGACTAGTGAGGGACCCTGTACAAAAACGAGGAAAATGTTTGTCGAATCGAAGTTACATCTATATAAATAAAACGTAAATGTTCGTTTGTTCCTAACCGGTAATCTCCGAAACTTCTTGACCAATTGCTTTGAAACTTTTACAGAATGTCCTATGTGATTATGACCATGTTTATATGTACTTTTTATTTACCTAGGTTATACCTGAGCCAGGTAATAATTGATTTAAAAAAATCGTTAACTAACACATAGCCACAAGCATCTTTCAAATCAAAATCTTCAAGCGAGAAAACGTGATTTTTCTTACTCACACGCGCATACATCAGTAAGCTTTTATTTTAACAATACAGATGAGCGTAGTGGCGGCGTTAAAAATATTAATTCGGAGGGGCAACATTTTAAATGGGCTTAATGCTTATGTATTCTAGAACATCAGAATTGCGAAAAATGTTTGCGTTATTTATTCCAAAAAACAAGTTTCTCTTAACCGTACAAAATTAAATTATTCGCTTTAGATCCTGTTCATTGAAATGTAACGAGCAAATTATATCTCTACTAAATGGCGTAAAATTTTGTAAGCCCATAACCGAAAGCCATTTCATTTCTCATTTTTTGGAAAGCTTAAAGCCAAAAAAAAGGTATTTATGACAAGGCTGAATTTTCAAAATCTTCGACGAATTTTAAGAATTGCCCCCAATTTCTCAAAAAAATTACTGTCACTGATAGTTTTAATTAAAAACAAAAACGAGGGATTTTTAGATTTGGATTCAAAGTTGATTAAAAAAAACGAATGTTTTACTAAACTATGAATTAACATCATTTCTGTTTGATTAATTATTATATATGTAAAAGGCTAATCCTTCTTTCTTTCCTTCTGTCCGTCCTATATTGTCCGGAAAGAAAATTCGTTGAGGAAAAAAAAAAACACTTTTTGATATGTTGTAGAGAATTACTTGAAACGTGGAGAAATTTTGTTTCCGGGGAGATTGGGGGTCGGAGGGGTTCCAAAGGGGGACTTGAAAGCTTATTTCGGAAAACTTCATTTATAATCTGAAATATACATCGGACATGATTCTGACCTGAGGCAATCTTATTAAGATTTTTATGCCGGACATTCTAACGTACACGGCAAAGTTCCATTTCCCACCGCTTTGGCGCTGGAGGTAATACAAATTTACGAACTTTTTATATAGAAGTCACACGCAATAACAATGTTCAGCAAAGTTGTGGAGGTTTTCACGGGGATTATTTCCGTCGAAGACCAAACAGTTCTATCTCCCACCACTTTGGCGCTGGAATCAACACAAATTTTGGAACTTCGTATGCAGACGTCACACACGATTACAATGTTCGGCAAAGTTCAACAGGTTTTCATGGGGATTATATCTGTCGAAGACCAAACAGTTCTATCTCCTACCACTTTGACGCTGGAATCAACACAAATTTTGGAACTTCGTATGCAGACGTCACACACGATTACAATGTTCGGCAAAGTTCAACAGGTTTTCATGGGGATTATATCTGTCGAAGGGCAAATAGTTCTACCTCTCACCACTTTGGCGCTGGAGTCAAAAAAATTGTGGAACTTCGTATTTAGAGGTCACACGCGATTACGATGTTCGGCAAAGTTGTCTAGGTTTTCATGGGGATTATATCTGTCGAAGACCAAATAGTTCTACCTGTCACCACTTTGGCGCTGGAGTCAATAAAATTGTGGAACTTCGTATTTAGAGGTCACACGCGATTACGATGTTCGGCAAAGTTATGGAGGTTTTCATGGAGATTTTTTTAATGTGCATTCTGAATAGATCGACTTAAGACATGAAATATTTCACCAGTGGTGCTACGAGAACGGGGTAAAAGATTTATTATGTTCCGAACTAAGATGCTACGCTTGAATACACTTTGTTAATTTACAGCGATTTGTAAACCGAAATTTTTAGGAGGCCGTCTTAGGACGGGTTACAAACTAGCAATTAAATAAAGCCTATAAAAAAATTTTTTCTACAGCAATAATGAAAATTCGCCAATTTTAAAAATTATAATACCTCATAACTTCTGCAATTTAGTGACGTCAAAAGAAGAATTGGTTGAAAAAGTATTTCCCAATATTCAAACAAATTACAAGAATCACGATTGACTAAGTGAACAAGCTATTCTTGCGGCCAAGAACAAAGACGTCTACGAACTTAACAATATTATTCAGTCTAACATTCAAAGCGAGGCGGTCACATACAAGTCCGTCGACACTGTTGTAGAAGCAGATGAAGCGATTAATTATCCGACAGAATTTTGGAATTCACTCGATCTGTCGGGAATGCCACCGCACGTACTGCAATTGAAAGTCGGTGTGCCAATTATCATGTTGCGAAATATCAACCAGCCAAAGCTTTGAAACGGCACGCGGCTTGCAATAAAAAAAATTAATGAGCGACATCGTAGAAGCAACAATCTTGACAGGACCTTTTAAAGGTGAAGATGAGCTCATTCCTCGCATTCCTATGATTCCAACGGATATGCCATTTCAATTTAAGAGATTGCAATTCCCGATTCGATTGGCGTTTGCAATCACCATTAACAAGGCTCAGGGCTAATCTTTAAAATTGTGCGGTTTAGATCTAGACACGGATTGCTTCTCACATGGACAATTATATGTTGCGTGTTCCACAGTCAGCAAACCAGAAAATCTCTATATCTGCACAGAAAATAGAACAACTAAAAATATTGTATAACCACAAGCATTGTGAAATTAAACATACGAGAAACGTGCGCTTTTTCTTTTCTTTCCCATTTAACCAGACTGAGCTACAGCAACGCGTGGTCGGGTACAGCTAGTATTCTTATAAATATCTTACATAAGAAATCGTGGGCAATGAAATAACCTGTACAGCATTTTTTCTTAGATGATTCAGTGTAAAAAACATCGTTTCTCGAAATGAAACTCGCAGACGCGATAATATCCAAGGGTTTGTTTTCTAGCAAAAAGAGATGATTGATGGAATTCAACCAAATTTCTTTTCTAAAATAGTATAGCAATGACTTAACGAATACTTGTGTAAATAGAAAGATAGCCTTTTAGCGAGGGTTAAGCGAAAAAATTGTAATATGTATTTAAGATTCGCCCAATAGGTAAAAGAAATAGTTTAGTTATTTCATGATAAGGTATTTGATTAGGACCCACCAAAGAAATCCCTTTTGGCATTAATAAATGTAAATGCACAGATGGTCTGAAAAAATTTGTTTTCCCGTTTTCGTGGGTGATAAAGGCCAGGATGTAGTTAGAATACTAGGATATGATATTTATGAGAAATATCGACGACAGAGGAATAAATCAGAAAAGTATATGTAATTAGGTAGGGATATAACCAGAACCATAAAATAGAATGTTAATTGGTCAATTATAGAATTCGATGGTCTGGATTACCACGGGGCATGAAGACGGGTTGACGTCCGCGTAAGATTAATAAGTTCGGGTTAATAATCAGTAAAATACTTTTTAGTTGGAAACTAAGTGCTACAATAGAAAATGTTATCTGAACAAGTAATAAAAAAAATTAAATAGAAGGTGAAGTACCTCATGAAAACATATCATCCAATAATAAAATTGGAAGTTAATAACTGCATTGCACACACTAAAATTCGATTAAAAACAGAAGAATTTGTTAATGAATAATTATAATCACATTTTTTTAAATACGTTAATAAATTAGTAAACTTCTATTATTTTTTAATATATGGTTTCTTCTTGGCTCCTTGAATATTTCAGCTACCATAAAATGTATTACAATTACCATATATTAGTTGTTTCTAAGTTGATTATGACAAACAAACACCTCATTGTAGACGAAGATCGATAAAATTAATAATATTAATTGGTTTAGAAATAAAACTAAATCAAAATTATGTCTTCTTCAGTTCGTAAGTAATTTTGTGAGACAACGCAAATTAAAAATGAAAAAATATTATAATCGCATTATTAAGTTTATAATTTTGATGACATATTATTATTGTAAAATATTTGGTTTAACAGCGATCACATATGATCGACGAAAAAAGGAAGTGATTTTATCACAAGGATCAATAATTTATTCTACGATCGTCAACATTTTCATCATAATAACAATGCCTTATGTTTTTTATGAACTAATTTTTGAATATCTTTATAACGCTGAACCACTGCTAGTATCCATGATAATTTGTGATTATTTCTTAACATGTTTAGCAATATTTGTGAATTTTCTTGTGCATTTTATTAAAAGGCAAAAATTTATTCAAATATTTAATGAATTAATAACACTTGGAATGTATCTAAATAAGTTTCTGGCTAATAAGACTTTAGATAATAGAAATATTCTTCTATTATTGGCATTAAGAATTTTAGCAATTCTTTTTATAACAATTTCATCAGTTTTAGTGATTTTAAATGTGAACGAAATTAATTCTATTAAATTTTTAATAATAAACGCGTTTTCATTTATTTATTTGCATATTATTTTTACATTTAGTAATGTTTATTTTATTGGAATTAACTTTATTTCAAGTTATTTTAATGTACTTAATCAAGAACTTGTAAAAGCAATCGCTGAATTTAAAGAGATTGCCGAATCGAAAAAAGGGAAATATTACGGAATGCAAAAGATCTGTGATCTAAGTGATCGTATCGATGTGATTGCAATTCTATATAATCGAAATTATAAACTAGCAAATGAGTTTAATGGAATATTTCAAATTCAATTATTTTCAATAATTTTCAGTACTTTTGTAAATAATCTTTTTGCAATATTTCATCAGTATTTATTGATGGAATATATAAACGAAAATTTAATAGAGCTAACAATTTATATGATTATGGATGTTGGATGGACTAGCATTGATTTGTACTTGATCATTTATGTTGTTGATAGCACGATAAACACTTCAGCAAAGATGAAAAAATATCTTACAGAATTTTTAGAGATGGAAATAATTGATGAACGTTTTGAAAAAAGTGTAAATTTTATTTCGATTTTGATATCAAATTTTTTTAAGTTTTTAAATTGTTTTTGTATTTTTTTAGATTGAAATGTTCAACATTCAAGTGATTAATGAATGTCTTCAGTTTAAAATTTGTGGATTTTTTAATGTTGATAAAACGCTTGTTTTTGCGCTTTTCTCAGCAACATTCCAATATCTAATTCTACTCCTACAATTTAAAAAAACATTGTAATATACTTTATTTTAAGGAACACACAAGAAATATATTTTTAAATTTAATATGGCATAAATGACATTGTTTTCATCTTCTATTTTCTTTGCAAATACAGATTCAAGTATGCTTAACGGTCATTTATGATAAGTTCAATTGGAATAATTTTTAATGGTGAATAAAAAATATTTTAAGAATGAAAAGTCGTTAAATAAACCCTTGGACTAGTGACAGACGAGTGTTTTTTTTACCGTAAAATAATGTAAACATCGATTCCCTGTCTGGACATATGGAGCGATTGGATGAACGAATATATTCAAACGCTTTTCCAAAGATGAAGTATCAATAAATATAAAATACCCGAAGCTAGGGAATAAACAATTACACCAATCAGAACAAAGGAGTAAGAAAAAATAAAACAAAATTCTCGTTGCAATAAGTGCAAACGAGCACGGGCAGTTTTCAAAGGTAAAATGTATCAGCAAGAGAGAGAATGAATTTTTATTAAAACTTTTATTTGAGCACAAACAAGTTTCAAATGACATATTTTTTTCTATAGTATTTATTCATTGGTGTATAAATTTCAGCATGCATTTGTTTGTTTACAATTTGAAATTGCGACATTTGGATTTTCATTAAAAATGATACATCATATTTCTTTGTCACTCATACATATAATGGCTATCTATCGCAGCAGTGGATAAAACATTATTTGAAAACTTTTCTACTCTGCCCTTCCGACACTAATGAGTCTAATAGTCTATACATTTGATTCATTGTTTATTAGATGTGATGTTGAATGATTGATATCCTGCATTGCTTGTATTAAGCATATCTGAAGTGTTATAAAGCATTCCTGTTTAATTTAATGTCTGTAGTTCTTAAATATTTTACTATACTTGTACAATTTGATAAGGAAAAATAAAAATAATAATTTTAATTTGTGTTCTGTATTGGTGTGATTTGTTGTTGTTGTTATAAATCCAGAACAATTTAAATATTATAAAAACTATTTTATTTTCTGAAACACGTCTATCTTTGTCAACGTTCAATATAAAAGAGAACTTAAAACTACAATATAAAATATTAGTATAATTTAATTTACTTGTTTTCTGGAGATGGGAATAACGGGTCTCTTTATCTCTTTATCCCGATCTAGCCGAGGATAAAGAGATATCACATCAAATTAAGAGAGACTGCCATGTGGTGAATTTAATATGATCGCCACAATTTGTATTAGGTACAATCAGATTAATTAATTCCACGCAGCCTAATCTTACTGATACTATTACTATCTCTGTTTTATAATAATAAATATTTGATGTGTAGTTTGAAGAATTTATTGTGATAAATATCTTTTATAGTTCTTATTCGAATCAGTAATATCAGTTTTAGAAGTAAAACTAAAAAAAAGGAAAGAACTTTATGGCTAGGCCACATTTTTATTTACAACTATTTCTTTCTGCACTGTCCTTAGATTGATTACCAAATAGAGTTATGGAATGATCAATCTGGATTCCAAATTTCATTAAAAACAGATTTTTGAGTTATCTTGTAGAGGAACGAACATGTATAAATCAATATAATTTTGGATTCTCCTATGTGTATTTCCACGGGTTACAAATGTAGTGAGAAAACTCCTCTGATAGTACCTACCACATGGTATATAAATACGTATAGAATATTCAGTGAGTTGTCATGTGATAAAATCTTTGACCAATGGTGGATGAAAATAATTCAATACCATGCAACCCTATTACGATGCCGCCTGATAGTTACTAGTATATACTATATACTTAATTAAGTAATTTCAGTTTGATCTCGATAAGGAAATAAATGCTTCGTTAAACAAAATCAATTAAAATTATTAAATTTAATTCCATCAACTATGTTTTATTTTTGTTATTCATTAGTTATGAAATAATCCTTTTCGGAAATTCAAGTGAAAATGGGAAAATATTGTAATTATTTTGCAAGTGCTTTTATTTTGAGTACATATTATTTTGCACAACTTTTTGGTTTAAGAACGTTCAGTTTCGATTCGCGAAAAATGAAAGTGATTTCTTGTAGAAAATCAACAATTTATAGCGTATTCATAGATTGTTTGATAATATTTTTAACACCACTTAACTTTTGGATGGTATTTTCTTCATTTATTTTGGACAATGAAAAGCTACTTCTAACAATTGTTAACATTTCTAATTATATTGTAATAGCACTTGCAATATTTGTGAACTTTCTTATGCAATATATTAAAACAGACAAGTTTATTGAAATTTTTAATGAATTAATTACATTTGGAACATATTTAAATAGTTTTCGTGATGATACAACTTTGGTTGATAAACATTTTGTTATTTTAATAATTATAAGAATATTAGCATATTTTTCCATTATGATTCCTTCTATTACATTTATTTGTCAGTCATATGAAAATTACACATTGATATTTATTTCGGCACAGATTTTCTCAATGACTTATAAACACGTAATTTTCATAATTATTAATGTGCATTTGATTGGATTTAGTTTTATTTCTCGTTATTTTTATGTACTTAATGAGATATTAATGGAAATAATTTCCGAATTCAGAGAATTGAATCCAAAACGAAGTATTATGCAAAAGTTATGCGATTTAAGTGATCGTGTTGATCAAATTGCAGTTTTGTACAATCGTCTTTTTAAAATTACGAATCAATTTAATGAAATGTTTCAAATTCAAATACTTGCATTGACAGTATATATTTTTTGTGACAATCTGGTTTTAATATTTTATCAATATTACATGATGAGAATTCTAAATCAAGATATTCATAGCTTTTTATTGACTCTCATTTATTTTGGAGGATCCAGTATAGGATTTTACACAGTCATTTTAATAATTGATAAAACAATGAATTTTTCATTAAAAACTAAAAGGATTTTGACTGAATTTATACATATGGACATTCCGGATGAACGTCTTGAAAAAAGTGTTAGTTGGATATTATTGAAAAGACAGACTATTTCTTATTTCTTATTTTTTATTTTCAGATTGAAATGTTCAACATCCAATTGATTAATGAGAATCTTCAAATTAAGATGTGCGGATTGTTTACTTTTGATAAGGCATTCATGTTTTCTTTACTTTCTGGAATTCTTGTATATCTAACTTTACTTATACAATTTGATCAACAAACATAAAAATGTACAGTTTTTAAATTTAGAATAGAAACAGTTTTTTTGAATAAATTTTTGTGGTAATTGTCTTTTAAAAAGCTGGCCAAGACAAATGTTAATATAAATTTTTAGTATTAATTATTATATACTTATTAAAATATATATTAATAAGAATACTAAACGTTCCAACTTTATTATGCACAATATTTTACAATTTAATATTGTCATAAACTATGGAAGATATTAAAACTATGTTAAAAAGTTAGTCAAGATTTTTGTCAATGCCTTATGTTTTTTATGAACTATTTTTTGAATATCTTTATAATGCTGAAACAATAATAGTATCCACGACAATTTGTGATTATTTCTTAACATGTTTAGCAATATTTGTGAATTTTCTTGTGTATTTTATTAAAAGGCAAAAATTTATTCAAATATTTAATGAATTAATTACATTTGAAATATACTTAAATAAATTTCTGGCTAATAAGACTTTAGATAATAAAAATATTCTTCTATTATTGGCATTAAGAATTTTAGCAATTCTTTTTATAACAATTTCATCAGTTTTAGTGATTTTAAATGTGAACGAAATTAATTCTATTAAATTTTTAATAATAAACGCGTTTTCATTTATTTATTTGCATATTATTTTTACATTTAGTAATGTTTATTTTATTGGAATTAACTTTATTTCAAGTTATTTTAATGTACTTAATCAAGAACTTGTAAAAGCAATCGCTGAATTTAAAGAGATTGCCAAATCGAAAAAAGGGAAATATTACGGAATGCAAAAGATCTGTGATCTAAGTGATCGTATCGATGTGATTGCAATTCTATATAATCGAAATTATAAACTAGCAAATGAATTTAATGGAATATTTCAAATTCAATTATTTTCAATAATTTTCAGTACTTTTGTAAATAATCTTTTTGCAATATTTCATCAGTATTTATTGATGGAATATATAAACGAAAATTTAATAGAGCTAACAATTTATATGATTATGGATGTTGGATGGACTAGCATTGATTTGTATTTAATCATTTATGTAGTTGATAACACGATAAACAATTCAGCAAACACCAAAAAATATCTTACAGAATTTCTAGAGTTGGAAATATTTGATGAACGTTTTGAGAAAAGTGTAAATTTTATTTCGATTTTGACATCAATTGTTTTTAAGTTTTTAAATTATTTTTATATTTGTTTTAGATTGAAATGTTCAACATTCAAGTGATTAACGAGTGTCTTCAGTTTAAAATTTGTGGATTTTTTAATGTTAATAAAACGCTTGTTTTTGCGCTTTTTTCAGCAACATTCCAATATCTAATTCTACTCCTACAATTTAAAAAACATTGTAATATACTTTATTTTAAGGAACACACAAGAAATATATTTTGAAATTTAATATGGCATAAATTAACATTGTTTTCATCTTCTATTTTCTTTGCAAATACAGATTCAACTATCCTTAATGGTCATTTATGATAAGTTCAATTGGAATAATCTTCAATGGTGAATAAAAAATATTTTAAGAATGAAAAGTCGTTAAAAAAATCCTTGGACTAGTGACAGACGAGTGCTTTTCTTTACCGTAAAATAATGTAAACATCGATTCCCTTTCTGGACATATTGAGCGATTGGATCAACGAATATATTCAAACGCTTTCCCAAAGGTGAAGTATGAATAAATATAAAATACCCGAAGCTAGGGAATAAGCAATTACACCAATCAGAACAAAGTAGTAAGAAAAAATAAAACAAAATTCTCGTTGCAATAAGTGCAAACGAGCACGGGCAGTTTTCAAAGGTAAAATGTATCAGCAAGAGAGAGAATGAATTTTTATTAAAACTTTTATTTGAGCACAAATAAGTTTCAAATGACATATTTTTTTCTATAGTATTTATTCATTGGTGTATAAATTTCAGCATGCATTTGTTTGTTTACAATTTGAAATTGCGACATTTGGATTTTCATTAAAAATGATACATCATATTTCTTTGTCACTCATACATATAATGGCTATCTATCGCAGCAGTGGATAAAACATTATTTGTAAACTTTTCTACTCTGCCCTTCCGACACTAATGAGTCTAATAGTCTATACATTTGATTCATTGTTTATTAGATGTGATGTTGAATGATTGATATCCTGCATTGCTTGTATTAAGCATATCTGAAGTGTTATAAAGCATTCCTGTTTAATTTAATGTCTGCAGTTCTTAAATATTTTACTATACTTGTACAATTTGATCAGGAAACATAAAAATAAGAATTTTAATTTGTGTTAGGTACAATCAGATTAATTAATTCACAGCAGCCTAATCTTACTGATACTATTACTATCTCTGTTTTATAATAATGAATATTTGATGTGAAGAAGAATTAATTGTGATAAATATCTTTTATAGTTCTTATTCAAATCAGTAATATCAGTTTTAGAAGTAAAACTAAAAAAAAGGAAAAAACTTTATGGCTAGGCCACATTTTTCTTTACAACTATTTCTTTCTGCACTGTCCCTAGATTGATTACCAAATAGAGTTAAAAACAGACAATTCGTTTTTGAGTTATCGTGTATAAATCATGCATAAATTAATATAATTTTTGATTCTCTACACATCTAGTAGCTTGAGGCTGTTCTCCTATTATTATTTCTACGGGTTACAAATGTAGTGAGAAAACTCCTCTGATAGTACCTACCACATGGTATATAAATACGTATAGAATATTCAGTGAGTTGTCATGTGATAAAATCTTTGACCAATGGTGGATGAAAATAATTCAATACCATGCAACCCTATTACGATGCCGGCTGATAGTTACTAGTATATATACTTAATTAAGTAATTTCAGTTTGATCTCGATAAAGAAATAAATGCTTCATTAAACAAAATCAATTAAAATTATTAAATTTAATTCCATCAACTATGTTTTATTTTTGTTATTCATTAGTTATGAAATAATCCTTTTCGGAAATTCAAGTGAAAATGGGAAAATATTGTAATTATTTTGCAAGTGCTTTTATTTTGAGTACATATTATTTTGCACAACTTTTTGGTTTAAGAACGTTCAGTTTCGATTCGCGAAAAATGAAAGTGATTTCTTGTAGAAAATCAACAATTTATAGCGTATTCATAGATTGTTTGATAATATTTTTAACACCACTTAACTTTTGGATGGTATTTTCTTCATTTATTTTGGACAATGAAAAGCTACTTCTAACAATTGTTAACATTTCTAATTATATTGTAATAGCACTTGCAATATTTGTGAACTTTCTTATGCAATATATTAAAACAGACAAGTTTATTGAAATTTTTAATGAATTAATTACATTTGGAACATATTTAAATAGTTTTCGTGATGATACAACTTTGGTTGATAAACATTTTGTTATTTTAATAATTATAAGAATATTAGCATATTTTTCCATTATGATTCCTTCTATTACATTTATTTGTCAGTCATATGAAAATTACACATTGATATTTATTTCGGCACAGATTTTCTCAATGACTTATAAACACGTAATTTTCATAATTATTAATGTGCATTTGATTGGATTTAGTTTTATTTCTCGTTATTTTTATGTACTTAATGAGATATTAATGGAAATAATTTCCGAATTCAGAGATTTGAATCCAAAACGAAGTATTATGCAAAAGTTATGCGATTTAAGTGATCGTGTTGATCAAATTGCAGTTTTGTACAATCATCTTTTTAAAATTACGAATCAATTTAATGAAATGTTTCAAATTCAAATACTTGCATTGACAGTATATATTTTTTGTGACAATCTGGTTTTAATATTTTATCAATATTACATGATGAGAATTCTAAATCAAGATATTCATAGCTTTTTATTGACTCTCATTTATTTTGGAGGATCCAGTATAGGATTTTACACAGTCATTTTAATAATTGATAAAACAATGAATTTTTCATTAAAAACTAAAAGGATTTTGACTGAATTTATACATATGGACATTCCGGATGAACGTCTTGAAAAAAGTGTTAGTTGGATATTATTGAAAAGACAGACTATTTCTTATTTCTTATTTTTTATTTTCAGATTGAAATGTTCAATATCCAATTGATTCATGAGAATATTCAAATTAAAGTGGGCGGATTGTTTACTTTTGATAAGGGATTCATGTTTTCTTTACTTTCTGGAATTCTTGTATATTTAACTTTACTTATACAATTTGATCAACAAACATAAAAATATACAGTTTTTAAAAATTAGAACAGAAACAGTTTTTTTTTTTTTTTGAATAAATTCTTGTGGTAATTATCTTTTAAAAACCTAGCCAAGACAAATGGTAATATAAATTTTTAGTACGTGTGTCTTCCTTCGAAAACGACCAAATTGATTGCTCCATGAAATGATGGAAGTAATAGATGTTTGACGACGAAAGAAAAAAAAACAACTTGGATTCTCTCAAATCGTGGAAATAATGTCGAAATCCATCCGAACCATCCAAATTAAATGTCTTCTCGTCGAAAAAAATTATTTGCTGCCATTCTGTCTTCCACTGTAAATGTTCCCGGAAAAACTCGAATCTAACATTCTTATGAGGTTGAAGCAAGCGTGTTTTTTTTTGTTTTTTGACGTCGAAGGTGTGGATACTGCTTGATCACCTTGAGAACTTTATGGACACTCGCTGTAGGTCCCACTTTCTCCTTAATTTCACGAGCAGTTGCCGCCGAATTCGAAGCTTCCCGTAAAATGGCCTTATGTTCTCGTTCGGTAGTTGCTTTGGATGGGCGTCCTTTTCGATTTTTTCCGTAATTTTCTTCGTTTTTGACAAGATTATTTATAGTCCAAGGATTTCGACCAATTCGCCTGGCAATATCGCGATTGGAATAATTTTTTTCTTTCAATTAAATAATTTTTCCAACTTCTGTTTCGGTTAGTGATTTTCCACGCCCTATTTTTGCCCAGATGGAATAAAAACTTCACTAAGGTAAAGCAGACAAATAACACACTTGTTTTTTAACGATAGACCCCCGTTCGCCTTGTAAGCCTGAAATAAACTGATGGTGCTAATCAAGTGTCTCGATGCAAGTAGCCGAAAAAGGGAAAATGAGAATTTCCACTCAAGCATAGGTAATTCCCACATATGGGTCATCAGGTAGAACAGAATAATGGGCAACGAATATTACTATTGCACCATTATGGCATTAACTGGGAGTGTATATAAATAGGCCAACACAAAAATTTACCTCTCTTTTATTCGTATTCTAACAAAAGATGTGGCTTAATATATATATCGATGGAAAGCTATTGTTGAGGAGAAGTGTTTAAACAAAAAAAGTATGTTGATATATGGTCGTTGAGCCAGGTTGAACAGGTGAAAGTTTCCCATATATTTATATGGGAACAACAACAATATATAAGGCACACAGAGCTGTTGTGTGCCGTACGAATTTGTATAATGAGGGAATGGAAAGAACTGAAATGTTTTAGAAGATTTTTGATCCAGAATTATATAGAAAACAGCTGTTTATTTTTCTGGAACAAATTCAAGAAAACAATTCAAAAAAGCATTGATGTTTGGATTTGTAAATAAATAAGTGTGAGAATAAGAATATTATATTGAAATTAACAAGTTTAACTTTTTAATTATTGCAATTGATATTTTAATTTTCATTTTATTAGGTCGAATTTCGACCAATGAGCGGTACTAGTATTAATAAAAAAAATTACCAAAATCTGGTAAAATTAAAAATTCAAAAAAAATTATATGTTAAATTCAAATACAGTAAAAAAACAAAAGTTTCGATTTGTGACATCTATATCTTCAATATGGTACTAAACAACTGTTGTTAAAACTAAACCCCGATAAATAACACTACTTAAATATGCAAGTATAAAATGTATGTGGTAGTCGTGTTTATTTTTTCCAAAAAAAATATCTCCTATAACATATATTATGTATTTATATACTCATCATTTAGGCTAAGAAAAAAAAGAAAAAGCAAGTTATATGTTAATCGTTAGAAAAGAAATTAACATATCCATTTTTAAACAACACATAATGATGATAGAATATAATACAGAACGATCAAACAAATTTCCGACATTACGGATCTTCACTGTATGTCATTTTTGTATATTAATTTTTATATCTCCTATTGAAATTAAACTTAAAAAATGGTGTATAATAAAGTCGAGTGGTTACTTGTATCACACAAAGTACAATTTGAAATGTTGATTAGATTAATATAGAACTTTTATTTACGTCGAATTGAAATATATCTGGTATTCAAAGTTATGCAAAATATATTTGAGTAATGTTACAAAGCGAATAATCTTTAATATCTTTTAATGATAATGAGTTTTGGTAAGTCCAGTTTGACCTTTATAAGGAAATATTTCATTACATAAAATCAATAAAAGAAATTAATGAATGTAATTCAAATAATTTCAGTTTGGTTTTTATTAGTTATGAAATAATCCTCTTTGAAAATAGAAGTAAAAATGGGAAAATATTCTAATTATTTTGCAGGCGCTTACATTTTTAGTTCATATTATTTTTTAAAATTTTTCGGTTTAACAACGTTCAGTTACAATTCGCGGAAAATGCAAGTGATTTCCTGTAAAAAATCAACAATTTACAGTGTATTCATAGATCTTTTGATAATATTTTTAACACCAATTGATTTTTTGATAATATATTCTGGGTACACTTTTGCTACTGAAAAGTTACTTCTATCAATTGTTACAGTTTTTAATTTCATTTTAATAGCTTTTGCGATATTTGTGAATTATGTTCTGCAATTTATTAAAAAACAAAAGTTCATTCAAATTATTAATGAATTAATCACATTTGGATTATATTTGAATAGTTTTCGTGATAATAAAACTTACATCGACACGAATTTAGTCATTTTAATGATTTTACGGACAATTGCATTATTTTGCGTTACAATTCCTTCGCTTCTATTTATATGGGAATTAGATAAAAATTTCTCGTGGACATTTTTTATAGCACATGTCTTTTCAATGATCTACATTAATATAATTTTTATAATTATTAATGTATATTTTATTGGATTTAGTTTTATTTCTCGTTATTTTGATGTAATTAATGAGAAATTAATGGAAATCGTTACCGAATTCAGGGGAATTTGTGAATTGAATCCAAAACGAAGTATTATGCAAAAGTTATGCGACTTAAGTGATCGCGTTGATCAAATTGCAGTTTTGTACAATCGTCTTTTTAAAATTACAAATGAATTCAATGAAATATTTCAAATTCAAGTACTTGCATTGATAATATGCATTTTTGGTGATAATCTTATTTCTATATTTTATCAATATATTTTTATAAAAACTGAAAATGAAAATGTTCTTAACATAAACATAATATTCGTTATTTATTTTGGTGGAGTTTGTATTGCTTTTTATACTGTAGTATTTATTGTTGATAAAACAATGAATTTATCATTTAAAACTAAAAGGATTTTGTCGGAATTTGTAGAGTTGGATATTCCGGATGAACGTCTTGAGAAAAGTGTAAGTTGGAAATTATTAAGAAAGACAGACTTTTTCTAATTTCATATTTTTAATTCAGATTGAAATATTCAACATCCAATTGATTAATGAGAATCTTCAAATTAAAGTGTGTGGATTTTTTATTTTTGATAAAACACTCATGTTTTCTTTAATCTCCGGAATTCTTATATATTTTACTTTACTTGTACAATTTGATCTTACAACAGATAAATGAAATATGATACTTTTCAAACACTCACATTTAGAATATAAACAACATTTTTAGACAATCTATTGAAACATTAAAATTAAAGCAATTGAACACTAATAAAATATTTAAATTTAATTTAGAGTTTCTCAAAAATAATAGTTAAAACAATATTATGTATTTCAATTTATATTAAATAAAAATGATTGGCTTTTATTGAAAATTTGCCAATAGATATAAATTAAATGAGACCGTAATTTACTACATGTTAACGTAAAATCAGTTTATCGAGATCTATCAATGAATTCTCAACAAATAAAGTTATCATTGAGACATAGACGACTGTCAAAGCATATATAATTTGGAAAAAAACATATAGTAACGTATAGCCAATGCCTTATAGTAGAAATGAGACCTTAGTTAACAATACTTGTAGTTCAATGTCTGCGAAAGAAGCACAGAAACTACTAAAATTTCAAGGTTTTTCTCCATAACTCTGTCTGGTCTTCTTCAAATGCGCTCTAATTGCATACAAATCTTTTGCAAATTTGATTGAAATCGGTATATTGGTTTTTAAAATACATCGGAAAAACTTTATGAACCGGCTTATTTTTCCCTACGAGTATTTTTTTCTCCACTATCCTTTAACCGATTTCACTGAATTTTAACACGGTATCGCCTATTTATTGTACATAATCAAACCATGAAAATAATTTAAATAAAATTGTTTCACAAATTTTCAAATTAAAAACCATACACAAAAAAACGACAAAACTTTCTGGTCACCCTGGTTTGTTCTTTATAATTTTGCTCCTCTCGGGTCGATTTTGCTCAAATGCAATACCAAACCAAGTTAAGGAAGAAGCAACTCACATTGTAAATTTCATCAAAATCGGAAAACGCGTTTTTATCTTGTATACGGACGGACGGACGGGCATGCAGAAATCAATACAATTTTTGATTCTCTACACTACCAAACCCTTGGAACCTTTCTACGATGATTATTTCGATATGTTACAAATGTATTGACAAAACTAACTAGGGCATAAATATGATGGGAAAATGATAACTTCAATTTATCTACAATAAATAATTATAGGAAAAGATGAGAGATACTTTATACGTTTGTTAAGTTTAGAATCACGATTTAAAAAAATAATTTCATTAAAGAATTTTTATTAAGAGGTGTAGTAGTTAAGTTTCCCTCTAATTGGTTTAACGCATGTGCAACTATAGCTGCGATGTGAACAAAATGTTTAAGTTAAAAAATTTGTTTGCAAAATATAGCTAACAAATATTTATAATAATAACTCAATTGTTTTTAAATAAATAAAACAAAACAATGTACATTCTTCAAGTGGTATGATTAATAATGAAATAATTATGTATGGTAAATACTCTCTCAGTGTCTGTTTATCAAAAACATTTAATACACGCCTCAAATTATGCAATTTTTTAATTTCCTGACACAAATATATGGAAACATTCTAGAATAAATTCTATGTTCTTATATCGTGATCCTAGACAATTTTACAATTTTTTCATCGCTAATATTAAAAAGGATTGTACTTGTTTTTTGGGGGATTTCTTAATTTCCGTTTTCAGATTTTTGACTTTTTATCCATCCTAGGACGGGTTTATTAATAACATTTAAATTAAAGTATTCACGTCATATCACAATGTCATATCTGCGAATTTCTAAATCTATCATGCAAATGAAAATCTACTATCAATTTAACAATCCTAAATGATTCTATTATAGCATAAACTTCATCCTAATTAATTGTAGATTTTCTTCAAGATTGGCAATAATTTCCAAAGAAAATTTAATTACAATTAAAATTTTGATAAAATAAAACGTTTTATTAATCATTATGATTATCAAATAGCACTAAAAGTTCTATTACCTCGTTCCTATATCATGAAGTTTGGACATACTCAAATTCGATCATCCTTGGGAAATGCTTTAATGAACATAATCAATAAAATTAATAATATAATAAATGCATAGAAAGAAAAAAGTTATTTTATTAGTTATCCTTTGAGCTTGTTGAAAAATAGAAGCATAATGAGCAAATATTACTATCGTATTGTTAAATATTTCATATTTTTTACATATTTTTATTTAAAATTTACTGGTTTCACAACATTTACGTATAATCGAGAAAAGAACCAAGTGATTTCATGTAAAAAATCAACAATTTATAGTGCAATAATTGGCAGTTTAACATTATTAATATCCCCGTTTATGTATCGAGTACTAATTTCAATTATTCTTGATTTAAGTACTGACAAATGGATCCTTAAATATGTTGAAATTTTGAATATAATTTTAATGGGTTTTGCAATTTTTATAAATTTTGTTATGCAATTTGTTAAAAAAAATGAATTTATTGAAATTTTTAATGAATTAATTTCTATTGGAAATAGTTTTCATAATAATAAGATTTTATATGATAATAATTTAATAAGATTAATTAATCTAAGAATTTTAGCTGCTATTTTGGTAATAATACATTTCTTTTCGAGTTTTTGGACAGCTAAATTATGGTTTCATATTATAGTGCATGTTTTTGTAATGATCTATTTTAATGTTTTATTTGCAATAATTAATTCATATATAATTGTAATGAATTATCTAAGATGTTATTTTAATGTAATTAATTCGAAATTGTTGAAATATATTGAAGAATTAAAATGTATTTGTGAAACGGATAAGAAAGTAATTTTAAAAATGCAAAAATTATGTGATTTGAGTGATCGTGTCGATCAAATTGCGATCCTATATAATCGAATTTATAAAGTTACAAATGATTTTAATAAAATATTTCAAATTCAAGTACTTATTATGATATTATGCATTTTCATTATAAATTTTGCTGGAATATTTCAACAATATATGGAATTTAAAAACCAAGAATACAATTTTATTGCTATAATATTTATTTTTATATTAGATTTTGGTTGGAGTAGTCTTAATTTGTATATAATAATTTTTACTATTGATGGAACAGCAGAAATGTCAGGAAATACTAAAAAAATATTAGTTGAATTTATTGAATTTGAAATTACAGATGAACGTCTTGAGAAAAGTGTAAATTTTTTATTAATTTTTATGTTTAAAATTATTATAATTTCATATTTCATTTCTAGATTTCTAATTTTCAAATACAATTGACTTACGAGAATCTACAAATTATGCCTTGTGGATTTTTCACTTTCAATAGAGCCTTAAGTTTCTTAATGTTTACTACAACCGTTAAATATTTAATTTGGTTTGTACAAATTGATAATCAATAGCTAAAATTTTCGACAACTATGTATCGGATGTTTTCAACTGCACTTCAAGATCATTTAATATTAATGATATTTATATCAAGTTTATTTACTAATTTTTATAATAGATATTTATATTCTTGTAATAAAAATGCCTTATTTTATTTAATAAATTTAAACGTATATAAGATCCCACTATAAAGTTCCGGGAATACTCCAATATCTCTGCAACTAGAGCCGTCATCTCTTATTGGGTGTGCTGTAATTTAAAGCCTTATACATTTCTGAACAAACCTTCAAAATTTTAGCGTTATCGGTTAAAATTTATCAATTTTATGATACTTTCTTTCTCAGTGAAAAAATGTACATGTTTAAATGAAATTTCAGGCAAAACTTGGCATAATAGTCACAGAAACATACAAAATGATTCAAAACATTTATGGTAATCAAAGTCAAAGACTTTTGAGTGGCATAAACAATTTTTAGAATGCAGAGAAACTCTAGAAGGCAACGAACGTGCAGGAATAACAAGTCGAACAACAGAAAAATGTATCTCTAGTTGTAGAGATATTGAAGAATTGTCGGAACTTTATTGTGTGACCGCGTAGATACATCCTACTGATATTTATTTAATAGAAATTATGGAAATATAATAAATGAATTGTTTTGAAATAATTATGTTAATGGATCTGAATTTCTTGTTTTCCAATAACCGTCAATATACGAGAGTAGTCGGTTTTAGATTCCCATTTACAAAGCAACATAGTTTTAAATTCCGGATAAAATGTTGGTTTTGTTTGAGAACATAAAGAAAATATTTGGTTTTTCAACTCGAAATCTTATATTATTTACTTTTTATTACGCCAAATTATTTGGCATAGTTGCGTGCACATTTAATGAAAAACTTAATAAAGTAATTGTTACAAAAGGATCAACAATTTATTGTGTATTTATTGATCTCGTAACAATATGTTTATCACCAATAATATTTTATGAGCTTTATATTGGGTTCGCATTTTTTAGTGTTACTCCAGTTTTAACATTTATTACTTTATCACATTTTCTGATAATGTTTTGTTCACTTTGTATTAATTTTCTTGCTCATATAATTAAACGACATAAATTTTCTGAAACATTCAATGAACTAATCAAAGTAGGAGAGTATTTATTAGAAGTGTCTCGACAAGGAAGTGTATTGGATACAACCATCAAAATATTACTTTCATTCCGATTATTATCATATATATATCAAATTATAGCTGCAGAGATCATATTTATCAATGAAAAAGAAGTTTTTACATGGAAATTTCATACAGCTTATTATTTTTCAATGCTACTAGTTAATATTATATTTGTTTTAATTAGTATCTTTTTTACTGGAATTTGGATTATATCAAATTATTTTTATATTCTGAATCAAGAATTGAAAAATATTCGAGATGAAATTGAAAACATTTATGAATTTAAGAAAAGGCGATGTAATATGCAAAGATTATGTGATCTAAGTGATCATCTCGATCGGATTGCAATCTTATACACACGTGTTTATAAACTAGCAAATAAATTTAATGAAATGTTTCAAATTCAAGTACTTGCGATGATTTTTGCTATGTTTACGAACAGTATTGTAACACTATTTTATAATTATTTTATGCTACAAGAGATGAAAAATGAACTTGAAAGTAAACCAATTATATTTCTAAGCATTTTCGGAGTAGAGTTCGTAAATTTATTTATTATAATTCATTCTGCCGAAAGAACAATACAAATTTCAAAACAAACTGGAAGAATTTTGTATGAAATTTCAGAGTTTCAAGTAAATGAAGAGCGTCTTGAAAGAAGTGTAAGTGCATTATTCCATTTGAACTATAAAAATAGTAATATTAATGTCGTTTTTGTTCATTTTAAATCCAGATTGAAATATTTAATATGCAACTGAATTATGAAAGGTTACGGATTAAAGTTTGTGGATTGTTCAGAATCGATCATACACTAATATTTGCAATAATATCATCAACTTTACTAAATGTTATATTACTTATACAATTTGATAAGCAATCATAAATTAATATTTTGCTAATATGTACATTCTTTTAAAATTTAAATAAATACATTAATTGGGAAATGAATAATTTTTTTATTTGTTCCTTTTTAGTTTCTAACAAAAATGATATTATTATATATTCCAGATAACTTCCCACAATTAATTTATTTCTAATTAGTTCTTAAATAATGTCGTAATCTTTTAGTTTCAGTTTTAACTTTGGTTTGTCGACTACCCAAGCTTCATTTCGATCCAATTCCTATCATAATGCCAACATACATTTATAGCCAGTAAATAATACCGCAATTGAATTCATATGCTGCCAGATCGACAAACAGATATACATATATTATGTGTGAACATAGGAGAGCCTGAAGTCCAGGCATGTCATTTCCAAACGGGAAAATATATAATCGGTTATGTGAATTAAATAGTTTACTAATAGAAAGAACAAGAATTTCCGACCCCCAAAGCGGGATTCATTTAAAAGACATTCTACATAAAGTAGTATTTTCCAGTGTTAATGAATAAACCATGAGTTAAATATGAGTTATTTAATCTAAAGATAGTCCACCTAACTCGACATTGATGAAAACACCGTAAACACTACTTAATTTATAGATGCATAATATATTGTATAGTATGTCGAATTCCAGGAATGGTTCCAGTTTTTGGGCTTTTAAGATTTCATAACTCCTTTTTTTAATATTGAACGTCATTTACCTTTTCAAGTGTAAGGTGCAGAATTCATAATTTATATTATTTGGTAAACAAAACAATGGTAAAAAAAAAACAATTAACATTATTATTTCAATGGCTAGAATTTACGATCACAAAGAAATGGTTTGTTGGACAAAATTAGTATTAAAAAATGTTCCTTTATTTATTTTAGTACAATATTTTGAGTTGAAACTTGCTTTATACATATTTACTACTAAAAAGTAGGGCATGGTAAAAATAATTCATTTTCGATGTAAACAAACAAGAGTTATTTGAACAATTGTTTAAAGTTTAAACAATTCCTTCCTATGTTAAAAAATTTTTTAAAGAAAAATGACTGATTACGAAGAGAAATAAATTATTATATGGAAGGAAAAGAAATGAACATAAAACAAGAAATTTTCTCTTAAAAATACATATCGTTCTCTTTGGCTATCTATCATTTTTTGATTACATTATGTTAGTACAACAGAGATAGAAGTAAATCTAGCTTTAATAAACAATTCTAACACTTATGCAAAAGTGTTGGGGAAAATACAATATTTATAAGAAAATGCGTGATTTTTGTTTACAAAAATAGAGTTAAAAAAAATTTCGACCGCTTTCTTTGTTTCATTCGTTCTTTAGTCCAAAACGTATAAGACTATTATAAGACTATTATGCTCTCCCTTGCTACAATTATTTGATAGGAAGCACGATGTAAAATAGAATATATTTGATTTATAGGTTACTTCATTCTTTCTAATGAACAATTGTAATTTTCTTTCCCTTTTTTATGCGGAATTTTTTGTTTCTGTCATTTTCATAAAAGGTATTGGGAAGATCTAATTTATTTTTTTTTAATTTATTTTCTTTTCTTTCTCTTAAACGAAAGAATTATTTCATTTCTGTTTGAATAGTGAAAAAATAGAATATGTTCAAGTATTCAATTATTCGAATCATGCCCTACTAAGAAGCATACAACCTAATATGTACTACATACTTCTTCTTACATATCTTTTTTATAATCTATGTCCTTTGATAAAACAAATAAAGCAATAGTGAAAAAACCATTAACATTATTATTATAAATTCTAATTCTAAATTGACTATCACAAAGAAATGGTTAAATTAATAGTATTAAAACATTTTCTTAATTTATTTTAGTACTGACAATACTTTCAGTTCGTACAAAAGCCTCGTTAAAACATAAGTCAAAATGGGGAAATATTACAATCTAATTGTTAAGTATTTCATTCTTATTAGTTATTATTACTCAATATTGTTTGGTTTAACAATGTTCACGTTTAATCAACAACGAATGCAAGTGCGAAGATCAGCAAAATTAACAATCTTTTTCATAATAATTAACATTATAATAATATTTTCATTTCCATTTGTTTTTTATCAACTATTTTATAAATATGAATTGTATGATGTAAACAAAATCTTAATAGTTGTGGAAATTTTTAATTACATTTTTATATTTTGTGCAATTTTGGTAAATTTTGTCATACAACTTATTAAAAGACAAATTTCTATTGAAATTTCGAATGAAATAATTCAATTAGGAATTTATTTGAGTAATTCTTTAAAAAATGAACATTTGGTGGATAAAAACATTATTATTTTGGTAGTTTTAAGATGTTTAGGCATTACTCTTGTGACAATTGGATCAATTTTTAATGCATTCAAAATACTAAATACACATTCGTGGTTATTTCATTTTTCACACGTTATTTTATATTTTTATAGATATTCACTTTTTACTCAAATTAACGTGTATTTGGTCGGAATGAGTTTTATTAGTCGATATTTTTATGTAATTGATAAAAGACTATTGGAAATTGTTTCCGAAATAAAAGTAATTTGTAAATCAGACAGAAGAAATCGTTTGGCAATGCAAAAATTATGCGATTTGAGTGATCGTGTCGATCAAATAGCGAAACTATATAGTCGTATTTATAAACTAGCAAATAAATTTAATCAAATGTTTGAAATTCAAATTGTTGTAATGATTTTGTGCAATTTTTCAAATAACATTTTGAAAATATTTTTTAATTATTTTTTGGAAAGGAATAATTTTGATTCTGTACATCTAATAACTCAAATAGTTGTCAGTCTTTTATGGACTTTTATTGATATGTATTTAGTAAATTTTGTAATAGAAAAAACAATGAACATATCAATAAAAACTAAAGAAATATTAACAGAATTTATGGGTTTAGATATTTGGGAGGAACGTCTGGAAAGAAGTGTAAGCTATTGATTGTTAAAATATGAAAACTGTTATTGTCTATAATTCTTACAGATTGAAATGTTTGATATTCAACTTGCTTATGAAAATCTTCAAATCAAAGGCTGCGATATGTTTGTTATTAATCATTCGTTCAGTTTCTTGCTCATCTCTGCATCTGCTCAATATTTAATTGTTCTTATACAATTTTATAAAACTATTTAAACCTTGTGTTCTCAAATCAATTTATGGTTGACACATGAAATTATTCAATATAAGAATTAAACTGTTTTCAATAAAGCGAAATATATTACGTTATTATCAAACGCATTTGGCCGAAGTAACTTGCTAAACTCGTCAAACTCAATAATCCTAATATCATTGGTAGCACAATCGTATAAGACATCAATAAGGAGACTTTTGAAAGCCTTTCGCTGGTTGAAAGTTTATCAGAAATAAGGAAATATGTGTCTTTGCGTTTAATTTTATTCCCAAGTTCAGATTTTTAGTAGCTGATATTTTTATAATGGCAGGAACGTTTCGGGGGCATTCAATGCTTCCTGGAAATACTCATTAAAGGTGAGCTCCACAAACGGTATGCAGACATTCCTTAAACTTTCATTCAGTGAATGCTTATTTAAAAAAACTGGAAGTTCAGGTCGCGTCGTAAAGAATTTTCAAATATTGATCTATTTTTTGGAAGTGTGACTAAGTAGAACATCTGAAATATAAACTATATGAACGAATTTGAAATACTAATCTATTTATGTAGTAAATTTATCTAATTTCCTTGTTAAATTTAAGTGGATAAATACATGTTATTGATATTTATTTAATAGACTTTATTGAAATATATTAAATGAATTTTTTTGAAACAATTAAGTTAATGAATTCGTTTTCATTTTCTTTATCTTCAATGAAATAATTTTATATCTAATTTTGTAAAAACAGCCGAAAGTCGAGAGTAGTCGGGTTTCGATTCCCATTTAATTAGGAACATTATATTTAGTTTCGGATAAAATTTTGGTTTTGTTTGGAAACATGGAGAAAATATTTGTTTTTACAACTCGATATCTTATATTATTTAGTTATTATTACTCCAAATTATTTGGCATAGTGGCGTGCACATTTAATGAAAAACTTAATAAATTAATTCTTACAAAAAGATCAACAATTTATTGTGTATTTATTAATCTCGCAATAATATGTTTATCGCTAATAATATTTTATGAAATTTATAGTGTGCTCGCAAAATTCAGTGTTACACCGGTTTTAATATCTCTTACAATATTCAATTTTGTAATGTTATTTTATTCACTTTGTATTAATTTTGTTGTTCAATTAATTAAACGAAATAAATTTAATGAAATATTAAATGAGTTAATCAAAATTGGAGAATATTTAAGAGGAGTTTCTGGACAAGGAAGTATATTCGACAAAAGTTTAGCATTAACACTTTCATTCAGGTTTTTAGCATATATATTCGTGACTTTCACTGGATTCAAAATAATGGATAATACAAACGTTGATGGAAGATGGAGATTTCGTATAGCTGCATTTGGCTCAACATTATTAACTAATATTATATTTTTTCAAATTACAATTTTTTTTATTGGAATTTGGATTATATCAAATTTTTTTCGTATTCTTAATCAACAATTGGAAGATATTCGAGATGAAATCAAAAACATTTATGAAATTAAGAAAAGGCGATGTAATATGCAAAGATTATGTGATCTAAGCGATCGTCTCGATCGGATTGCAATCTTATACACACGTGTTTATAAACTAGCAAATAAATTTAATGAAATCTTTCAAATTCAAGTACTTGCGATGATTTTTTTTATGTTTACGAATAATCTCGCAACACTATTTTTTAACTATTTTCTACTACAAGAGATGAAAACTGAATTTGAAAGTAAACCAATTATAGTTCTAAGCGTTATTATAATACATTTTATAAATTTATTTATTCTAATTCATTCTACCGAAAGAACAATACAAATTTCACAACAAACTGGAATTATCTTGAGTGAAATTTCGGAGTTTCTAGGAAATGAAGAGCGTCTTGAAAGAAGTGTAAGTGCATTATTGCATTTGAACTACAAAAATAGTAATATTAATGTTCTTTTCGTTCATTTTAAATCTAGATTGAAGTATTTAATATGCAACTGAATTATGAAAAGTTACGAATGAAAGTTTGTGGATTATTCAGAATCGATCACACACTAATTTTTGCAATAATATCATCAACTTTACAATATATAATAATAGTTATACAATTCGATAAGCAATTATAGATGAAGATTTTACTTATGCTACTTTATCTCCGTTATTTTAAAATGTTAATAAAAATATTAAATTGGAAAAGAAAAGATTTTTATTGTTGTATTTAGTTCACTATAAATCGTTTTATTTCTAATTTCCGCCGAATAAAAGTAAACGTTTATTTTCCTCTGTATTTAATTAATTTTTGGAACGAAGGAATAATTTTGATTCTGTAAATTTAATAACTCAAATAGTTGTCAGTCTTTGTTATTAAATCTAAATCTAAACAGCCTGGCTGAAACAAAAGGCATCTTCATTTTATAATTAGATTAATATATTTTCATTGTTCTTTTGATTGTCAATAAAGAAAAACATTCTTTCAATAAAAACCTCTCCAAGTTTAACAGATTTTGGGCCCAGGTAGTTTTATATAGGGTTAAATTATATGTTTTAATTTGGAAGACTAATAAAATATATTAGAATATAGATTGAGGAAAAGCAAAAATAAAATTATATTTTTGAAAAATAATTATTTGGAAGAAAATGACGACATTTTCTGGAAGAATGGGGAAAATTATTCAACGTGGAAGCCTCAAATTGAGGGTATTCTACATAAAACTAGACTTCTAAAAATAGTGAAAGGACTCGAACTTCGTCCAAGTGATCTTGCTTCTGGTGAAATCTGGGATGATAAAGATATGGAATTATTAATCGCAATGGAACCAGCACAAGATTCTTTAGTACAAAATTTCAAAATATTTAAAGAAATTTGGAATTTTTTAGGAGAAACATACGACAGAAAAGGAATTAGACAAATGGTGGAAGAATTTCGAAAGTTAATTAATATGAAAATGGACGAATCTCAAAGGATGAACAAATATATTCGTGAATTCAGTGCAGTTGTTACTCACCTTACCGAATTGGACACCAAAATTGATGAAGAATTGTTATTGATACTATTACTAGATAGTGTATCAGATACTTCGTTTACATGATCGGATCGAAGTCGACTTCAATCCGAATATCGTGCATGTATACCCAGATCGACTTCAAATCGACTTGAGTCAATTCGATCACAAAAATTTTTCTGATCCACTTGAAATTTGCATGTAAACCCAGATCGACTTCAAATCGAATTGAATATTTAAAATGGAGTATTTTTTTTTTTATTGTAACATTAAGGGTTAGATTAATGGAAGTAGGCGATAGAAAGAAAAATAATAATAATGACAACGCAATGAAAGTGAACAATTTTCGTAATTTTAAAAATCAGACCACAAGTAAATATTGTCCGTTTAATTGCCGAATATGTGGCAAACGGGGTCATAAGGCGAAAAATTGCTTTAAAAGAAATGCGTGGGAAGAAAATTTAGAAAATTGTGTACAGGAAAATGAAAATGAATTCATTATAGAGGAATGTTCACTTGACATTCGGAAAACATCAGACAATATCAAATTAAGTAATTGGTGTTTAGATAATGGAGCAACGTCTCATATGTGTTTTTCAGAAGATTGTTTTATATAGTTTTCGAAAGGAAACTATGGCTATGTTCAGTTAGCTAACAATAAGCAAGTAAAAGTTGTAGGTAAAGGTACTATTAAAATTTTCATTGAAGTTGAAAAAATCAAGACGGAATTATACATTTATAATGCATTATTGGTACCTGAATTAAAAAGTAATACCGCCATAATCATCAAAAAAGATAAAAAATTGTTAAAGCACAAAAGCAAAATGGTTTGTATATAGTAAATGATTTATCATATGTGGAAGAAAATCATCAAACAAGTGATGTCCTAAATGAGTTTGAAAAATGACACTATCGATTTGATCATCTGAATACATCGTCATTAAGGGAGTTATCGAATAAAAATATGGTTACAGGTTTACCAAAATTCCAGGAAATGAAATGTGTTTTAAAGTGCATTACTTGTACAAAATCAAAACAGACGAGATAACCGTTTCAAACGAAAATGGAAAAATCTAGTAAGGATTTATTGGAAATAGTTCATTCAGATATTTGTGGACCGATGAGAACAAAATCAATTAGTGGATCTGTGTATTTTGTAACCTTTATCGATGACTATTCTAGAAAAGTGTTTGTATATTTTTTGAAAAATAAAAGTGATTTACCAGATTTTTTGTTTTATCATTTGTAGAAAAGCAAACTGAAAAATGTATTAAGATTTTGAGGACTGATAGCAGAACAGAATATAGCGAAAAAAAATTTCAAGATCTTATGAAAAATCATGGAATAAAACACCGATTAACTGAGGAATATACACCCCAACAAAATGGTGTGGCTGAAAGAGCAAATAGAACTCTCACAGAAATCGCAGGGTGCATGATGTCGCAAGGAAATTTTCTGCAGTTTATGTGGGCTGAATTGATAAATACGGCTGAATATTTAAGGAATCATTGTTCAACAAATTTAAATTTTAATAAAACTCCAGAAGAACTGTAGACACATAAAAAACCAAATGTGAACTATCATTGGCAGTAAATGGAAATATAAGGTACGAATTGAAACTGAAAATTTGGTTGAAATGACAGGAGATCCAGTGACATTAAAGGAAATTGAAATTTCTTTAGATGTTATGTATATATATATATATATATATAAATATAAACCAGACAGGACAATAGAAAGAAGATAAGCAAGACTTGTTGCAAAAGGATATTCGCAAGAATATGGTATAGATTACAATGAAACTTTTGCACCAGCAGTAAGACAAAGTTCTATGAGGTTGTTGTATGCATTGGCTGTTGAAAATAATCTAAAACTTTATCAAATGGTTGTTACAACTGCATTTTTATATGGTGAATTAGATGAAATCGTATCGTATCGTAACAACCAGAAGGATTTATTAGTAATAAATATCCATCAATAGTATGTAAAATATAAAAGGCAATTTATGGGTTAAAGCAAGCGTTAAGGGAATAAAAAGCTAGATGGCACATTAAAAGAATTAGGATTAAAAAATTCGAATTATGACAAATGTATTTATTTCAAAAATACTGAAGAAAAATTTATTATTATAGGTGTTTATGTTAACGAGTTATTGATAGCATCTAATAATGAAGATGATGTAAATAATTTGAAAATAAAAATGATGGACATTTTCAAGATGAAGGATTTAGGACAACCAAAATTGTGTGTAGAAATTAATCAGAATATACAACAGGGAACAATTTCTATAAGTCAAAATGGTTACATCAGGAATTTATTAAAAAAGTATCAAATGGAAGACTGCAAAACTCAAAAGATACCAATTCCAATAAAGTTGAAATTGGAAAGGGACCCAATAAAAAATGGGCAATCGATATCACTAAATATCAAGAATTAATTGGTTCACTAATGCATTTGGCTGTTTTTAGTCGTCCAGACATTGCATATAGTGTAAACATGCTAGCTCAGTTTAGTCAAGATGCTAGGAAAGAACATTGGAATACAGTGGTAGGCGTTTTAAAATACTTAAAAGAAACAAAAGAAGCGGTATTATGTTATAGAGAAACTGGACATTCATTATTTAGGATATACAGACGCAAATTGGGCAGACGATCTAAATGATCGGAAGTCAGATTCAGGTTATGTATTCATTCTTAGTGGTGCGGTAATTTCGTGGTTATCACGAAAACAACGAGTTGTTGCTACATCTAGTTCTGAATTTGAATACATATCATTAACTGCTGCTGCAAAGGAAGCTACATATTTTCGAAATCTAATGGGAGAAATGAGTTTCGGTTCTAACATAACAACAACTATTCACAGTCACAGTCAAAGTGCGTAGCAAATGGCAACATATTTAGGTCGACATTAATTATAGGTATCATTACATCCGCGAAGCAGTTAATGAAAAGATTGTGGAATTAAAATATTTGCCGTCTGGAAAGAAGTGTAAGCTATTGATTGTTAAAATATGAAAACTGTTATTGTTTATAATTCTTACAGATTGAAATGTTTGATATTCAACTTGCTTATGAAAATCTTCAAATCAAAGCCTGCGACATGTTTGTTATTAATCATTCGTTCAGTTGCTAGCTCATCTATGCATCCATTCAATATTTAATTATAATTATACAATTTCATAAAACTATTTAAAACTTGTGTACTAAAACAAAGTGGTAATTAAAACCGAAAATCAATTTAATATATAAATTCGACTGTTTGCAATAAACAGAAATATATTAACTTATCATTAAAGGCATTTGGCCAAAATAATTTTGGTAGACTGATAGCACCTAATAATATATGTGGGGACACCACCTTAGCTTTAGTTTAGGATTAAGTCAAAATATGTAAATTATTCCTTCTTCTTCTGCTGTCACTCGTCAAGTACAGACGCGAAATAAAATTGTTAATTTTGTAAGTTTTTTATAAAATATTTTCGAGTTTTTTTTATTGCAAAAATTATTTGGTCGAACGCCAAAACTGGTGACCCCGACGTGATCAAGAAATTACCGGGCATTCGTGGAAATAATTTTAAAAAAAAGTTTTTTAATAAAAATAAAAAAAACTAATTAAAAATTCATCGGTGGCACAACATAACCTAAGTTCGGCGATGCCACATGTTCCTGATCAATTTCATGATAGGAGCGCCGTCTAGCAATCAATAGCTGCAACAAATTATGTTTTTAGCAAAGACAACTACCATCGAGGAAAAATAATTTTGTCTACACTGGAAAAAATTGTCGTATAATTAGGTTATATTATTAACGCAAATTTTTAATATTTTATTTCTTTCATATCACAACAAAACGACCGAAACGATTGAGGAATTCAAGTCTAAACGTAAAATGACTACAACACCTACCACAGATGAAAGTAGCCCGCAAATAACAGGACTATTTGCTAAAATACCAATGCCTAAAATTAATTGCAAGGATATGGAAAGCTGGTTCATGTCTCTCGATTTCTGGTTTCCTGCATCTGGTATCGTCTCAGATCGTCAACGCTATAACGCAGTGTTAGCCGCCGTCGACCCCTCGATATTGCCACAATTAAGCGATATTATTAGTAACGCACCGGAGAATAAAAAATACGAGTACATTAAGGAACAATTAATTGAATATTTTGCCGAAAGCCAACAAAAACGACTCAACCGACTACTGTCAGAATTTCCGCTCGGCGACATGAAGCCAAGCCAACTTTATCACCAAATGCGCCGAGTTTCGAAAAACACGATGTCAGACGAGGCATTGAAGAGCCTGTGGGCACAGCGCCTACCGGAACATGCTCGATCTGCGGTAGCCGCCTTTTCAGGTCCATTATCAGAATGTACAAAGACAGCCGATGCAATTGTCGATGTTATGCAATTACCCATGATAAACACTGTTGGTAAGGACCAGTTAGTTAACAAAGCTACAGCTGAAATTTTCGAATTAAGAGCCGAAATATCCGAACTAGTTCAATCTATTAAAACTATGTGGTCACAGCAGAAACGTGGTCGCAACCGTGAACAAAACAGATCACAGCAACGTCAACCCAGTCAATCAAGAAACGATAATACGGAATGTTGGTATCATCAGAATTATGGCATCAATGCACGGAAATGCCGCAGCCCCTGCCGTCTCAGAAAGACCAGAGGGACTACGTCAAGCGAATGATGTATCGCCTTTGTTAGCACTCCTGTCGCTCCAACATCAGTTACGAGTGCTAACATTAATAGATTGTCAGTAATTGACAAGAAAACTGCGACATCATACCTCATCGATACCGGTGCAGACATTTCTGTACTACCTATTATCGGACAGAAGCCAACAAAATACGGACCAATCAAGCTCTATGCCGCGAACGGTTCATCCATCGCAACATACGGCAGGACCAATGTACAACTGGATTTAGGATTACATCGTGAGTTTAACTGGGAATTTGTGATAGCTGATGTAAATTCGCCTATAATCGGAGCCGATTTTATTAAAAATTTTGACTTACTTATCGATCTCAAACGAAGTCGACTTATAGATAACAACACGAAATTGGAAATTAAATGTTGGGAACAATCAATAAACGTGCCAACCCTGAAAACATTTCAAGAACAATCGCCATTTGCCAAATTGTTACACGAATTCGCCGACGTCACGAAGCCGCTTCAACCTGGCCAGTTCCATGAAACATCAATCATGCATCGCATCGAAACTACTGGACAACCAGTATTCGCCAGACCGAGACGTTTAAATCCCGATAAATTTGCAGCAGCACGAAAGGAGTTTGAGCTAATGATAAAATCTGGAATTTGTCGACCATCATCTAGCAATTGGGCCAGCCCGCTACACATGGTTAAAAAATCGGACGGCTCTTGGAGACCATGTGGGGATTATCGAGCATTAAACGCACAAACAATCCCTGATCGTTACCCGCTTCCATATATCCAGGATTTCACAGCAATGCTGTACGGTAAACAAATCTTCACAAAAATTGATTTACAAAAAGCGTTCCATCAAATCAAAATACACCCAGACGATGTTCCGAAAACAGCGATCACAACTCCATTTGGACTGTACGAATTCGAAGTAATGACTTTTGGTCTTTGCAACGCGCCGCAAACGTTTCAGCGAATTATTCATGAAGCCTTACGAGGATTAGACTTCGTATTTCCGTACTTAGATGATTTATTGATTGCGTCCAATGATTCAGCTGAACACATTCAACACGTACGAATAGTACTCGAGCGACTGCAAAAGCATCATCTGGTGATTAACGTAGCGAAATGTGAATTTGCTGTAAAAGAGATAAAATTCCTGGGTCATCTAATTACGTCAAGTGGAATTTCACCACTTCCAGAAAAAGTCAATGCAATAAGAAACTTCCCTAAACCAGAACTGGCGAAACAATTGAAAACATTTTTAGCCACGATCAACTTTTATAGAAAATTTTTACCAAAAGCAGTCGAACACCAACACATTTTGCAAAACATGATCCCAGGTAATAAGAAAAACGACCGAACGAAGCTAACTTGGACAACAGAGCAGGAGGAAGCATTTGAGAAATGCAAATCAGATATTGCAACAGCAGCCATGTTAGCTCACCCTCAACCGAACGCCGAATTATCTCTAAGTACTGATGCTTCTGATTTCGCTGTCGGCGCTGTCTTACACCAATTAACACCCCAAGGTCCACAACCACTAGGTTTTTTTTCGAAGAAAATGACAGACACCGAAAAAAATTACAGTACGTATGACAGGGAGCTTTTAGCAATCTACTTAGCAGTTCGACATTTCCGATTCATGTTAGAGGGACGTCATTGCCACATCGTCACCGATCACAAACCGTTGATTTATTCATTCAATCGCAAATTAACACACGCATCACCACGCCAAATTCGACATCTCGATTTCATCAGTCAGTTTACTACTGACTTACGATACGTCAAAGGTGAGGATAATACAACAGCCGATTTATTATCAAGAATTCAGCAAATCCAAACGATTGATTACGACAAATTAGCCGAGGATCAAAGAAGCGACAACGAAATACAAACATTTTTGGAAGAAAATAATACATCATTAATCCTTAAAGAATTTGTTATTCCAGGCAGCAAAAAATCTTTATATTGCGACATTTCAACAGTCAGAGTGAGGCCATTCATTACAAAAAAATTTCGACTAATCGTTATGAAAATCACACACGAATTGTCACACCCAGGGGTGCGTGCCTCAATAAAAATCATCACAGAGCGTTATGTTTGGCCGGGAATGAAAAAAGACATAGCAAAATTTGTAAAAAACTGTCATCCTTGCCAAATGAACAAAGTCACGAAACACATCAAATCGCCAGTCGGACAATTTCAACCACCAGATAAACGATTCAGCCACATCAATATCGATATCATTGGCCCACTTCCTTTATGCGAAGGGAATAGATATTGCCTTACAATGATCGACAGATTCACACGTTGGCCCGAAGCAGCCCCCTTGGCAGACATAAGTGCGGAGACAGTGGCAAAAGCATTGTTATCCACTTGGATCGCTCGATTCGGCACTCCAAACGTCATAACAACCGACCAAGGGAGGCAATTCGAGTCATTGCTTTTGCGAAACATATACCAACGAATGGGTACGCAACACATTCGCACTACCCCTTACCATCCTCAGGCAAACGGGATGATAGAAAGATGGCACAGAACACTCAAGTCCTCATTACTTTGTGCTGACAAGGACAAATGGGTACATCATTTACCATTGGTTATGTTGGGATTGCGTGCTTGTCACAAGGAAGATTTGAAATCATCACCTGCCGAATTAGTATACGGCACCATCTTAAGATTGCCAGGGGAATTTTTTAATCAACAAACGAACACGATGACACATGACGAAGTACATAAAAACCTCAAAGCAACCTTCGATGCACTACAGCCACAACCAACATCGAATCATTCCAAACACAAAACTTTCATTCATAAAAGCCTTAAAGAATGCACGCACGCCTACATCAGAGATGACTCCGTACGACCATCATTCACATCACCATACAACGGACCGTATAAAATTCTTAGCCGAAATAAAAAATGTTTCAAACTGCAAATACGCAATCGTCAATCTTTTATATCAATCGACAGATTGAAGCCAGCGTTCATAACTAACGATGAGCTGGAATCTGAAATCGAAATACAACCAATACCGATTCAACCTACATCAAATAACCAGCGATCGAAACGGACACGAAAACGACCAATGTGATCCAACGTCCTCAACAAAACTTGGAGCAAGTTTCGTCTAGCCGCGGAGTACTGTGGGGACACCACCTTAGCTTTAGTTTAGGATTAAGTCAAAATATGTAAATTATTCCTTCTTCTTCTGCTGTCACTCGTCAAGTACAGACGCGAAATAAAATTGTTAATTTTGTAAGTTTTTTATAAAATATTTTCGAGTTTTTTTTATTGCAAAAATTATTTGGTCGAACGCCAAATATACGTAAAGTCAAGTCAAACTCAACAATCTTAATATCATCGGTAATACAATCGTAACACACTAATAAGGAGACAACACGACTTGAGGTTCCGGTTTTCTATGTGCTTTCACTGATTGAAAGTTTATCGAAAATACGGAGATAGGTGTCTTTGGGTTGTATTTCATGAACATTATTTTAAATCAAGAATTTTCAAATATTGATCTGCTTTTTAGGAGTGTGACCAATTAGAACTAGGGCATGGTTTTTTTTACTTTTCAAGGTTTGTGAACAATTGAATAATTGAGGCCTTAAATTAATTAATTTCTTCCTATGTTAAAAAAATTTTTTAAGGAAAAATGACGAAGAGAAATAAATTATTATATGTAAGGAAAAGAAATGAACATAAAACAATAAATTTTCTCTTAAAAATACATATCGTTCTCTTTGGCTATCTATAATTTTTTTCAGATTACATTATGTCAGTACAACAGAGATAGAAGTAAATCTAGCTTTAATAATCAATTCTAATACTAATGTAAAAAATAAGAATCACTATTCATACAGGAACTAACACTTAAAATATTAACAAAAATTCTCTTCTATTTATTATTCGTACATGCACCAATACTTGAAAAAGTGTTGGGAAAATACAATATTTATAAGCAAACCTGTGGTTTTTGTTTACAAATATTGAGTTAAAAAAAATTTCGAATGCTTTCTTTGTTTCATTCGTTCTTTAGTCCAAACGTATAAGACTATTATAAGACTATTATGCTCTCCCTTGATACAGGGGTGGGCATAATGATTTTTACACTTGAAATTTTTTGAAAAACGATCTTTGCATGCCGATTTTATTGGGTTCCAATTAAAATTTACAAAATTTTTTTTTTGGAGATGTAGCAGTGATATGTTCAAAACTCAATAGCAAAAAAAGGGGTGAAAAAGGCTGGAGGTTTTTTATACACAGCAGTATAAACTTTTATTGGCATAGGGCATAAGTATTTTTACACACAGTACTACTGTCGGAAGTCTTGTGTTTTGGTCAGTATGGTCCGTTTACTTAATAAAATTATTGAAGGAAATTATTATTTAATATTTAATCTTTGGTATTTAAAAAAAAAAATTTTTTGGAAAAATTTTCAAAATGGCGAAAACAAGGGAAATCAATGTGGAAGACCGTGCGACCATTTTAACGAAGTTTGAGTGTGAAATTTCTGCTACTAAAACTGTGGAAACTTATCACATTTCATGGTAGACTATTTGTCTTCTATTAGAGAAAAAGAAAGAGTTAGAAACACTTAAAAAAATCAAAAGAATTTGCAGAAATAGAGTCACAAGTGACCACGAAGATAGGCGTCTTGTCTGTTTTATTCAGAAAACTCGTCTATTGCTCCATATAAAGGAGCAGTAAATTCAAATTACATAGCTGCAAGAAACATAAGTAAATGGACCACACATAGAAGATGCACCAAGGCCGTATTAAAGATCTAAAGTTTATACTGCTGTGTATAAAAACCCTCCAGCCTTTTTCATCCCCTTTTTTGCTATTGAGTTTTGAACATATCACTGCTACATCTCTAAAAAAAAAAATTTTTTAAATTCTAATTGGAATCCAATAAAATCGGCATGCAAAGAACGTTTTTCAAAAAATTTCAAGTGTAAAAATAATTATGCCCACCCCTGTAGGAAGCACGATGTAAAATAGAATATATTTAATTTATAGGTTACTTCATTCTTTCTAATGAAAAATTCTAATTTTCTTTACTTATTTTGTGCGGAATATTTTGTTTCTGTCATTTTCATAGAAGGTATTGGGTATCGTTTAATTTCCTCTTTACAAATTTATTCTGCTTTGTTTCTCTTAAATGAAATAATTAATTTTTTTGGCGTTGAACTCTGTTTACTAGTCTATTTAATGTAGCAAAAATTTCTAATTTCTTTATTAAATTTAAGTGGATAGATACATCTTATTGACATTTATTTAATAGACTTTATTGAAATATATTAAATGAATTTTTTTGAAACAATTAAGTTAATGAATTCGTTTTAATTTTCTTTATCTTCAATGAAATAATTTTATATCTAATTTTGTAAAAGCAGTCGAAAGTTGAGAGTAGTCGGTTTTCGATTCCCATTTAATTAGGAACATAATATTTAGTTTCGGATAAAATTTTGGTTTTGTTTGGAAACATGAGGAAAATATTTGTTTTTACAACTCGATATCTTATATTGTTTACTTATTATTACTCCAAATTATTTGGCATAGTGGCGTGCACATTTAATGAAAAACTTAATAAAGTAGTTGTTAAAAAAGGTTCGACAATTTATTGTGTATTTATTGATCTCGTAATAATATTTTTATCGCCAATAATATTTTATGAACTTTATGTTGGGTTTGCCAAACTTAGCTCTACACCCATTTTAACATTTGTTACATTATCAAATTATGGGTTGTGGTTTGGTTCACTTTGTATTAATTTTCTTGTTCAATTAATTAAACGAAATAAATTTAATGAAATAATAAATGAATTAATCAAAGTTGGAGAATATTTAAGAGGAGTTTCTGGACAAGGAAGTATATTCGACAAAAGCTTAGCATTAACACTTTCATTCAGGTTTTTGTCATTTATATTCGCGACTTTTACTGCATTCAAAATATTGGATAATGCAAACGTTGATGGAACATGGAAATTTCGTATAGGTGCATTTGGCTCAACATTCTTAGTTAATATTATATTTTTTCAAATGACAATTTTTTTTATTGGAATTTGGATTTTATCAAATTATTTTCATATTCTTAATCAACAATTGGAAAATATTCGAGATGAAATCGAAAACGTTTATGAATTTAAGAAAAGGCGATGTAATATGCAAAGATTATGTGATCTAAGTGATCGTCTCGATCGGATTGCAATCTTATACACTCGTGTTTATAAATTATCAAATAAATGTATTGAAATGTTTCAAATTCAAGTACTTGCGGTGACTTTTACTATGCTAACGAACAGTATTGTATCATTATTTTATAATTATTCTATACTACAAGAGATGGAATCTGAATTTGAAAATAAACCAATTGTATTTATAAGCTTTGTTTTAATAAATTTTACAAATTTGTTTATTGTAATTCATTCTCTCGAAAGATCAATAAAAATTTCACAACAAACTGGAATTATCTTGAGTGAAATTTCGGAGTTTCTAGGAAATGAAGAGCGTCTGGAAAGAAGTGTAAGTGCATTTTTTCATTTGAACTATAAAAATAGTAATATTAACGTCCTTTTCGTTCATTTTAAATCCAGATTGAAGTATTTAATATGCAACTGAATTATGAAAGGTTACGGATTAAAGTTTGTGGATTGTTCAGAATCGATCATACACTAATATTTGCAATAATATCATCAACTTTACTAAATGTTATATTACTTATACAATTTGATAAGCAATCATAAATTAATATTTTGCTAATATGTACATTCTTTTAAAATTTAAATAAATACATTAATTGGGAAATGAATAATTTTTTTATTTGTTCCTTTTTAGTTTCTAACAAAAATGATATTATTATATATTCCAGATAACTTCCCACAATTAATTTATTTCTAATTAGTTCTTAAATAATGTCGTAATCTTTTAGTTTCAGTTTTAACTTTGGTTTGTCGACTACCCAAGCTTCATTTCGATCCAATTCCTATCATAATGCCAACATACATTTATAGCCAGTAAATAATACCGCAATTGAATTCATATGCTGCCAGATCGACAAACAGATATACATATATTATGTGTGAACATAGGAGAGCCTGAAGTCCAGGCATGTCATTTCCAAACGGGAAAATATATAATCGGTTATGTGAATTAAATAGTTTACTAATAGAAAGAACAAGAATTTCCGACCCCCAAAGCGGGATTCATTTAAAAGACATTCTACATAAAGTAGTATTTTCCAGTGTTAATGAATAAACCATGAGTTAAATATGAGTTATTTAATCTAAAGATAGTCCACCTAACTCGACATTGATGAAAACACCGTAAACACTACTTAATTTATAGATGCATAATATATTGTATAGTATGTCGAATTCCAGGAATGGTTCCAGTTTTTGGGCTTTTAAGATTTCATAACTCCTTTTTTTAATATTGAACGTCATTTACCTTTTCAAGTGTAAGGTGCAGAATTCATAATTTATATTATTTGGTAAACAAAACAATGGTAAAAAAAAAACAATTAACATTATTATTTCAATGGCTAGAATTTACGATCACAAAGAAATGGTTTGTTGGACAAAATTAGTATTAAAAAATGTTCCTTTATTTATTTTAGTACAATATTTTGAGTTGAAACTTGCTTTATACATATTTACTACTAAAAAGTAGGGCATGGTAAAAATAATTCATTTTCGATGTAAACAAACAAGAGTTATTTGAACAATTGTTTAAAGTTTAAACAATTCCTTCCTATGTTAAAAAATTTTTTAAAGAAAAATGACTGATTACGAAGAGAAATAAATTATTATATGGAAGGAAAAGAAATGAACATAAAACAAGAAATTTTCTCTTAAAAATACATATCGTTCTCTTTGGCTATCTATCATTTTTTGATTACATTATGTTAGTACAACAGAGATAGAAGTAAATCTAGCTTTAATAAACAATTCTAACACTTATGCAAAAGTGTTGGGGAAAATACAATATTTATAAGAAAATGCGTGATTTTTGTTTACAAAAATAGAGTTAAAAAAAATTTCGACCGCTTTCTTTGTTTCATTCGTTCTTTAGTCCAAAACGTATAAGACTATTATAAGACTATTATGCTCTCCCTTGCTACAATTATTTGATAGGAAGCACGATGTAAAATAGAATATATTTGATTTATAGGTTACTTCATTCTTTCTAATGAACAATTGTAATTTTCTTTCCCTTTTTTATGCGGAATTTTTTGTTTCTGTCATTTTCATAAAAGGTATTGGGAAGATCTAATTTATTTTTTTTTAATTTATTTTCTTTTCTTTCTCTTAAACGAAAGAATTATTTCATTTCTGTTTGAATAGTGAAAAAATAGAATATGTTCAAGTATTCAATTATTCGAATCATGCCCTACTAAGAAGCATACAACCTAATATGTACTACATACTTCTTCTTACATATCTTTTTTATAATCTATGTCCTTTGATAAAACAAATAAAGCAATAGTGAAAAAACCATTAACATTATTATTATAAATTCTAATTCTAAATTGACTATCACAAAGAAATGGTTAAATTAATAGTATTAAAACATTTTCTTAATTTATTTTAGTACTGACAATACTTTCAGTTCGTACAAAAGCCTCGTTAAAACATAAGTCAAAATGGGGAAATATTACAATCTAATTGTTAAGTATTTCATTCTTATTAGTTATTATTACTCAATATTGTTTGGTTTAACAATGTTCACGTTTAATCAACAACGAATGCAAGTGCGAAGATCAGCAAAATTAACAATCTTTTTCATAATAATTAACATTATAATAATATTTTCATTTCCATTTGTTTTTTATCAACTATTTTATAAATATGAATTGTATGATGTAAACAAAATCTTAATAGTTGTGGAAATTTTTAATTACATTTTTATATTTTGTGCAATTTTGGTAAATTTTGTCATACAACTTATTAAAAGACAAATTTCTATTGAAATTTCGAATGAAATAATTCAATTAGGAATTTATTTGAGTAATTCTTTAAAAAATGAACATTTGGTGGATAAAAACATTATTATTTTGGTAGTTTTAAGATGTTTAGGCATTACTCTTGTGACAATTGGATCAATTTTTAATGCATTCAAAATACTAAATACACATTCGTGGTTATTTCATTTTTCACACGTTATTTTATATTTTTATAGATATTCACTTTTTACTCAAATTAACGTGTATTTGGTCGGAATGAGTTTTATTAGTCGATATTTTTATGTAATTGATAAAAGACTATTGGAAATTGTTTCCGAAATAAAAGTAATTTGTAAATCAGACAGAAGAAATCGTTTGGCAATGCAAAAATTATGCGATTTGAGTGATCGTGTCGATCAAATAGCGAAACTATATAGTCGTATTTATAAACTAGCAAATAAATTTAATCAAATGTTTGAAATTCAAATTGTTGTAATGATTTTGTGCAATTTTTCAAATAACATTTTGAAAATATTTTTTAATTATTTTTTGGAAAGGAATAATTTTGATTCTGTACATCTAATAACTCAAATAGTTGTCAGTCTTTTATGGACTTTTATTGATATGTATTTAGTAAATTTTGTAATAGAAAAAACAATGAACATATCAATAAAAACTAAAGAAATATTAACAGAATTTATGGGTTTAGATATTTGGGAGGAACGTCTGGAAAGAAGTGTAAGCTATTGATTGTTAAAATATGAAAACTGTTATTGTCTATAATTCTTACAGATTGAAATGTTTGATATTCAACTTGCTTATGAAAATCTTCAAATCAAAGGCTGCGATATGTTTGTTATTAATCATTCGTTCAGTTTCTTGCTCATCTCTGCATCTGCTCAATATTTAATTGTTCTTATACAATTTTATAAAACTATTTAAACCTTGTGTTCTCAAATCAATTTATGGTTGACACATGAAATTATTCAATATAAGAATTAAACTGTTTTCAATAAAGCGAAATATATTACGTTATTATCAAACGCATTTGGCCGAAGTAACTTGCTAAACTCGTCAAACTCAATAATCCTAATATCATTGGTAGCACAATCGTATAAGACATCAATAAGGAGACTTTTGAAAGCCTTTCGCTGGTTGAAAGTTTATCAGAAATAAGGAAATATGTGTCTTTGCGTTTAATTTTATTCCCAAGTTCAGATTTTTAGTAGCTGATATTTTTATAATGGCAGGAACGTTTCGGGGGCATTCAATGCTTCCTGGAAATACTCATTAAAGGTGAGCTCCACAAACGGTATGCAGACATTCCTTAAACTTTCATTCAGTGAATGCTTATTTAAAAAAACTGGAAGTTCAGGTCGCGTCGTAAAGAATTTTCAAATATTGATCTATTTTTTGGAAGTGTGACTAAGTAGAACATCTGAAATATAAACTATATGAACGAATTTGAAATACTAATCTATTTATGTAGTAAATTTATCTAATTTCCTTGTTAAATTTAAGTGGATAAATACATGTTATTGATATTTATTTAATAGACTTTATTGAAATATATTAAATGAATTTTTTTGAAACAATTAAGTTAATGAATTCGTTTTCATTTTCTTTATCTTCAATGAAATAATTTTATATCTAATTTTGTAAAAACAGCCGAAAGTCGAGAGTAGTCGGGTTTCGATTCCCATTTAATTAGGAACATTATATTTAGTTTCGGATAAAATTTTGGTTTTGTTTGGAAACATGGAGAAAATATTTGTTTTTACAACTCGATATCTTATATTATTTAGTTATTATTACTCCAAATTATTTGGCATAGTGGCGTGCACATTTAATGAAAAACTTAATAAATTAATTCTTACAAAAAGATCAACAATTTATTGTGTATTTATTAATCTCGCAATAATATGTTTATCGCTAATAATATTTTATGAAATTTATAGTGTGCTCGCAAAATTCAGTGTTACACCGGTTTTAATATCTCTTACAATATTCAATTTTGTAATGTTATTTTATTCACTTTGTATTAATTTTGTTGTTCAATTAATTAAACGAAATAAATTTAATGAAATATTAAATGAGTTAATCAAAATTGGAGAATATTTAAGAGGAGTTTCTGGACAAGGAAGTATATTCGACAAAAGTTTAGCATTAACACTTTCATTCAGGTTTTTAGCATATATATTCGTGACTTTCACTGGATTCAAAATAATGGATAATACAAACGTTGATGGAAGATGGAGATTTCGTATAGCTGCATTTGGCTCAACATTATTAACTAATATTATATTTTTTCAAATTACAATTTTTTTTATTGGAATTTGGATTATATCAAATTTTTTTCGTATTCTTAATCAACAATTGGAAGATATTCGAGATGAAATCAAAAACATTTATGAAATTAAGAAAAGGCGATGTAATATGCAAAGATTATGTGATCTAAGCGATCGTCTCGATCGGATTGCAATCTTATACACACGTGTTTATAAACTAGCAAATAAATTTAATGAAATCTTTCAAATTCAAGTACTTGCGATGATTTTTTTTATGTTTACGAATAATCTCGCAACACTATTTTTTAACTATTTTCTACTACAAGAGATGAAAACTGAATTTGAAAGTAAACCAATTATAGTTCTAAGCGTTATTATAATACATTTTATAAATTTATTTATTCTAATTCATTCTACCGAAAGAACAATACAAATTTCACAACAAACTGGAATTATCTTGAGTGAAATTTCGGAGTTTCTAGGAAATGAAGAGCGTCTTGAAAGAAGTGTAAGTGCATTATTGCATTTGAACTACAAAAATAGTAATATTAATGTTCTTTTCGTTCATTTTAAATCTAGATTGAAGTATTTAATATGCAACTGAATTATGAAAAGTTACGAATGAAAGTTTGTGGATTATTCAGAATCGATCACACACTAATTTTTGCAATAATATCATCAACTTTACAATATATAATAATAGTTATACAATTCGATAAGCAATTATAGATGAAGATTTTACTTATGCTACTTTATCTCCGTTATTTTAAAATGTTAATAAAAATATTAAATTGGAAAAGAAAAGATTTTTATTGTTGTATTTAGTTCACTATAAATCGTTTTATTTCTAATTTCCGCCGAATAAAAGTAAACGTTTATTTTCCTCTGTATTTAATTAATTTTTGGAACGAAGGAATAATTTTGATTCTGTAAATTTAATAACTCAAATAGTTGTCAGTCTTTGTTATTAAATCTAAATCTAAACAGCCTGGCTGAAACAAAAGGCATCTTCATTTTATAATTAGATTAATATATTTTCATTGTTCTTTTGATTGTCAATAAAGAAAAACATTCTTTCAATAAAAACCTCTCCAAGTTTAACAGATTTTGGGCCCAGGTAGTTTTATATAGGGTTAAATTATATGTTTTAATTTGGAAGACTAATAAAATATATTAGAATATAGATTGAGGAAAAGCAAAAATAAAATTATATTTTTGAAAAATAATTATTTGGAAGAAAATGACGACATTTTCTGGAAGAATGGGGAAAATTATTCAACGTGGAAGCCTCAAATTGAGGGTATTCTACATAAAACTAGACTTCTAAAAATAGTGAAAGGACTCGAACTTCGTCCAAGTGATCTTGCTTCTGGTGAAATCTGGGATGATAAAGATATGGAATTATTAATCGCAATGGAACCAGCACAAGATTCTTTAGTACAAAATTTCAAAATATTTAAAGAAATTTGGAATTTTTTAGGAGAAACATACGACAGAAAAGGAATTAGACAAATGGTGGAAGAATTTCGAAAGTTAATTAATATGAAAATGGACGAATCTCAAAGGATGAACAAATATATTCGTGAATTCAGTGCAGTTGTTACTCACCTTACCGAATTGGACACCAAAATTGATGAAGAATTGTTATTGATACTATTACTAGATAGTGTATCAGATACTTCGTTTACATGATCGGATCGAAGTCGACTTCAATCCGAATATCGTGCATGTATACCCAGATCGACTTCAAATCGACTTGAGTCAATTCGATCACAAAAATTTTTCTGATCCACTTGAAATTTGCATGTAAACCCAGATCGACTTCAAATCGAATTGAATATTTAAAATGGAGTATTTTTTTTTTTATTGTAACATTAAGGGTTAGATTAATGGAAGTAGGCGATAGAAAGAAAAATAATAATAATGACAACGCAATGAAAGTGAACAATTTTCGTAATTTTAAAAATCAGACCACAAGTAAATATTGTCCGTTTAATTGCCGAATATGTGGCAAACGGGGTCATAAGGCGAAAAATTGCTTTAAAAGAAATGCGTGGGAAGAAAATTTAGAAAATTGTGTACAGGAAAATGAAAATGAATTCATTATAGAGGAATGTTCACTTGACATTCGGAAAACATCAGACAATATCAAATTAAGTAATTGGTGTTTAGATAATGGAGCAACGTCTCATATGTGTTTTTCAGAAGATTGTTTTATATAGTTTTCGAAAGGAAACTATGGCTATGTTCAGTTAGCTAACAATAAGCAAGTAAAAGTTGTAGGTAAAGGTACTATTAAAATTTTCATTGAAGTTGAAAAAATCAAGACGGAATTATACATTTATAATGCATTATTGGTACCTGAATTAAAAAGTAATACCGCCATAATCATCAAAAAAGATAAAAAATTGTTAAAGCACAAAAGCAAAATGGTTTGTATATAGTAAATGATTTATCATATGTGGAAGAAAATCATCAAACAAGTGATGTCCTAAATGAGTTTGAAAAATGACACTATCGATTTGATCATCTGAATACATCGTCATTAAGGGAGTTATCGAATAAAAATATGGTTACAGGTTTACCAAAATTCCAGGAAATGAAATGTGTTTTAAAGTGCATTACTTGTACAAAATCAAAACAGACGAGATAACCGTTTCAAACGAAAATGGAAAAATCTAGTAAGGATTTATTGGAAATAGTTCATTCAGATATTTGTGGACCGATGAGAACAAAATCAATTAGTGGATCTGTGTATTTTGTAACCTTTATCGATGACTATTCTAGAAAAGTGTTTGTATATTTTTTGAAAAATAAAAGTGATTTACCAGATTTTTTGTTTTATCATTTGTAGAAAAGCAAACTGAAAAATGTATTAAGATTTTGAGGACTGATAGCAGAACAGAATATAGCGAAAAAAAATTTCAAGATCTTATGAAAAATCATGGAATAAAACACCGATTAACTGAGGAATATACACCCCAACAAAATGGTGTGGCTGAAAGAGCAAATAGAACTCTCACAGAAATCGCAGGGTGCATGATGTCGCAAGGAAATTTTCTGCAGTTTATGTGGGCTGAATTGATAAATACGGCTGAATATTTAAGGAATCATTGTTCAACAAATTTAAATTTTAATAAAACTCCAGAAGAACTGTAGACACATAAAAAACCAAATGTGAACTATCATTGGCAGTAAATGGAAATATAAGGTACGAATTGAAACTGAAAATTTGGTTGAAATGACAGGAGATCCAGTGACATTAAAGGAAATTGAAATTTCTTTAGATGTTATGTATATATATATATATATATATAAATATAAACCAGACAGGACAATAGAAAGAAGATAAGCAAGACTTGTTGCAAAAGGATATTCGCAAGAATATGGTATAGATTACAATGAAACTTTTGCACCAGCAGTAAGACAAAGTTCTATGAGGTTGTTGTATGCATTGGCTGTTGAAAATAATCTAAAACTTTATCAAATGGTTGTTACAACTGCATTTTTATATGGTGAATTAGATGAAATCGTATCGTATCGTAACAACCAGAAGGATTTATTAGTAATAAATATCCATCAATAGTATGTAAAATATAAAAGGCAATTTATGGGTTAAAGCAAGCGTTAAGGGAATAAAAAGCTAGATGGCACATTAAAAGAATTAGGATTAAAAAATTCGAATTATGACAAATGTATTTATTTCAAAAATACTGAAGAAAAATTTATTATTATAGGTGTTTATGTTAACGAGTTATTGATAGCATCTAATAATGAAGATGATGTAAATAATTTGAAAATAAAAATGATGGACATTTTCAAGATGAAGGATTTAGGACAACCAAAATTGTGTGTAGAAATTAATCAGAATATACAACAGGGAACAATTTCTATAAGTCAAAATGGTTACATCAGGAATTTATTAAAAAAGTATCAAATGGAAGACTGCAAAACTCAAAAGATACCAATTCCAATAAAGTTGAAATTGGAAAGGGACCCAATAAAAAATGGGCAATCGATATCACTAAATATCAAGAATTAATTGGTTCACTAATGCATTTGGCTGTTTTTAGTCGTCCAGACATTGCATATAGTGTAAACATGCTAGCTCAGTTTAGTCAAGATGCTAGGAAAGAACATTGGAATACAGTGGTAGGCGTTTTAAAATACTTAAAAGAAACAAAAGAAGCGGTATTATGTTATAGAGAAACTGGACATTCATTATTTAGGATATACAGACGCAAATTGGGCAGACGATCTAAATGATCGGAAGTCAGATTCAGGTTATGTATTCATTCTTAGTGGTGCGGTAATTTCGTGGTTATCACGAAAACAACGAGTTGTTGCTACATCTAGTTCTGAATTTGAATACATATCATTAACTGCTGCTGCAAAGGAAGCTACATATTTTCGAAATCTAATGGGAGAAATGAGTTTCGGTTCTAACATAACAACAACTATTCACAGTCACAGTCAAAGTGCGTAGCAAATGGCAACATATTTAGGTCGACATTAATTATAGGTATCATTACATCCGCGAAGCAGTTAATGAAAAGATTGTGGAATTAAAATATTTGCCGTCTGGAAAGAAGTGTAAGCTATTGATTGTTAAAATATGAAAACTGTTATTGTTTATAATTCTTACAGATTGAAATGTTTGATATTCAACTTGCTTATGAAAATCTTCAAATCAAAGCCTGCGACATGTTTGTTATTAATCATTCGTTCAGTTGCTAGCTCATCTATGCATCCATTCAATATTTAATTATAATTATACAATTTCATAAAACTATTTAAAACTTGTGTACTAAAACAAAGTGGTAATTAAAACCGAAAATCAATTTAATATATAAATTCGACTGTTTGCAATAAACAGAAATATATTAACTTATCATTAAAGGCATTTGGCCAAAATAATTTTGGTAGACTGATAGCACCTAATAATATATGTGGGGACACCACCTTAGCTTTAGTTTAGGATTAAGTCAAAATATGTAAATTATTCCTTCTTCTTCTGCTGTCACTCGTCAAGTACAGACGCGAAATAAAATTGTTAATTTTGTAAGTTTTTTATAAAATATTTTCGAGTTTTTTTTATTGCAAAAATTATTTGGTCGAACGCCAAAACTGGTGACCCCGACGTGATCAAGAAATTACCGGGCATTCGTGGAAATAATTTTAAAAAAAAGTTTTTTAATAAAAATAAAAAAAACTAATTAAAAATTCATCGGTGGCACAACATAACCTAAGTTCGGCGATGCCACATGTTCCTGATCAATTTCATGATAGGAGCGCCGTCTAGCAATCAATAGCTGCAACAAATTATGTTTTTAGCAAAGACAACTACCATCGAGGAAAAATAATTTTGTCTACACTGGAAAAAATTGTCGTATAATTAGGTTATATTATTAACGCAAATTTTTAATATTTTATTTCTTTCATATCACAACAAAACGACCGAAACGATTGAGGAATTCAAGTCTAAACGTAAAATGACTACAACACCTACCACAGATGAAAGTAGCCCGCAAATAACAGGACTATTTGCTAAAATACCAATGCCTAAAATTAATTGCAAGGATATGGAAAGCTGGTTCATGTCTCTCGATTTCTGGTTTCCTGCATCTGGTATCGTCTCAGATCGTCAACGCTATAACGCAGTGTTAGCCGCCGTCGACCCCTCGATATTGCCACAATTAAGCGATATTATTAGTAACGCACCGGAGAATAAAAAATACGAGTACATTAAGGAACAATTAATTGAATATTTTGCCGAAAGCCAACAAAAACGACTCAACCGACTACTGTCAGAATTTCCGCTCGGCGACATGAAGCCAAGCCAACTTTATCACCAAATGCGCCGAGTTTCGAAAAACACGATGTCAGACGAGGCATTGAAGAGCCTGTGGGCACAGCGCCTACCGGAACATGCTCGATCTGCGGTAGCCGCCTTTTCAGGTCCATTATCAGAATGTACAAAGACAGCCGATGCAATTGTCGATGTTATGCAATTACCCATGATAAACACTGTTGGTAAGGACCAGTTAGTTAACAAAGCTACAGCTGAAATTTTCGAATTAAGAGCCGAAATATCCGAACTAGTTCAATCTATTAAAACTATGTGGTCACAGCAGAAACGTGGTCGCAACCGTGAACAAAACAGATCACAGCAACGTCAACCCAGTCAATCAAGAAACGATAATACGGAATGTTGGTATCATCAGAATTATGGCATCAATGCACGGAAATGCCGCAGCCCCTGCCGTCTCAGAAAGACCAGAGGGACTACGTCAAGCGAATGATGTATCGCCTTTGTTAGCACTCCTGTCGCTCCAACATCAGTTACGAGTGCTAACATTAATAGATTGTCAGTAATTGACAAGAAAACTGCGACATCATACCTCATCGATACCGGTGCAGACATTTCTGTACTACCTATTATCGGACAGAAGCCAACAAAATACGGACCAATCAAGCTCTATGCCGCGAACGGTTCATCCATCGCAACATACGGCAGGACCAATGTACAACTGGATTTAGGATTACATCGTGAGTTTAACTGGGAATTTGTGATAGCTGATGTAAATTCGCCTATAATCGGAGCCGATTTTATTAAAAATTTTGACTTACTTATCGATCTCAAACGAAGTCGACTTATAGATAACAACACGAAATTGGAAATTAAATGTTGGGAACAATCAATAAACGTGCCAACCCTGAAAACATTTCAAGAACAATCGCCATTTGCCAAATTGTTACACGAATTCGCCGACGTCACGAAGCCGCTTCAACCTGGCCAGTTCCATGAAACATCAATCATGCATCGCATCGAAACTACTGGACAACCAGTATTCGCCAGACCGAGACGTTTAAATCCCGATAAATTTGCAGCAGCACGAAAGGAGTTTGAGCTAATGATAAAATCTGGAATTTGTCGACCATCATCTAGCAATTGGGCCAGCCCGCTACACATGGTTAAAAAATCGGACGGCTCTTGGAGACCATGTGGGGATTATCGAGCATTAAACGCACAAACAATCCCTGATCGTTACCCGCTTCCATATATCCAGGATTTCACAGCAATGCTGTACGGTAAACAAATCTTCACAAAAATTGATTTACAAAAAGCGTTCCATCAAATCAAAATACACCCAGACGATGTTCCGAAAACAGCGATCACAACTCCATTTGGACTGTACGAATTCGAAGTAATGACTTTTGGTCTTTGCAACGCGCCGCAAACGTTTCAGCGAATTATTCATGAAGCCTTACGAGGATTAGACTTCGTATTTCCGTACTTAGATGATTTATTGATTGCGTCCAATGATTCAGCTGAACACATTCAACACGTACGAATAGTACTCGAGCGACTGCAAAAGCATCATCTGGTGATTAACGTAGCGAAATGTGAATTTGCTGTAAAAGAGATAAAATTCCTGGGTCATCTAATTACGTCAAGTGGAATTTCACCACTTCCAGAAAAAGTCAATGCAATAAGAAACTTCCCTAAACCAGAACTGGCGAAACAATTGAAAACATTTTTAGCCACGATCAACTTTTATAGAAAATTTTTACCAAAAGCAGTCGAACACCAACACATTTTGCAAAACATGATCCCAGGTAATAAGAAAAACGACCGAACGAAGCTAACTTGGACAACAGAGCAGGAGGAAGCATTTGAGAAATGCAAATCAGATATTGCAACAGCAGCCATGTTAGCTCACCCTCAACCGAACGCCGAATTATCTCTAAGTACTGATGCTTCTGATTTCGCTGTCGGCGCTGTCTTACACCAATTAACACCCCAAGGTCCACAACCACTAGGTTTTTTTTCGAAGAAAATGACAGACACCGAAAAAAATTACAGTACGTATGACAGGGAGCTTTTAGCAATCTACTTAGCAGTTCGACATTTCCGATTCATGTTAGAGGGACGTCATTGCCACATCGTCACCGATCACAAACCGTTGATTTATTCATTCAATCGCAAATTAACACACGCATCACCACGCCAAATTCGACATCTCGATTTCATCAGTCAGTTTACTACTGACTTACGATACGTCAAAGGTGAGGATAATACAACAGCCGATTTATTATCAAGAATTCAGCAAATCCAAACGATTGATTACGACAAATTAGCCGAGGATCAAAGAAGCGACAACGAAATACAAACATTTTTGGAAGAAAATAATACATCATTAATCCTTAAAGAATTTGTTATTCCAGGCAGCAAAAAATCTTTATATTGCGACATTTCAACAGTCAGAGTGAGGCCATTCATTACAAAAAAATTTCGACTAATCGTTATGAAAATCACACACGAATTGTCACACCCAGGGGTGCGTGCCTCAATAAAAATCATCACAGAGCGTTATGTTTGGCCGGGAATGAAAAAAGACATAGCAAAATTTGTAAAAAACTGTCATCCTTGCCAAATGAACAAAGTCACGAAACACATCAAATCGCCAGTCGGACAATTTCAACCACCAGATAAACGATTCAGCCACATCAATATCGATATCATTGGCCCACTTCCTTTATGCGAAGGGAATAGATATTGCCTTACAATGATCGACAGATTCACACGTTGGCCCGAAGCAGCCCCCTTGGCAGACATAAGTGCGGAGACAGTGGCAAAAGCATTGTTATCCACTTGGATCGCTCGATTCGGCACTCCAAACGTCATAACAACCGACCAAGGGAGGCAATTCGAGTCATTGCTTTTGCGAAACATATACCAACGAATGGGTACGCAACACATTCGCACTACCCCTTACCATCCTCAGGCAAACGGGATGATAGAAAGATGGCACAGAACACTCAAGTCCTCATTACTTTGTGCTGACAAGGACAAATGGGTACATCATTTACCATTGGTTATGTTGGGATTGCGTGCTTGTCACAAGGAAGATTTGAAATCATCACCTGCCGAATTAGTATACGGCACCATCTTAAGATTGCCAGGGGAATTTTTTAATCAACAAACGAACACGATGACACATGACGAAGTACATAAAAACCTCAAAGCAACCTTCGATGCACTACAGCCACAACCAACATCGAATCATTCCAAACACAAAACTTTCATTCATAAAAGCCTTAAAGAATGCACGCACGCCTACATCAGAGATGACTCCGTACGACCATCATTCACATCACCATACAACGGACCGTATAAAATTCTTAGCCGAAATAAAAAATGTTTCAAACTGCAAATACGCAATCGTCAATCTTTTATATCAATCGACAGATTGAAGCCAGCGTTCATAACTAACGATGAGCTGGAATCTGAAATCGAAATACAACCAATACCGATTCAACCTACATCAAATAACCAGCGATCGAAACGGACACGAAAACGACCAATGTGATCCAACGTCCTCAACAAAACTTGGAGCAAGTTTCGTCTAGCCGCGGAGTACTGTGGGGACACCACCTTAGCTTTAGTTTAGGATTAAGTCAAAATATGTAAATTATTCCTTCTTCTTCTGCTGTCACTCGTCAAGTACAGACGCGAAATAAAATTGTTAATTTTGTAAGTTTTTTATAAAATATTTTCGAGTTTTTTTTATTGCAAAAATTATTTGGTCGAACGCCAAATATACGTAAAGTCAAGTCAAACTCAACAATCTTAATATCATCGGTAATACAATCGTAACACACTAATAAGGAGACAACACGACTTGAGGTTCCGGTTTTCTATGTGCTTTCACTGATTGAAAGTTTATCGAAAATACGGAGATAGGTGTCTTTGGGTTGTATTTCATGAACATTATTTTAAATCAAGAATTTTCAAATATTGATCTGCTTTTTAGGAGTGTGACCAATTAGAACTAGGGCATGGTTTTTTTTACTTTTCAAGGTTTGTGAACAATTGAATAATTGAGGCCTTAAATTAATTAATTTCTTCCTATGTTAAAAAAATTTTTTAAGGAAAAATGACGAAGAGAAATAAATTATTATATGTAAGGAAAAGAAATGAACATAAAACAATAAATTTTCTCTTAAAAATACATATCGTTCTCTTTGGCTATCTATAATTTTTTTCAGATTACATTATGTCAGTACAACAGAGATAGAAGTAAATCTAGCTTTAATAATCAATTCTAATACTAATGTAAAAAATAAGAATCACTATTCATACAGGAACTAACACTTAAAATATTAACAAAAATTCTCTTCTATTTATTATTCGTACATGCACCAATACTTGAAAAAGTGTTGGGAAAATACAATATTTATAAGCAAACCTGTGGTTTTTGTTTACAAATATTGAGTTAAAAAAAATTTCGAATGCTTTCTTTGTTTCATTCGTTCTTTAGTCCAAACGTATAAGACTATTATAAGACTATTATGCTCTCCCTTGATACAGGGGTGGGCATAATGATTTTTACACTTGAAATTTTTTGAAAAACGTTCTTTGCATGCCGATTTTATTGGGTTCCAATTAAAATTTACAAAATTTTTTTTTTGGAGATGTAATAGTGATATGTTCAAAACTCAATAGCAAAAAAAGGGGTGAAAAAGGCTGGAGGTTTTTTATACACAGCAGTATAAACTTTTATTGGCATAGGGCATAAGTATTTTTACACACAGTACTACTGTCGGAAGTCTTGTGTTTTGGTCAGTATGGTCCGTTTACTTAATAAAATTATTGAAGGAAATTATTATTTAATATTTAATCTTTGGTATTTAAAAAAAAAAATTTTTTGGAAAAATTTTCAAAATGGCGAAAACAAGGGAAATCAATGTGGAAGACCGTGCGACCATTTTAACGAAGTTTGAGTGTGAAATTTCTGCTACTAAAACTGTGGAAACTTATCACATTTCATGGTAGACTATTTGTCTTCTATTAGAGAAAAAGAAAGAGTTAGAAACACTTAAAAAAATCAAAAGAATTTGCAGAAATAGAGTCACAAGTGACCACGAAGATAGGCGTCTTGTCTGTTTTATTCAGAAAACTCGTCTATTGCTCCATATAAAGGAGCAGTAAATTCAAATTACATAGCTGCAAGAAACATAAGTAAATGGACCACACATAGAAGATGCACCAAGGCCGTATTAAAGATCTAAAGTTTATACTGCTGTGTATAAAAAACCTCCAGCCTTTTTCATCCCCTTTTTTGCTATTGAGTTTTGAACATATCACTGCTACATCTCCAAAAAAAAAATTTTTTAAATTCTAATTGGAATCCAATAAAATCGGCATGCAAAGAACGTTTTTCAAAAAATTTCAAGTGCAAAAATAATTATGCCCACCCCTGTATAATTATCTCATAGGAAGCACGATGTAAAATAGAATATATTTAATTTATAGGTTACTTCATTCTTTCTAATGAAAAATTCTAATTTTCTTTACTTATTTTGTGCGGAATATTTTGTTTCTGTCATTTTCATAGAAGGTATTGGGTATCGTTTAATTTCCTCTTTACAAATTTATTCTGCTTTGTTTCTCTTAAATGAAATAATTAATTTTTTTGGCGTTGAACTCTGTTTACTAGTCTATTTAATGTAGCAAAAATTTCTAATTTCTTTATTAAATTTAAGTGGATAGATACATCTTATTGACATTTATTTAATAGACTTTATTGAAATATATTAAATGAATTTTTTTGAAACAATTAAGTTAATGAATTCGTTTTCATTTTCTTTATCTTCAATGAAATAATTTTATATCTAATTTTGTAAAAGCAGTCGAAAGTTGAGAGTAGTCGGTTTTCGATTCCCATTTAATTAGGAACATAATATTTAGTTTCGGATAAAATTTTGGTTTTGTTTGGAAACATGAGGAAAATATTTGTTTTTACAACTCGATATCTTATATTGTTTACTTATTATTACTCCAAATTATTTGGCATAGTGGCGTGCACATTTAATGAAAAACTTAATAAAGTAGTTGTTAAAAAAGGTTCGACAATTTATTGTGTATTTATTGATCTCGTAATAATATTTTTATCGCCAATAATATTTTATGAACTTTATGTTGGGTTTGCCAAACTTAGCTCTACACCCATTTTAACATTTGTTACATTATCAAATTATGGGTTGTGGTTTGGTTCACTTTGTATTAATTTTCTTGTTCAATTAATTAAACGAAATAAATTTAATGAAATAATAAATGAATTAATCAAAGTTGGAGAATATTTAAGAGGAGTTTCTGGACAAGGAAGTATATTCGACAAAAGCTTAGCATTAATACTTTCATTCAGGTTTTTGTCATTTATATTCGCGACTTTTACTGGATTCAAAATCTTGGATAATGCAAACGTTGAGGGTACATGGAGATTTCGTATAGCTGCATTTGGCTCAACACTGTTAGTTATTATTATATTTTTTCAAATGACAATTTTTTTTATTGGAATTTGGATTATATCAAATTATTTTCGTATTCTTAATCAACAATTGGAAAATATTCGAGATGAAATCGAAAACATTTATGAATTTAAGAAAAGGCGATGTAATATGCAAAGATTATGTGATCTAAGTGATCGTCTCGATCGGATTGCAATCTTATATAGTCGTGTTTATAAACTAGCGAAAAAATTTAATGAAATGTTTCAAATTCAAGTATTTGCAGTGATTTTTTCTATGTTAACGAACAGTATTGTGTCATTATTTTATAATTATTGTATACTACAAGAGATGGAATCTGAATTTGAAAATAAACCAATCCTATTTAGAAGCCTTGTTTTAATAAATTTTATAAATTTATTTATTGTAATTTATTCTGTCGAAAGAATAATAAAAATTTCACAACAAACTGGAATTGTCTTGAGTGAAATTTCGGAGTTTCTAGGAAATGAAGAGCGTCTGGAAAGAAGTGTAAGTGCATTTTTTCATTTGAACTATAAAAATAGTAATATTAACGTCCTTTTCGTTCATTTTAAATCCAGATTGAAGTATTTAATATGCAACTGAATTATGAAAGGTTACGGATTAAAGTTTGTGGGTTGTTCAGAATCGATCACACACTAACATTTGCAATAATATCATCAACAATACTAAATCTGATATTACTTATACAATTCGATAAGCAATTATAAACTCAATAAATTGTTGCATGCACATTAGGTTAAAATTGATTTGAATTGAATTAAATAGGAAATTAAATGTGAATGGTATTCCCTTATCTGTTAAGCACGCTGAACTACCGGACATTATGCTAAAAATATCTTCTTGTCTTGGGATTATCATGATTGACAGAGACATTTCTTTTTGTCATCGTATGCGTGGTAAAGCTGGGTCGATTATTTTTAAGCTGACTTCTATTAGACCTCGTGATAGCATCATGTCTAATTATTTCAAAGCAGCGAAAAAAGTCATACTAAAAGATATTATTCCAGAACTCAGCATTAATTCGCGGGTCTATCTTAATGATAATCTGACACCTACAATGCATCAGATCAAGTGGAAATGTGTTGAGCTAAGAACAAAAAATATGATAAAATCTATGGTGGTTATAAATGGTCACCTGATACTTAAACCTAATTCTGTGGACGAGCAGGGTGTTAAAATATCGTCATGGGAGGACTTCAGGAAGCTGTTCCCAAATATTGGTGGTACTAGTAGTAGTCATAACAGTTAGTACTGTTATTACTTTTTCTTTTCTTTCTTTCTTTTTTTTTTCTTTTTTTTTAAATTATATTTGTATTAGTTTTGCTGTTTTTTTTTACGCATAAAATTTAATTATTGAATTTTTAATTTTAGTTATAATATGAAATTGAATTGAATTGAAATTTGGAATTTTAACTATTTTCGATTAAGATTTGAAGTTTTGAAAAATTTGAAGTGTATTTGAAATTTTAAAAAATTTCCAATAGTTTTAATAATATTAGTATACTTGTATAGCAGAGGAAAATTTTAAGGGACGGAAAAGCTGATTGAGTGGTATACTTCTCGGCTCAGTAAGATCTTATAAATTTGAAATCTATTCTAGCTATTTATTATCATATCATGGTTTCATTGCCTGCTACGGTCGCAAGTAATAATTCTGTTTTAAGGAGCACATTGAGTGGATATGTTAATTGTCTAAATATTGGTCATTTTAATGCCCAATCTCTATTGCCGGTTACGAGGTGTGACAAATTCGATGATGTAAAAAGTATCTTGGCTGGCAATTTCTTGCACGTTATTGGCGTTTCTGAAACTTGGCTACAACCATCTGTGTTAGACTCTTTGCTTTATATTTCTGGTTATAATATCTTTAGGAATGACCGTCCGTCTGGACGTGGTGGTGGTGTAGCCCTGTACGTTTCTTCTTCTTTAGGTGGTAAAGTAATTTCTTATTCTTCTAGTGTTGATCTTGAGTACTTGTTTATGGAAGTTTCAGTTAGAGATTTGCCGGTTCTAGTTGGTGTTGTATATCGTTCTAGTGGCAGTCTCCGCGATCTTGAAAGTGTTATTGACAATATTGCTTCTAAAGATATTAATATAGTTGTTATGGGTGATTTTAATCTAAATTTACTAAATTCCGATACACAACGTTTGGTCTATAATTTTTTTGATAGTTATAATTTAAATGTTATCTCAAATGACTATCCTTCGCATTTCACTAGCACGAATTCTTCGCTTCTGGATTTTTTTATTGTAGCCAATCCTAATATCATTCGACTAAAGAATCAGTTCTGGGTTCCTATGTCAAACCATGCTTTTATTTATATGTCTATGGACATACCTGTTTTATCTCCACCTAGAAGTTTCTTTTTCGTGACTACAGCTGCATTAATCTAGAGCAATTATTTAATGATGTCTCTGAGTCTAACTTTGGAATACTATACAACTCTAACAACCCTAATGAACAATTGAACTTTTTAAGTCATCTTATTGTTGACTTGTTCAATTTACATGTCCCAATAAAACAGAAAACCTTTTCTGAAAGAAAAAATCCCTGGTTTTCGCGACGTATTAAAGAAGCAATTAATCATAGGGATATAGCTTATAAAACATTTATTGGTCACCGTTCAGCAGAAAATAAAAGTGTTTTATCTCGCTTACGTAATAAGGTCACGCAACTTATTAAAAAAGCGAAATTTAAATTTTCTAGCTCGTATTTCCAACCAGCCCAAAATAACTCTATAATTTGGAATAAAATTAAAGGTTTGGGAATACTAGGGAAGAATCATATTGATTCACGGCATATTAGTGCATGGGAATTTAATGATTACTTCAGTAGTATTCAGTCCCGTGATAGCCTGGCCCGAGTTGATTTATATGGTGATGATTCTGATAGCGACTTCTCTTTTTACTGTATCTCTTGCTCTGACCTTTGGGAAGCTGTATTTTCGTCTAAATCTAATGCCATTGGACTCGATGAGGTTCCCATTAAATTTTTAAAACTAATTTTGCCAGTTGTAGATATACATATCCTGCACTTAATGAACACTATCTTAACTACTTCTGTGTTTCCACTTGCTTGGAAACACGCTTTAGTTCGCCCTATTCCTAAAAAGTCTAAAAGTGGAAATGCTAGTGACTTTCGTCCTATCAGTATTCTACCTGCTTTGTCTAAGGTTTGTGAGATTATTTTAAGGAAGCAAATAACTACTGCTATCAGCTCTAAGCTATCACTATATCAATCAGGCTTCCGTACGAATCATAGCACCACTTCAGTATTGATTGACGTCACTGACAATATTCGCCATAATCTAGATAAAAAACATGTTTCATTTTTAATTTTACTTGATTTTAGCAAAGCCTTCGATAGTCTGGACCACTCTATCTTATGCAAAAAACTTCAAGAGCAATTTAGCTTCTCGCTGTCTGCTCGAAATCTAATTTTTTCTTACCTATCTAATAGGCAGCAATGTGTTATGTCTGGTGGTTGCAAATCTTCTTTTTTAGATCTGCGTAGAGGTGTGCCACAAGGTTCTGTTCTGGGTCCGTTGTTGTTTAGTCTTTTTATTAATGATCTGCCATCTTTTGTCACTTGGTGTAATGTTCATTTATTTGCTGATGATGTTCAATTAATGTGTTCAACTCCGCTAACTTCCGTGGCTCAATGCATTAATAAAATAAATGACGATCTCTCAGCGCTTTATAGTTGGTCTATTGATAACGATTTAGCAATTAACCCTGTAAAATCTCAGTGCTTGGCTATATTTCTCCGACCTATTGGGCAGTCTCTGGCACCAATAATGATTAACAATGTAAGCATTCCTTATTCGTTAAAGGTGACAAGTCTGGGAATTATTATTAACGAAGTTCTTAGCTGGGATGATCAGATTCGATCCATTACCTCCAAGATCTACATGACCTTGCGTAACATGTACCGTATTCGACATTTACTACCCATGAGCCTTAAAGTCAGGCTTGTTAAATCTCTTATTCTTCCTCATCTGCTCTACTGTTGTGAGATTTACTCTGGCTCTAGCATTATGTCTATGCGTCCTTTAAAGCTATATATAAACTCTGTTGCACGTTTCTGTTATGCCATTCCCAGAGCTTGTAGTGTCTCTAGGTCCGTATCATTGTTACTTGGTTGTAGTCTTGATATTCTTTTTAAGCGTAGAATTTTAATTTTCTTATTTAAAGTTATCTCTGTTCGTTTTCCAATCTATCTGTTTAATAGAATATTGTTCTCACGTTCTTCACGTACGAATCAAATAATTTTACCGCCATTTACTTCGCGAATTATGGATTTTTCATTTACTGTTCGTGTAGCACGTTTGTGGAATTCTCTTCCAATTCTAATCCGAAGATGCTCGAATTTGTCTCGCTTCAAGTATCTTTGCAGCCAGCGGGACTTAGTGTGAGATTGTTGCTGCCTCATATTCATATTTATGTTATTTTTATTTACGTATTGTCTGCTGAGCCGAGAGTATGCTTACTTCTTAATTATTTATGCTTACTTCCTAATTCTTAATTTTTTAATTCTTAATTTTTTCTTAATTTTTTACTTTTTTCTTAACTTCTTAATTTTTTTTTTTTTTTCTTAATTTTCTTTTTCTTTTTAATATTATTATTTTTATTACTTTTATTTTGTATTATTATTAATTTTTATTATTTTTACAACTCTTATTATTTTTTTTTTCTTTTTTTTTTCTATTTCTTTTCTTATTATATTGTTTCTTTTTGAACCATTACCTGCTGTGTCTTCAGTCGTAAGAGGCAAAACACCTCATTGATTGTATATTGTATATATAAATAAATAAATAAATAAATAAATAAATAAATAAAATTTTTTTAGTTTTATTTAGTTTTTTTGGCTTTCGACAAGCCAGATAACTTCCAGAATAAATTCAATTCTAATTAGTTGAAAAATAATGTTGTAGTTTTCTAGTTTGGATTTTATGTTACGTGGCGAAACTACCAGCAGTTTTACTGCGATCCAAATCCTTTTTTGATACAAATACATTTTTTTTATAAGATTTCGTTTATCTATTTCTTGGTAACTGCAAAATCATCTGGGATTTTATAGATTCAATTTTTACTAAAATTAACGTGTATTTAGTTGGAATGAGTTTTATTAGTCGATATTTTTATGTAATTAATAAAAAACTTTTGGAAATTGTTTACGAAAGAAAAGAAATTTGTAAATCAGACAGAAGAAATCGTTTGGCAATGCAAAAATTATGTGATTTAAGTGATCGTGTCGATCAAATAGCGAAATTATATAGTCGTATTTATAAACTAGCAAATAAATTTAATGAAATGTTTGAAATTCAAATAGTCGTAATGATTTTGCACAATTTTTCAAATAATATTTTAAAAATATTTTTTAATTAATTTTTGGAAAGAAGTAATAATTTTGATTTTGTACATTTAATAACTCAAATAGTTGTCAGTCTTTTATGGACTTTCATTGATATGTATTTAGTAAATTTTGTAATAGAAAAAACAATGAATATATCGATAAAAACTAAAGAAATATGAACAGAATTTATGGGTTTAGATATTTGGGAGGAACGTCTGGAAAGAAGTGTAAGCTATTGATTGTTAAGATATGAAAACTGTTATTGTTTATTATTATTTTTATTATTTCTTGCAGATTGACATGTTTGATATTCAACTTACTTATGAAAATCTTCAAATCAAAGGCTGCGACATGTTTGTTATTAATCATTCGTTCAGTTTCTTGCTCATCTGTGCGTCCATTCAATATTTAATTATAATTATACAATTTTATAAAACTTTTTAAAACTTGTGGAAATTAAACCGAAAATTAACTTAATATATAAATTAAACTGTTTGCAATAAACCGAAATATATTTGGTTTTCATTAAAGGCATTCGGCCAAAATAATTTGCTAGACTCGTAGCACCTGATAATAGGGCTGGGTAATTAATTACTTTTCGAGGTTAGTGAATAATCGAGTAAATTTTTAAGCAAAAATGAATGATTACGAAGAGATATAAATTATTATATGAAAGAAAAAGAAAAGTCGTAATAACAAAAGAGGAAATATTCTCTTAAAAATGCATATTATTCTCTTTAGCTATCTATCATTTTTTCAGATTACATTATGTTAGTGCCACAGAGATAAAAGTAAATCTAGCTTTAATAAACAATTCTAACACTTATGTAAAAAATAAGAATCACTATTCATACAGGAACTAATACTTAAATATTTGTAATGCCATAACAAAATATCACTTCTACTTATTATTCGTACCAGCACCAATACTTGAAAAAGTGTTGGGAAAATCATATTGGCGATTAAAAGTGTAAGGAAACGCGTGGTTTTTGTTTACAGAAATTGAGTTTAAAAAAATTAGATTGCTTTCTTTGTTTCATTCTTTTTTTAGTCCAAAATGCATAAAGCTTTTATAAGACTATTATGCTCTCCCTTGATACAATTATCTCATAGGAAGCACGATGTAAAATAGAATATATTTTATTTATATAGTAGGTTACTTCATTCTTTCTAATGAAAAATTGTAATTTTCTTTCTTTTTTTTTTCTGTCATTTTCTCAAAATGTTGGATTAATTCTGTTTACTCAAGTAATTGATTGTTCAAACCATGCCTGATAATAAAGTCGAGTCAAACACAACAATCTCAATATCATCGTAACACACTAATAAGGAGACAACAAGACTTGAGATTCCGGTTTTCTATGTGCTTTCACTGATTGAAAGTTTATCGAAAATATCTTTGGGTTGTATTTCATGAATATTATTTTAAATCAAGAATTTTCAAATAATTGATCTGTTTCTTAGGAGTGTTACCAATTAGAACATCTTAAATATAAAACGTATGAATGAATTCGAAATACTAGCCTATTTACCATAATGTAACAAACATTTCTAATTTCTTTATTAAATTTAAGTGGATAGATACATCTTATTGACATTTATTTAATAGAATTTATTGAAATATAATAAATGAATTGTTTTGGAAACAATTAAGGTAATGAATTTTTATTTATTATATTTGACTTTAATAAATGCATATATTTTCCAATTTTGTAAAAACAGCCGAAAGTCGAGAGTAGTCGGTTTTAGGTTCCCATTTAATTAGGAACATAATTTTAAATTGCGGATAAAATTTTGGTTTTGTTTGGAAACATGGAGAAAATTTTTGTTTTTACAACTCGATATCTTATATGGTTTACTTATTATTACTCCAAATTATTTGGCATAGTGGCGTGCACATTTAATTTAAAACTTAATAAAGTAATTGTTACAAAAGGATCAACAATTTATTGTGTGTTTATTGATCTCGTAATAATATTTTTATCGCCAATAATATTTTATGAACTTTATGTTGGGTTTGCCAAACTTAGTGCTACACCGATTTTAACATTTGTAACATTATCAAATTATGTGTTGTTGTTTGGTTCACTTTGTATTAATTTTCTTGTTCAATTAATTAAACGAAATAAATTCAATGAAACATTAAATGAGTTAATCGAAGTTGGAGTATATTTAAGAGGAGTTTCTGGACAAGGAAGTATATTCGACAAAAGCTTAACATTAACACTTTCATTCTGGTTTTTATCATTTGTATTCGCGAATTTTGCTGGATTCAAAATATATGATAATGGAAATATTTATGCAACATGGAGATTTCGTATAGCTGCATTTGGTTCAGCACTATTAGCTAATATTATATTTTTTCAAATGACAATTTTTTTTATTGGAATTTGGATTTTATCAAATTATTTTCATATTCTTAATCAACAATTGGAAAATATTCGAGATGAAATCGAAAACGTTTATGAATTTAAGAAAAGGCGATGTAATATGCAAAGATTATGTGATCTAAGTGATCGTCTCGATCGGATTGCAATCTTATACACTCGTGTTTATAAACTAGCAAATAAATTTAATGAAATGTTTCAAATTCAAGTACTTACGGTGATTTTTTCTATTTTTACGAACAGTATTGTATCATTATTTTATAATTATTGTATACTACAAGGGATGGAATCTGAATTCGAAAATAAACCAATTCTATTTCTGAGCCTTGTTACAGTACGTTTTATAAATTCATTTATTGAAATTTATTCTGTCGAAAGAACAATAAATATTTCACAACAAACTGGAATTGTCTTGAGTGAAATTTCGGAGTTTCAAGAAAATGAAGAGCGTTTTGAAAGAAGTGTAAGTGCATTTTTTCATTTGAACTATAAAAATAGTAATATTAACGTCCTTTTCGTTCATTTAAAATCTAGATTGAAATATTTAATATGCAACTGAATTATGAAAGGTTACGGATCAAAGTTTGTGGATTATTCAGAATCGATCATACACTAATATTTGCAATAATATCATCAACAATACTAAATCTTATATTACTTATACAATTCGATACGCAATTATGAATTCAACAAATTGTTGCATGCACATTTGTTTACCCCTGAACTTGCACACTCGAATTAATTCGAGCGCGCTAAACGGGCCAAAATGCGCACACTCGAGATAATTCGAGCGGTCGTATTTTTTGGCAAAACAGGGTTCTAGAATGTGTTTTCTTAAATAAAAAAAATTGACGTTTTTTGACGGTATTTTTCAAAAAAAATTGTGCGTTAAGGAGTTCAAATTTAAAGAAATAAGTACATTAAAGTAAATATAATCAACTTGTTTATAAGAATCTTCAAATAAAAGCTTGTGGCATACTTGATTTTAATCATTCGTTTAGTTTCTCGCTTATTTGTGCGTCAAGTTTAATTTGTACTTATATAATTTTATGAAACTATTTAAAACTAGTGCAGAGACCTGAATCGGAACCGTAACCTAAACCGATATTAACCGATATTTTTTCGCTGAATCAAAATCGAACCGCATCGATGTTTGAAAATTTGTATTAAGCGTAACCCGAACCGGGCTGATATATTTTATCAGTTTTCCGGTTGTTTTTTTGTTCCGGTTTACGGACAAACAAATTCTTTAAATTAAAATTAAAATACAAATCTTAATGTATATAAATTGAAATCTAGCCAAATTACCATATAATTGAAACTAGTATAATACACTTGGCAGCATTGTTAATTATGTCAGCAGCAGTGTTCTCACGTAGAAAATAAAAATTAAAGTAGATTGGGGGAAAAGGGTGCAGTAGATTTGGGATTGATTTGACAGTTCACAGATTATACGGTGATATACAATGTCGAATTTGCTTCAGACATTACAATACGAGCTATATGGTATAATAATTATGAGCAAAAATAGGACTTAAATCAAAGCAAAAATATCGTTTATTTTATTGAAAATTTTGTCATAATAACAATGTAGTATATTGACAAAAGAACATTACATGACAATGGTTTAACAGCGGTAATATTGGAGCAGTTTTGATTAAAAAAAGGAGTAGGGCTGTAAAAATAAGAATTTATTGAAAATAGGAGACTTGCTTCTATTGAAGCAAAGTCAGAAAACAGGTCAGCATTATTACTTATTATGTCAATTATACTTTTTATCCAGCCGTCAATTTTCGAATAAGTTTAATAATAATAAAAGTGCAAATTGAAAAAATACAAAATTAGATATATTATTCAGAAATTAAAATTTTAACTTGATAAATATATTGCACTATATTTAACTAACACGTAATTAATTAAAACAAAAAGGAATAAATTAGAATGTTTGATGGTTCTCGAAACCACCAAACATTCTAAGAAAACACGAACTAGCATACAAATGATCATACTTCGTGTTGACGATTCCAGAAATTCCAAGAATAAGTTTCTTCACATTCATAGAAAGTACGTTTACATGCAGGAACATTTTGAAAGTTGAACTCAAGAAGTACATAAAGGCGAATCTCCACACAGCCGACATCCTATTCTGACGAGAAAAAGCAGAAAAGTAAAAAGAGATGGTCTTTTACAATTTTCGCTAGGATTGACCGAAAAAAAACATCAGGGTCTCTCCCCACACAATTTATAATATTATGGGAAAATTAAGAACATTCCCTTCCATTTTATAGAAAAATGTAGTACGAAATTGTGTTTTCAGACTTTATCATAAGGCTTAAATTCCTATCACATCTAAAAACAAGCTATAGTGCAAAACGACGAGACTTCTACAAGGAGGATTCCAAAGTAAATAGGACTTTAAAAAAAAAAACAGAACAAATGGTTTTTTCGGCAAAATCAATTGATTTTATTCAAAATAGTCTCCTTCTGCTTCAATACAGCTTTTTGCACGGTCCAAAAGCATGTCGAACGAGTGTTTTAGCTCGTTGGCCTGTATGGCCGCCAGTATGCCGGTGCAAGCCTTTTGAATGGCCTCTACGTCTGCATAACGCTTTCCTTTCATCGGCAAATGCATTTTTCCGAAAAGGTAGAAGTCGCACGGTGCCATATCCGGTGAATACGGGGAGTGGTTGATGGTTAAAATGTGATTTTTGGTGAGATAATCGGTCACAAGCGTCGATCGATGAGACGGCGCATTATCGTGCAACAAACGCCAACTTCCATCTTCGCGATATTCGGGCCGAACACGTCGAATACGGCGCACCAAACGCTTCAAAACTCCTAGGTAGAATACCGCATTAACGTTTTGACCGGGTGGAACAAATTCTTTGTGGACAATACCCTTGGAATCATAAAAACAAATCAGCATTGTCTTCACTTTTGACTTCTCCAGGCGCGATTTTTTGAGTTTCGGCTCGTCCGGCGCCTTCCATTCAGCACTCTGGCGTTTCGTTTCGGGATCATATTGAAAACACCACGTTTCGTCACCAGTCACAATGTTATAAAGGAAGTTTTTGTCCTTTTTGACCTCTTTAATGATGTCCTTCGAATGTTGAATTCTGAGCAATTTTTGGTCATTTTCGCACCGATGACACAAACATACTGACACTTAAAAGGCAATAACTTCACTTTCAATAGATGAAATGTCATGAAATTCTCACAGGAAGTCGATAAAGGATAGCAGATTCTAACGCACCAGTCGACATATAGATGGCGCCACTAGGGGCTCTAGATTCAAAAAGTCCTGTTTACTTTGGAATGCTCCTTGTATACGTATGTTCAAATCACGTTACCTTCCGAAAGCCTTTCTAAAAGAAAGCTATATGAATATGGAAATTCAGAGCGAACGTGGTCCTTAGTTAATCACAACATTTGTTGTGATATACAAACAGACAGAAATTGGATAAAAATGATTGCAAACCATTTAGAATCTTATAAAACGTGAAGATTTGCAAAACAAATTTTTTTTATTTTTTATATACTTCGTTTAGAAGTTAAAAATTTAACTTTCGTCGACCATAAAAATCAATTCGTCATACAAAAATTTCCTATAAGAATATCTGGTAGTGTGCGACGATTTCGTGTATTATTATTGTGAGAGTATGCAATTGCAGATGAAAACCCATAAATCAGACGAACGAGTTCTTCTGCGATTGAGGGGAATCATCTGCAGATCGAAAATCAGATGGGGAAATTTGAAATGCAGACGCCGACAAAATTCGTAGGATGATTGTTTCTCCCTTTCTGTTTAACTAAATTTTGCATAAGTGCATCCCTTACTTTTATCAGAATAGGATGTCGGCTGTGTGGAGATTCGCCTTAAGGTGGAAATACCGATAGAACAAGGACAGTTCAATTCAGAACTTGACCAGTGATGATCAGAGAGATTTCGGAAAGCGATTACAACGGTGAAATATTAAAGTGATTTGATAAATTAGTAAAGTAATAAGTAATTAATAGTGTTTTTCGATTGTAAATAAATTGTGGATAAATTAATTTTTTATAAATTAATAATAATTGATAGACAAATGTTTTTAAGACTAATTGTTAACGCAGAAATAATTGTAAATAAAGTTTATAAACTAAATTCACATAAATAAAAAGTGTTATCATTCTATAACATTCGAACCAGAGTGGTAACACGCAACAATATAATATAGTTCGTGTTGTTAAGGGTTTGTACTTGTATAACAAAATTTTAAATATTAGCAAATTTTGCGAACAAACTGTAATTAATTTTTTTTTTAAATTTGGGGGTATGAAATCACTTCCAAACTTGGAAGTTGATGACAGTTCTATAAAGCTGAAAGTTCAAATTGAATTTAATTATATAAATATTACAGATCAATGTTTTATATAAATTTATAAGGAAAAAGGAACAATAATTTAAGGTGAATTATCATAGCGGTTAATAATTTTAGAAATAATTAAATTTACTAACTTTAATAAATTTTTATTTTTAGGCTCATGGGAAAGATTATTGTTTACATAAAATAACTAATTTGACGTTTCAATTTAACATGTTTAATCCAACAAGAGAAAAGAACAATTCTCACCAGAACTTTCAACAATTGCTAAAGTAATTTTAGGTGTACTAACAACCCAGGTCAGCGTAGAGCGAACTTTTTTAGTTTTAAAATTCTCCTTAACCGACAAAGGAACTAATATAACTGAACAAAATAAAGATAATGTTTTACTTTGCAAGTTGAACGAAGTATTCTAAATATAGAATTGAAGTAATTACTTTCATTGAATTTAATAAAATACTTTTTTTTGTAACATTCTTTGTAATGACTTTTATATGTTCTTTCCTTACAAATTTTCTACTAGCTTTAAACCAGTTTTGAAGAAGAACCGGAGCCGAACTGAACAGGAATGAAACTAAATAATAAAGAACCGGAAAGTAAACCAGAACATAAAATATTTATGAATCGAACCGTAAACCGCAGCAATATTCTTACCAGTTCAGGTCTCTGAATGTAGCAAACATTTCTAATTTCTTTATTAAATTTAAGTGGATAGATACATCTTATTGACATTTATTTAATAGAATTTATTGAAATAGATTAAATGAATTTTTTTGGAAACAATTAAGTTAATGAATTCGCTTTTATTTTCTTTATCTTCAATGAAATTATTTTATATCTAATTTTGTAATGACAGTCGACAGTCAAGAGTAGTCGGTATTCAAATATAATTTTAAATTCCGGATAAAATTTTGGTTTTGTTTGGAAACATGGAGAAAATATTTGTTTTTGCAACCCGATATCTTATATGGTTTACTTATTATTACACCAAATTATTTGGCATAGTGGCGTGCACATTTAATGAAAAACTTAATAAAGTAATTCTTACAAAAAAATCAACAATTTATTATGTATTTATTAATCTCGTAATAATATTTTTATCGCCAATAACACTTTATGAACTTTATATTGGGTTCGCATTTTTTAGTAGTACACCAGTTTTAACATTTATTACTCTATTCAATTTACTGATGTTGTTTTGTTCAGTTTGTATTAATTTTTTTGTTCAATTATTAAAACGAAATAAATTTAATGAAACATTAAATGAGTTAATCAAAGTCGGAGAATATTTAGGAAAAGAATTTGGAGAACAAACTATATTGGATAAAGACTTAGCACTACTGCTTTCTTTAAGACTATTATCATCTGTATTCGCGCCTATAGCAACATTCAAAATATTGGATAATAGGTACAGCGATAAAACATGGAAATTTCATTCAGCTATTATTTTCACAATAGTATTAATTAATATTTTATCCTTTTTAATTACAATTTTTTTTATTGGAATTTGGATTATATCAAATTATTTTTACATTCTTAATCAAGAATTGAAAAATATTCGAGATGAAATCAAAAACATTTATGAATTTAAGAAAAGGCGATGTAATATGCAAAGATTATGTGATCTAAGTGATCGTCTCGATCAGATTGCAATCTTATACACTCGTGTTTATAAACTAGCGAAAAAATTTAATGAAATGTTTCAAATTCAAGTACTTGTAATGATGTTTTGTATGTTTACGAACAATATTGTAACACTATTTTATAATTATTATGTAAAACTGCATTCTGAAAGTAAACCAATTCTTTTTCTAAGCCACATTATAATAGGTTTTATAACTATATTTATTGTAATTCACTCTGTCGAAAGAATAATACAAATTTCAAAACAAACTGGAAGAATTTTGTATGAAATTTCAGAGTTTCAAGTAAATGAAGAGCGTTTGGAAAGAAGTGTAAGTGCATTATTCCATTTGAACTATAAAAACAGTAATATTAATGTCCTTTTTGTTCATTTGAAATCCAGATTGAAATATTTACTATGCAACTGAACTATGAAAGGTTACGGATCAAAGTTTGTGGATTATTCAGAATCGATCATACACTAATATTTGCAATAATATCATCAACTTTACTAAATGTGATATTACTTATACAATTTGATAAGCAATCATAAATTAATATTTTGCTAATATAGTATGTACATTCTTTTAAAATTTAAATAAATACATTAAATGGGAAATGAATAATTGTTTTATTTGTTTTTTTTTAGTCTCTAACAAAAATGATATTATTATATATTCCAGATAACTTCCCATAATAAATTTATTTCTAATTTGTTCCTAAATAATGTCGTAATCTTTTAGTTTCTGTTTTAACTTTGGTTTGTCGACTATCTAAGTTTCATTCCTATCATAATGCCAACATACATTTATAGCCAGTAAATAATACTGCAATTGAATTCATATGCAGCCAGATCGACAAACAGATATACATATATTATATGTGAACATAGGAGAGCCTGAAGTCCAGCCATGTCATTTCCAAACGGGAAAATATATAATCGGTTATGTGAATTAAATAGTTTACTAATAGAAAGAACAAGAATTTCCGACCACCAAAGCGGGATTCATTTAAAAGACATTCTACATAAAGTAGTCTTTTCCAGTGTTAATGAATAAACCATGAGTTAAATATAAGTTATTTAATCTAAAGGTAGTTCAACCATCTCGACATTAATGAAAACATCGTAAACAGTACTTAATTTATAGATGCATAACACATTGTATAGTATGTCGAATTCCAGGAATGGCTCCAGTTTTTGGGCTTTTAAGATTTTATAACTCATTTTTTTAATATTGAACGTAATTTACCTTTTCAAGGGTAAGGTGCAGAATTCAAGCTACTTTATTTATAATTTATGTTATTTGGAAAATAAAACAATGGTAAAAGAAACCATTAACATTATTATTTCAATGGCTAGAATTTACTATCACAAAGAAATGGTTTGTTGGACAAAATTAGTATTAAAAAATATTCCTTTATTTATTTTAGTTCAATATTTTCAAGTAGGGCATGGTAAAAATAATTCATTTTCGATGTAAACAAACAAGAGTTATTTGAACAATTGTTTAAACAATTCCTTCCTATGTTAAAAAAAATGTTTAAGGAAAAATGACTGATTACGAAGAGAAATAAATTATTATATGGAAGGAAAACAGAGAATTATCTTCTGAAAATTCTCAAAAGAGAAAAAATATGGTATTGCGATAATATCATGAAAGGGAGATAATTATCGCAATACCATATTTTTCGTACGCTCGAAAATATCATGCACATCAAGTTGTCATGGTGATATTTATCAACAAGATAAATTCAATAAATGATTTGTTAAAAAAAAAACAATTATTATTTGATAAATATCTTTTGAAATAACCCTTTTCAAAAGATATTTATCAAATAATAACGTTTAATAAATATCTCTTGAGAAGAGTTATCATTTTTGAAATATCTCTTGAAATAATCTACAATCCACATAGATACAAAGGTATTAAAACAACAGGCAACATATTATGCGAGTACGAGCACCACAAGACACATATTACAATTATATTCGGTAATTCATACGACCTACATATAAAAATGAATTTATCAATTGATAATATCTCTCTCAAAATATCATAATGATAATTATCCTCAGTAATAATTATCATACGATAAACTTAATCGTGTGATAAATTGAATTGTTTTTACTCTATTGATAAATACAAAATGTATTTCCCTTTGAGTAAAATCGTTGTGTAAAATATTCACAGAGATAATTATTATTGTGAAGAAAATAACAAAATGATAAATTGCATTCTCTGAAGGAAAAGAAATGAACACAAAACAAGAAATCTTCTCTTAAAAATACATATCGTTCTCTTTGGCTATCTATCATTTTTTCAGATTACATTATGTTAGTACAACAGAGATAGAAGTAAATCTAGCTTTAAAAAACAATTCTAACACTTATGTAAAAAATAATAACCACTATTCATATAGGAACTAACCATTGAGTTATATTAACTAGAGATATTAATTTTCTGTCTCATGTAGGCCGACAGAGGAGAATATGAAACTTGGGTTTATTTGTATGGAAAATAAAAAGAACGCGAATTTTATATGCTAATTGAGGGTAAACCAAGTTAAATTATTATATCGCATTAGTTAAGCGGCGAGTCGTTATCTCCGAAACTTGGAAAACTTGGGCTTCTATCGTTTGGAGTAAGCGAGCGAGAAGATAAAATAGTGACCATTTCTCCTTCATAATTTTGTATGAAAACGAGAGAAATGAAATCTCCAGTTAATGTAATTCTATGCATACAATCTAATATGTATACATACTTCTTCTTACATATCTTTTTTATAATCTATGTCCTTTGATAAAACAAATAATACAATAGTGAAAAAAACCATTAACATTATTATTTTAACGGTTCTAAATTTACTATCACAAAGAAATGGTTCAATTAATAGTATTAAAATATTTTCTTAATTTATTTTAGTACTGACAATATTTTCAGTTCGTACAAAAGCCTCGTTAAAACACATGTCAAAATGGGAAAATATTACAATCTAATTGTTAAGTATTTCATTCTTATTAGTTATTATTACTCAAAATGGTTTGGTTTAACAATGTTCACGTTTAATCAACAACGAATGCAAGTTCGAAGATCAGCGAAATTAACAATCTTTTTCATAATAATTAACATTATTATAATATTTTCATTTCCATTTGTTTTTTATCAACTATTTAATAAATATGAATCGTATGATGTAAACAAAATCTTAATAGTTGTGGAAATTTTTAATTACATTTTTATATTTTGTGCAATTTTGGTAAATTTTGTCATACAATTTATTAAAAGACAAATTTTTATTGAAATTTCAAATGAAATAATTCAATTAGGAATTTATTTGAGTAATTCTTTAAAAAATGAACATTTGGTGGATAAAAACATTATTATTTTGGTAGTTTTAAGATGTTTAGGTATTACTCTTGTGACAATTGGATCAATTTTGAACGCATTCAAAATACTAAATACACATTCATGGTTATTTCATTTTGCACACGTTATTTCATATTTTTATAGATATTCACTTTTTACTCAAATTAACGTGTATTTAGTTGGAATGAGTTTTATTAGTCGATATTTTTATGTAATTAATAAAAAACTATTGGAAATTGTTTCCGAAATAAAAGAAATTTGTAAATCAGACAGAAGAAATTGTTTGGCAATGCAAAAATTATGTGATTTAAGTGATCGCGTCGATCAAATAGCGAAACTATATAGTCGTATTTATAAACTAGCAAATAAATTTAATGAAATATTTGAAATTCTAATAGTTGTAATGATTTTGTGCAATTTTTCAAGTAATATTTTGCAAATATTTTTTAAATATTTTTTGGAAGGGAATAATTTTGATTCTGTACATTTAATAACTCAAATAGTTGTCAATCTTATATGGACTTTCATTGATATGTATTTACTAAATTTTATAATAGAAAAAACAATGAACATATCGATAAAAACTAACGAAATATTAACAGAATTTATGGGTTTAGATATTTGGGAGGAACGTCTGGAAAGAAGTGTAAGGGTATTGATTGTTAAAATATGAAAACTATTATTGTTTATATTTCTTACAGATTGAAATGTTTCATATTCAACTTGCTTATGAAAATCTTCAAATCAAAGGCTGCGATATGTTTGTTATTAATCATTCGTTCAGTTTCTTGCTCATCTGTGCGTCCATTCAATATTTAATTATACTTATACAATTTTATAAAACTTTTTAAAACTTATAATTAAAACCGAAAATTAATCTATATAAATAAAATCGTATCTGTACGTTTGTACAAAATCGATAATCTCCGAAAATTCTTGATCGATTGACTTGAAATTTTTACTGAATTTTACTTTCCACTACGAGCAGGTTTTTATGTACTTTTTTTAAAAAATATGTAACACCTGAGCCAGGTAAAAATTGATTTAAAAAATTACATCACTAACACAAATCCACAAGCAGATAGAAAGTCATCAACTTCCAGTGAGAATATCCATATATACACTATAGTATATCGTGATTACTCTTACTCACACGCGCATACATCAATAAAGTATAATACAAAATAATAAGCTTAGATTATAGAAAATACAGATGGGCGTAGTGGCGGCGTTAAAAATATCAATTCGGAGGGGCAACACTGTAAATAGGCTTAATGCTCATGTATTCTGGAACATTAGAATTGCGAAAAATGTTTGCATTATTTATTCCAAAAAACAAATTTCTTTTAAGCGTACAAAATTAAATTATTCGCTTTAGATCCTCTTTATTGAAATGTAACGAGCAAATTATATCTCTACTAATTGCCGTAAAATTTTGTAAACCCATAGCCGAAAGCCATTTTATACGTAGGGCCTCATTTTTTTAAAACAAAAAAAAAAAATTTAAAACTGGAAATGCTGAATTTTCAAAAACATCCACGAATTTTAAGAATTGTCCCCATTTTGAGCAAAAAAATGACTATCAATGGTAGTTTTCATTTTAATTTAAATAAAAAGAAAGTGGGATTTTGCGCTAGGATTTATGATTCAAACTTGATTCAAAAAAACAAATTTTTTACTAAATAATGAATTAACATTTCTGTTTGATTAATTAAATTTAAATAAAAAACAAATATAAAAACTTTTTTTTGTACAGCAATAATGAAAATTCCCCCATTTTAATACAAAATATATCAAACCTAGGTGTGAAAGGAAAATTTTTTCCTCCCCGAAAATTATAATACGCGCTAAAAAAATATCGTAAAAAAAGGATTTATGCCAAAAATCAAGTTTGTTTAAAACATACAAAATTAAATTTTAAAATTATAATCTACTCTCTACTAATTGGCGTAAAATTTTGAAAACCCAAAGCCGAAAGACATTTAATACTGTAAAGCAAAGAAAAGTAGAGAAAAAGTGAAGAACCGAGACCTGGATTCGAACCAGGGTCTCATCAGTCTCATGAGGCGAGGTCGAGGTCTTAACCAACTAGACCATTCTACACTGTATCTACCAGTCTGTTCATTTGCCTTTTCCTCTACTAACAACAATATTATTCAAATCATTACAACTGTTTTTGTCAAAACCTCACAATTGTTTTATCAAATTCAGTTGTATCCTATTTTTAACTCTTACGACTCGGCCAATCTGACATGTCAGCCGCCCTCGGCTGACCTCAGAAACATATCCGACTGTAAGAATCCAAATCACAAACACTGCAAATACACAAATACACAAAATGGCTAACCATTCCAAATTGGTTACACCACTCAATAAAATCCAATACAATTTTGCACATATTCAACTTTAGGAGCCTTTTTGTGAATAATACCCCACATCTGAGTTGTAAAGCAAAGAAAAGTAGAGAAAAAGTGAAGAACCGAGACCTGGATTCGAACCAGAGTCTCATCAGTCTCATGAGGCGAGGTCGAGGTCTTAACCAACTAGACCATTCTACACTGTATCTACCAGTCTGTTCATTTGCCTTTTCCTCTACTAACAACAATATTATTCAAATCATTACAACTGTTTTTGTCAAAACCTCACAATTGTTTTATCAAATTCAGTTGTATCCTATTTTTAACTCTTACAATACGTAGGTTCATTTTTTGGAAACCGAAAAACCAAAAAAGGAATTTAAAAATAAAAATGCTGAATTTAACAAAATCTTAGATGAAATTTCCAGCTTTGGACGATTTACAATACAACAGCTCTTACTTCCTGGGCAATCGCCGGTGGATAGGCATGACATCACAGCACCTGTTTTCACACAGAAGCTGAAATCGCTGATGGATTTAATGATAAAACATTAAGTGTTTGGGTCTGTGCGTTGCTGGATGTACTCAGTGGAATGGCAAAAGAGAGGATTCCCAAACGTACATATACTAATCTGGCTCTATAACAAAATCACTTCAAACGAAATCGACGATGTAAAATGCGCTAAAATACCCGATGCTGATGTCGATAAGGATTTGCATGAAGTTGTGACGAAAAATATGATACATGGACCTTGCGGTACACTGAATCCAAATTTACCATGCATGATAGTATCCAACACAGTTACAGGAAACGATGGATATCCTTTATACAGAAGAAAATCAGCAGAAGATAGCGGTAAATTAGCAACCCCTAGCATATTCGATGAAACTACTATAGACAAACGCTACACCGTGCATCCCAATCAAGATGAATGCTTCTTTCTTCGCACGCTGTTGATAAATGTGGCCTGTTCAACGTCTTTCCACCAATTGAGAATTGTGAACGGTGTTACACATGCTACTTTCCAGAGCGCATGTCAAGCTCTGAGTTTATTGCAGAACGACCGACACTGGGATGTATGCATTAATGACGCGTGCAACACGTCACATCCACATAAAATTTGTGCATTGTTTGCAATCATATTTACCGCCTGCTCTCCTTCATCTGCAACAGAGTTATAGGAGAAATTTAAAACCCACATGGCTGAAGATATTTTCCGTCGAATATGTAAGGAAAATTCAAATATGAACATGGATTTCACAGCAGAAATCTACAACGAAGTGTTGATAATGATTGAAGATTTGTGCTGAGAAATCGCAAACAAATCCCTCAATCAATTGGGAATGCCATCACCGAATCGACCTGCCGCTGCTTCGTTCGATGTAGAAATGCGTCGTGAACAAAATTACATTACGGGTGCTAACTTTACAGCAAAAAAGGCATTTACGATCAAATAATGCAAACTGTCAATAATGTGGTTGGAAAAACCTTTTTCTTAGAAGCTCAAGGAAGAACTGGTAAACCGTTAGTAATTAGATTGATTCTGGCTGCAATTTGATCCCAAAATTACATAGCCTTAGCTCTTGCGTAGTCTGGAATAGCTGCGACATTGCTACCAGGTGGTAGAACTGCTTATTCCGTTTTGAAATTACCATTGAACATGCAATTCATTGAAACTCCCACGTGCAACATTTTCAAAGCATCCGGCATGGGAAAAGTATTTTAGAAATGAAAACATATTGTTTGGGATGAATGCACAATGGCGCACAAAAAATCGCTCGAGGCTCTTGACGTGACGTCAAAAGAAGAATTGTTTGAACAAGTATTTCCCAATATCCAAACCAATTACAAGGATCACCATTGAGTGAGTAAATGAGCTATTCTTGCGGCCAAGAACAAAGATGTCTACGAACTTAACAATATTATTCTGTCTAACATTCAAAGCGAGGTAGTCACATACAAGTCAGCCGACACTGTTATGGAAGCAGATGAACCGATTAATTATCCACCTGAATTTTTCAATTCGCTCGATATGCCACCGCAGAGCTTTCAAAGGTGAATATGTCTTCATTCCTCGCATTCATATTATTCCAACGGAAATGTCATTTCGATTTAAGAAATTGCAATTCTCAATTCAATTAGCGTTTGCAATCACCATAAACAAAGCTCAGGGCCAATCTTTAGAATTGTGCGGTTTATATCTAGACACGGATTACTTATCACATGGACAATTATATGTTGAATGTTCTAGAGTCGGCACAGTCTGCATAGAGAATGGAAAAACAAAAATATTGTATACCCACAAACATTGTGAAATTAAACATATTAGAAACGTGCGCTTTCTCTTTTCCATTTAACCAGACTGAGCCACAGCAACGCATGGCCGGGTATAGCTAGTTTAATATATAAATTAAACTGTTTGCAATAAACCGAAATATATTTGGTTTTCATTAAAGGCATTTGGCCAAAATAATTTGCTCATAGCACCTGATAATAGGGGATGGTTAATTAATAAATTTTCTAGGTTAGTGAATAATCGAGTAATTGGTGGTCTTAAAGTGATTAATTCCTTCCTATGTTAAAAGTCAAAAGTAAAAATTGTTAAGCAAAAATGAATGATTACGAAGAGACATAAATTATTACATGAAAGAAAAAGAAAAATCGTAATAACAACAAAAAAAAAAAATATTCTCTTAAAATATATATTATCCTCTTTAGCTATCTATCATTTTTTAAATTACATTATGTTAGTGCAACAGAGATAAAAATAAATTTAGTTTTAATAAACAATTCTAACAAATAAGAATCACTATTCATACAGGAACTAACACTTAAATATTTGTAATGCCCATAACAAAACGCATAAGACTATTATGCTCTCCCTTGTTGCAATTATTTTATAGCAAGCCCGATGTAAAATAGAATATATTTGATATTTATAGGTTACTTCATTCTTTCTAATGAAAAATTGTAATTTTCTTTACTTTTCTTGTGCGGAATTTTTTGTTTCTCTTATTTTCATAGAAGGTATTGGATATCGTCTAATTTCCTGTTTCCAAATTTATTCTGCTTTTTTCTCTTAAATGAAATAATTAATTTTTTTGGCGTTGAATACTCAAAATATTGAATTAATTCTGTTTACTTAAGCAATTGATTGTTCAAACCATGCCTGATAATAAAGTCAAGTCAAACTCAACAATCTTAATATTATCGGTAATACAATTGTAACACACTAATAAGGACATAACAAGATTTGGGATTCCGGTTTTCTACGTGCTGTCACTGATTGAAAGTTTATCGAAAATACGGAGTATCTTTGGGTTGTATTTCATGAACATTAGTTTAAATCAAGAATTTTCAAATATTATCTTAAATATAAATAATAGTTTATTTAATGTAATAAATATTTCTAATTTCTTTATTAAATTTAAGTGGATAGATACATCTTATTGACATTTATTTAATCGAATTTATTGAAATATAATAAATGAATTGTTTTGGAAACAATTAAAGTAATGAAATTTTATTAGTTATATTTGACTTTAATAAATGCATATATCATCTAATTTTGTAAATACAGCCGAAAGTCGAGGGTAGTCGCTTTTAGGTTCCTATTTAATTAGGAACATAATTTTAAATTCCGGATAAAATTTTCTTTTTGTTTGGAAACATGGAGAAAATTTTTGCTTTTACAACTCGATATCTTATATGGTTTACTTATTATTACTCCAAATTATTTGGCATAGTGGCGTGCACATTTAATGAAAAACTTAATAAAGTAATTGTTACAACAGGTTCGACAATTTATTGTGTATTTATTGATCTCGTAATAATATTTTTATTGCCAATAATATTTTATGAACTTTATGTTGGGTTTACCAAACTTAGCTCTACACCGATTTTAACATTTGTAACATTATCAAATTATGTGTTGTGGTTTGGTTCACTTTGTATTAATTTTCTTGTTCAATTAATTAAACGAAATAAATTTAATGAAACATTAAATGAGTTAATCAAAGTTGGAGAATATTTAAGAGATGTTTCTGGACAAGGAAGTATATTCGACAAAAGCTTAGCATTAATACTTTCATTCAGGTTTTTATCATATATATTCGCGACTTTAACTAAATTCAAAATATTGGATAATGCAAACAATGAGGGTACATGGAGATTTCGTATAGCTGCATTTGGCTCAACACTGTTAGTTAATATTATATTTTTTCAAATGACAATTTTTTTTATTGGAATTTGGATTATATCAAATTATTTTCATATTATTAATCAAGAATTGGAAAATATTCGAGATGAAATCGAAAACATTTATGAAATTAAGAAAAGGCGATGTAATATGCAAAGATTATGTGATCTAAGTGATCGTCTCGATCGGATTGCAATCCTATACATTCGTGTTTATAAATTAGCAAATAAATTTATTGAAATGTTTCAAATTCAAGTACTTGCGGTGACTTTTACTATGCTAACGAACAGTATTGTATCATTATTTTATAATTATTCTATACTACAAGAGATGGAATCTGAATTTGAAAATAAACAAATTGTATTTATAGGCCTTGTTTTAATAAATTTTACAAATTTATTTATTGTAATTCATTCTCTCGAAAGATCAATAAAAATTTCACAACAAACTGGAATTATCTTGAGTGAAATTTCGGAGTTTCAAGAAAATGAAGAGCGTCTTGAAAGAAGTGTAAGTGCATTTTTTCATTTGAACTATAAAAATAGTAATATTAATGTCCTTTTCGTTCATTTTAAATCCAGATTGAAGTATTTAATATGCAACTGAATTATGAAAGGTTACGGATTAAAGTTTGTGGATTGTTCAGAATCGATCACACACTAATATTTGCAATAATATCTTCAACAATACTAAATCTAATATTACTTATACAATTCGATAAGCAATCATAAATTAATATTTTGCTAATATAGTATGTACATTCTTTTAAAATTTAAATTAATACATTAAATGGGAAATAAATATTTTTTTTATTTGTTCCTTTTTAGTCTCTAACAAAAATGATAATATTCTATATTCCATATAACTTCCCATAATTAATTTATTTCTAATTAGTTCCTAAATAATGTCGTAATCTTTTAGTTTCTGTTTTAACTTTGGTTCGTCGACTACCCAAGTTTTATTTCGATCCAATTCCTATCATAATGCCAACATACATTTATAGCCAGTAAATAATACCGCAATTGAATTCATATGCAGCCAGATCGACAAACAGATATACATATATTATATGTGAACATAGGAGAGCCTGAAGTCCAGCCATGTCATTTCCAAACGGGAAAATATATAATCGGTTATGTGAATTAAATAGTTTACTAATAGAAAGAACAAGAATTTCCGACCACCAAAGCGGGATTCATTTAAAAGACATTCTACATAAAGTACTCTTTTCCAGTGTTAATGAATAAACCATGAGTTAAATATGAATTATTTAAACTAAATGTAGTTTACCTCATTTGACATTGAATGAAAACACCGTAAACACTACTGAATTTATAGATACATAATACATTGTATAGTATGTCGAATTCCAGGATTTTCTCCAGTTTTTAGGCTTTTAAAAAATGAATATTTTTGGCTATACAATTTCTAGGTAAGTCATGTCTTACGGAAAAGGGGTGGTAGGTTTAGAAGATACATTTTTTTGCCAATATTTGTATTCCTTTCGTTTTGAACAAAATATTTTTGTTTAGGAAATTCTTTCCAGAGCTATATATTTTAACTTCTATACAAAGTATATAATTACAAAATAAAAAAAAATTTGTTTGTATACAAATCTCCTTATTTTAAAGGATTCTAGTTTAGTAAGAGGAGTTTTTACCCCAAGAACGGTTTTATCAGAAGATGGGTTCGATCGGTCAAAACTTCAGGTATCAGCCGAACAAAACTTAATTTTTTATACGGACCTAGATGAGTTCCATATAATAGGATAATTATACCAGTATATACTTCGAGTGCTCTATGAACAAGATGAAATGTTGCGACAATATTTAGTCATGTTTATGGAATTCATTTGTTCAGATAAATAAATCGATTCATATGTATAGAAGTTCCATAGTTGTTTTGCTGATTTAAAATATTTTCGAGATTAGTGATAAATTTGACAACATTGGACGCTCTTAAAAATTCATTCAACTGTGATAATACTGGTGGCTTCTATTACACACGGGCTGGAAAACACATGGAACAAAAAATTAATATATATTTTTGCTATATCTTCTGTATTCTTTTATTTATGCCGCTACGTAGATGCTATTCTTATAATGGCGGGAACGTTTTGGGGACATTCAATGCTAATTGGAAATACGCATTAAAGCTGAGCTCCGCAACCGTTGTGCAGACACCACTTAACCGCTCACTCAGTGAAAGCTTATAAAATAAAGGTGGATATTCGCGTCGTAAGGAGTTTTCAAATATTGATCTGTTTTTTAGGAGTGTGCCCAATTAGAACGTCTTAAATATAAAACGTATGAATGAATTCGAAATACTAGTCCATTTAATGTAGCAAACATTTCCAATTTCTTTATTAAATTTAAGTGGATAGATACATCTTATTGACATTTATTTAATAGAATTTATTGAAATATAATAAATTAATTGTTTTGGAAACAATTAAGGTAATAAATTTTTATTTGTTATATTTGACTTTAATAAATGCATATATCATCTAATTTTGTAAATACAGCCGAAAGTCGACGGTAGTCGCTTTTAGGTTCCCATTTAATTAGGAACATAATTTTAAATTGCGGATAAAATTTTGTTTTTGTTTGGAAACATGGAGAAAATTTTTGTTTTTACAACTCGATATCTTATATGGTTTACTTATTATTACTCCAAATTATTTGGCATAGTGGCGTGCACATTTAATGAAAAACTTAATAAAGTAATTGTTACAACAGGTTCGACAATTTATTGTGTATTTATTGATCTCGTAATAATATTTTTATTGCCAATAATATTTTATGAACTTTATGTTGGGCTTACCAAACTTAGCTCTACACCAATTTTAACATTTGTAACATTATCAAATTATGTGTTGTGGTTTGGTTCACTTTGTATTAATTTTCTTGTTCAATTAATTAAACGAAATAAATTCAATGAAACATTAAATGAGTTAATCAAAGTTGGAGAATATTTAAGAGGAGTTTCTGGACAAGGAAGTATATTCGACAAAAGTTTAGCATTAATACTTTCATTCAGGTTTTTGTCATTTATATTCGCGACTTTTACTGGATTCAAAATCTTGGATAATGCAAACGTTGAGGGTACATGGAGATTTCGTATAGCTGCATTTGGCTCAACACTGTTAGTTATTATTATATTTTTTCAAATGACAATTTTTTTTATTGGAATTTGGATTATATCAAATTATTTTCATATTATTAATCAAGAATTGGAAAATATTCGAGATGAAATCGAAAACATTTATGAAATTAAGAAAAGGCGATGTAATATGCAAAGATTATGTGATCTAAGTGATCGTCTCGATCAGATTGCAATCTTATATAGTCGTGTTTATAAACTAGCGAAAAAATTTAATGAAATGTTTCAAATTCAAGTATTTGCAGTGATTTTTTCTATGTTAACGAACAGTATTGTGTCATTATTTTATAATTATTGTATACTACAAGAGATGGAATCTGAATTTGAAAATAAACCAATCCTATTTAGAAGCCTTGTTTTAATAAATTTTACAAATTTATTTATTGTAATTTATTCTGTCGAAAGAATAATAAAAATTTCACAACAAACTGGAATTGTCTTGAGTGAAATTTCGGAGTTTCTAGGAAATGAAGAGCGTCTGGAAAGAAGTGTAAGTGCATTTTTTCATTTGAACTATAAAAATAGTAATATTAACGTACTTTTCGTTTATTTTAAATCCAGATTGAAATATTTAATATGCAACTGAATTATGCAAGGTTACGGATTAAAGTTTGTGGGTTGTTCAGAATCGATCATACACTAATATTTGCAATAATATCATCAACAATACTAAATCTGATATTACTTATACAATTCGATAAGCAATTATAAACTCAACAAATTGTTGCATGCACATTAGGTTAAAATTGAATTGAATTGAATTAAATAGGAAATTAAAATTTTTTTAGTTTTATTTAGTTTTTTTGGCTTTTGACAAGCCAGATAACTTCCAGAATAAATTCAATTCTAATTAGTTGAAAAATAATGTTGTAGTTTTCTAGTTTGGATTTTATGTTACGTGGCGAGACTACCAGCAGTTTTACTGCGATCCAAATCCTTTTTTGATACAAATACATTTTTTTTATAAGATTTCGTTTATCTATTTCTTGGTAACTGCAAAATCATCTGGGATTTTATAGATTCAATTTTTACTAAAATTAACGTGTATTTAGTTGGAATGAGTTTTATTAGTCGATATTTTTATGTAATTAATAAAAAACTTTTGGAAATTGTTTACGAAAGAAAAGAAATTTGTAAATCAGACAGAAGAAATCGTTTGGCAATGCAAAAATTATGTGATTTAAGTGATCGTGTCGATCAAATAGCGAAACTATATAGTCGTATTTATAAACTAGCAAATAAATTTAATGAAATATTTGTAAGGGTATTGATTGTTCAAATATGAAAACTATTATTGTTTATTATTATTATTATTTCTTACAGATTGACATGTTTGATATTCAAATTGCTTATGAAAATCTTCAAATCAGAGGCTGCAATATGTTTGTTATTAACCATTCGTTCAGTTTCTTGCTCATCTGTGCGTCGATTCAATATTTAATTATAATTATACAATTTCATAAAACTATTTAAAACTTGTGTACTAAAACAAAGTGGTAATTAAAACCGAAAATCAATTTAATATATAAATTCGACTGTTTGCAATAAACAGAAATATATTAAGTTATCATTTAAGGCATTTGGTCAAAATAATTTTGGTAGACTCATAGCACCTAATAATATATGTCAAGTCGAGTCAAACTCAACAATCTTAATATCATCGGTAATACAATCGTAACACACTAATAAGGAGACAACACGACTTGAGGTTCCTGTTTTCTATGTGCTTTCAGTGATTGAAAGTTTATCGAAAATACGGAGATAGGTGTCTTTGGGTTGTATTTCATGAACATTATTTTAAATCAAGAATTTTCAAATATTGATCTGTTTTTTAGTCGTGTGACCAATTAGAACTAGTGCATGGTTTCATTAATTACTTTTCGAGGTTTGTGAACAATTGAGTAATTGAGGCCTTAAGGTAATTAATTCCTTCTTATGTTAAAATAATTTTTTAAGGAAAAATGACTGATTACGAAGAGAAATAAATTATTATTATTATGGAAGGAAAAGAAATGAACAGAAAGCAAGAAATTTTCTCTTAAAAATACATACCGTTCTCTTTGGCTATCTATCATTTTTTCAGATAACATTATGTTAGTACAACAGAGATAGAAATAAATTTAACTTTAATAAACAATTCTAACACTTGTGTAAAAAATAAGAATCACTATTCATATAGGAACTAGCACGTAAAATATTAACAAAAATTCTCTTCTACTTATTATTCGCACATGTACCAATACTTGAAAAAGTGTTGAGAAAATACAATATTTATAAGAAAACGCGTGGTTTTTATTTACAAAAATTTCGATCGCTTTCTTTGTTTCATTCTTTCTTTAGTCCAAAACGTATGACTATTAAGCTCTCCCTTGCTACAATTATTTTATAGGAAGCACGATGTAAAATAGAGTATATTTGATTTATAGGTTACTTCATTCTTTCTAATGAATTGTAATTTTCTTTCCTTTTTTTATGCGGAATTTTTTGTTTCTGTCATTTTCATAGAAGGTATTGGGAAGATCGCGTCTAATTTATTTTTATCAAATTTATTTTCCTTCTTTCTCTTAAACGAAAAAATTATTTCATTTCTGTTTGAACAGTGAAAAAAATAGTACATGTTCTGTTTGCTCAAGTATTCAATTATTTGAATCATGCCCTACTAAGAAGCATACAACCTAATATGTACTACATACTTCTTCTTACAAATAAAACAATAATGAAAAAAAACCATTAACATTATTATTTCAATGGTTAGAATTTACTATCAGAAAGAAATGGTTAAATTAATATTATTAAAAAATTTCCTTAATTTATTTTAGTACTGACAATATTTTCAGTTTTTACAAAAGCCTCGTAGAAAACACATGTCAAAATGGGGAAATATTACAATATAATTGTTAAGTATTTCATTCTTATTAGTTATTATTACTCAAAATGGTTTGGTTTAACAATGTTCACGTTTAATCAACAACGAATGCAAGTGCGAAGATCAGCGAAATTAACAATCTTTTTCATAATAATTAACATTATTATAATATTTTCAACTCCATTTGTTTTTTATCAACTATTTAATAAATATGAATCGTATGATGTAAACAAAATCTTAATAGTTGTGGAAATTTTTAATTACATTTTTATATTTTGTGCAATTTTGGTAAATTTTGTCATACAATTTATTAAAAGACAAATTTCTATTGAAATTTCAAATGAAATAATTCAAATAGGAATTTATTTGAGTAATTCTTTAAAAAATGAACATTTGGTGGATAAAAACATTATTATTTTGGTAGTTTTAAGATGTTTAGGTATTACTCTTGTGACAATTGGATCAATTTTGAATGCATTCAAAATACAAAATACACATTTGTGGATACTTCATTTTGCAAAAATTATTTCATATTTTTATAGGTATTCACTTTTTACTCAAATTAACGTGTATTTGGTTGGAATGAGTTTTATTAGTCGATATTTTTATGTAATTAATAAAAAACTATTGGAAATTGTTTCCGAAATAAAAGAAATTTGTAAATCAGACAGAAGAAATCGTTTGGCAATGCAAAAATTATGTGATTTAAGTGATCGTGTCGATCAAATAGCGAAACTATATAATCGTTTATATAAACTAGCAAATAAATTTAATGAAATGTTTGAAATTCAAATAGTTGTAATGATTTTGTGCAATTTTTCAAATAATATTTTAAAAATATTTTTTCATTATTTTTTGGAAAGAAGTAATAATTTTGATTTTGTACATTTAATAACTCAAATAGTTGTCAGTCTTATATGGACTTTCATTGATATGTATTTACTAAATTTTGTAATAGAAAAAACAATGAACATATCGATAAAAACTAAAGAAATATTAACAGAATTTATGGGTTTAGATATTTGGGAGGAACGTCTGGAAAGAAGTGTAAGGGTATTGATTGTTCAAATATGAAAACTATTATTGTTTATTATTATTATTATTTCTTACAGATTGACATGTTTGATATTCAAATTGCTTATGAAAATCTTCAAATCAGAGGCTGCAATATGTTTGTTATTAACCATTCGTTCAGTTTCTTGCTCATCTGTGCGTCGATTCAATATTTAATTATAATTATACAATTTCATAAAACTATTTAAAACTTGTGTACTAAAACAAAGTGGTAATTAAAACCGAAAATCAATTTAATATATAAATTCGACTGTTTGCAATAAACAGAAATATATTAAGTTATCATTTAAGGCATTTGGTCAAAATAATTTTGGTAGACTCATAGCACCTAATAATATATGTCAAGTCGAGTCAAACTCAACAATCTTAATATCATCGGTAATACAATCGTAACACACTAATAAGGAGACAACACGACTTGAGGTTCCTGTTTTCTATGTGCTTTCAGTGATTGAAAGTTTATCGAAAATACGGAGATCGGTGTCTTTGGGTTGTATTTCATGAACATTATTTTAAATCAAGAATTTTCAAATATTGATCTGTTTTTTAGTCGTGTGACCAATTAGAACTAGTGCATGGTTTCATTAATTACTTTTCGAGGTTTGTGAACAATTGAGTAATTGAGGCCTTAAGGTAATTAATTCCTTCTTATGTTAAAATAATTTTTTAAGGAAAAATGGCTGATTACGAAGAGAAATAAATTATCATTATTATGGAAGGAAAAGAAATGAACAGAAAGCAAGAAATTTTCTCTTAAAAATACATACCGTTCTCTTTGGCTATCTATCATTTTTTCAGATAACATTATGTTAGTACAACAGAGATAGAAATAAATTTAACTTTAATAAGCAATTCTAACACTTGTGTAAAAAATAAGAATCACTATTCATATAGGAACTAGCACGTAAAATATTAACAAAAATTCTCTTCTACTTATTATTCGCACATGTACCAATACTTGAAAAAGTGTTGAGAAAATACAATATTTATAAGAAAACGCGTGGTTTTTATTTACAAAAATTTCGATCGCTTTCTTTGTTTCATTCTTTCTTTAGTCCAAAACGTATGACTATTAAGCTCTCCCTTGCTACAATTATTTTATAGGAAGCACGATGTAAAATAGAGTATATTTGATTTATAGGTTACTTCATTCTTTCTAATGAATTGTAATTTTCTTTCCTTTTTTTATGCGGAATTTTTTGTTTCTGTCATTTTCATAGAAGGTATTGGGAAGATCGCGTCTAATTTATTTTTATCAAATTTATTTTCCTTCTTTCTCTTAAACGAAAAAATTATTTCATTTCTGTTTGAACAGTGAAAAAAATAGTACATGTTCTGTTTGCTCAAGTATTCAATTATTTGAATCATGCCCTACTAAGAAGCATACAACCTAATATGTACTACATACTTCTTCTTACAAATAAAACAATAATGAAAAAAAACCATTAACATTATTATTTCAATGGTTAGAATTTACTATCAGAAAGAAATGGTTAAATTAATATTATTAAAAAATTTCCTTAATTTATTTTAGTACTGACAATATTTTCAGTTTTTACAAAAGCCTCGTAGAAAACACATGTCAAAATGGGGAAATATTACAATCTAATTGTTAAGTATTTCATTCTTATTAGTTATTATTACTCAAAATGGTTTGGTTTAACAATGTTCACGTTTAATCAACAACGAATGCAAGTGCGAAGATCAGCGAAATTAACAATCTTTTTCATAATAATTAACATTATTATAATATTTTCAACTCCATTTGTTTTTTATCAACTATTTAATAAATATGAATTGTATGATGTAAACAAAATCTTAATAGTTGTGGAAATTTTTAATTACATTTTTATATTTTGTGCAATTTTGGTAAATTTTGTCATACAATTTATTAAAAGACAAATTTCTATTGAAATTTCAAATGAAATAATTCAAATAGGAATTTATTTGAGTAATTCTTTAAAAAATGAACATTTGGTGGATAAAAACATTATTATTTTGGTAGTTTTAAGATGTTTAGGTATTACTCTTGTGACAATTGGATCAATTTTGAATGCATTCAAAATACAAAATACACATTTGTGGATACTTCATTTTGCAAAAATTATTTCATATTTTTATAGGTATTCACTTTTTACTCAAATTAACGTGTATTTGGTTGGAATGAGTTTTATTAGTCGATATTTTTATGTAATTAATAAAAAACTATTGGAAATTGTTTCCGAAATAAAAGAAATTTGTAAATCAGACAGAAGAAATCGTTTGGCAATGCAAAAATTATGTGATTTAAGTGATCGTGTCGATCAAATAGCGAAACTATATAATCGTTTATATAAACTAGCAAATAAATTTAATGAAATGTTTGAAATTCAAATAGTTGTAATGATTTTGTGCAATTTTTCAAATAATATTTTAAAAATATTTTTTCATTATTTTTTGGAAAGAAGTAATAATTTTGATTTTGTACATTTAATAACTCAAATAGTTGTCAGTCTTATATGGACTTTCATTGATATGTATTTACTAAATTTTGTAATAGAAAAAACAATGAACATATCGATAAAAACTAAAGAAATATTAACAGAATTTATGGGTTTAGATATTTGGGAGGAACGTCTGGAAAGAAGTGTAAGGGTATTGATTGTTCAAATATGAAAACTATTATTGTTTATTATTATTATTATTTCTTACAGATTGACATGTTTGATATTCAAATTGCTTATGAAAATCTTCAAATCAGAGGCTGCAATATGTTTGTTATTAACCATTCGTTCAGTTTCTTGCTCATCTGTGCGTCGATTCAATATTTAATTATAATTATACAATTTCATAAAACTATTTAAAACTTGTGTACTAAAACAAAGTGGTAATTAAAACCGAAAATCAATTTAATATATAAATTCGACTGTTTGCAATAAACAGAAATATATTAAGTTATCATTTAAGGCATTTGGTCAAAATAATTTTGGTAGACTCATAGCACCTAATAATATATGTCAAGTCGAGTCAAACTCAACAATCTTAATATCATCGGTAATACAATCGTAACACACTAATAAGGAGACAACACGACTTGAGGTTCCTGTTTTCTATGTGCTTTCAGTGATTGAAAGTTTATCGAAAATACGGAGATAGGTGTCTTTGGGTTGTATTTCATGAACATTATTTTAAATCAAGAATTTTCAAATATTGATCTGTTTTTTAGTCGTGTGACCAATTAGAACTAGTGCATGGTTTCATTAATTACTTTTCGAGGTTTGTGAACAATTGAGTAATTGAGGCCTTAAGGTAATTAATTCCTTCTTATGTTAAAATAATTTTTTAAGGAAAAATGACTGATTACGAAGAGAAATAAATTATTATTATTATGGAAGGAAAAGAAATGAACAGAAAGCAAGAAATTTTCTCTTAAAAATACATACCGTTCTCTTTGGCTATCTATCATTTTTTCAGATAACATTATGTTAGTACAACAGAGATAGAAATAAATTTAACTTTAATAAACAATTCTAACACTTGTGTAAAAAATAAGAATCACTATTCATATAGGAACTAGCACGTAAAATATTAACAAAAATTCTCTTCTACTTATTATTCGCACATGTACCAATACTTGAAAAAGTGTTGAGAAAATACAATATTTATAAGAAAACGCGTGGTTTTTATTTACAAAAATTTCGATCGCTTTCTTTGTTTCATTCTTTCTTTAGTCCAAAACGTATGACTATTAAGCTCTCCCTTGCTACAATTATTTTATAGGAAGCACGATGTAAAATAGAGTATATTTGATTTATAGGTTACTTCATTCTTTCTAATGAATTGTAATTTTCTTTCCTTTTTTTATGCGGAATTTTTTCTTTCTGTCATTTTCATAGAAGGTATTGGGAAGATCGCGTCTAATTTATTTTCCTTCTTTCTCTTAAACGAAAAAATTATATCATTTCTGTTTGAACAGTGAAAAAAATAGTACATGTTCTGTTTGCTCAAGTATTCAATTATTCGCACCATGCCATACTAAGGAGCATACAACCTAATATGTACTACATACTTCTTCTTACATATCTTTTTTATAATCCACGTTCTTTGATAAAACAAATAATACAACAGTGAAAAAAACCATTAACATTATTATTTTAACGGTTCTAAATTTACTATCACAAAGAAATGGTTCAATTAATAGTATTAAAACATTTTCTTAATTTATTTTAGTACTGACAATACTTTCAGTTCTTATAAAAGCCTCGTCAAAACATAAGTCAAAATGGGGAAATATTACAATCTAATTGTTAAGTATTTCATTCTTATTAGTTATTATTACTCAAAATGGTTTGGTTTAACAATGTTCACGTTTAATCAACAACGAATGCAAGTGCGAAGATCAGCGAAATTAACAATCTTTTTCATAATAATTAACATTATTATAATATTTTCAACTCCATTTGTTTTTTATCAACTATTTAATAAATATGAATCGTATGATGTAAACAAAATCTTAATAGTTGTGGAAATTTTTAATTACATTTTTATATTTTGTGCAATTTTGGTAAATTTTGTCATACAACTTATTAAAAGACAAATTTTTATTGAAATTTCAAATGAAATAATTCAATTAGGAATTTATTTGAGTAATTCTTTAAAAAATGAACATTTGGTGGATAAAAACATTATTATTTTGGTAGTTTCAAGATGTTTAGGTATTACTCTTGTGACAATTAGTTCAATTTTGAATGCATTCAAAATACAAAATACACATTCGTGGTTATTTCATTTTGCAAAAATAATTTCATATTTTTATAGATATTCACTTTTTACTCAAATTAACGTGTATTTGGTCGGAATGAGTTTTATTAGTCGATATTTTTATGTAATTAATAAAAGACTATTGGAAATTGTTTCCGAAATAAAAGAAATTTGTAAACCAGACAGAAGAAATCGTTTGGAAATGCAAAAATTATGTGATTTAAGTGATCGCGTCGATCAAATAGCGAAACTATATAGTCGTATTTATAAACTAGCAAATAAATTTAATGAAATATTTGAAATTCTAATAGTTGTAATGATTTTGTGCAATTTTTCAAGTAATATTTTGCAAATATTTTTTAAATATTTTTTGGAAGGGAATAATTTTGATTCTGTACATTTAATAACTCAAATAGTTGTCAATCTTATATGGACTTTCATTGATATGTATTTACTAAATTTTATAATAGAAAAAACAATGAACATATCGATAAAAACTAACGAAATATTAACAGAATTTATGGGTTTAGATATTTGGGAGGAACGTCTGGAAAGAAGTGTAAGGGTATTGATTGTTAAAATATGAAAACTATTATTGTTTATATTTCTTACAGATTGAAATGTTTCATATTCAACTTGCTTATGAAAATCTTCAAATCAAAGGCTGCGATATGTTTGTTATTAATCATTCGTTCAGTTTCTTGCTCATCTCTGCATCTGCTCAATATTTAATTGTACTTATACAATTTTATAAAACTATTTAAACCTTGTGTTCTCAAATCAATTTATAGTTGACACATGAAATTATTCAATATAAGAATTAAACTGTTTTCAATAAAGCAAAATATATTATATTAAAAAAACTGGAAGTTCAGGTCGCGTCGTAAAGAGTTTTCAAATATTGATCTATTTTTTAGAAGTGTGACTAAGTAGAACATCTGAAATATAAACTATATGAACGAATTTGAAATACTAGTCTATTTATGTAGCAAACATTTCTAATTTCTTTATTAAATTTAAGTGGATAGATACATCTTATTGACATTTATTTAATAGAATTTATTGAAATATAATAAATGAATTTTTTTGGAAACAATTAAGTTAATGAATTCGTTTTTATTTTCTTTATCTTCAATGAAATAATTTTATATCTAATTTTGTAAAAACAGTCGAACAGTCGAAAGTAGTCGATTTCAGATTCCCATTTAAAAAGGAACATAATTTTTAGTTTCAGATAAAATTTTGGTTTTGTTTGGAAACATGGAGGAAATATTTGTTTTTGCAACTCGATCTCTTATATGGTTTACTTATTATTACTCCAAATTATTTGGCATAGTGGCGTGCACATTTAATGAAAAACTTAATAAAGTAATTCTTACAAAAGGATCAACAATTTATTGTGTATTTATTGATCTCGTAATAATATTTTTATCGCCAATAATACTTTATAAACTTTATATTGGGTTCGCATTTTTTAGTATTACACCAGTTTTAACATTTATTACTCTATTCAATTTACTGATGTTGTTTTGTTCAGTTTGTATTAATTTTTTTGTTCAATTATTAAAACGAAAAAAATTTAATGAAACATTAAATGAGTTAATCGAAGTTGGAGAATATTTAGGAAAAGAATTTGGAGAACAAAGTATATTGGATAAAAACTTAGCACTACTACTTTCTTTAAGACTATTATCATCTGTATTCACGCCTGTAGCAATATTCAATATATTGGATAATAGGTACAGCGATAAAACATGGAAATTTTATTCAGCTATTGTTTTCACAATAGTATTAGTTAATATTTTATCCTTTTTAATTACAATTTATTTTATTGGAATTTGGATTATATCAAATTATTTTTATATTGTTAATCAAGAATTGAAAAATATTCGAGATGAAATCAAAAACATTTATGAATTTAAGAAAAGGCGATGTAATATGCAAAGATTATGTGATCTAAGTGATCGTCTCGATCGAATTGCAATCTTATATAGTCGTGTTTATAAACTAGCGAAAAAATTTAATGAAATGTTTCAAATTCAAGTACTTGTAATGATTTTGACTATATTTACGAACAACATTGTATTATTATTTTACAATTATTATGCAAAACTGCATTCCGAAAGTAAACCAATAATATTTCTAAGCCACATTATAATAGGTTTTATAACTACAAGGTTGAGTCCAAAGTAATCAGGACTTTTTGAATCTAGCGCCCCTAGTGGCGCCATCTATATGCCGACTGGTGCGTTAGAATCTGCTATCCTTTATCGACTTCCTGTGAGAATTTCAAGACATTTCATCTATTGAAAGTGAAGTTATTGCGTTTTAAGTGCAGTATGTTTGTGTCATCGGTGCGAAAATGAGCTTCGACGACCAAAAATTGCTCAGAATTCAACATTCGAAGGACATCATTAAAGAGGTCAAAAAGGACAAAAACTTCCTTTATAACATTGTGACTGGTGACGAAACATGGTGTTTTCAATATGATCCCGAAACGAAACGCCAGAGTGCTCAATGGAAGGCGCCGGACGAGCCGAAACCCAAAAAATCGCGCCTGGAGAAGTCAAAAGTGAAGACAATGCTGATTTGTTTTATGATTCCAAGGGTATTGTACACAAAGAATTTGTTCCACCCGGTCAAAACGTTAATGCGGTATTCTACCTAGGAGTTTTGAAGCGTTTGGTGCGCCGTATTCGACGTGTTTGGCCCGAATATCGCGAAGATGGAAGTTGGCGTTTGTTGCACGATAATGCGCCGTCTCATCGATCGACACTTGTGACCGATTATCTCACCAAAAATCCATCAACCACTCCCCGTATTCACCGGATATGGCACCGTGCGACTTCTACCTTTCGGAAAAATGCATTTGCCGATGAAAGGAAAGCGTTATGCAGACGTAGAGGCCATTCAAAAGGCTTGCACCGGCATACTGGCGGCCATACAGGCCAACGAGCTAAAACACTCGTTCGACATGCTTTTGGACCGTGCAAAAAGCTGTATTGAAGCAGAAGGAGACTATTTTGAATAAAATCAATTGATTTTGCCGAAAAAACCATTTGTTCTGTTCTTTTTTTTTAAAGTCCTGATTACTTTGGACTCCACCTTGTATATTTATTGTAATTCACTCTGTCGAAAGAACAATAACAATTTCAAAACAAACTGGAAGAATTTTGTATGAAATTTCGGAGTTTCAAGTAAATGAAGAACGACTTGAAAGAAGTGTAAGTGCATTATTCCATTTAAACTATAAAAATAGTAATATTAATGTCGTTTTTCGTTCATTTTAAGTCTAGATTGAAATATTTACTATGCAACTGAACTATGAAAGGTTACGGATGAAAGTTTGTGGATTATTCAGAATCGATCATACACTAATATTTGCAATAATATCATCGATTTTACTAAATCTAATATTACTTATACAATTCGATAAACAATAACCAATTAAAGAAATTGTTTACCAAATTTTTCATATGTACTTTTTTTTTGAAATTGTAATTAAATTTTAAATAAGTTAAGAATGTATTAAATAATTGAGGTTGAAATGAATCCTCAAAAGTGAAATATCTGATCAACGCGCCATGTGGCTGGCATATGAGGGATTTAAAAAACCTCACCACCTCACTAATCAATTTCCTTGGACATTCCACATTTCACCGCCCATTTATTATCACCCTCATGATATTTTGTCATACACACGTACATGTACGTCAATATGTTTGTTAATTATTGTAGAATTTTATTAAAATTATTTAAAGAAAAAAAAATATTACTCACCGGTTTTGATGATTTTTCAGATTTTTCCTTTTTCTTCTCTCTTCTATCTTTCTTTGCTTTCTTTTTACGTTCACTTTCCGAATCATCACCGCCTTCACCACTTTCATCAGATGAATCACTTTGTACATTACTATCATATTCATCGGCAACATCAGATTCCGGTTCATTTGGATTAAAATCTTCATCAGTCGATTCCTCTTCGGATCCTTCATCTTCTTGATCCGAATCACGCTCTTCAGCTTCAGCTTTAACACGTGCCAAATATGCATCCGGTTCATTTTCATTATCTGAATCACCGAAATCATCTTTATAACTTGCCTTATCATTCTTTCCAGTATTTTTAACATGTAACTTTTTAGCTGTTATAAAATCAAATAGTTTTGCATATTCTTCTTTTTCAATACTACTAAATGTATGATTTGTTCCGGATTTTAATTCAATTTCAAAATCAAAACTCCGTGTAGATCCGCCACTACGTGCAAAATTAACGGCAGCGATTTCTTCAAAACGTATATGTATTGGCGGTTTATGAACATAAATAAAACCACGTTCTAAAGGATATAAATACCCGGCCGCGGCTTTAAATGAACATCCAATAGCAGGTGTTTGAGAATGCCTAAAAAGAAAAATTTACATACACATTTTAAGAAAGAATATAAAAGGAATACTTGAGAAAAAAAACTACAACTTCACTTACCCAACAAAACTACCAGGACCTGTAAGTTTTCTATTAATTAATACTTTCATAATTTTACCTAAAACTTCATAAACTGGACCCGATAATTCTTTTGTAAGTTTATTTTCATATTTTTCTTTAAGTTCTTTTTCTGAAAATGGCAATTCAATGCTGGTATCCTCATCATTGCCAAAAAGTAAAACCAAATAATGATATCTAGTTTGCCCTTGTTTAATTGGCGGATCTAATGATAATACGAAGAACATTTGTCGATTATCTTTATGTGGCAATAAGAATAATCGTAAAACCGTTGACATTGGTATCTTATAATCGAATGTTTTACCATGAAGTTGAAAGAATGTTTGGAAAATCTTAATATCATAACGACCACGTGGTGTAAGACAATGAATTTCACGAAATATCGCAATTGCATCACCCGATACAGATATAACTGATGCTTTATTCATAACATTCGAATAGAAATTATCGACTGGATCAATTTCACTCGATTCTGTTGTTGGTATATGAAAACGCATTTCCATTAAACCAACGGGTGCTTCATCATTTTGATGGAATTCTAATGTAACTTCATTTTTTCCAGTTGTACATTGTGATACATGATTTAATGGTATTTCAAATGTTGTCTTACTATCAACATCAAAACTTAATACTGATCCATTAAATTTTGCCGTACCCCAATTCCAACCTTTCAAACATAGCTCTTTTTCATTCATATCCTTTTTATAGTTTGTTTTAAAGAAATTGGTAATTTTCTCATTATCACTATCTTTAAAACCGGAAAACCTATAAAGTGTACCATTCTTTGTGAAAATCCGTATACCCCATGTACCAATAAATCGTTGATAATTGACCAATTCAATGTCGGATGAGCTCACTTGTTCAACTTTACCAGTTTTACTATTTTTAAAGATAATATTTTGATCGGTCATTTTTAAACGGCCCGGTGTCTTGGGAGGGAAAAAAAAGAAAAAAACCAAAAAAAAAAGGTTAGTTTTTAAATTATGAAATTATGCAGCTTTGTGACCAATTTTTACCATTAATCCTTTGATTTCAGCAAATATATCAGAATATTCCAAAAATTCCATTTTTAATTATTGTAACTTTTTTTAATTTGAATATAAAATGCAAAAACTATCTTTTTTTTCCAATCAGATCGGCAAGTTACCTTGTTTGACAGTTTTCTGAGGTTATGTTGTAAAGAGCAAAAAAAAAGCGGAGAATTCTCAAAACAAAACGTCAATTCATACAACTAAACAAACGAAGTTGGTTTACAATATAGAGTTTCATTAAGTATGTCGGTAATACAGTTCGAATTCAAATAATATTTCAATAACTTATTAACAAATTTTGTATTCAAAATTTTAATAATCTTCAAATTACTGGTTTAATAGAATTTTTTTTTATTTTAAAATATTTAACAGAAAATTTGAATTCAAACCAGTACTTCAAAATTCTAAATTCATGACAAAGAATAATTGCCAAATCCAATCAATTTTCTGACACAAAATTTATCTTTCTCATAAAAACAATGGAAATTTATTTCCCATAAAACACAAAAATGATGATTCTGTTGAAAACCTATTGACGAAACTTCCCGGGATTACAATTCATAATTATCTGCATTTTAATGAAGTCTTAGAAATTAGAAATGTCATGTGAAATTGCGAAAAACTTGCGACTGTTACGTAAGTAAACAGAATGCGAAAAGAAAACACAAATTTAAATTAGAAAAATTGAATTATCCAATTCTTGATTGATTTATGTTATTATTTCAAATTCATTAATTAAAAATACATAAAAGAAAAAATGAAGTTATTACATTAAATTTCGTGCTACTATGAATTACAAACAAGCCACAAAATAGAAAACAAAGGCTCTAAAATCATGTTTTTATTATAATTTCTTTTAAACTTCAACAATAAAAGACCAATATTTAGTTTTATTTATACTTAATATTATATACTATTCGTAATCAATTACAAATCAAGTAAATTATAAAAATGAATGCCCCAGAGATCAAGTTTTTCCAAAAAAAAAAAAAAAAGAAAAAATACTAATGCCTTTCATTTTTTTTCCATTTCTCTGTAAATCTTTTTGGTTCTGCTTCCTTTTAATTCTTGTTCAACCAATATATGGCCTTCAAAAGGAAGTAAGCAAGTCCTAAACAATAAATAATCTTTTCACGTTGTTGCCTTTGTACATTATCTATTTCAATAGATAAAACTCGTCGATTCAATTTAGCTAGTTGACGTCGTAAATGTAAAACTTCATCGGATGAATTCATCAAATCACCTATCGGTGGTGTTCCGTCCCTAAAACCTTGATTACCAAATGAATTATCAATATAGTTCGATTGTCGTTGTGATGGAAATGTTGTGATTCGTTTATCGGAGTCCAAATCATTTGGTGATTGTGTATTTGTTGGATTATTCAAATTACCTGTTATGGATTGTGTTGACTGATAAAATTGTGGTGAATTACTTAAATTTATTAATTCATTTTCTTGTTCATCTGATGCTGATGGAAAATTATGTTCACTCAATGTGATTATACGTGGTGGTGTCGAGACACGTACAAAACCTGGATCTTTTGGTAGAATTGAATTTTCCAGCAGAATTTCTCTCGGCGCCGAACGTGTACCCATATGTTGATCATGTCCGAGTACAACAATTCGATCCGGTACATTCATATCGATTTTATCACTATAATTCCATGAATTCATAATACCATTTTGATTTGATAATAAATGATCATCATCTGAATATTCGCCAGTTGCTCGAATCCGTTTTGGGACACGCATTCTATCATTTATGTCCTGTGTGAAATTTGCTTCCACATAAAAATTATCCTCTTCGAAACCATTGAAACGCGTTGGACTGTGTGTATTAGCCATATGCTTCTTTTTCTTTTTCTTTTGATTGTTCTCGAAATTGTCTACTCTGAAATGAATGTATTTTTTTTTTTAATTTATAAATATAAATTCTATTTAAAAACAGATTTTCTTCACCCAGAAAATAATTCGTTTGTCAGCCTCTTTTTTCAATCACCTGTCATTTTTTGCTCACTAGAGTTCTTAAAAAAAAATTGAATTCGCTCGAAAAATTTCTATATGAAAATGCCTGAAAAATTTCTACGTGAAAATCCCTGCAAGTGATTATTATTTAAAAAGTGAAGTAGATTCGAAAAATTCTGTGTTAATAGCCACCCCGGCCGGGCGGGGTGGCTAAATCTGCTTCAGGATGACGCCTGCAAGTCAGGCGTTCAAACGCTTCCACAAATCTTGGGTGGGTAGCACATACATGGATAGCATGCAGTTTACCCACCCTTGTATATTTGAATTTCAGCTAGAAAAAAGAAAAGAATTAGTATATTGTATGTACATTTTAGACTTCATTGTACTTACTCTTTCACGAACAGATTTTACCCTTCCCAGTCTTTGCCTTGCTCCAGTTTTGTCAAACTGGTCGCCCTGCGCCGATCTGGGATTTATCAAATAAGTCTGGAAAATAAAAGCAATTAGTTGTGCGAACATTTTAAACTTAATTCTACTTACTGTGATTTGGTAGAACTGAAATTTGCTTTGAGACTAGTGAGAAATAATATTATGTTGAAATTCACCTGGAAAATAGAATCCAATTAGTATATTGTATGAACATTCTGAATTGTACTTACTCTTTCACGAACAGATTTGACCCTTCCCAGTCTTTGCCTTGCTCCAGTTTTGTCAAACTGGTCGCCCTGCGCCGATCTGGGATTTATCAAATAAGTTGGTTGTAGGAACTCAAGGCTTATTTTTTGTTTTAAAACACCTAGAAAATAGAAGGCAATGAGTATTTTTAAAAGCGCTTTAAACTTCATTAAACTTACTCTTTCAAGCACTAATTTGAGCCTTCCCGGTCTTTGAATTGTTCCAGTTTGGGCAAACTGGCAACCCTGCGCAGACCGGGAGTTGGCAAAATAGTCTTCGTGTTTAGGCAAACACTGAAATTCAAAAAATAATAAATGTTGAATAATACATATCAAGTTATTGTAATAACTGCTTACTTTCTTAAAGAATATAACACCTAAAAAGCCACATGAAGGCTTTTTAGCTGCGCCGCGATTTGTCTGAAATTAAAAGCAATATTAATATTGTATTTTGTTTTTGTACATTACCATTATGACTTACTTGCAGTGATGTTACGAAGAATTTGCTTTTGAAAAAATAAATCTAGATGTTGAAGACATTCCCGGAAGACAGTCAAAACATCCACGCACAATCTCGATTCAGCAAGTCATTAAATTCAAATCCAGAAATGGGGTTGAAGAGAAACCATTCTTAGATCATTTCTAGACTTGAAAGGGAACACCAAAGGCGAATACGAAAGAAACCAACGATACAAACAAATACCGAATACCCAGAAGTTTTACAATATGACATCGAATCAAATTTGTTTGTTTCAGCACGGGAATAGAAAACTTTTCCGGAAATTAAGAATACCGACGAAAACACTAATCAGCGATTGCTAAACCGACTTATGTCATGCCATCTAAACTGAATGGTATAAATATATACTACAAAGATATTTCGAATTGAAGGAGACCATATCCATATTTTAAGCCTATTTTCACCGAGAAAACAAATACGATATGATTCTTTGGCTTTCTATCAGTACCAAAGTTCAGCAGGAATAACAGAATGATAAAAGAAAATTATTCGCGCAGTCTTCAGAACAAAGTGTTCTAATTTCTTTAACTACAAAACAGAGCACAGTCATAAGTTAGATTTTTCAATTCGTACAGTGCCGAAAAAAACTGGAGAAATAACCTAGTTTGAAGACTTGGAAACAACCCTTCGCAAATTTTACTCACGACATTACACAAAACCATGGCAGCTGACCCCAGCAAACATATGCCACTGTAGAATATAACAAATTCTGAAGAATTTCTCACAGAGCAGAAATTGAGAAAGGGTTAGGATAAAATTCAATCCAGAGATAACAAGGTTTCAGGTTGAACAATCAAATGTATGTCAACTAATTCCAACGAACACGTTAAATTTGAACTTTCACATTTAAAAACTAAAAACCGTTGTATTGCCAAAGAAAAAGTTGACGGGGAAAAATATATGATATTGCAGAAAACGACAAGTTTATTGCCAAGAAATTAATTGGGAAAAAAAGTGCAATTTTTTCATGAGAAGAGCTACTGCTAACAATTCACCCAATGAAAGGTATGGTATGTCCGAACTCCAACGTTATTCGGAAGATGAACCAGATCAACAAAACAAGTTCAAAATATTTTGACTATCCATGCGTTCACTGCATCTGAATTACAATAGAGTTTCAATATGAAGAAACACATCCCACTCTCGCGATGATATTGTATTTAGAATGTTTCATAAAGCAACGTACTTTAAAGGCAAAAGAACGTTGATTTATAATCCATTAAAAATACACAAATCACGGGAGTGGAACGTGTTATCACATTGGTGCTCTATTGAAATTCTGATGCAATTCCAAACCAAGTAACTTGCATCTGCCTTTATAATGCATGTTACTGGCCGCATTTATGTCCCGATTCCACACAGTTTTGCAGTTTTGGTTTATGCAAACTGCAAAACGGTGTGGTGATCGAGAAATATTAAGATTTTCAAAACATTTCGAGCAGAGTTTTGTCGATCTAAATTCATCGACCAAAACAACGTCGCACAGTTTTTTGAGATAACTCAAAACGAGTCGGTGCGGAGTTCGACCATAACCTTTCATGGGAGAATTTGCCGCAGTTGTCGCTCCCCCCATAAAAAAAGTACACTTTCATTCCCAACGAACTTCTTTGCTAACTCATGCGACGTTTTATGCGACATCATATATTTTTGAAATTTTAACCGTGCAACTTTTCGTTTACAATACTCGGTTTGTAAAGTTATTAAATGTTGGAGCTGAAATTCAACGTATTCGTTAAAATTGCTCGACATACACGAAATTGTTCTCCCTGTCGCCGTTTCCCGATCTTCGCGAAACCTTGTTACCCTAGATTGAACTTCACCAGTCCATTTCAACAATTTCCTTTTCCGCGAGAATTCTCCAGAATCATACCTGTATTGGGCCGATTTGTATTTTAAGTTTACAAATCCACCCACAGGGTTATATCCTGCAGTAGCATACATTAATTTCAAGCCGGGGTCACAACCTATGACTTTGTCGTAACCTCCCGAGGAAAATTTTTGCCGAATTGTTCCCATTCTAGCATCTTCCAAACTAGGATCTAACTCCAGTTTCTTCCGACGGAATAGCAACGAAATAGCTACTCCATCTGTACGAATCGAGAAATCGAACTTATGTCCGCTCGTTTCCAATTTTTTGTAGTTAAAGAACTTATCCCACATTTGTTCTCTAACTGGCCGGAATAACTCCCATTTATTTTTATCGCCCTGTAATCCCACTGAACGGAGTACGTCGAAGAAAGCTTGGGAATCATATTGTATATGTTTCCTCCCTTTCTTGAAAATAGGGAAAATACGGAAATTTTTTATCTCCTCCCTTTCGAAATACCGTTGCAAGCGATATAAAAATGGTATATATTTGTACCATTCAGTTTGAAGATTTGGAAAACCACCCGAGTGGTTTAAAATAGACATAAGCCGATCTAGCAATACCTGATCAGCGTTTTCTTCAGACCCATCATTGAACAGATGGTCCAATGTCAAAAATGGGTCTATATCCGGTTCTAATGTCCGGAAAAATTTCCTAACCCTCCGATACATATGAAGCCTAATATTATTTTTTAGGCTGGTTTCATATGTAACGGCCGCTGATACAAACAAATTTGACCGATATGACCCGTCATATTGCTCTAAATCTGTGTAATTCCGTATTTGCCTATAAGCCGGTTTCATTTCGTATTTCCTTAGGCCATTGGCTTTCAAGCCGTAGAAATAATCCAAGAATCTTGGTTTCTCTTCTATAACCAAGTCTGGATTTGAACTCAAACGGTTACTGTAATCGTGAAATATGTACATGGATGCTTCAACCATCCAACAGGATAGTACTTCAACATCCAGATTTATTTTTGCAAAAAGCAACTCGTTTTTACATATTGTGGCCAAGCCACATTTCACCGCAAACGCCTGATATTGTTTATTTTCGCGCAACCGTTTCATATTGACTGAAAAAAGACCAAACAAAAAGTTGGTTAGAATTTAAGTTGCGAATGGAATTCTTCCCATTTCAAACTAATTTCCCACAAATCCCTTTTTAAGCTGGTTGTTTTTATATTCTATTTCCATTTTAGTTTTTGGATTAATATAAAAACAAAAAACAATACAGTGTAAAACAATAGTTGATATCTGCATTAATGCAATACAAGAGCATATACGAAAAGATATGCCCTTCCATTTTTCAAATGCAACTAAAGTCGACTGTTTAAATAATATCAACAACAAAATGTTATTTGTATTAAAAAGATTTTTAAGTGAAATCTATATTTATTTCTTTTGATTTATCTTCAACGATATTTAGAATATTACGCACCGAAACTTTTTGTAAATGCTTAATTTACGTTTCCGATAAAGGGATAAATAAAGTAAATAAGGAAGTAAGTAAAATAATAATAAGACTCAACTAGCATCAAAGTCACACTTCCTATTAGGAAAGTGGATCATGACTTTGATAATAGGTAGATAGATAGATTTTGTTAATGTTAGCAGTTATCAAGTCAACCCCAATACCTTCATATAAATTGTTGATGTTTGAATTTTCTTGCGGTTGAAAGGGTTTATAGACACCCAAAGCAGTAACATGTATAGTAGATATTATTATACATTATATTATATACAAGTATTATCATAGAATAAAATCATATTCATTCCATTTGATTACATATCATTTTCAGTAAAAAATATCAAATATCAATTTAAATGAATTTAAAACAATTTTCCATCTTCATCAACGTAAAAAGAATTCAATCTGACCCTTATATTAATAAGTAGCAATTTTGTAAGATTAAATTTGTTTTGTTAACAAATAAGGTCTTTAATAGTACTTATTCCAAACTCCGTCGTAATTAGAAGTTTTCCTACGGAATGAAAACTTCTATTCATTCCGTAGGAAGTTTGTTATTTCAAACTCCGTAGGAATCGAAAAATTGAGGTTTTTTTCTCCGACAGAAATATTTTGTAGGAATTTTTGAATTGTGGACATAAAATTAAAAGGTTTGCTATTAATTTATTTTAATTTAAATAAATTTTAATTTTTTTAATGTTATTAAAATGTAGGTCGTTAAATTCAACAAATAAAAAGCAATACAAAAGATTGATTGAATTGCTTAGCGAATATCCTAGTATTGCACAAGGGTATGCAAAATAAAAAAGGAAAAAGTAGTTAATTTCTGGGAGATAGTTACTAACGAGCTAAATGCAATGAGTCCTTTTAAAAAAGTCTGCACTGGTTGGAAAAAGGTCCAATAATTAATGATTTCAAAAAAAAAAAAAAAAGGAAGTGTGCTTTTGACCACACTGTAGAAGTGAAATAGAAGCTTTTCTTTATGGTTTGTCAGCAAGTTGCATTTGTTCCGTTTGTTTAGCAAGTTGCCTAGCCCTACATGTCCGCATCCGTTCTGCACCAGTCATAGCCGTAATCGTCGAAGCCTTGTCAACGACTTGTGTTTGTTCGACTTGTTGAGCAAGTTACCTAGCCCTACGTGCCCGCGTCTGTTCTGCAATAGTCATAGGCGTTCGCGTGAAAGTATTATCAGCGTGTTGTGATTGATCGGAATTGTCGACTCGCAAACAATTCTTACCCGGAAATATTACTCATTATAACCTCCACAATAATACCGAACATTGTAATCGTCTAGGACGTCCACATAATAAAATATTTTGTAATGTAACGTTACGTCAAAGTTCAAAAATTGTTATTGAATACAGCGCCGAAGTGGTGGGAGATAGAACTATTGTGTCTTCAACGGAATTACTCGCCATAAAAACCTCTACAACTTTGCCGAACATTTCAATCGTGTACGACCTCTACATAAAAAGTTTTAAAAAATTTCAAAAATTTGTATCGACTACAGCGCTAATACGGTGATAGATAGAGCTATTTCGTCTTCAACGAAAATAATTCTAATCACAACCTCCACAATATTGTTGAACATTGTAATCATCTAGGACGTCCATATAATGAGATATTATGTAATGTAACTAATGATCACGTAGAAATATCACATTCAGATACTTCAATGCTATCAATTGATGGTGCATTAAAAATAGAACATATCCCTCTAAAAAGTTCTATACTTGCCAAAACAAAAAGAGATGAAGTTACTTAATTAATCTTCAATTAAGAAGCCATATGGAGTTTAATAATCAGCAACAAAAATTCAAGAAATTCCTGAGAACACCCAAAAAAATATGTAGGACAATAAGTTAATGAATCCATTTAAACTGTAATAATTTATTAAAAATAGGAAAAATATTCAAAAAACAACAGAAATTATTTCAAACAAATTTCATCTTGTGCAAGTGTGTAGTTATAGGCGCCTGAAGACAAAATCTTATTGGGAAAATCTTATAGGAATTTTCTTCTTTAGTCAACATAGTTTCACCTTTCTTCAGTTGCAAACAATTTTGTAATAGATCATTACGCTGATTAACAGTTAATTGCTTTCTTTTTAGAAATACAACACAAATAAATTTTATCAGTTATATTATGTTAATTTACAAACAAAATTACTTGTATGTTTTTACCAGATTTTATTAAAAAATGTATAGCAAAGGGATTTGTAAATAGTTCTAAGATGCAATCGAAATCGATTTGATTTGTTTTCAGTGGAATCCTGTAACCCGATTTAACCCAAATAGTATCGAAAAAGCATAGGAAGTGGAATTTTTTTCCAATATGATTTAGTCTTGATCGAATACCACAATTCCACTCCAGTTTGTTTGATTTAAATCAAATAGTTTTAAAAGGTCTCGTAAAAATTGAGGTGACCATTCGAACTAATATATAACTTTCTAGACTAGAGCTATACTTCTCAGATAATGAACCTCTGGCAGATTTAATATATATATATCTGATATGTGACAAGTGACGGTGATATATTGAAGTTTTACCACAAATCAACTCCATCAAGATTCTTCCATAACTAATGCACAACCCAAATATAAACGCACAGCTCGGAATTAGGAGTTATCGAGCAAGTTTCCAATCACCGTTTACCGCATTTCCGAGTGTATGATTCTTAAGTCGAAAGATATTGTTTAATTACATTATTTTCTTTATTTTAGACACAGTTGAAAGACGTTAAATTTAATACGGAAGTAGAAAAGCGGAACAAAGAAGGACAACATTTACTCCAGCCAAGAATTTACTTGGTAGATTTTGAAAGTCCAGTAGCATACGTTGTTACTTTGGAACATATGTTTTAAATCTTATAAATGTTATATTAAATTTAAACTTAAAAATAAATATGAATTATTTGTTTCATTTTAAACCAATTTAGGTATATGAGTGATATTAATATACCTAAGATACCTGAGATACATTATATTTATAATCGGCAAATAATATGTATTTATACAATATATAATATATCTCAGAAACAGCCACTTTCAACAGATACGTAATTTTTCTAAGCTATCTCTGTGAGATAACTATATTTTAGTTATGTTGCAAGTATACTAATTACCCTACAGAACGGGAATTTTTGCCGTTCGTTTTTGAAATACAATATATTTTAATTTAAATGTAATTTAATTATATAATTCATTAATTAAATGACTTTTCAATTCCTAACTTAGTCTGGATTATCATTAACAAAACTTTAATCATATAGTATATTTATGAAAGTCATATGTTCGTTTATTTTGTTTTGCTTTTTGGTATCATCTTAGTGTTATTCAAATTCTTTTCCAGTTCCCAACCAAAATCATGTATTGTAAATAAACGTATTAAATATCTATTCGACAACAAGTAACTATTGTTAAGGAGTTCCACAGAATCCGTTCGTATTGAAATAAAATTACTTATCACTTACCTTATTGTATGTTCACTTCCTGCTTCAGGATGACGCCTGCAAGTTCGATCACGATGATGTCCTACAAAATAGAAAATACAAATAGAAATCACGTTTTAGATTTCATTCTACATACTTACTTTTTACAATTTCGAAGAATACAGAAAAAAAACAAAATAAATTAAATTTTTGCGTCACAATGTAAAATAAATTTACAAATTTCGTTTATTACAAAAACACACAAGCAAAAATTCACGTTATTAAATTTCTTTGGAAATAACTTTTCTAACCTTAGTTTTACAAAAGGAACGACTTAACCATTAAAATTTCAAATTCCAAATTGTCAAATTCACATTCGTTACAAATTTGGGTTACAAAATGACCATGGTAGATGGCGCACAGGCAATACTTCAGTCAGTACCTTTTTTTTCTAAGGTATGTCAAAAATATTAACAATATTTCGCTATTCCTCAAAATTTTATTGAAAGTCCGCTCGTAATATGGGTGGGGGAAAAACTGTGGTAGGTGCCACTACGAATTTCTTAAAAATTTCATTTTTGACTCCCGCCATTCTCCCACCACTCCGAATAATAAAAACATATGTTTCGAACTCAATGACTAAATACACATTTACTTGCACCCATTCTGACGCATTTTATCAACCATATGTGGTGTCTTGGAAAAGTGACTTCGAATGTCGACAAATGCAGCCTGAATCGCTGTTCGGGACTTTTTTGTATTATGTATATTTTGAGGTTATATTTTCTATAATATTTATTTTATTTTTTCTAGTATAGACAAAAACCATCAAAACTATATTACAAAGTTTCCCAAATAGTGTTGCCATATATAAATATAATAATATTTTGGTAAGTTTTTGTTTTGTTTTTTTTTTTTTTTTGTGCATAAAATTCAAAGGAATTTTTTTTTTTTTTTAAAGCCAAAACAATATTTTCTTGACGGTAATTGATTGTTGTTGGTTTTTTTTTGTTTTCCCGAAAGATAAACAAATTCGAGTAATACGATTTTCTTTAATTAATCTTCAAGTTGTTCAACAACTTAAAAGAACTGCATTTAATACGTGAAATAATTCAGTTACCATTTGAAATAAGGTAAGAAAATATAAATTCCAATAAAAAAAAAAAAAGTTTCCATTCATATCATTGGCATTTTTGACAGCAAAGAAATTTTTGTCTTCAGTTGACTTCGCTGATGATGTTCAAAATTCAATCCTTCCCTGTCATCCCTAATTTGGCAGTACTTCAGGTAGCCTTGATTAAACAGGATCTTAAGTTTATTGTGTTTTTTGGACAATTAAAAATAAACGGCAGTTATTCTACAGAAAAAAAAGGAGGAAATCTTTAGGAGTTTCTTGCAGAGGTTGGATCAAGGATCTTCCTTCCTATCTTTCTTCTTGAAAGGGAAGAAGAAAGATTTTCTTGATTAGCGCGGGTTAGGATAAAGAAATACATTGGTACAATTACATATGACAAGGTTTATGCATTTTTGAAGTGAAACTTTCCTAGTTTCGAAAATGCCAATGAAAAATGTAATTTTGTATATAAAGTTTTTACTTTTATATCTTATGAAGTAGAGATTGCACACGATTGAAATATTCTGCATAGTCAGATTAGATTTTCATGCCGAATCTTTGACCGTAGACCGCATAGTTTTATCTCTCAACTCTTTGTCACTGAAGTCGATATAATTTTTATATTTTTCATATCTCTTCAAGTCGAAGTCTTTTTTTTTTTTTTATTTATTTAAAAAAAAGTATACTGGGTTTAATTTAAATTTTGCCAATCAGATGGTTATTCGGAAAAAAATTCCGAAATTATGACAAAAGCAATGGATTCTTAGTTTTTTTCTGTTTTTTTTTTTGTTCGACCGAAGTCGTAATTATGACTAAAACAATAGATTCTTAGTTCTTTTATTTTTTCTTTTGCAGTCGCAAGATCGGAAATATAAAATTTATACAAAAACTGGAAATAATCTTAATATTTTTTAATATATTTTGTAAAATATCAGAACAAAATCAGTTTTATATCAATAATAAGTTGATTCTTAAGAATTTTGATATAAATAATTAAATAAGAAGGAAAAATGTCAACACAAAAATTTTGTGTGCGTTGGAAGAATCATCAACCGAATTTTATATCAGTGCTCACGTCACTTTTACATAATGGCACGTTAGTTGATGTTACCCTAGCAGCCAAGAAGGCAATTACAGGCTCACAAAGTTGTTTTGTCGGCATGCAGTTCATATTTTCAGGTAAAAATTTAAATGATAAGAGCGACGATCCAGATGTAGGGCCACATCCGGTTTTGCATATCTTATGAGACTCGCACTAAATTCCATTAAAAGCTCATAGCTTACGACTTGACCAAATCATTCTTTTTGTATGTTTTGTAAGTCATTCGGTCATTAAACGCTTAGAAATAATTGGTAACGATTTCAAGGCTATAGATGCGTAGGTTATGTCGATTTAGGCATGTCGGTCTCTACAAAAACTTAAAAACGTGTTGTTTGATTTGAATGAGATTTGGAATATAGATTAGCCGTTCCTTAATTCGATTTGGTATTGTATTTGAACAAAATCGGATGAGCGGATAGGAAATTATAAAACGAAAATTAAAGTTTTACCGTTTTTTTTTTTTGTTTTTTGAATTTAGCTTAAAAACTTGTGAAGCATTTACGTTTAAATTAATTACGTGAATTGATTACAAGAGTGAGCGATGCTATCTCGAATTTCGGTAAAATAAATCCAAGTATAATGTAGCAGGAAATAGTTGTATAGAAAAATTGCCTTGGCCATAAAGTTTTGTTTAGTTTTTCCAACCTACTTCAGAAAATAATTATATATCATTTTTTCTTTCTAGACATTATTCACAACAAATCCATGTCAACATCCAATTATATTAAAAGATGTACAATACAATCATCTAAAAATAATGGTCGATTTTATGTATTACGGTGAAGTAAACGTATCACAAGAACAATTACCGCACATATTAAAAACAGCAGAAATGTTAAAATCAAAGGTTTAACTGAAATGACTGATGAGTCTTCATTGAATTGTGAAAGTAGATCATCATTCGAACCGAGTAATCAATTGCAAGGTAATGGAGGAAATGGAAACGATGGAGAATCAAAATTTCAACAACAACACCAACATCATCATCATCAACAGCAGCAACTACAGCAACAACAACATCAACAAGCAAGTCAGCATCATCAACAACGGAGAACTCCTTCGCCAAGTGGTGTATCCGGTGTATCGCCATCAACTAGAAGAAAACGTTTAAGAAAATCTCCAAATAGTGGTAAAAAAGAATATAATAATTATATATAATTTTGATTTATTAATTTCATTGTACTTTTAAATTCAGGTTCAACAGAAAGAATGCCCGAAGAACAAAGTAGTGTTGAAGGTTCTTCCAATATAAATCTATCACAAATGGATCAAATGTCATTTAGTGGTCCAACAACAACAAATTTAGGGTTGATGATTGTTCCAACGCACACAAAATTTTTGTGTTGACATTTTTCCTTTTTATTTAATTATTTATATCAAAATTCTTAAGAATCAACTTATTATTGATATAAAACTGATTTTTTTTCTGATAAATATTTTACAAAATATATTTAAAAAAAAAATAATTTAGTTTTCGATTGGAATATAAAATAAAATCCAATACAAAATTTTGCCAATTTACATTTAGAAAATTAGAAAGTTTCGAATATTTGATAAATATTAATCAATTTTTTTTACAAGAGATTTTAAGATTATTTCCAGTTTTTGTATAAATTTTATATTTCCGATCTTGCGACTGCAAAAGAAAAAATAAAAAAAACCAAGAATCTATTGTTTTAGTCATAATTACGACTTCGGTCGGACAAAAAAAAAAGCAGAAAAAAACTAAGAATCCATTGCTTTTGTCATAATTTCGAAATTCGAATTCGGTGGGAATTATTTTCCGAATAACCATCTGATTGACAAAATTTAAATTAAACCCAGTATACTTTTTTTAAATAATTAAAAAAAAAGATCTAAGAATCCATTGCTTTTGTCATAATTTCGAAATTCGAATTCGGTGGGAATTTTTTTCCGAATAACCTGATTCTCAAAATTCGAATTAAACTTAGTATACTTTTTTTTTTTTTTTTAAATAAAAGAATTGTTTAATTTTATTTTTCTATATTTTAAAAAAAATCATCATAAATAATAATTTCAATCTTCAATAACACATAGAATATTAATACCACTTTTGCCTAAGTGAACACCTTCTAATAAGCCGGCATGATGATTTTTTATATGAATTAAAAATTGCAAAATCACATAAAATAAATTATTTCGATCGTGTGCACAAGTATGAATTTTACCATCGCTGATAAAATTGAATTTTGGTTTTAATAAATTTGTACAAAGTATTGCACATCCTGCTACATTCTTGACTTCTGAGATCAATTCTTTTGCCGATTTGTTATCACCTATAACAACATAACGATTGTAAAATGGTCTTCCACCGGGTTGGGGTAACGGATACAATTGGCTGTCCAAATAACTACAAAATAAATGGAAAACAATCTGAAAGAAAAATGATCAAAAAACCAAGAAAAAAATTTGAGAAGAATTTGCATTTTACAGCTGAATCGGTTGGAAGATGTTCATCCCAATTTAAACCATGATAAGATGATCCAGAATTCCAACGATATCCTGCAATCCAACTGCTTTTCGCTAAATCTTAAAAAAAAAAACAGATAAAAATTCTAAATTCAATTATTCTAGAATTAATAAAATACCTTTAATTCGTTGAACAAGATATGCTTGATTTGTAGACATTTCTAAAAATGGAACAATCAATGGCAACATCGGAACATGAAGTAAAACGATTTGTTGATTTTCGGCAGCTTTTTTGAGTCGTTCCAAAACAACACTACCAATTTGTATATCCGAATAACCACGAGATTTAAATGCTGCATCAATTTTATTAATTTCAGTTTCTAATCTTTGTAAAATTGTGCATGAAATCCACTAATAAAAAAAGAAATAATAAAAATGTTCAGTTTTTTTCTTATGCTTTATAATAGGTACTACCAGAAAGGGTATATCAGTTTTGCCACATTTGTACAGAGGATGGAAATAATAATTGGAGAATGGTTTCAAGGCTGTGGATGCGTAGAGAATCGAAAGTTAGGTCGATTTAGGCATGTCCGTCAACCTACACGATAACTGAAAAACGTGTCTGATTTGAATGAAATTTGGAATATAGATTAGCCGTTCCTTAATTCGATTTGGTATTGTATTTGAACAAAATCGGACGAGCGGATAAGAAATTATAAAACGAAAATTAAAGTTTTACCGTTTTTTTTTGTTTTTCGAATTTAGCTTAAAAACTTGTGAAGCTTTTGCGTTTAAATTAATTACGTGAATTGATTACATGAGTGAGCGATGCTATCTCTAATTTCGGTAAAATTAATTCAAGGATAGTGTAGCAAGAAATAGTTGTATAGAAAAATCTCTCTTCCCATAAAGTTTTGTTGAGTTTTTCAGAGATCTACTTCAAAAACTGGCCAGCCAATTTGAATAAGATTTTGCAGAATCTATTTACCGAAGTTATCTGTAAATTAGAGCACAAATTCGAAGAAAAAGAAATAAAGTAATGCAGAAAAAACACTGAAATTGTATTAGTTTCGGTTGTTTTCCTCTCAGATTTGTTAACTACGAATCCGAACTTCTCTACCAAAGGGAATTCAAAAAATATGATTTAAAAAATTTTCTCAATTTACCAATCGTAATTTTGTAAGATATTTTGATAATTTTGCTGAAGAAATTTTCTTGATAATCTCTGAATTTCCATCCAAATCTTTGGTTCCAAATAAACCACTTTCATCTTTAGTATTTTGTTTGTTTGGCGAAGCTAAAAAGATGTATATTAAAATCGACAAATAAAATGGAATAAATTAAAAATGATTAAAAACCTGCAGAAGGTGAAACTTGATAAAGTGATGTTTTCAAAGCATTCGCAGCCGTATTACAATAGCTCCAGAGTGAATTGATCGAAGGTGAACTGAAATTGTTTTGTGTGATATGATATGTCGGAAAGATTGTATTCTTGTTTGGAAAATTCTCTAAAAATATAAAAATAAAGGGATTATGGTACAGAAAAGAAAATCTCTTCAAATACTCTAAATATTGTTGAAGCTGTTTTTCATCAGTTATAACATCATTTGAATATTTCTTATAAGGCGACGTAAATGGAACATTATTACTAGATGTGCTCATATTTAAATCATTTGAATATTTATTATGAAGAGATGTCATTGAAACATTACTAGCTGTGCTCCGATTTAATGGTGACATACTTTGATATGATGAATTCTATCTTGGACTATTACTACGGCGTACGCATTGTGATGTATTATGACTGTATGAACAATTCGGGGAACTCATCGTACGATTTGCTAAAAAAAAGTGAGGTTTATTTAAAGGACAATCGAAAAAACTTTTGAAACTAAAAATATTTACAATCATTAAAAGATGAATGCAAACTTGCACTCATCGATAACAAATTGGAATCAAATTTCTCAGCTGTTGACATTGGATTTGTAATATATATATATATCTAAAAAAAAAAGAATACACAATTAGACTTTAAAAACAAATTTGTATCCAAAAATTACAAACCATCAATCTTTTGTGTTTCAGTCACTTTATTTCGTTCCGAATTAAAAAAGTAATAAAAATATTTTACGAAATACAAAAATATTCTCAAAGCAACAAAACCAGCTATTCCATATTCTAAATAATACCAATTCGAATTATCAAATGAACATTTATTAGAAATATCAGCCAATATGATTAACAAGATACCGCAGTATGTGAAACCCTTTATCATTTTTGTAGATGCCATATGTGACAACTGGTTGTACTAATGGCTCTCCAGAATAGCAATTTAGGCGTTTATGTAATTTTGCTTCCAGAATTCTCTGTATGTAAAGTTACGGTTACAAAGCCATACGACTCGAGAATACGGCAAATATCCTTGTTAGTCTCGGAAAATTCTATAGAGTTTGAAATATTCGAAATTTTAGATTTGAATACATCAAAATCATTGCAAATCGAATATATAGATTCTGAAATAATTAATTAATATAAACAAAGAAGTTGAACACCATTTTAATATGTTGAAAGAAGTAAATATGAATTTCGGTTTCAGTTTTATAACCAAAAGAGGTAACATAATCAATATTTTCAACAATATGGCAATAATAATTTTATTTACATTTAAAATCGTGTAAACACACAAAATTCTTTGCTGTAAAAAGCATGCATGGCAAACGTAATATTTTGCATTTCATTTTACTGAACTGTACTGAAAACAACAAATGGAAATTGGGTGTATAAATTAAATTGTTTTAAATCGGGTAACACCATTTGTTTCATGTCAAAAGTGACATATACGAATTTTTATTTTCGCCAGTGTTTTTTGAGCGTGCAAAAACTACGTTCTTGTGGAATATTTTTTAATAAAAAACTTCAAATACAAAAAGTTTTGTGAGATATGTTTTGTTTTTAATTATGTTAAATGAAAAAAGAAAAATTATTAAAATTGAATTGAATTTATTCATATTTTTTTGTTCTATTTGGTGAGTGAAGTTTTCATTATGAATTTTAAATTTCAATGTCGAATTTTTTTCAAGTCTTTTTTTTTCGTGTAAAATATAACCTTTCGTAATTTTTATTTTGTTTATTTTTATCTCCGTAATTTATTTATACTTGTTGAATGTCGTCCCACCCAAATACTTTTTAAATTTATTCAGTATTAAGTCCGAAGAGAATAATTAAAAAATGCGTGTACTTAATAACAAATGACGTAAAATTATTTTTTCTTTTTTCTTTTATATTTCTAGAAGAATTATTTATGTTTCAAAAGAAAAAAAAAAAGATTTATGCAATTTGAAAAAGAAAAGGGTTACAACATTTGACAAACGAACAAAACGAAAATTCATCATTTTGTTGTAGAAGAAAACGAGTTCTTGTTTGCCAGATTCTTTGTTCTTTTTTGCCCTTATTTTAATTCTTTTTAAATCATCGATGCTAAAACTTTGGTCTGCGGACCGCTTATTGAGTCTTGAATGATATTCAAGTGAAAAAAATTTAAACTATTTTCATATTTTGAAAACATCTGTAAAATATAGAAAATTCTCAGGTTTGATGTACATTCCCGGACAATTCTCAACATTTGTTATTTATTTATAAATGTTTTTTTTTAAAATTTTTATAGTATTACCAAAGATATAAATGAGTAAAGATATGTAAAATTCGAAAAATCTTGGAAATAACTTTTAGGAGCTTAAAGACCAATCTCCACACAACCGACATCCCATTCTGACGGGAAAAATCAGAAAACTAGAAAGAGATGACTTGCAATTTTCGCTAGGATTGATCGAATAAAAACATCAGAGTTTCCCCACGCAATTTAGAAAAAGTGCCATATAAATCAGATAAACATGTTCATCTGTTTTTGAGGGGAATCATCTGAAGATCGAAAATCAGTTGGAGAAATAAGAAATGCAGAAGCCGACAAAATTTGTAGGATGATTGCTTCCTCCCTTTCTGTTTAACCAATCCTTGTATAGTGTATCCCATACTTGCATCAGAAGTGGGAAGTCGGCTGTGTGGAGATTAGCCTCAAAGCTCTTTCCATAAGACCTAATGTAAATTACTTATGTTAAGAAAGCTTTTTTGAAATCTCCACATCTTCTCTTTATTAATATCTTTGATTTCACTATGAAATTTTAGTTATTGGTCCGCGAGTTAAGATTCTTTAGTAGTTTTTAAAGAAAGGAAAATCATAAATTTCTTTATCTTCAAAAGAATATATTTGAATAATTAGAGTTTGTAAATATTCAAGAACCATTATTAAAATATTGAATAAGAAATTGCAATTTTTATGCCAGTAAAATTTGCCAAATTTTCTTAAAATAGAAAATCAACGAGTTCAATAATTTTCAACAAATTGCAACTTTGTAATGAAGAAAATTTTCATTTTCTAAAAATCCTAAAAATAATTTTCATTCAAAAATATTGTGTCAGGTGATGGGTTTTTTTCCATTTGCAAAAATTAAATTAAATTGCAAGAAATTTAATATTTAAAGATTATTTTATTCCACAAAGAAAAGGTCAAAGTCATTGCAAATTATAATATTTAAAAATATGCCCAAAAGACATCCTCTTTGGAGTACGAGAAGTCTTTGATAAAAGATTTCTGGTTTTTGTTTTTCTTGTTTAACAATTTCATGTTCTTAATTTTTTAGAAATTCATTGAAAATGATGAATCATTTATTGAGAATAAAAGCTAAGAAACTTAAAATGGATTAGTTTTTTTTTTTTTTTTTTTGATACCCTCTGTAATAGAAATATGAGACTTGTAAACTACATATACAGTGTCTCAAAGTAATAATGGAACAAGCTGAAATTAATTATATTCAAAGTGTTTTTAGCCAAAGATAATATATTAGAAAATCGTTTTTATTTTTTTTTTAAGCTTTTATTAATATGCAACAACAAAATAAAAAGCAATAATTCGAAATCTGCTATTTAAAGAAACATAAAATAAAATATTAATGCAAAAGTAAAATTTAGCCTCCAAGATATAATGGAACACGTCATTAAAGTCGCGAAATTGTTAAGTGGAATTGCAGCTAATTTGACTGATCTCAATGAAATATTCAGGGGTATACCTTTTTATGATTTTGGCATTATTTGTTGGATTCTGGAGTGAGCGGTTTAGAAAAAAGCTATAATGTGGCGCTAAAAGGTCCTCAAGTCACGGTTGACTGAAGAAAATTAATAGTTCTTTATTCAAAAAGTGGTAAAATGGTTCGGGAAATATCGTCAATTGTAAATCGCGGATCCACTACAATATTTAATATAATAAAACGATGCGCAAACATCACCAACTATCAAAATAAGGCCAAGCTCAGTGGAGGAAAATTTTGACGGACGCAGACGAACGATGGATAATTCAACAAACCAGGCAGAATCCCCACCTTAGTGCACCGAAACTAGGAGCAGAAGTAGAGAAATATCTATGGAGAAAAGTTATTCCCGAAAATGTAAGAATTATTCTAAGGAAACACCAGTACAATGAAAGGGTAGCCAGGAGAAAGCTATTATAAACAAAGTGAATCGCTAAAAAAGGCTTGATTTTGCTAAGAAATATGGCAACAATGACTTATCGTTCTGGGAACGAGTTGTATTCATGAATGAGAGCAAATATAATGTTTTCAGATCAGATGGACATTCATATGTATGCAGAAAGGCAAATGGGGAGCGTAAAGAAAAAAAACTTAAACTTAAGCGTTAAACACGGTGGAGGTTCAGATATGGTTTGGGATGCTATGTCTGCAGCAGGTCCTGGAAATCTCTTCATAATAGATGGCCTGATATATAAAATGAAGTATATAGAAATTTTGAAATCCAATGTGAAACGAGAGTGGCGAAAAATTGGGAGTAAACAATAATTTTGTCTCTTACCAAGCCAACGATCCGAAACACAAGGCCTATAAAGTCAAAAATAGGCTTTTGTATAACTGCCCACATGCGTTGGAGACACCACCCGGTCTCGGGATCTAAATGCTATTGAGCACTTATGGAGTCATTTGGAAGGAAAATTGAAAAAGCTGTCTATTTCTAACAGAAATCAACTTAACGTAATTTAAAGGACGAATGGGGTAAAATTGAGTCTTGCGTCTGTCGCAAGTTGGTCGAGTCTATGCCAAGTCGTTTAAAGGCAGTTAAAAGACAAAAATAAATATAAATTTTTTAAAAAATATTATTATTATTAAGTTAAAAAAGTTAATTTATGATTATGTTCCATTATATCTTTGAGGCTAATTTTTACTTTTGCATTAATATTTGCTTTTATTTTTTTTTAAATTGCACATTTTGAATTAAACTATTTTATTTTTTTATTATATATTAATAAAAGTTAAAAAAATAAAAATAAAACCGATTTTCTAATACATTATTTCTGGCTAAAAATACTTCGAATATCATTAATTTCAGCTTGTTCCATTATTACTTTGAGACACTGTAGGTATATGTAGAATCAAAAGATCAAATCGAGATTTTGACCTGCGTAGGGTAACTGTATCATTTATCGGCCATGATTTCGACTCGAATATTCTCCTTAAGTTCTTGAATTGTTCGAGGTTTATTTACGTAAAGCCGTTCTTTCAAGTTGTCGTTATTGCTGACATTAAAATATTACCGGTATTCTCTTTGAGTTTGAAAAAGTTATCTTTCACTAGAATAGAAAAACTCAATGAGTTTTATCCGTTGTTGGACATCATACGTAGCCATTTTAATCTCCAAGGGATGCTCTATAATCTACCAAAAAAGAAAATAAAAATGATTGAAAATGAAAAAGTTATGACTTTTTAAAACTCTTCAGTCTTTCAGTGGCCACCCTGTATGAACACTCAACAATGCAGATATTGGTTTCGTTCCTTTTTTTTTTTCAAGCTAAAGATTATCTCTAAAACGGTCCACACACTGGCTGGGCAATTGATTTATTGGCAGCTGCTCAATTTCATTACATACTTCATATTTGAAAAGGAAACATCTTCCAACTTGATGACAGTAATTCAAGAAAATGAGTTTTTTAATGGCAAGCGTATGGGAGCTGTTTAAGTCAAGTAAATAACTTATGTGCCGTATCTTTTTTGCTCCGGAGCAGTGCAGAAAGATTCCACGATTTTCTTAATTTAAGAAAATCGGGAACTTTCCCTAAAAAACACAACACACAAAACACACATTAATTTAATTATTTTGAAAGAAATAAATTAGAATATTTCATGGTTTTAGAAACCACGAAATATTCTACGAACACACAACACAAAAAATCACTAACATTTCAATTTGACAGTTCTAGAAGTATGTTTTCATGTATAGTTACAAACCTTGGAAGTTGTATATAAATTCTAGACTGTTTCCATGGATCTAAAAGGTGGAAACGCCGAAGAAACGAGATCAGTTCGAAAACTTGAGCCGTGATTATCAAAGAGGTTTTGAACAGTGGTCACTTGTGGTGTGTTTACACAGTGAAATATTAAAGCGATTAGACTGAAATAGTGAATTCATTAGTCATTGCTGGAAAAAGTGTTTTTTCTTTGTAAATAAACTGTGATAACACGCTACAGTATTATATTACCATAGTCGTAATAAAGAAATAAACTAACATAGACGCCTTTTAATTTAATTTATCAATTACACCCGATTGCCTACAATTAGTACTTGTTTATATGAGAAAAAAATTATGACCAACGAAACAATGACTATTTAGCTCTAAAAAAAATTTCATTATTTCTTTATTTTCTGATTATGTATATTGAAAAATTCTTCGTAATTATGGTGACTGATAATTAGAACATTTATCATAACAATTATTATTAAAAAAAATATAAATAATTACTTTGTTTACAAAACGTAAATAAAAAATTAAATGTACTCGCTGTTGACTGAGATATTTCGCTTAAAGATGTTTAAAGTATTCATTGAAATTACCCAATGCCTTAAGTGGCTGAAAAATGATAGATTTACCCTATCCTTTTAGTATGGTGGAAATTCTTTTTACAAAATTTTAATAGAATAAATTTCAAATTTATATTAATGATTAAAAAATCTTTAAATTAAATCAGAAATTTATGCTATTTCATTGTGAAAATGCAAAAGAAACTGTTCTTATAAAAAATTCGTTATCAATTGTAAGCCCTGTGGTAGGTTGGGGGCCAGATCTGGAGAATACGATGGATGCGGAAGTATTTCGAAGCCCAATTCATGCAATTTTGCCATCGTTTTAATTGATTTGTGACACGGTGCATTGTTTTGATGAAACAACAGTTTCTTCTTCTTCAAATGGGGTCGTTTTTCTGTGATTTCGTCCTTCAAATGCTCCAATAACGCTATATAATAGTCGCTGTTGATGGTTTTTCCCTTTTCAGGATAGTCAATGAAAATTATTCCATGCGCATCTCAAAATACAGACGCCATAATTTTGTCAGCTGCCTATTGCGTCTTTCCACGCTTTGGATTCGGTTCATCGCGTGCAGTCTACTCGGCTGACTTTCGTTTGGACTCGGAAGTGAAATGATGGAGCCATGTTTCATCGATTGTCGCATATCGACTTAAAAAATCGGGTTTATTACGATTGAAGAGCTCCAAACACTGCTCAGAATCATCAATTCGTTGTATTTGGTCGATTGTAAGCTCGCGCGGCACCCACTTTGCACAGAGCTTTCGCATACCCAAACATTCATGAACGGTATGTCCAACACATTCCTTTGATATCTTTCGAGTGTCAGCTATCTCGATCAACTTCACTTTACGGTCATACAAAATTATTTTGTGGATTTTTTTTGATGTTTTCATCCGTAATAGTCTCTTTTGGACGTCCACTGCGTTCATCGTCTTCGGTGCTCATATGGCCTGTACGGAACTTAATAAACCACTTACGAATGGTTGCTTCGCCTGGCGCAGAGTCCAGATAACACTCATCAAGCCACTTTGTTAGAAATAATCATCGTATAAAGGTTTCAAGAGATGGTTGTGTAGAGATTTCTGCATGTCCGTCCTTCCGTCCGTACGTGTACAAGATAAGTCAAAAACGCTTTATCCAATTTTGATGAAATTTACAATCTGAGTTGGTTTTAAGGAATAACCAACTCAGAATTGATATTGTATTTCAGCAAAATCGACGGAGGGCGAGCGGAGTTATTTAGCAAAAACCAGGGTGATCAGGAAGTGTTGTCGATTTTTTTATATGGTTTTTCGGATTTACTTGGAAAATTTGTGAAGCAATTTTGTTTAAATTATTTGCATGGGTTAAATATATAAATAGACGATATTATGTTAAATTTCAGTAAAATCGGTCTAAGAAAAGTAGAGACAGAAATAATCATAGGAGAAGATAAGCCTGTTCATAAAGTTTTTTTGATGTACTTTAAAAACTAATAAAGCAATTTGAATAAAATTTGCAGAATAGATTTATGCTATTAGTGTCTAGGTTCCCTGCGAATTAGAGAAAATTTTGAAAAGAGGAAACAAAATTATGAAGAAAGACACTTTTTTTTATCCCATTTCTGCCATAGGGCACAAAAAAAATTGGCTATAGACCGATTTGAAGTTACTATTGGTTTTTTTTTTAAATATTTAAAAAACATATTTATTAAATTCTTTAGCAATGAAAGCAAATAAGATTATTGTTTTAGCTGGTTTTTCTAAAAAGACAACTTATATAATCATTATGTGGTGTTATAGTAAGATGATAAGAACATGATGACTAAAAAAAAAAGCTTAAAAAATTTATATTTTAGTAATTAGACTTTTTTTTTGTTCGATCATTAAAAAATCTTTAGACTTTGCTCCCTTGAAATTATTATAGTTACGTCAGTTTATTATCATTTTGGCGATATATCTGTCTAGCCACCTTTTTTAATAGTCATTTTGATATTAAAAAATATCCATAAAGTTGCAAATACATTTCCGACAATGCCATTACGAATTTATGAGAAATATTTTTATTTCTACATTTGAAAACAGATCTGTCTCAATGTCTCAAACTAGGAATTCAATTTTCAGTTTGATATTGAATTTAATTAAATTTCATAATTTAGTTTGAGGCACAGTATAGATATTGTATAGTTGAATATTTTTATATCTTGCCTGTGTATATGTTTTCATTGGAAAACATGATATTACGGCTGACAGTAATACTAAAGGCACACATAGGATATCCATACAATAGTTTAAGGATACCATGTGGTATACCATATGTGTGTCGTCGAATACTAGCTGAATACGATTTCAACTACGTAGCATAAATCTGGTATTTAAATTCGAAAAAGTACGTGGTATTCCCTTTTTTACTTAATTTTTTCGGGCACCATAATCTATTCTTTAGTGATTGTCCCGCCTTTTTATTGAATCGGAAAATAGCGAATGGTATTTTGTAGGGAGCTGAGCAATTGACACATGTTTCCACTTTTTTTTTTTGAAAATATTATTTTTAAAAAGTGGAAAAAGTAATTAAATATGCAAAATTGTATGAATTAATGAAACCTCAAAATTTATAGATGTTTGTAGGAATCATATAGAGGATTTAAGAGGAGCGAAAAGAAATTCCCATATTATCGCTGAAATGACAGAATTTCAAATGTCAGACAGATATTATGTTTGATGTGTGCCAACCTCTTTTTATACCATGATACAAGGCTATACTGTAGTATCGATACTAAGGTTTGAATACCCTATGTGTGCCTTTAGTATAACAGCGATAGAATGTATATAGAAATGACGGTGCAAAATATTATTGATATCATTTTTATATAATAGAAAACACGCATATGGTAAAACAATAACAACAAAAAACATCCGATTGATACAGCCGGATCGTAGAATATTTAGTCGGATATAATCTGCGCATCCCCGAATATCATTCAATCAAGCCATGCACTTTCGTAAAGTCTTCCGTTAATTTTTCTATACACACGATCAAATCATATAGTACGTTAACGGCAGCTTGTCATTTCAAAAACGAATGCTACAATAGATTTGATCGTGAGTATGCGCTTTTAAACGAGGGAGCTATAACAATTTTGATAGGAACGTATGTGATTAGCCAGTTCTCTTCTTCCTATTTATTTTTTCTGTCAATATTCTTACTCTTTTACGTTCATTGGCATGCTGTTAAAATTTTCTTTTTGCTTGCCTCACCCTTTACCATATTAAATCTTTTTCTATAGCCATTCTTACACTTTTTAGCTTTTTATATCCTATTTTTTTATTTCTTACGATTGGGAAAGCAAATAGTGTACATATCTATTCTGTGACATAGCGATGGATTAATATCTTTCTTTCTTTATCGTTCTATCTGTCTCTCTCTTTCATGTCGCTTTTTCGTTACATCAATTCAAAACTTTACTTTTGCTATAGAAGTTACCGCGGATTAACCCGCTTATTCTGGCATTTTTGACAGTTTTGCAATCATAAATATTTATAACAATAATGTTCTGACTGAATTTATGACTGCTGCGAAAATTCGTATTTTAGCGAACGGGTCATAATTATGTCGAAAATATGAATTTATAACAGTTTAAAGTTTAAACTGTTATAATTCGAGCGGGTTGTCGTGGTTATTTGAGAAGTACTCTCGAAAATGTTTGTATAGGTTTGGAATTTTTTTATAGGTGTTAAATTATTTGTGTGTTTAAAAAAATGGTGGAAATTATTCCATATTTATCAATTAAATCACTCAGAGAACACATATAAAATTCAGTTATGATGTAAAATATTTTCGGTCAGAACTTATGATATTTTTTTATGACAGTTATTAGTTATGACCGGGTCAAAATACCAAATAGCCTTTTAAAAAAAGTTATGACATGTTATGTCATGTTATGACAGTCAGAACTTGTTATGACTACGCTCAGAATAGACGGGTTAAACTCCTAAATTCTTTTCTAAATAAAAAAGCTATTACAAAAAAATAAAATGGCATTTAAATTATTTTTTTTTTGTTCACTTTCAGATACACACTTCAATGGTGAAATAATCTTTGAACTTGATTTCATTAAAATTAAATAACAAGATAAATAAAATCTCTTCTTTTTTTCATTTCATTGAAAATCACAATCAGTTCATCACCTAACAAAACATGATTTAATTTAATAATAAAGAGAATATATTTCTATATATATCTTTTAATAAATTAAGAATAGAGTACCGAAGGAAGGCACTACTTCCATCATAAATTGATGAAAGAACACTGATGAAATATTGTCCAAAGAACTACCAAAGATACTGGTCGAGTGATGTGGTGTTTGAGTTCATTTTTTTAAAATGATTTTCAAAAAAAACGATTAGAACTGATAAATTAAAAACATTTTTTTTTTCTACATAATTAAATAAATGGTGTGATTAAAACGAGATTAAAAAAAGAAAATATAGCAACTCCGAAAGATTGAAGTATTATCAAACGTTTCAGTAATGTATTTGACTCGTAAACGGAAATTCTTAAAAAGGTGATTAAAGGAAAAAGTTTACGAAAGAAAAAAAAGTGTAGAATTTTCATAAAAATCATAAAAAATCAAAATAATTATCATCTTTAAAGTGATTGCTTATTTATTGCTAAAAAAAATTAAATAATAATAATTAAAATTCCTTGCGCGTAAAATTTAGTTTTTCTCCCAAAGTGCTATTTTGCATCAAAATTTTCTTTTCAATCATTAATTAATTTTTTCAATTTAATTTAATTTTTAGTGTTTAGTTAGTATTTTTTTTAATTGTTACTACTTTTAAATTTAACTGCTTGAAATTTTTTCTAATATTCCATAAAAATTTTGTTTGTAAAACCCTTTTTTTAAAAAAGAAAGTGTTACTTTTTGTCCTTTTTTTTTGGTTTGTGTTTTTGGGACCCCAAAAATAAAATAAAATAATTTCTAAAAAAAAAAATGCTTAGTGTTTTCTAAAAAAAAATTCGTTACTTTTTTTGGGTTCGAAATGCAAAAATTCTAATTTATTAATTAAGATATAAATTTAAATTATTTAATAACAAAAAAAATAACCGACAGAATCTAAAAATGTATGAAATTGATCAATTTGTGAATAATTTATTTCGTGCCGCTATAATTCCCGGATTTTTCATAGCACTTTGGCTATCTGGGTTGTAAGTACAAATTAAAAAAAAAATTAAAAAAATTAAAAACATTTTTTATTTTTTTTAAAGAAATAATAACGTTTTTTTTGTAGTTTTAATGGTTTTTTGTAAAAAAAAAAGTTTTGGGAGATTTCTTATTTTTTATTTATTCAAATTCTTTCAAAGAATTTATGATTTGTATTTGGGTATAAATTATGAGTTTCTAATCGATCCATTGTACTACTATATCAAGGATCATGAACGAAAGAAAGAAAGATTTCACTTTTCTATTACTTCGTTTACATGATCTACTTCAAGTCGATTTCAATCCAAAAATCGTCCATGTAAACCTAGATCGACTTCAATATCCGATCACAAACATTTTTCTGATCGACTTGAAATTTGCATGTAAACTCAGGTTGACTTCAAATCCAGTTGAAAATATAAAATGGAGTATGAAAAGAGGTGCAACATAAACTAAAAAATAAATAATTGATTTGAATCGATTTCAAGTCAATCTTTCAATCCGGTAAAGCTAAAAAACCCGAGTTGAGTTTCAAGTCGATCACAAGTCAATTCTGAAGTCGCCATGTAAACATCATATACTACTATGGACAAAAAGAAATGAGACATTTTTAATGTGTCCGTACAAGAAATTTCGTTTTTTACACAAAATTTAATGTTAATTCTTTGTTAAATAGATTTATCCATATTAAAAAATAGCCGCAACAAATTTTTCACAATTACAAAAGACGCTGAAATTTTTAAACAAACAAAGTAAACATGAGATTTCTATTAGCTGTTCACAACAGTCATACCAATCTATCAAATAAATATACACATTGATATTCATTGCTCATTACTTTTTGTCCAAAATAATATGTTTCAAATTTGTTTTTTTTCGATGCATATACGTCACCAGTGACTCGTTATACATTTGGTGTATAGAGTAAATCATGATTATTTGAAATAAAATTAAAAAACTTATAACGTTTTTGTAACTTAAAGAAAGTGTAGGATATTTGCATATTTTTTATAGCATTTTTTATGTATGCGAACTGTCATAAAAAGAGAAAAAAATTATAAACCAAATCGAAATAAACAAAAAAAATGAACGAGACAATCATGACTGACACCAAGACTCTTAATACGTCATGAAAAAATTCAATTGAAAATGGTTGGCATGCGCAAATATGATTTTTTTTCTCTTTCTTTCATACTAAAAGTCTTTAGATGTGTTCTTCTTTTATCTACAATAAACATCACACTACCCATATGGCTTGGGCATCTAGGTGTACTAGTCTATGGTATAAGCTATAAGAACTTAAAAGTCTATTATTTAAAAGTCTGGTAATATTGAAAATATTGTCTTTTAGGCTTCGACGGCACAGTATACATCAAAAAAAAATTACAGAAATTACTAGACTCTCAAAATCACTTTTAATAATATAAGAAATTTATGTGAAACAAATAACGAAAACTAAGAATTCCCACGAAATAGTTTGTCATAGAAATGATTATTGACATCGAAGATTGTTTAACTAGCTGTCTACACATGACATAAATTCAGTCAGAACAGATGTTATGACTGCTGTTCTGTCCTGTGGAGATGAAATATTATGACAAAATCGATCCACTAACGTTCCCAATTTACATTTACTAACGTAATATCTGACTGAATTTATGTCGTGTGGAGATGAGGTGTTAGGAATAGTAATTAATTGTACAAGTAGTTATGGTACCGAAGCATGAAAAAGCTTGCTGAACATGCTGATAATTTGGCTCTAGGGACAGTGGTTTTCAATCTTCCACGGCGTGCAGAACTCTTCTAGCGGATGATAGTGTAATGTAGAGTCGGTTGTTCTTAAATTTTATTTTGGATCAAAAAACAGGTTGAAAATCGCTGCTCTACGGAATTATTGTAATATTTGAAAATGTCGGTTATTTAATATTATTTTGCGAATTTATAAATGTGTAAATAATTTGTGTATTAATTTAAGTTTTGTGTTTTTTATGTTCTTATTAAAATTTAGGTCATATAAAATAAATTATTTGTAAAAGACAATAAACCAGTGTTGGTATAGCGGTATTGTAACGTAACGCTTTAAGAAAGAATAAGTGGTTTACTATAATATTAAAATCATTCCTTAAACTCGTAGAGACATATTCAAACGATTTAACTAAACTGTATTAGAGGACACTCTTCTTTTAATTTCCAACCCAAAGAGTTTGAATTCAAACCTGGATGACTTGTAAAGGGTGTCCCAAAATTCACGCAAGATTTGAATTTTGCGCCGTTTGTGCGGTAAAGTGTTGTCAACAAAAAAAAGACAGTGTGACAGCTGACAGTTCAGGATTATACTGTATGTACTTTATGGATCAATAAAAAATTTACAATTTTTAATTATAAGCCTGTGTTTTCTATCAAAATTACTTCTTGCTTGAATTTTAGGACAGCCTTTAGTGTCATCTAATTAGTAGGAAGTTAACGCGCAAAAATGATACGATATGAATACTGTTACTATTTTTTCCGTCGCGGTATGCCACCACTGTAATAAACCCTTTTGTTATTGGAATGTTTAATAATTCTTAATATTTCCCATTTTGACATTAATTTTATTTTTGCTTTCTTGCGTTTTCATTTAAAATATGTTGTATGCAAATGCTTTTTCTGTGACTTGCTATTATTTATTATTTGCCATCCGACTTTATTAATTTCAAAACAAATATAATATTTCATAAACAAATTTAATTAGCACTTATTTTTGTTTATTGAATATTAAATGTTATTCGATATTAATCACAACAACATTCGATGTTGAATTAAGTTTAGACTAAACTTTAGTTAAAACTGCGTTTATCGAGGTTAGCGAGACATAATTTTTTAGTTTTCATTAAGTGTAATGCATCTAAATGAGATTTTGAATCGATTTTTAATAGAGTATTAGATATTATAATTTTGTTTCTATTTATTAGTTTAAAGTTTATTTTGATTTGATACTAATTTATGTTTTGTTTGTTCATAAAAAATGTAATTTGTAATCGCATAAAACCCATTACATAATGGACGGATTCAGCATGTCGAATATTTACAGAAAATATCATCTAATTTATCTTAAATACTTGTCTATCATGTCTCTATATTAAATATTTACCAAAAACTTCAATTTATGTTTTTATTTACACGAAGACAGCTTTTATTTATTGATCAAAATATTATATAAAAATTTAAAAAAAAAAAAAATTACATTCCAAAGCTAAAATGGTCGGTAATTGGACTACTTACCTTATACATATGTAAAGCCGGGTATTCTCACCAATCGTACTCAAAGAATGCGTTGTTATCGTGTTCTGTTTGTACTTATCAGCTGTACGCGTTTCAATCGTGTTCTGTTTGTACTGATCAGCTGTACGCGTTTCAATCGTGTTCTGTATATATTATGAACAGGTAAATGTTCGCTGATTCATCCATATCGAAAAATATATAGAAAGAATCATGTTGACAATATCTCTTAATATTGTACACCCGAAAAAAACGTCCAATATTTTGACAAAAAGACATGAAAACAGGAATGGACATTTTGAACGGCACATTTGTTTTCCATCATCGATGGGAATTTCTAGCAAACACGAGAGCAACTCACGCCAATGCTCTACTTCTTACGGTGTGGTCGAATTAGCAAATATATTTTAGTGTTAAAAATATGCTCGATACGAACAAAATTTGTTAATGCACAAAACGTGTTAGACCCTTTCCGTTTCGGTCCGGCCCGCTACAACATGTTTTGTTCACGTGTTGTCATATATAATTCGGGAATTTTTTATATTTCTTTAATAAATTGTTCCATTTTTAATCCACTTTTTGACTTTATTTTATAAAAAAAAATTCTGAAAAATGTCTGACCTAAAATGTAATAATACTGTTTAGTGGTTAACTTAACATTTTCGGTAAAGTTATTCAACTCTTTCGTTTCGTTTCGATTCGAACAGGTATCGGAACATTATGTTTATTTTTTTGTTTTTCCATACATCTTGACATTTTCAACTTTTGAGAGGCTGAGCGGACCGAAACGAGACGAAACATTCTATCTGGCGTATTATGCTTTTTTTATAGTTTGGATTGTGGTTGTATACGGAATGTGAAACAAATGCACTTTATTCATTTAATGCATACCTTAAGATTACATAAGCTAAATGTCCAGTTGTATACGCATGAATCCCCTCTGATTTTCGCATGTTCATTTTTATCAGTGTCTAAACAGTTGTCATGAAAAAAAATTTTTTTTTTGTATTTAACTTAATTGTTATCATTTAAATAAAACGTGAACAAATTTTCTCCACGTGCTCCACGAATATTATTAATAATATTGCATGCAATATTTTTATAAAAAGAAAAATCAGCTTAAATATAAAATTGTTTTTATCAAGACAATTTGAAAAAAAAAAAATTATTTGTAATCAACAAATATTAATGACCCATGGCTACTAAATCTCATCGACCGAAAAAAAAAAAAACGTATGATTAAGATTAATAATTACATAAACATAAATGATCATATTTTAATCTATTTTTTGTATTTTTTTCTAATTTTAGAATTGCAATTGGATCATTGAAATTAAGTTTGTTACTATGCTTTACAATATTTGTAATTTTACCAATAATATTCCGATATTCAGTTACACTGCAACGTAGTATATTATTTTTAACATTTGGTAAATATAAACATTTAAGTAACTAAAAATATTGTACTTAAAAATTTTCAATTTTTAACAATGTTGTAGGACTCAAAAACAAAACTAAACAAATTTTTTATATTAATTTGTACAATAAGTCTTATACTAGAGGCACACATAGGGTATTCATACCATAGTTTAAAGATACCATGTCGTTTACCATATGTGTGTCGTCGAATACGAGCCGAATACCATTTCAACTACGTAGCATAAATCTGGTACTTAAATTCGAAAAAGTACGTGGTATTCCCTTTTTTACTTAATTTTTTCGGCCACTGTAATTTATTCTTTAGTGATTGTCGCGCGTTTTTATTGAAGCGGAAAATAGCGAATGGAATTTTGTAGGAAAGCTGAGCAATTAACATATGTTTTACACTTTTTTTTTTTGAAAATTTTATTTTAAAAAAATGGAAAAAGTAAAGAAAAAACGCAAAATTTTATCTGTGGATGAAACCTCAAAATTTATAGATATTTGGAGGAATCATATAGAGGATTTAAGAGAAGCGAAAAGAAATTCCCATATTCTCGCTGAAATGGCAGAATTTCAAATGTCAGACAAATACTATGTTTGTTGTGTACCAACCCCTTTTTATACCATTGTACAAGGCTATACTGTAGTATCGATACTAAGGTATGAATACCCTATGAGTGCCTTTAGTATTACACAGGGACTACACATTAGCTTTTATTTCTGGTATATCAGAAGGAAGTTTTACTTTTTTTTGGTTAACTTGAAGAAAAATATAGCTGGAGTGTATCAATGGATGGAAAAAAGCTTATGGTGAACAGGCTCTATCAATTTCAACTTGTGAATTTTGGTTTAGACGGTTCAAAAATCATAATTTTGATTACGGAAACGTTTGGCTGGGAAATTCTACCTCATCCGCTGTATTCACCAGATATTGCTTCCTCAGATTAGCGTTTCTTTCGGTCGATGCAACATGATCTTGCTGATACACAAATGCTCAATCTTGAAGAAGTGTAAAAATGACTCGGTGACTGGGTTGCCTTGTCTACCATATTATGTTCATATCAAATTATTAATAAATTTTTATTGTGTTTAGCCTTCAGAAAGTCTCGAAAGGAGACGAAACGTTGAGTCCTAACCAGCTACAACATTGTAAAAAATATGAAAATTTATTTATAAAGTTAATGCTCAAATATAGTTTGGTCTGCGAGGAAAATACTATTCCCGCATTTCTTAAATTATGGAAATAATCCTTACTATGTATGATATTAACTTAATGTGGGTATTCCCTTTCCATTATAAAACGTGGTGTATCGTTGCATCATTGAATGATTCGGTATTTTCCTTTATAAAAAAAAACCCAATCATACAACGATACAATGAGACACCACTACTAATTGCAATGGTAAGGGAATACACCTAATAAATTATTAAATAAAATTTGTTTTTAATGTATTATTATTTTTTTTTTTTTACTAATTTTAGTCGCATATCCAAGAAATGTTGATTTCAAAGTGCCAGCCTCACTTGGATTATATGCAACAAGGAATTTTTATGTCCAAGTTAAAGATAATGATGTCGAAAATGTCGAACCTATTAATATTGGTGTTTGGCATATATTACCAATTCAAATAGCAAAACGTTTTTCAAAAGAATTCAAAATTGAAGGTGTAAGTAGTATCTCTTTTTTTCTATTAAATCTATTGGGTACTTGAATTAATTTTGAGTGTTTTTTTTTATAAAAAAGACACATTTATTTAAAAGATAAAGTACACCATATTTCATTTAAAGTATTGTCTGTCAGAAGCTACAACCTTTGACCATTTTTCTAGTAACAAATGGATTTCGTGATAAAAAAAATAGGTCAGTTAGGAAGTCTAACTTTGGACCCTAATAAATGTATACTGTTCTTGTTAAATGTAATAGTTTTTAGATGATGTGCAGTGATATCTTGACTTTCGAAATTTATTATTAAAACTTTAATACAGGCTGATCCAACTTCAGTTTTCGAACTTTTGAATGAAACATACTTATTTTATTTTGTTAATCAGAAATGTTATGTATTTCATTATTTATGAAAAATAATATCAATTAAATGGCCGCCTCTTGATCTTCTGCAGCAGCCGATCCTTTCGAGGTAGTTTTCGATGACTTGTTTGTAAATTTCGGGCGATATCTCGGCAATAACTTGGTGGATGTTGTTTTTTAGGTGCTCCAACGTTTCGGGTTTATTGATGTAGACACGACTTTTAATGTAATCCTATAAAAAGAAATCCAACGGTGTTAAGTCGCATGATCTTGGCGGCCAGTTGACGCTACAAAAACGTGAAATAATGCGATCTGGGAACTTTTCTGTGCTGTGTGACAAGTTGCCACATGTTTTCTACTTCAATATCTTTGATTTCGTGCCAGAAATAATCGGTTATCATACGCCTATATATCGCTCACCATTGACTGTTACAGTCTGACTCTGATCATTTTGAAAAAAGTAAGAGTAGTTAAGCGGTCCATTTCGTAAAAGTGTTGTTGCAAACTGACATTCGACACTTTGAAGACACGGTGCTTATCGACAGCTGCTTGATTTACAGTCCTACCAACATAGGAAACTCAAATTGGATCACCCCTATACAATGTTTTTACTTTTTGATTTAATACAAAAGACTTAAGCATATGTATTATTACAATTCCCTGCTATTTAACTTACGAGAGCATCAACATAGAACATATTTTTCATTAATCTCGTAAAATGGTGCACCACTGTATCTGTGAAGTGTTAAGATATAAATTAAGTCAGGGACAATTGGATTTTTATATTTTGAATCCAAAAGGGATATGATTATATTCGTGACCCTTATACAAAAATCTCGATTTATACAATGTTTCCGAAATTTGGGTTTCCAGAAAAAGGTTTAAATAAATCTAAAAAGCCAACAATTAAAGCTGGTGTAATTTTCGGAACTGTGTTAATCGGAACTCATTTAAAACCGTGAAATTCGATGGTTGACTATATTTACAATTCTTTGAAGAATTACAGTTTAGTAAATTGTTCATAGTGAAATAATTTATGAGTTCTTAAATATAAAATAATTTGTTAAATGAGTTCTATTTTATATTTGAAGGGAATAAATCCCTTTATAGTAAAAAATCTTTAAAATTTTAATGTAATCACGATATTTACTTATTTATATTCTCATCAAATGCACGAACAAATTTATGGCAAAATCGTATGAATAATAAATTGTTGAACATAGGTCAGGGCTCAATTTATGTTGTATTGAAAAAAATGATTGTTTAAATGAATTTGATAACAATACCGATTAAGTAATTTTTAAAACTAGTAATTTATTAATAAACATAAATTTCATGACTAAAATTATTAATATTTCTACAAGGCAAGAGCAAAAAAAAAAACAGCATTATATTGCTTATTAGCTAAAATACAATATATGTATAACCCATAAGTTGTGTGGCCCGCAAAAGTTTGTGGTGGTGATCTGATGCGGAAAATGTATTGATTAAGTGGCAATAGCATATCTTTGGGAATTCGATGATATTCTTTGATTGAAAGCCAGAAAATATCAAATAGAACTTCGGTGAGCTTAATTTCAGTCTCGTCATTCCTCAATTCGAGAAATTCCTCTTGAATCTAAAGGGAAAGTTTTTCTGTAGAATTTTAGACACATGCTGCATAAACGTTTTTGACCCAATTATATTTCTCCGTATTAAGTATCTAGAAAAGTAGTATTGGTCAAATTTCTGTTGCAACAATTTTAGATATTGTCGAGCCAATATGCTCTGCTTATTTGCGATATTGGCCAGGTTGGTTCTTTGATACAAACTCGAATGCCCTAGGCGAAATTCTGTTTGTCAAAAATCAAGTTTCTGTTTGAAACCTTTCAATTTATGGGACATTTTCATTTTGGCCTTTCATTTTCTTTGAATTGAATTCATTCAAGATGTTTAAATATGTTAGTCATGTATGCAAGTTTAGTAAGCCACTGATTATAGTTGAAGCGCGCTGGTGTTGTTTGTGTTAGATTATGGTATATAAATTGCCTGACATCATAACGAATCTCATATGTCTTGATGGAATTCTTTCGACCCCAAATATCAGTGGCAATAAATACGTAATGGCCAAATAATTGTTTCTTTTGAATTAACATATTTTAATCATGTTCACGAGTCCTCCATAAACTCTGTGCTTTTTCTTCTTTTGGACCGCGGCTCAGCTGGTATCATATCGCGGTTGCGGAGCTTTGCTCTACAGCTACACTATAGTAGCTTCCGTCAAATTGACCACTCTTGATATAGACTTTTTAAATAAGAAAATATTTTTTATAAAATTCTAAATACTTAAGAATAATAGAAATAGTAGAAGAAATAATATTTTTAATTTTTTTTTTTTTTTGCAATTTAGGAAGCACTCGAAGAAGTTTTGAATTCAACTGATGTACCAGATACTCATTTAGATAAATACGATCAGATTATTAAATCTGAATTTCCAACAATTACCAAAGATAATGAGAAATTTTTTTTTGAACGTATTCTTCGACAGCCCGGATCAATTGTATTATATTTACATGGAAATACTGGATCACGAGCAGCACAACATCGTGTTGATTTATTTAAAGTATTAAGAAAACTTGGTTATCATGTATTAGCATTAGATTATCGTGGCTACGGTGATTCGGATAAAGTTCAACCAACTGAAGAAGGCGTTGTTCGTGATGCTATGGCCGTATATGAATATATCAAGAATCAAACCAATAATCCAGTATTTCTTTGGGGACATTCATTGGGTACCGGTGTCTCAACACATATGTTAGCAATTTTAAATCAAATGAATATACCTGGACCACGTGCTGTGGTTTTAGAAAGTCCATTTAATAATATCCGTGATGAAATTCGACAACATCCATTTTCAAAAGTATATATAAAAATACGAATTAATTTAAATAAAACTAAAATATTGTTTCTTTTTTTTTATTATTTTAGTTATTTAAAAATTTACCATGGTTCGATTTAACAATTGTTAAACCAATGTATACAAATTCATTACGTTTCGAATCGGATCAACATGTTAATGAATTCCGACAACCGATATTAATATTACATGCCGAAGATGATTTAGTTGTACCATTCCAATTAGGCTATAAACTTTATAGAGCTGCAATTGATAATCGTGGTCGTTCATGGGGACCAGTGGAATTTCATCGTTTCGAAGGTTCATCACATTATGGACATAAATTTTTGTGTCATGCACCAAATTTACCTGAAATTGTGAAAACATTCTTTGATAATTATCGTGATACAATTTATTGAAAAATTAGAAGAAAAAAAAAAACGAAGATATTTAATATAAATAAATTAATTGTATACCAAAAAAAAAAAATCTCGATTTCCATCGTCGCGAATTGTGTTGTTCTTGAAATTATGTCGTTCATAAATATTCGGAAGTTGTGTAATTTTCCTTAGATACCAATTAACGACACAAATCGAGATTTTCTGGTCTTTTAATACCAAGTGATAATGAAATAAAACACGATTTGATAATAATTTCTCAAATTATTTTTCATTTTTTGTTTGTAAATCGAGTTGTGAATGATTTCTCATAAATTATAAATTAATAAATTTCTAATAAATCAATTATCGTAAGGCTATAAGATTTTCGTAATTTCTGTTGCATGTTTTTTCATTCAATTATAAATTATTGTAAACCATTTTTTTTGTATTATTATAATCAATTTTATTATTACAACAAAATAATTAATAAAATGTGTACAAAAATAAAAAATGGAAAATAATTTTTTTTTTATATTTTAGAAATTTAGGATTTCATTTCAGAATCCATAATTCGATTTGAAAAATGGCTGATCAGAACGAAAACCCAAAGGCAATTTGAAGTAAAATAGGAACCCAAACTAGGCGTACTCAAAAAATGAAGTTTTTGTCGTCAGAAAGAGTGGGATATTGGAGATTCAAAAGACCTGGTTAATTGATGGGATTTACTTAATTGATAAATATCCCTTGGCCGTATTATAAATGGTGTAGTTTGAAACCTGTAAATTCAGAAGACAATTGTTATCAGCAGAGATTATCTTTACTATGCCAGAAAATATAGTCAATTTAAAAAGAGACACAGGACAATGAGTGCCCATTTGCCCACCCTGTTTCAAGGATATCGAGGCTGGTATTGTAACACTCGGAGAATGCCGCCTATCTTTCTAAAACAATGCAATTTAAAATATTAAACGCTATTGGACTTTCATCCATAAATACAATTGTATCTAGCTTCCGGAAAGCATGGATTTATCCGCCTAAAAATTCAGAAATTTCATGGTCGGGTACAACATGAAGGTGAACATGTCGAATTTCATACCATCTTTGAGTGATCAAAAGTTTTCCTATTTCATTTTAATGATTTTATTCTAATATTACAAAATACTTAAAAGTATCGGGAAAACTTTAAATTCAACCTTTTTTTTGTCTTACATTGTTGTAAGACACTATCCTTGGACCAATTTTACTGAAATTCAACATATTATTACCGCCAATAATCAATATTTGGAAATAATTTGAACAAAAGTGCTCCACAAATTTTCAAATTAAATCCAAAAAACTATTTAAAAAAAAACAACAAAACTTTCTGGTCACCCTGGTTTTTTCTTTATAACTTCGCTCCCCATAGGCCGATTATTTTGATGAATACAATACCAAAACAAGCTAAGGAAAAACCAACTTACATTGTAAATTTCATCTAAATCGGATAACGTGTTTTTGAGTTATCTTGTATACGGACGGACATGCAGAAATCGATATAAGTTTTGATTCTCTACACAACAATATCCCTAAACCTCTATACGATTATTATTTCGATGTGTTATAAATGTAGTGATAAGGCCAATCTCCACACATCCGACATCCTATTCTGATAAAAGTATGGGATGCACTTATGCAAAATTTAGATAAACAGAAAGGGAGAAACAATCATCCTACGAATTTTGTCGTCTTCTGCAGTTATAATTTCCCCATCTGATTCTTCATCTGCCAGATGATTCCCCTCAAACGCAGATAAACTTGTTCATCTGATTTATGGCTTTTCATCTGCATTAGCATACTCTCACAATAATCATACACGATATCGTTGCACACTACCAAATTTTCTTATAGGACGAATTGATTTTTATGGTTTAGTGATGAAATACGCAAGTTAAATTTTTAACTTCTATACGAAGTATATAAAAAATAAAAAAATTTGTTTTGCAAATCTCCACGTTTTATAAGATTCTAAATGGTTTGCAATCATTTTTATCCAATGTCTGTCTGTCTGTATATCACAACAAATGTTGAGATTAACTAAGGACTTCGTTCACTCTGAATTCCCATATTCATATAGCTTTCTTTTAGAAAGGCTTTCGGAAGGTAACGTGATTTGAACATACGTATAGAAGTTTCGTCGTTTTGCACTATAGCTTGTTTTTAGATATGATAGAAATTTAAGCCTTATGATAAAGTCTGAAAACACAATTTGGTACTATATTTTCCTATAAAATGGAAGGGAATGTTCTTAAATTTCCTATAATATTATAAAGTGTGTGGGGAGAGACCCTGATGTTTTTATTCGGTCAATCCTAGCGAAAATTGCAAAAGTCCATCTCGTCAGAATAGGATGTCGGCTGTGTGGAGATTGGCCTTTAAAACTAATATACCCTCTGGTAGTAGTTACCATAAGGCATAAAAACCGTGACAACTATCATAGCAAGGCACGTAATACGTCACACGGCCGGTATGCGCAATTCATAAACTTTGTACTCTATTTCATGTATTCATATCGTGTAAACTTTACACGATACTGTAAACGACTCGTACGCAATCTATTCGTACGGATGGAAATTTCTGACTGTAACCGAAATACTGAAGCGAATATGTTAATTCAAAATGACACTGATTAAGCTAACAGATCAAGAAATTGTAATTTAATTAAAATTGTATGAAAAAGAGGAGTTTGTATATAAAATATTATAACTATGACATTACTTGTTTCGGCTTTCATCTTTTATCTAAAAGTTTTTTTTAGACCGATATCCATTTTCCTAACGTTGATTGAAATTTGCAAAACATATCTTGTAGCCAAAACCAATAGACTGATATAGTCCAAATTTCATTGAAATCGATTAAAACATTCTTCCAGAGTCGGATAACTCCCTGAATGGTATGAACTATCAAAAAGTGGAAGGGCAATGGTAAAAAAGCTAATAAAAGTATATTTATATTATTATTAAAAATGATAGTAAAATTTTAATCAAAGTTTTTTATTGAATTAAATTTATGAATAAAAAATATTTATTTACGAGAATTTTGAATTCTTGCGGGTGTTTTCTTTTCCAGTTTAATTATTTTTGCAAAGAAAAAAAAATGTATTTGCCCACAATTTTTTCACGGCTTTTGTGCCAACAATTTTAGAACAGCTGGAAAAAAACAAAATTAATGAAAAAAGAGAAAATCAATTTAAGAGAACATTAAAAAGAGATATATTGTCCTTAAAAATGACAGAAGCCGGGATAAGAAATGGGTGAGTGCTGATCACATATTGTCAAACTTTAATAAAAAAACTAAACAGTTACTTCGTTTACATGATTTACTTGAATTAGAATTCAAACCAAAAATCGCGCATCTAAACTTGGTGAACATCAAATTTTGCATGTAAACGAGGATTAGAGATGTATTACTTAGTTTTCTGTTTAATATGTCTTCGTTAAATGTATAAAAAACCACACCAAAATGATATAAAAGCCAAGTTAAGTTATTATATTTCATTGATTCGAGACCGAGTTATTATCTTCGAAACCTGCAAAAAATTAACATTTTTTTGTATAGTTTTGTATGAAAACGAGAGAAAAGACATTACATTATTCCATTTACATGAAATACTTGAAGTCGACTTTATTCCATAAAATCATTCATCTAATTGAATTTGACTTGATCAACTTGAAATTTTGCATGTAAACGCGGATCGATTTCAGATCACTTCTGCTCTCACGTCAATTTTCAAAACGCCCTGTAAACGAATTCAGTTATTTAAGAAACCGAAGAGAAAATGTTGAGAATCTTAGAATGAAAATGAAAAAAAAGAGAAAAGAGAAAAATAAAATACAAGAGCGAAAATATATGAATTTCGAAACATTTTTGTTTATTTTTTCAGAGAAAAAAAAAACATGACATGAATCAAACAAAGAGATTTTCCGAATACATATTCCCATAAACACACACACATCCAATCGGAAACCGCAAGAGCAAAAATTTTACTCCAAACAGCACACAAATCAAATATGGCTGACACTATGTGAATGGCATTATCTGTTTCGCGTCTTTAGAAGAAAAAAAAACACAAGAAAGTAATAATTTCTTTACCTTCTTTTTTTATATAAACATCTGAATCGGATCGACAAAATATTAATAAAAAAAAATAAAACATAAATTATTAAATTTAAATGATTTGAAATTTGTCATTAAAAGTGATTCGAATTAATAAATATCCGGTGTTTAACGTGTAAAAAAAAAAAGAGTTGGTGTTTTTTTTTTCTATCAAAATTTTCCAATTTTCATATATTTTCTTTTTATTATCAATTATTTTATTTTTCCTATTTTAATCTAATTGGATTTCTTTTATTTAATTCAAAATATATAAGAAACAAATTCTGGTGTTTTTTTTGTGTGGTTTTTTTTTTATAAGAAAGTTTGAGAAAAAAAATATAAATTATTATTAAAATTAATTTATTTTGTGAAGTGTAGTGAAAATTTTTGCTAAGTTTTTAAATAGTTTTTTTTTATTATTTTTCTTGATTTAAAAAAAAAAAGAAAAAATAACCAAGAAAAGAGAAGTTCTTTTCTGGTGTAAAAATTTGTGATTTTTCTTTCATAAATTTATTTTCTATTTGGTTTTCTTATTTCTGAATTTCTTTTCTTTTGGAAGAATTATAAGCAACAAAAAAAAAATAAAAAAAAAGGAATATTGTAGCTAAATTAAAAAGGAGTTATTAAAATCCAACAAAATATGTGGTAAGTTGCCGGAAATATTAAATTTATTTAAACAAAAAAAAATCGCAATAGTCAAGAAGAAAAAAAAACATGTCTGCATTCGGTACTTCTTTTTTCAAGGGCCGAGGGCGGAAAGAAAAAAACATAACTTTGTCCAGCTGTCAATTTGTTTGGGAGTTTTTTTTTGTTTTGTGTTTCGAGAACTTTAATTTTGTTCGCAAAATCTTACTTAAAAATGATCTTCAAAAACTGGTTTCAGTTTTTTCTTTTGCACCCAGTTTTTGTTATTTCAGAGCCCGATTTTTGTACACGGAGCCTAGAAATTTATTTTGTCCAAAAAACGAGCTTTGTAATGCTAGCCCAACTCTAAATTATTGACTTCGAATAGGCACAAAAAAGGTCATAAATTTTCCTTTTTTTTGCTATTATATTCGAACCTCGTATAAAACAGTAAATACGTTATGTGTTATATGAAAATCGTGTTAAAAGAAACATCAGAAATGAATACAAATCAGTGGGAAATGTGTTCTGTGTTATATGGAAATCGTGAATCCTGAAGTTAGATGGAAACAGTGCTAAGAAAAACACGGAAAATATAATAAAAACATCAAATTAAAAAAAAATGATTTATAAGTTCCTCCCAAAAAAGAAAAGGTGCCACGGGCTCGCGCTCCAAAATAGAGAACTCCAGAAAAATTACGATTTTTGACGTTTTTTTCTTGAGACATTTTATTTTTCATCTTTACGCTATTTCTCGGGTGGTGGTGAATTCCATTTTTTTCTTTTTCATTTTCTAAATACACACCCAAAAATTTTTATGGGGAAAAAAAGGACTACATATTTTGCTATAAAATGTTTTCCAAGTCAATATATGAAATCGAGTCAAAAAGGAAGAAATAGGGAAGAAAGAAAAAAAAATTATACAAAATTGTTAGAAATGAGGGCGTTTTAGGGAATTGGGAAATGTATTTTTTTTTGTTTTTTTTTTTTTGGACGATATGAAATAAATAGTATTTCGAGTCCTTTTTACAATAGAACAATAAACAACACGGAAATATGGTCGAAAATGACGTTGCCAACACACGAAATATTCCAATCATACATTTTTTTTTTTGGGACTTTGGTAAATTAAATTTGTGAATAACAAAAACGAAAAAAAAAAAATGGCAACAATGTGTCCTTTGTATAAATAATATTGTTTTTTTCTTTCTCTATTTTTAGAAAATATCCATTTTGATCAGTTTTCCTCTCTAGAAGAATATGTATCTTGTTTTTTTAATGACCATTGGACGACCCACATCAAAAATTGTTTTAAAACATATCGAAAGCAAGATTAAACGTAAAAAAAACAAACTATATAGAACCACGATGGGAACTTCTTCTATACATATCGATCAAAATTAAATTTTGTACGAAAATTCTGGACTTTTTGGGTAAAAACACTCAAGTTAATCTTTTCTTCAAATATCCTTAATTACCACCCCTTTTTTGTAAGAAATTTTATTGATCGGAAAAGTTTAAATAAATTTCTCGTAAATTGAAAATTCTTATATTTTCGTTCTTATACACATATAATGTCCTTCATTCGGTTCTTACTGTGTATCAATCTTGATATAGAATTTTGCAAAAGTTGCTTCAAAAAAAGAGTTTTTTACTTCATATATTATTTCATCAATTTTTGTCCTTTTTAATACTGTTAAGTTATGGTCCCTGGACACGTAAATCTTACGATATATAATATCATAAAAATTGCTTGGAAATTTACTTCAGAAGAAATCATCTCCTTCTTTAGGACGCGTATCATTTCTCAGATCTTAACGAGAAACAACAAACATCTATTCCTACATGCAGCTTATCAATTCAGTGAATTTGGTTCAAATCGGATAATGCATTTATGAGTGATCGTGAATACAAATTATCATATTAGTTGGGACGAAAGCAAACTTCGAAAAGTATTTCATGTGATTCAAAAAATTTTAAATTTTGTTCAGACAAATAACTTGCACCAAATTTGATTGAAATCGGTTATCAAATAACGTTAGGTTACCCTGTAATTTAAAAACACGAAAAATCGAAGTTTTGTTTGGCAGCTATCCGAAGTTTCCATGTCGATCGAATCCGATTTCGAATAAAATGCTTCTCAAAAAACTAGTTTTAACAATTTTCATTCAAATTGCTTCAAAAATATAACAGAAATTTTGTCCAAATAGACAGATGAACAGACATAAGATAGAAAGATTTCGAAAGTTTTGAAATCTAGACATTTTTTTTTCGATCATGATTCGATCAATACTTTGTATAGAAGTTAAAAATGCATCGAAAAACAACATGATGATTTAGCCAAGAAGATTTTTGGGATACTTTTTGTTGTCTGATTAAAACCATATATATAAGGTACGTGCCAAAACAACGGCAATATTTTTGGCCGTCTTCTTCTGCGCAGAAGAGAATTTTGTTCAAGAAGAAAAATGATAATGGTAAAACAAACAGCACCAACCCAACCATCACACAGATATCATTACTAACAACAACAATATAGCAGCAGCAGCATCCTCATCATCCACCGTAACACACCATATGACATCTGTTGATGTGGTGGGTGTTTTGTGTGTGGAAAAATTGAACAACATTGTTTACAATCCATGTTAAAATTTCAAGAAATTTTGTTTTTAAGGGTTTTGTTTGTTTGTTTTGTTTTTTATGGGATCAATTATTAAAATTTTTGATTGGTAATGATTTAATGTTTAAAAAAAAGAAGGGTCTCTAAAATCATATATGTGTTTCCTATATGCAATTATTCTATTCAAATGAAGTGGAAAATCTAATTCGTATTTATGAATTTTTTCGGTCCAATAAGTTTGAATTAAAACCTCTTTTTTGTGGAGAATTTTTTAAGGACTACGCAAATCTTTGTCCATAATAGTGTGGTGAACCCATCTTTATTTACTTCTAATATTATAATGGCCATTAAAATGTAACCAAAATAAAACAAAGACGACTAAACAATTCACATGTACCTATAATAATTGGATCCAATCAACAGATTTCAATTTGTATTAGAGCAGGATAATCTAGACTTTTTTTTTTTGTTTGTACAAAAATAGTCGATTCACGTGTATTTTGAAGATGATTTGTATTTTAATTGTGATGTGATGAGAGTCGTAAAAGGGTTTCCTTCAATAGCTTCTAGAAATATAAATAGCAGACTAGCATGTAGACGACGTAGTGACGACGCCTTAAATCTTATCATGTGAAAAATGGAAACAACTATTATTCTAGTTGATTATAAAAAACTTGTTTTTTTTTTTTTAAATCTTACCATTTAATTAGTTATTATTATCTAGAAGAGAGGTTCTTTAACTTTTTTTCTGCGACCCAGTTTTTCAGTTCACGTATTTCCGTGACTCCCACTTTGGGTTGGATTAATAAAAGATAGATATTTACATAAACATTTACATTTAGCAATGAAGAACCGTCGCAATTAATGTTCTTACGCTTCTTTACAACTCACATTCATACACTATTAAAGGAGCTGTGCAGTTATGTTGTACGATGGATTCATTACATTAATCAGCGATCATTTGTAGATCTCCCGTTTATTTGGATCATGATATTTTCAAACATTATTGTAATGTTATCAACCTCTCATATCCGTAATCAATCTATCTAGAGACGGCTCAATTTCGTTTGGAGTCGAATTATGGGGCACGCAAATATCGAGCTGCTTTTTGTATGACTCACACAAATGAAATTATAAAGCTCTCCTGACTCCAAGAATATAATCTTGGCAAGCCCATTTTGGGTCGCAACCTATAGTTAAAGAATCGCTGATCTAGAAAGCATAGGTTCCTTCCGTAGATCATTAGCAGGTCTGTTTAATATTCCATATTTTTTATACTCTGATTTTAACTACTCTAATACTATTAGATTCTATAAATTTTGGCTACATAAAGTCGTCAGTTGTAGACTTAGTTTTAATTTGAAATGTGAAAAAATTGTTAATTTACCAATTAATGCAAAATTAAAACAAATTTGTATGCCAAACTTTTTCCTACAGACACAAAATGTAAATTAAAAATTTCTCTAAACTTGAGCATATTGTATTTTAAATAGGTTTTAAAAATTCATTCTTTTCCGCTGGTAATATATCTTTTATAATGAGAAAATTTTTCAAAGTTCAAAAGTTCAATGTCTCAAAATGTATTCAAAATGTTGGCGATTAAAGAAGAAGTTCAATGGACACATTAATAACAAGTTGTAATTTAGGAAAAGTTTTGAAGAATCATTACAATATTAAAGTGTGATGTTTGAAATCGAAATCATAGACAAAAACAGAAATCATTTATTGGAATAATTCGAGTATGAAAGATGTATTTTGAAAATTATGTAATGTTAGATAATGTTTTAGAGAAGGTCAAATCAACATTAAGAAACCTATTGGATAGGATGATTTTAATATTTCTTTTTAAAAAGATAACAATTATAATACAGAGAAACATGTTAAATTCACCACAAAGAAACTAATTTTAGTGTTTCTTACAGTTTCGAAACTTTATCATAAAATATAGATCATTTTAAATTGACTACTAATCTTAATAACACAGTTTTATTTAATTCCTTAATAAGTTTATTCAATATTTTACTAATTAACTAATTTTTGAACCTCGTTTATACAGTTTCAATCTACCTTTTCTATCACATCCAATAGGTATTGAAGTTTCTTATATGATAGTGAAATATGTAAGATGTGTAGATTTGTGTTCTATATGTAATATACACATCTAGTAAATTTGCAACCAACCAAAACGAGGGAAAAACAAGTTTAAACTGCATCTAGTAGCCATTCAAATTAAATAATTAGCATTTGTATGATTTAATCAAAAAACAATTAAAGCTTTATCAGACAACTGAAAGAAGTATTTGAGATTATCTTTGCGGCTCAGTAGTTTGAAGATTCGAATTTGATTTTTGATTTCGGCATTTTCACACTATTTTAATTGCGTATGAAACTCGTAAAATAATTAATTGGGAATCCTTAGCAAAGAATAACTAATTATAAGGTATGGAAACTTGTAGATTGAAAAATCTACCAATTAGAACAAAGTATTATAGCAAAAATTATAAATATGTACATTGAATTAAACACGTGGAACTACGTCATGAGTTTTAAACATTGCTTCTGGATTCTTATTACTTTCTGGTGTTCGTGTATTCATATATAAATATTAGCATGGATTTATGGATGGATAAATTTTTAATTTTTAGTTTATTCTTTATATTATTAGCTGTGTTTTTTTCATTCGAGTCAGGATCAAAGTTTGAAAAAAATCGATATGGGTCACCCAAAGATACCTTTTTTCGTTTATTTTTAAAATAAATTAAGCATAAAATAAAATAAATACTAACAAATTCTCATATATCTTTTTTGAATGACATTAAAAAATACTTTTTTTTCACAAATTTATGACATTTATTAGTTCTGATACCAATGATACCAACGTTTATATATGAAAAATTATGCAATTTTATATAAATAAAACTTATACAGAGCCTGACCCATATGAATATATGGGTTATATTGTTATTATTTTTACGCCTTATAAAGCAAATTTTGACCCTCTGACCCGAATGAAAAAAACACAACTAATATAAGGAATAGGTATTTTGTACGAGCTTTCTAAAAAGGAATTGGTGCATGGAAGCAAGTATAATTTTCATAATTTCATAGCAAATTTGTTAAAAATGATAAAATGTTCAAGATTATATATTGTACGTCATTTATTGTATTTCTACGAAATTTCTTCCATGAATGTCTTTCCTTTCGTCGTGGTCTAAAATCGTTTAGTTTGGAAATGAGGGTTTTTTTTATTATAGTCAGAAATGAATCATTTACCCAAAATTTCTTTAAAATTACTTTCATTCATATAAAAAGACATTGTAACAAAATTTCATTCGATAAAATTTACATCATTGTATACTTTATTGCAATATCAACAAAACTTATATAATCATTGAAATGATTAATTTATTTATCCTAAAATTAATAAAAATACATTGTGTACGAAAATTCATCATTTTATATGATTATAATTTCAGTTTCTTCTTCATTAAATCAAAAACTTTCCCTTATGAATTCAGATATCCTTCTTACTTCACGAAAAATTCACCCAAAAACAAAGTGTTCTTCTTTATTTCTTCATACTAACCTAGTGTGTTATAAAAATGTCAATTTTCGCCCTTTTCTAACCAAAAAAAGAAAAGGTTTTTCCCATTTTTAACTTCTATACAAAGTACATGAGTTACTGGAATCATGATCGAATGCAAATCTCCACGTTTTAGAAGATTCTAAATCGTTTGCAATAATTTTTATCCAATGTCTGTCTGTGGTAGGGAAGATTGCGGCAGTATTTTTAAGGCGATTTGAACGAAAATTGGTAACGGCGGCTTTTTCCACACGAGAAACATTCTGTCAGAATGAAACTTCGGGTAGCTGCCAAACAAAAGTTCGGTTTTTTGTGTTTTTAAATTACAATGTATTGTAACGTTATTTATGGACCGATTTCAATGAAATTTGGTACATGATAATTTTTTAATGAAAGAACAATTTGGTCCAAAAATCAATTGAATCCGATTACAATTTCGGGTAGCTGCCAATCAAAATTCGGATTTTTTGTATGAAATGAAACAATTTCCGAAATTACCTTCCAAGTTATCTTTATAAATTGTAGTTAGGATAACCGGAAAACGTGTAACCTGATTTAAGTAAACTTTGTCGAGTTCGTTGGCTGTACGTAGGCCGAGAAATCTGTTGTTTCTCGCCAGGATCTAAGGAAGGATACGGGTCCTGCAGAAAGAAATAATTTTGGCAGAAGTTTTTTTTCAATATTTAAGAAATCTTGCATCAGGATTGAAATAATGAGGATCTATTATCCAACAATATAAAAAGGACAAAAGGAATAAAATAGGGCATCAATTTACAACTTGGTTTCGAAGTAATTTTGAAAAAATTGTGTTAGGGTTAATTTGATAGGAACCAATTATCAGGAAATTTGGGATATTAAGTAAAAGATTAAGCAATATTATGTAAAAGTTCGAAAAGGACTGGCGCTGAATTTTCACATTTTATATTTATTTGGATATCCATATGTATGTATAGAAGTTTCAATAGTGATTTTACACTATAGCTTGTTTTTTTCTATTTTATTTTAGTTTATTTGTTTCATTTGTCTTGCGTGTTTATAAAAATGAAGGACTTTTATCCATGAACTCCATAATATCTCCTTTTTGACTCATAAATTGAAAATATATTCTATATTTCTTTTTTTTTGTCGGTTCGAGTTTCCCTTCGGTCAATTTTAACTTTAATAATTTTTTTTTTTTTGGGGTATAAATTAATGCAGAACCCATGAGACTGAACATTTTCAGACCATTTTTATTAGTTCAATAGTAATTTGTTGTTGTTGGATCGTCTGATGAAATCGCCTTCCACAGTCCACTTTTCTATTAGAAAAAATACAATAAACATCATCATCATTTTGGTAGACGAACATTAAATTTGTATATTTTCTCTTCAAGTGTGCAGTATTAAGTAAATAGAAATGGAAAACTTGGGTTCGATCTTGGGGTTTTACTTCAACTTTAATTAAAATTATTAGGTTTATAAGAAAATTCTATGTTTTCAATTTATTACTATATGTAACTTATTGGTTTGGAAAACCGTCTTCTTGCATTTGCGAGAAATTCAAGTGTTTTTAAATATGATTTTGAAAAACATATGAATTTTATAGTCCAGAACTTTTCTTGTACACATAATAAAATATGTATTTTTTCTTGGATTTACAATCATTTCTTAACAATCTATTTAAGTCATTCCAAATGATTTTCTAGCACAGATAAAAAAAAGTTTTTCTTATATTTTGAATTCTTATTTTAAGTGAAAAAAACCGCCCGCAGCTTTTCAAAATATTTTGTAATAATTTTAAACATAACAATTTTTTTTCCGCTTCGGTAAGTATTTCAAAACGGTTATAAAATTCGTATATGCAAATTTTCATGACATTGAAAAATTATTTAAAAATGTTGGACTCTGTTTTTTTGCTAAATGACTAAAAAATTAATTCACCAAAATTTGCTAAATGATTTTTGTTGACGTTTTTTCATGTGAAATTTCTAATATTTTCAACGGAAAAATTTTCCGTTTTAAAATTATGACGAGTTTTAATAAATTTCTTATCAAAGGTAAAAAAAAAAAAATTACCAAAACTGATAAAGAAAATGACTAAGTTTATTTTTGGTTAAAATTACGAATATTTCTTATATGTAATCGCGGAAATTATTGGTTTTACATACTTTTTAAAAATATAAAATTCATTGATAAAATCGTTATTTTTAATTTTTTTTTTATTTTATCGAAAAAATATGTTTATTTTGGTTTTTTGATAAAAAATATTTTATATGCATTACATTTTTTTTTATCAATAATTTTTAACCAAAAAACGAAGTTTTGTTATTTAAATAACGCAATTTATTTTCACCAAAAAAAAACAAATTTATGATGCTTTTTAATTAAAGAAATTAAATTTAAAAAAAAATATAGTATTAGGTCTGTGAATGAGTTTTTACGATTTTCTATTAGATGACGTAAGTCATACTATATGTAATACGTGTGAACCGGCATTACATGTGTTTGAAAGGTTTTATGATAAGCTTTAAAACGAACTATATGGCATTTCGTTAAAGTATAAACAACATTGTATTTTATTCGATTAAAAATGGAATTTCCCATGACCGTTTTGCATGTGGCTGACTTGTGTTGATACACCTCTCAATTTTCTCCTTCAAGGCGTGGGTGTTCGTGAGCTTGTTGGCATAAACCTTAGACTTCAAAAAAACTCCAACGGCGTTAAATTGTATGATCTGGGCGGCCAATCCTGATCACCAAAACGGAAAATTATACAACTAGGAAATGAAACAACAAAAGAGCGCGTATGTACCAGCAAAGCCGTGGAGGCCGTTTACCCGATATGCTATTCCATGCATAATCCTATACTGTATATGTATTTTATGAATCAATAAAAAATTTACAATTTTTAATTATAAACCTGTGTTGTGTATCAAAATTACATCTTGCATGAATTTTGGGACACCCTTTACTAGGTTCGTAAGTACTCGAAGGCTATAACTGTGGGAGTTTGAATTTCCTAGTAACTGATGAGGCTCACGTTCGATTCCTGTTATTGATCTCTTTACAATTTTAATATTTATCTTTATGCCTGCATAACCCTATTTAGCAATCAATATTTCATATTTACATATGTATCTCTAGTTGCTACATCAGATGTGCTAATAGATTCTCCAAAGTCTGCGATATGTCTTCATCGTCTTTTATGTCAATTTTGCCAAAATGTTAGAAGAAATTATTTTCAATGTATTATTTTAATGCGAAATAAAACACAAAATACGTAACCAATTTAAAATATAATTTAATCTTTTGAGTCTAAAGCCCTAAACAAACCAAAATAGATATTATCGCTATTAGTTATCAGTTTTTATGTTTGGTAAGTAATTTTTAATAATATTTCATTTTATAAACTTTTTACTGAATCAGAAGCAATTTCTACGACCATTTTTCGTGATTCAACTTGAATCTTTGATGGAGAAATGGTTTTAGTTACATTAAAACTATCATCAGAAGATATTTTAAAATGCGGATCAGACACATTCTATCTTCCATATTGGTTTCTTCAATTAAAACTATTCTGACCATATTTGACAGATTTGGACAATTCGGTTGAAACTTGTTTTTTTTTTTTTTTTGTGTTAAGAGTGTGTTTTAGGAGACTTATAACAAGACGACAATTGTTTTTATAGAAACGTGAATATAATCTTCTTTTAATCATGGATTTTTTTTTTAAACCGAAAGAAATCTAGACTTCTTGAAACTTATATTTAATGCAAATCTTTATTTTAAATATTCTGCAATGACATTGTTAAATGAATTAATTTCAATTTTTATCAAATTGAAATCTTGCATTGCTATTTGATATGTAATTTTGTATATTTCGAGACCGGAAACCTTTTTGCGAAATTTTTTTCTTAAATCATCATAAAAAGAAAACAAATAGAAAATATACTCCGAATACTCTTGATTTTATGTAAATGGAAAAATATGCACATTTATTTGAATTGATAAGAAACATTCACTTCCTTTTTACTGAAAATATTTTGTTATATTGTAATTTTGTATTTAAATTTAAATCAAACTGTTCGAATTTTTTTTCTCCATATCTACCAAAAATTTTCATTTTTTTTTAATCTTGATTAGAGGGCAAAGTTTACGCATTTCGCGCATCCAATATACTCTTATATCCTCCGACCCCAACAACGTACTTGCAAAATGTTCTTAGATCCGTAATCCTTGCCCAAAAAAACGTACAAGTTTTTGACTTTTTCCTCAGCAAGTATATAGGTACATTCAATGTTTCCTTTATTCGTTGCCTTATGAATAATAATATGAAGTGTAAAAAAAAATGTTAAATATTTAAGCTTATCTGTTAATGCCCTATGGCAGAAATGGCCAACAAGTCGATCGCGAAGTGATTTTTGGCCGATCATATCATATTTAATCTGTATTTTTTTTGTGGCTACTTTTCAATCAATGCTAGAATTATATTCCTCCTCTGTCTCTGTGCCACTACAAAACTTGGAAAAGGCTCTACCAAAATTGATACATACGTATATACCGATACAATTTAGAAAATGCAGTACTTTTTGAAAGAATCGGTCAAGTCGTTATAAAGTTACTCAAAAACTTTATAAATCAGAAAATTCCATTTTTATTTAATTTTCATTTGCGAGTGCAATGACAGACTTTGTCACTAGACACGGGGTAATAGAATTCGCTGACATCACTACCTTACAAAAACTAACAAAATAACTGACAGTGTAAAAGTAATTAAGCATTTTACAAAACACATAACGGATAGCGGGTGGCTCTGTCGCCAATTTCTTATTTTTCCGCCGATTTTGATTCAGTCACGTTTTATAACGTGATGTTTTACTGGTAATATTAATAAAATATGTTGGTTTAATATTTTTTAGTAGGTAAATTCCGAAACATTTTTAAGAAAAATAGTCGATTATATACTTTATAATGAAGTTGACCACTCCTGCCAGAGTTAATTCATTGAACTATATATTTGTTAATTACATCCTATTTCTATCGGTTATAGGCTGATTTTTTTTTATTATAAAGAAGATGTGAAAGGCTTAGTGTTATAGTAGTGGAACAAATTGTTCTGCTATGTGTTTATTATTGAATATTCAATCTTAAAATTGTGTCCTGCTCCTGAATAGAACTAGTAAAAAAAACACGTATATTGCCTTCAAGAACGAAATAAATGTTATTAAATTTTAAAGCTTCAAAATATTTGAAACATTCCAGAACGATATAGAAAACAATTTTTTTTTTGATCTTTGTTGATAAGAATTTTTTGATTAAATGAAAAATTTTAGTTTCGTATGCAAAGGTATTTGAAACTGCGACCATATTTCCCTTGTTTCTTAGCATAGTTCTCTGGTATGAAATGAATTCTATGATATAAATAAATTGGGTTAAACAAAATAAGTATTTATGTATATAAGAAGACTGTACACTGTTTATGATGACGTGTTCATCATACTACCAACATCGATGATTTATTCCTTTGTGCTTTGATCATTTTAGATTCTTGATTAAATCAAGTATGAAATCGGACGGAAGCATCCTTTCTCGACCTAATATCTAATTGTAGCGAAATTTGTTATGTCCTTGTTTCTTGTGATTTTATTATTCTCTAGTTTTATTGACTTTAGATTTCCTATCTTTACTATTCAATATTTACAAGAAAATATTATTATTATTTTTTTAAAAAAAGATTTTGAATAACTTCATAGTTATCTACAGAAAATGTATTCAGGTAATTTATTAGATTCGAGACTATCATAAATGCAAAAATTCAAAATATAGAGTGTCGAAATAAAAGCGGAGTTTATGTATATCTCGGGAATTAAATGCCATTCGCCGTTTTCAAAAATATTCCTTTTAGGCAGGAAATACAAAAATTCTCTAGTATGAAGGTATACGTATATCTTAAATATTCTGGGTCCTACAGGTATAATCCATACCTCATTCGACGGGGAATTTAATAATTAATTAAATAAAGAATGCTCCGAAAGAAACGCACAGTTTGAATTTTATGGAATTGTCTTTTTGACCACAGTAGGCGGTCGCAACTGTCAATAATAATGTCGTCCCTTCGTGTAGAGTTCCATGACTATTAATCGTAAAAATGGCAGATGTCAGATATCAAAATTTTAGTACTGTCAACTTAATGAAACAAAAATAGCGCGAAATTTAAATCTGGCGCTATTATGGAGGCACCCGGATATATAGCTTCATTTCATCATAATCAAAGGAAGCAGAATTCATAAAACTAATAAAAGAAATTTTGAATAAATCGCAATTCTATGGTCGCTAAATGAGAATGCATTAAATTTTAGATGTAATGAATTTTTTGTTTTTCAATATTAAACTTCACTATATTTTTTGTGTACCCTTAAGAAATGTGTACTTCTTGTAATTGTAATTAAATTCAAAATAAATAGGTATTACTCTAGTCCAGATAATAATATGTATATATGTAAATACTTGACACATCATATTTAGAGTACATAGTTTACAAGATGAATTAATATGCGTACATTTCTTGACATAGTAACCTATAAAAGAGTTGAGATTCAACCTTTTTAAATTTCTGTATCATAATTTAAGTATTCGAGTTCAGAAAATTTATATATACCATAATTATAAGCCATTATCAAAATTAAAACATTGTTTATTTTAGTACGAATTATTTCGTTTACATGCGTATTTTAAAGCGATTTCAAATCTGTGTCTTCTAATGCGTATAAATTTGGTTTGAAATGAGATCACAACTTAATCGATTTGAGTTTGGATACAAATGAAACATGATACCACAGATCGAAATATTGAAAATTAGAAGAAAACAAAACAAATTTTTTTCTTCATGGTTCTGTTCCGAAACACAGCCACAAATGTCAAGGGGCAAGAAAAGTTTAACAGCTTTAAATTTACACAAATTTATAAAGAAAAGAAATGTCAAACTTTGATTCGAGTAATATTTTTTTTTGCATACCTGCAATGGTTTCACAATTAGAATGTATAAGTTTGGCACTCTATTTATCGTATGTTTTTTCATAGTAGGCGTTGAGATTCAATCTTTCAAATACGGATGTAGCTAACCTATGTAACTGATACTTAAGTCTTTGATTAAAACAAAATACTATGTAGGATGAATGTATCAAATTGCGACTGATGGTTTAAGTGCGGCAACATAATAAACAGAGACAAAGAATTCTTTGTGTTTAAACTTTTGGCAACATTGCAGTGCTGCAAAGCGTGCCTTCTCGTTAATAGTATATTATAAAAATAAATATATGCAGATTGCAAATGTGACCAAATCAGAACCAAAGTTGAGAACTCTATTTATTGTATGGATGGTTTCTAATAATAGTCATGATAAAAACAAAATTCTTATTTCGTTTCTTTCACTGAATTATTAGCCAATTAATTTTCGGTATTCAAGTTTTGAGTCTGTTAAGAACATATCATGATTATTACATGGATGTGTTGTTGACAGGATGGTCGCAATTATGTTGCCGACTGAAATTTACCTTCTATGTCGAACAAAATAGAATAAAATTAAGAATCTTTTTTTTTCCATGAAAGGATTTATGTTATATGTATATTATAGTATGTGTATTTTATTTATGACAAGAAATCGAGCTAACCTTGTATTTCAAAATACAATAATATTGAAGGTTGAAGATAAATATCATCCAAGATTTCTTTACTATACATCCTTTATAGGCCCAGCAAAGAACACACGTTGGTTGCTGTGCAGATGAAACGAATTTAAATCAAAAAAAAAAATATTGATTTTTCCTCAAATTTCTAATAAAACATGAAAAATAATATCTTTTCATTCGTGATGATATTTTTTTTTTTTTTTTTTGCCTTTCTAATACATGTTTTTGATAACGCCACGAATTTTGCGTTTCATATTTTATCAATATTTCGGCATTGAGTTTTCTGTCTTTAAAAGAAATTTATTATAAAAATTCTTATTTTCTTAGAAATTGCTTCTAGAACTTCCATGAACAGAAATTATTTAATTTTAAAAAATTGAAGTAAGAAAAAAAATGTAAACTTGGACTAATTTGGCATGCATTTGATTTGTAATCTCGCGTATTTCTTACACCAAAAATAATGGATAAAAGTGGTCTGTATTTCTTTTTTTTCTTTTAGCTTAAACTAAATTTGGTTTCAATTTCTTGGAAATTTTTATTCGACCACCACACAGTTTTGTTGAATTGATAATCTTTCGCATATTTATAGTTATGAGTAAGCTTTTTATACACGATAAAAACCTGAAAGAAAATCATAATCATGATTTCTTTATTTTCTATTTTTAAATAAAAAAGAAATTAAATGAAAACTAGGTAAACATATCTATAATTTTAATGAAATTACAATGACTCGACTTACTGCTGACCAGTTTGTTCGAATATTGCCAACATTGTGCCTCTAAATATATTGAAAAGTACAAATGTTTGTCATATCTTCATCATACACGATCAATCAGTTTATCATTAATTTGTTGTTGAAAGTCGAGAACTATCGGTGTTTAATTTTGAGAAAATTAAGATAATCTTTGTTAAAGCTTCAATATTATCAAAATTATTTAGATATGAAAATTATAATTTTGAAAGAGAAATTTTAAGATGGTTCACCATAAAAGGCTTCAAATAAACTACAAGTCTTTCTGTCCATTTTGGAAAAAGTTTCATCACGAAATGCAATATTTTTTGTACCAAATTAAAGTTTTCAGATATCGCTTAATTTGCAATTGGCAAAATATATAGTGTAGCTTAACTTAACATCACCTAGTGATATAAATACTACTATCAGCAGCATAGCCTGAGTCAACCAATAAAGCAATTTTGTACCATCAACCAGTCTGGGGTGAAGAGAAACGGAAAGTTGGTTAAAATGTATTTAGATGGGTGCATAAGGGTAAAATTAGTGTATTCGTATATTAATATCTTATAAAATTTGATGATTATTTGAAATTTGTTAACAGACAGATATTGAAATCTTGGGGAAAATAGTCAATTCGGATTTCAGGGACCCTAAAATATGTATTTTCGTTGAAAATCGGACGTTGAATTTTTGCACGGTTTCACTCTCTTATATCTTATTAAGACATAAGAAAGCAAAAATTATCCAATATAAATAATTATTTGCAAAATATCATTTATTTTTATAAATGATTGAAATTTTTTCATGCATATAGTAACTTTTTTTTTCCAAATAATTTTCCCACACTATTTTTCTATTTCTTAACATTTCTATATTTTCCATGGCATTCATTTATTTGGGTTTTTCTTTTAGGTATTCCCAAATGAATTCTATTTCATTGTTATTTTGTTTGTGACATTTAAAGTTGGATCTACACACGCAAACTATCGTGTGCTTGGGTACATCAGCAGATTTTTGAAACGCGAACAGAAATTTTTATTGATATTCAAATTTACTAATAATAGTATTGAAGACCTTGGATAGTATTCAATCAGCAGCACGTTTATACGTTCAAACCGAACGAATATTTTTGGACCCAAAAAAATTGGTTTTACTCCATGCATAAATGAAAATTGCTGGTTGCACAAGACTGACATAAAACGCGAACATTCTGCAAGTACTTTAAGTCGACGCTTCATTTATTCGTTGTGTGTTGGTTACACATTATGTTAGACATAGTTTTGTAGAAGTTTTAGGAAGGGTTATATATATTGTAGAAGTGGTTTCTGTCAAAAATTTAATGTCATGAAAATTGTTTGTGGTTCAAATAAACCGAAATAAGTTTAGGGCCGGTTTGTTCACTCTTGGTTAACTTTAACCCATGATTATTCCAGTGGTTAACCATCGATTGCGTTTGTTCATCAAAATTTTAATCAGAGAACCATGGTTTGGTTAGTTAATCAACGATCTCGTTAATCAGCCGATTTTCCATGATTAACGCCATTTAACCCGTGATTTACTGGAATTTCATTTGTTCATGCTTGGTTTTCAGACTGGGTTTTTTTTTTGACATTATATTTTAATATAAATATAACAACATTCACTGAAAATATTGAGAGATAAAAAATTGATAATTATATAATAACTCCAAATGGATTGATTTTTTTTTCTGGTAACCTAACCACAGATTTAACCAAGAGTGAACAAACCGGCCCTTAAGATATTAAAATAAGATATCCCTAATTCTTACTTGCCATTTGAACAAGGTTTGTTTTAGAGGATGCTAACCGAGAACGAAAATGTAATATAAAGTCAGTTATTCCATTGAACATACCATAAGTTCTATAAAAACTAGTTAGTTAGTTTCAAACAGACTTTTGTGATTATCGGATTTATTTCAATTAACTAATAATGATCGATTTAAAATAAAATGTCTATTTTGATATTGACATTCATACATGGGCATCTAACCTTTGATTTATACAGGCAACCAATTTTAATAGTAATCTTTTCTAATTCTAATCATCTGTCACGGCTGTAATAAATTCAATAATTAAAGAATGTGTTAAAGAATGGTTATGTACCTACTTTCATCCTTTGGCCGTATAGTAATATCTTATTAATCAAAAGGTATAGCACTAATTGCCATTCGACATGATAATCCATTTTTTTCCTTTGAACATTACTTTTTTTACGGTGTGAATACTACCTTAATATTGTATTATATCAATTTATTGATGGAATATCTTTGATGATAGACTTACTTTTTAAATGTTCATTATTTGTAAATGGAACTCAATATTTTCTTTCACATATAATATTGTAGGTGTTTATATATTTCTAGAATAAATTCAATAGAATCAAATGTTTAAAAGATATACCATAAATTCTTCTACACAAGTGAATAAACTCTATAGAAGTAATAATGTCCTTGTTGATATTTTGCGTTTCCATTTATATATAATTTTTTTCTTCAAATTATTCCTTTGGGAATAATTTTAAAAATAATGAACAAATTTGAGTCAAGAGACAAATTATTTTCTATTCGGAATATATTTATGTTTAGAACGAAAAAATATATAATTAAAAGTGTAATTAAATAATTATACTGGGTGTCCCCGATCTCGATGCTAATTGCAGAACAATAAAACTTATAGAATAAAATAGAAACTTTTTAGACGACATCGTGTCTTCTTAAGGGCTATTCTCTAATTTATGATAATTCAGGCATTTTAGTTTTTCTGAATTAAATAATTTTGAAATTGTAGGACTTAGAACCTTTTTATGCTCATTTAAGAGTGTGGGATCTATTAAATAATAAACGTTGTACAGAAAAACGGTAAATGAGGATTTGTAAATATTGTATTTTCATTCTAGTTTAGATACACAGTTTACATACGATACTTGATTTACATGGCTTTGTTTTACACAATGGAATTAATCTTGGTTTTTCCATAAAACCTTCAGTTTACACGGTTATTCTGAACATATCCACGATATTTCTTTATGTTCTTTGATTTGTTTTACACGACGGCGGTCTCCTGAACGCATCTATCGTGTAAACCGAAAGGTGGATTTATGTATGTTCAAAAAAAAAGAAGACTAAAATTTAGTAAAAAATTTTACACTAAAAGGGAAGGTAATTTTCTAAAGAAAAAATAATCTAGTATTGTATAGGGATGAGTTTGAATTAAGAATCATCGAACAGCGGGTTAAGTCAGAGGAGAGGAATCGCGTTAACTTAACTCAATCTAAAAAAAAAAAAATGATAAGGTTTACTTATCACTGATTCAGTTGAATACGGAGGACGTTTTCTGAATTACAGTATGTATACTTCTTCTGAATTACAATTTGAAAAGCTGTATAGTTCTTATGTAACAGGAATCCATTTTCTCAAGTATTTTATACAAGTAATCTATATTCCAAAATAACTGCATTGTGAATAAGCCTTAATAAAACATCTGAGATTTTTGTAATACAAATTGGAATCTTCAAATTAGTAAATCGAAAACCAATTAAAGGATTAACATTTTATAATATTTGTAATTTATTTCAACACATTTATCTAATTCAAAACCTTTTACCATAAATGAATTAGAATTAGAGCAGAAAGTTTGTTATGCAAGAATAAATTTTGATGAAATTAAAAATTTGCGATATTCTTTAGATTTTCTTTAGGATTATTCACACGAGATTTTTCATAAGCATTTAGTTTAATCATTCATTCGAAATGAAACATATTTCATTAAATGTGAATATTAAATATTTTCTAAAATGAATAATGCTAATGAATCCTTTTCAAAAGTTACAAGATTTTTATACGGAATTCTGTAGTTTTCCAAAAATTAGCAAAAAAAAAAATGATAATTATTTTATTAATGAAAAATTTAAATCAAATATTTAAAATTCATTTTAAAATAAATAAAATTCAAATATTTTTATAAATGATGACAACATATAGTAATTATAATATTTTATGTTTCTCTTGTGTTAATTAAAACGGATACATGGAAATAATTAATCTAAATTTGGCATTTTCTAAAGAAATCTATTTAAAAATATTCTTTGGTTAAATATGCTGGTTTTGTTTACTTTTTTGTGACAAGATGTCTAAAACAAAATGTCATGTGTGAATATGATTTATATTGAGATATATTTAGCATAGTTTTTAAATGCAAAGGTTTAAAGTTTTTCTTTTGATGATTCTATTTTTTACTGAAAAATCTTGCATGAAATCATCAGTTTTTATAGGATTTTAATCCTTAACCTAAATTATTATTCCATTGCGATGATATCCGACCATAAAATATACTAAGTAATAAATGGATATTTAAAATATGATATTTAATCACGTCTAGGATAATAATACCTAATTAAAATTTAATTTTTCTTTTTGCTTCCATTATATTTAGTCATTGTTTTAAAAATATATTCTTCTAAGTTGAGTAATCCAGCACTTTTTATACATTTACATAGAAATTAATGTCTATTTTACTATTAAAAATAAATGAATCGAACATAATCTCTAAAATTCGGAATATGCTTTATTTATAACCACTCAACTAAATATAGAGATTAGAAATAATTTATATGAAAATTGAAGTTAGTGAGTCAGAGCAAAAGAAGTATACATGAAACTATAGTCTGGAAACTCGTTGTTGCATCGATCGAAACAACTGGTAATCGTAGGGAACAATGTCTGGTGAATACAGCGGATCGGGGTAGCATTTCCCAGCCAAGCATTTCCAACATTTCCCGACCCGGTTTAACAACATGTCACCTAGCGTTATTATACTGCAAAATAACTTTACCGTGTCTACGAACCCATTCTGGTCACTTTTCGTGATTCAATTTGATCAGTTGTTGACTGTAACGATCAGCAGTGACTCTTTCACCCGTTTTTAAAAGTTCATGGTGTACATCACACCCTTCTGGTTCCACCATTCATATTGACATGATATTTTATAAATAATAATTATGAATTGAAAAGTAGCTACAACAAAAATACAGATAAGATTTTATTTCCGTCGACTATGATCGACCAAAAATCGATTTACCATCGATTTGCTGGCCATTTGTGTCCTATAACACGTCATTTTGTAAATACTGTTTCGATATAACACGGTGCAAAAATTGCGATAATCTTTCGGGAAGCAATTTCTATATTACGAAAAGGAATAAACAAAGTTTAAGATGTTTTCTAAAAAAAAAAAAAATGATAGTTACCCGGTTTTTATTCTATTCCACTTAATTTCTTTTTTAATCGATAGTCATTGGACGAAATCGCCAATAAGTCCAAAGGAAATTTGAAGCCAATTACTTAAATAAAATAAAAGTAAGAACAAAAATCTCTGAGATTACTATTAAATAATATGAATCATTTGAAATTAGATACACCTTGATTACTAAATGTATCGGGTTTGATATGGAAACTTGTTATGATACTTAAGTTCACGTTTTTCATTTGATCAGCGGGAACTAACTAACAACATCATCGTATCGAATTAAAGATTTTGTATATATGGAGCATTTATACAGTATACTTATAATACTTTATACTCATATGACTTTTCGCCTAGTAACGTTTTGATGTTATATTTCGGAAGTACAATACAAGGTGGAGTCCAAAGTAATCAGGACTTTTTGAATCTAGCGCCCCTAGTGGCGCCATCTATATGCCGACTAGTGCGTTAGAATCTGCTATCCTTTATCGACTTCCTGTGAGAATTTCAAGACATTTCATCTATTGAAAGTGAAGTTATTGCGTTTTAAGTGCAGTATGTTTGTGTCATCGGTGCGAAAATGAGCTTCGACGACCAAAAATTGCTCAGAATTCAACATTCGAAGGACATCATTAAAGAGGTCAAAAAGGACAAAAACTTCCTTTATAACATTGTGACTGGTGACGAAACGTGGTGTTTTCAATATGATCCCGAAACGAAACGCCAGAGTGCTCAATGGAAGGCGCCGGACGAGCCGAAACCCAAAAAATCGCGCCTGGAGAAGTCAAAAGTGAAGACAATGCTGATTTGTTTTATGATTCCAAGGGTATTGTACACAAAGAATTTGTTCCACCCGGTCAAAACGTTAATGCGGTATTCTACCTAGGAGTTTTGAAGCGTTTGGTGCGCCGTATTCGACGTGTTTGGCCCGAATATCGCGAAGATGGAAGTTGGCGTTTGTTGCACGATAATGCGCCGTCTCATCGATCGACACTTGTGACCGATTATCTCACCAAAAATCCATCAACCACTCCCCGTATTCACCGGATATGGCACCGTGCGACTTCTACCTTTTCGGAAAAATGCATTTCCCGATGAAAGGAAAGCGTTATGCAGACGTAGAGGCCATTCAGAAGGCTTGCACCGGCATACTGGCGGCCATACAGGCCAACGAGCTAAAACACTCGTTCGACATGCTTTTGGACCGTGCAAAAAGCTGTATTGAAGCAGAAGGAGACTATTTTGAATAAAATCAATTGATTTTGCCGAAAAAACCATTTGTTCTGTTCTTTTTTTTTAAAGTCCTGATTACTTTGGACTCCACCTTGTATTGCAATCAGAATTGTATAGTATGTACAAAATTAAAACAAAGAGTAAATAGGAAAAATCATTAATAGTCAACTAAACGTTAGTTATTGGACACTTGCCGACACATAAATAGAAAGAGCACTTTAGTGAAATATGTATTAATTAATTTATTAATTCAATAAACTACCAAATGAAACTAATAACAGAAAACTAATTTAAAATGATTGGTTGGCTAAAAATGGTCCTACTACAAATATATTTTATCATTTTCAGTTGGAAATTACTCATTGAATTTTTCAGACGTTTTAAGGATTTGTCATTGATTCAAAAAAAGAAATAATCTTATCCAGTTCAAATTTTCTTGTACATATAAAAAACATAAATTTTTTATATTTTAATATCATTCATTTCCTTTAACCAACAAAAAAAAAGACAATAGTCTTGATAAAATATTCAAATAAATAATTTTATAATTCTACAAAAATTTCCAAAAATTTATTCTTAAATTCGTGAATTCCTATGGCCCGAATTCTTGTTTTCTTTACATTGTATTACAGTTTTTTTTTTCCTTTCCTTTCTTTATTTATATTATGTCAAAAGTAAAGTGGCATGTCATATTTAAAATGACAACTTCCAAGGCAAAATGCCTTTTCTTGATTTTATTTTTGTCGAAAGAATTTCTTCGATTTTTTTTTTGCTTCTATAGAAATCATTTTCTTGGAAAAAAAACTTTCTAATAAAAATTTCATATTAAATAAATATTTCAGCGAATTTTTTGATTTGTAATACAAGTATAATAAAATGGAAAGGAAATTATTTGTTTTAATTTCATGATGAAAAAAAAGGAGTGTCCCATAATATTCTGCTCCATTTTTCTTTTTTTGATTTGTTGTTGTTCCTATGTGGTTATGTACTGATTAGGAATTAAAATTTACCGTCAAAATCTTGCACTGACTTGTATATTTTATAAAAAAAAATTTTAACCAGATTTGGCCACTACTCCCTATAGGGGACCAACGTTAGAATGGTATGACCCTAACGATATTATCTTTATTGAAAAAATTTGAATCCAGTTAGTGTTACATAACTTCGGGTTGTACTTTAGTAAGAAAAACATATCTTACCACACGACTCCATTGGACTTATTTCAAGACATATTTTCAGTCGGACTAAAAAAAAGTCTAACCACACGACTCCATTGGACTTATTTCAAGACATAATTTCAGTCAGACTGAAAAAAAGTCTTGAAATAAGTCCAATGGAGTCGTGGGGTTAAGAAAGAAATAATAGGCAACAAAAAACTCTAACATATTTTTCGTGATTATGGACTTCGAGTGACATAAAAGTGACCCAAGAAATTTATCCAAACAAAATTTACAGGAAAAAGTTCTAGTATTTAGCCGGCAAGCAATGAAAAAATAAAATTAATGTAATTATATTTTAGTTTAGTTTTAAATTGAAAATGAAATTTCAATTGGATTAAATTTTTTGTATCCATTTGAAAAGCGTGCAGAATATAATGACAAACTCTTTATTTTAAACTTTACTTTTAAATTTAACCTTCCACTGGGCTTTTAGAGTTATATACAGTGGTCGAAGTGGCAGGTTAAAAGTGGTGGGATGGTTTCCATTTAAATTTTTTTTTTTTCGAATTCCAGTTTTCAGAATTGTAAACGTCAAACAAAATCTCGCTGCCAGATCGAAACACTTAAAAATCTCTTTCTCGAAATCACGAGATTTCAGGGAGATGGAAACATGGTATTAAATTTGAAATTTGCGAAAATTGGTACAAAAGAAGTACACTACTTAGTAACGAAAAGAAGCCTACTTAGTAACGAAAATTCCATTTGCAAATTTTTTATATTCATACGTTACTATTTGAAATTTAAAATTCATTTTAAATTATAAAAAAAATTCAAAATTTAAAAAAAAAAGTATTTAAAATTTAAAAAAATATGTGCCGGAATGCAATATATGTTCCCCAAGAAGTGGTGGGATGAATTTACAATTATTTAAAAGTGCTGGGATGGCATCCCACCTCATCCCTCCTCACTTCGAGCACTGGTTATATATATAAATTTTTAAAAAAAAAGTTCTAATAAATATAAACGGGCAAATTATACTAATCTTCAAATTTCTTCATTTCTAGGAAAATTCTAATGACAAATTATTTCTAACCGGTTTAAATCACCAAAAACCTTTAAAATATCCGATAAATGGACGTTAGTTCTTAATTCTAGCAATTTTTAAGATTTTAAATTAAATTTTAACAAACTATAGAATACTTTTAATTTCACTGGAAATACCAAATTGAGCAGAAATACATAAATATTAGTATAAAGGCGACTATTAATATACTATACGAGTTCATTGATTCGCGGGACCCGTTTTTTTTTTTTTTTTGATAAATTTTTTAGGACAAAAGCATTGAATATATTAATATTTTTGATTTTTATACATATTATCGTGGGTTAATGAAATTCCAATAATTTAGTATTAAAGAGATAAAAATAACCATTTTATGATGGACTCTAGACTAGACACCTCTTAATTCTTAGTCCCTGTTATTTATGTGCTATTTTCAAACACTTATAATCTTAAAATTTTTAATAGAAACAAAAATAGATTAATTTCAAATTCTTTACAATTTTATTTAAATTGGTTTTACTTTTAATTCACTTAAAAATGCTATTGTTCAATGTAGGCGGCGCTCATTTAAGTAGCTAAAAGCAATGAACCAATTTAACAACATTTCCTTATCATAAAACAGTAATAATAATAATAACAAACATATTAAACATTTAAGAAATAAATACTATTTTTTTTAAATATGTTTTCATGCAATTAAATTTGATTTTCTTTTCTTTTCATTTTCAGGTAAGTTGTAAGACAGCAGTTGTTTAAAAGTTCTATCGTATTTCTCTCTGTCCAGAAATATTACCAGTCCGGTAATAAAATATTAAAAGAAAACGTGTTTTACATAAAAAATATCATATGTTGCAAAAATAGTAACTGCAGACTTGCAAATTATTCAATTTTAAATCACTATTTTTCGAAAATAAAAAAAAGTGAAATCTAATTTCCATTTGAGACTGTGACGACGCCGAGACAATGATAAATCGACATGTATTCGAAGGGAAAATTGAAATTTTACATGTTGACCATGTGTTCGTGGGAACATTTCAAATATAGTATATATATATATATATATATATATATATGACTCAGTTCTTGCACAGGTAAGATAAACATTTTTTTCGCGAAAAAAGATTTCAAAAAAATCACAAACCTGAGTCATTATGTTAAAATATTTCGCCGGAAATATGAAGTTATACTATATAGTTGGCTCTGAATCCAGTTTTCTTGAATCCTTATACTTGGAATTTTATTTCAAATATCTCTTAAAGTAGGTAGTTGAGAATTAATGTTTGTCTGATTGTTTGTCATATTTAGTTATGTATACTGTATACATTGTATACACAAATCCTTTTTATGTAAATTGGATTTTTATATTAAAATAAATTAAAATCAATTTCAGGTAATATGATTTCATGTTTACAAATTTGTACTTAGAAGAAATTCAATTTAAATAAGAAAAAATAAAGTTCTGGGACTTCTCTGCAATTTCATCTCTTGAGGTTTCTAATTTTAAATCTTAAGATATTTCTGAACAAAAATTTCAAAATTAACGTTTTCGGTTGACATTTGTCAATTTTATGGCGTTTTGTTTAGCAGTCAAACCATTTACTTACTTGTTGAAATAAAGTCATGGAACAAAGAGCTCTGTTATTAAATTTCACACAAACTTAGCACACTCGCCACAGTAATCTAAGAAATGAGGCAAAAAGTTTATGGTGATAATTTATTTGGTTTACATGGCGACTTCAGAATTGACTTGAGATCGACTTGAAACTCAACCCGCGTTTTAACCTTTACCGAATTGAAAGATAAGCTGCATCCAGCAGTCCCAAGCGCTTTTTTAAAATTCTTAATCTAACCAGTTTGAATTTTTTGTACTGCTGGATGCGTTTCCTTGAATCAAGCGAATAGTAGTTATCTGTGCTAAACGTCAAATTAGTTTTATTAGAATAACTTTTAAAAAAAAGTATTTTTTTAAACGAAATAAGTGTCGAGAGTAAATAACAATGGAAAATAAAATGAAATAAAAATGTTATAGGAAAGTGGAAAAGTTTTATCAAACTTATTTTTTTTAAATTCCAATTAAAATTGTATAATTCAGAAACCATTTTCAAAAATACCTCTCAATTTATCCTTTACATTACATAAATCATTTTTTAGTGTTAAAAACAACCTTAAGTGCGCTGTTTGTGTTAGCAAAATAATTTTATGCTAGAACTTCACTAAGCGCTTAAAGTTAGAATTGCATCCAGTCGTATTGCTAAATTTAAGCGCGTAGGACTGCTGGATGCACCCACTGACTTGAAATCGACTTGAAATCAACGTCAATTTTATAGACACTGCCAAACAAATTTTTCTTCTTTATGTTTACGCTCTGTTCATACTCCATTTTAAATTTTCAAGTCGGTTTAAAGTCGATCTGGGTTTGCATGTAAATTTCAAGTCAATCAGAAAAAATTTGTGATCGGATCGACTCAAATCGGTTTGAAGTCAATCCGGGTTTACATGGACGATTTTCGGATTGAAGTCGACTTCAAGTAGATCATGTAAACGAAGTAATTGTTTATTAAAATCAAAGACTTTTGAGTGGGGCATAAACAATTTTTGGAAAGCAGGCATACATACGTTATCACTACTACCCACAGTAGTGGTCATAGGCAGTTTGAAGGATTTGTTTTATTGGTTAAATATATCAAAATGTTATAATGTAATACTGATTAAAGTTTAAAAATACTAACTTGATTTTTACAACATATTTTAGTGGATCTTTCCAACAATATGACACTTCCGCTAGTCACAGTTTAATTGAAAGTTTAATTTTCTATTGTTGATATAAATTAACTTTTGTTTTTTTCTCAGACAGGGTCATCAATTTTGAAAGCTATTAAAAAATGAAAAAACTCGTGTAGTTTAATGTCTTTTTCATTCAAGAACTTACATAATTTTCTAGACTTGATAAAAATCAATACAACTTTCTTTTTCAACTAAAATGATTATCGATTGATTTTCCTTTTTAACTACAGTTTTGTTTTTTATCTTTTTGATTTGTTTTCTTTAACCTTTTTCAATGAATAAACTATAAAATCGTTAGTTTATAAATCAATTACAGTCTTATCAGTTTTAATTTTTTTTTTTTTTTTTTCAGTTCATTATACTTTATTACTAATCGATTATCGTGAAGGTTTTAATTATTTTTCATTAAATTACGATTTCATAATTGTTTCGTTTTCTAGGATATCTTGATTTTTTTTTTAATTATGTTTTCGTTGTTAAAAAATTTACTTTTAATTAATTTATTTCGTTATTTGTTTGTAATAATTTTTTTTTTATCTTTAATTGATTACAAATCTGAATTCTTGTGGCAAGAATTAAAAGCAAAATTAATTAAATTTTATTCGTTAAAATTAGTTTAGCATATATAAAATAAATAAATTCAATTAAATTTCCAACATGTTTACCAGTTTGTTGAAAATTTGCTAGCTTTTTTTATTGAATGAAATGATATACTCTCAAATGTTTACATTAAAACCAGACCATATTAAACTTCCTGTATTTATTTTATAGTTCAAATTTGTGTATTTAAGTGTTTTCCATTTTTATTTTTTTTTAATTTTATTTCATTAAAAGAAACTTTTGTTACATTGTTTAATTAAAAGTATAATTAGAAATTTTTGATAAATTTTATTTGGAATCCTAAAAATGCATGTTGAGATTATTTTATGGTAATACAGTTCGGCACTAAAATTAATTTAGAAGATTTATGACTTCCACAATTGTTTAGGTTTGTATTTCTAAGAAAGATATATCGATGAAAATATTTATTTTTAAATACAATATATTGGCATGTCCGCATTTGGATACAAACTCATATTATTTCTATACTATATACATTTTCGCGTTTTCAGACTACATTAAAAAGCAAGTTTATAGCCGTGCAAATCTTTGATCAGAAACTTGAGAATATTTTCTTGGTCCATTTTTTAGTTTTTACTGCTTGAGAATTCAGAAAATTATGGTACACGTATTTTTTGTATTCCGGGACGTCCCGACGTAAAAATAATAGTTAACATTATTGAAATAGGAAACAAGACAACATTTTTTTTTGTCTAGATATAGTCATGGAATTCGAATACTTTTTACGTTTTGACTAGGTCAGTACCAGACAGTAACGCAAATGTTCCGCAAACACAAAACAATGTTTATGCCATCTAATGATAATCATTTTTCTATTGATTTTTATTACGATCATTAGATTTACATTTAATTAGTTTATCATTTCTGGATAAATTGGATAAAAACGTAGATTAAAATAAGGAAATAGGCTGATACATTTTGATCGGAAATCACAATTAAAAGTGATTCTTTTACGACGAAAATATATTTCCAATAATTTATCTAAGAAAGTTGGTAATCCGCTTATTCTGGCATTGTGATAGTTTTGCTGTCATACATATTTATGATACTAATATTCTGACTGAAATTATGACTGCTGCGAAAATTCGTATTCTAGCGAACAGGTCATAATTATGTACAAAATATGAATTTATAACAGTTTAAACTGTTATAATTCCAGCGAGTTTTCATGGTTATTTTAGAAATACTCTCGAAGAAGTTTGTATAGATTTGAAATTTTTCTATAGGTGTAAAATTGTTTGTCTGTTTAAAAAAATGGTGGAAGGTTATTCCATATTTATCAATTGATCACTTAGAAAACCCATAAAATTCCGTTATAATGTAAAATATTTTCAGTCAGAATTTGCGATCTTTTTTTATGACAGTTATTACTTATGACGGGGTCAGAATACCAAATTGTCTTAAAAAAAAGTTATGACAGTCAGAACTTTTTATAACTGCGCTTAGAATAGACGTGGTAATGTCTTAAAAAGGCAAAGAAGTTTAATAATTACTCACTAATAAACCTTTTCTCAGAGTTTATTGCAAGAAGTTGATTACTCTCATATATTTTATCGATGTCTCGATGTTCAATCATAAACGAAGTAATGCACATAGTTGTGTTTTTTTGATTGCCAAAGAAAGGGATTGAAAGAAGAATTATGTATAAACAGCCACGACTCCAATCCAATGTAGTACTGATTTTCTAACGAAAAGATGAACTAATTAAACATGATATCTTATTTTTTATGCTCTAAAAATAGATTTTTAAATTGATTAAAAATTGCATAACTAATCCAAAAAAACCGTAATTTCATAATTTAAGAATGTAAACAAAATCCAATCAATTTGTAAGAATTGTATGTATTGCCTGTAAACAGTTTCTATAAAAATCATTTTCTTCAATCGAATTAACTGTAATTCAATTAGATTAATTAAAACCAATTAAAATGTTTTGAAATTGCATGAATCTTAAGAAAATTTATTTTTTTTTCTTCTAAATTGATCAAAAATCACATTAAGTTCAGTCGAATGAAGCCAAGATAAATTTCATCATCGGTAAAAGAACACTACTAAAGAAAAATATCAAGTGTGGAGGAGAAGAACCATTGACTTGACCATCATGGTGTAATGCATCATGAAACAAACTACAACAGCTGTTCTATATCTATAGTATATAGTTTCAGATTCATTTCCATAAAAAAAAATAAAAAATAGTATTATATGCGCGATGATTTTGTTATTTTTTGCCGGGTTATTTATCGGTCTCATGTGATCTTCTCTTCGGTTTTAAAAATGTCTTGTATAATCGTTGATTTCCATGGAAATCTATATAATGACAAACGCAGGAAAGAAGTTCATTTAACCTTGGATTTTATATGGAAAGTGTTAGACGACATTTTAATATATGTACTATAAGTCATAAAATTTCTCTATTTTTGTCACATTCGCTATAATTTACATCCTGACGAAAAAATTCGATAGCATTTTAACGGAAGTCTCAAAGACAAAGAAAAAGAAATATAATTTCATCAGTTGAACAAACTAATCATTTAGTAGATTTAACTAAAATTGAATTAATTGTTTGAAAACTGATAGTTATTTGCTCTTGTATGAAGACTTGAGTCAGTCCACATTTATTAAAAACATTCGAGCAGTATGTGGCATGGATCCTGCGATAATGATTTGAGAAGTAGTATACTCATACTTTCTGCATTCTTTCATTGTAATTTTAACATAGCGTTGTGCCTAGGTGGAAAGTCATATCTGTTACTTTCTGCAATACCGAGAATGCATCATGGTATTATTAGAAAAAAGCCAATGAAAAAGCATTGATTTGTAAATTATATTAATTGTACATAATCAATGGGATTCATTTTAAAAAATAGATTCTCGTATATGATATGATAAAACTTAAATTATACAGGATTTTTCCAAAAGAGTGACAATCCCAATTTTCGAAGAATTTTGCCAATGTACCTAGTATCTAGTTTTCCTTCACGAATGCAGTACTCAATGTTCACTTTCAGATCATGAACAATTTGTGGTTTATTTGTATAAGCTTGAAATTTCTCCACTAAAAAAAAGTCCAATGACGTTAGATCGCAGCTTCTTGGAGGCCAGTTTACAAGTTTATTTCTCAAAACTATCGATTTACCGAAATTCTGTTGCAGTTAATTGATTGCTTGACTACTACCAGTATGATATGTTGGGCCATCTTGTAGAACCACATTTCAGTTAAAACAATTTCATCTAATAAAGAACCGGGCTTCAATGGCATTACTGATCAAATTAACTAGAGGGATTTTATCGTCAAGATTCAACTTTAAATATTTTGAGGAAATAATTAATTATGTGGGAAGGAATTAATATGTGCTCATGTAGGCTCGAAGAAATTCAACGACAGCAACGTGTTGAAAACAATATTACTGACCGGGAAGTTACCAAATCTAATTAAAGTGAAATTAAATCATTTCTTCCATAATATAGTACATTGAATCTATCTACTTAAAAAACATGATTTATCATCTGTAAATTCTAGAAATAAAAGCTGTCTCTTTGAGTCTTTTTCATGGGCCTTTCGTTTCATCTTAATCCACTTTCTATCACACGTATTCATTTTGTCAATTTGAAACAAATAAATGATGAAAAATTGATTTTTAACACTATAGTACCGTGACATCGCGTCAATTTATGTTTGATATCCAGAACGCTTTTGTTTTATGGCTTTTATATACACATTTTTATTTCTTAGACTAATCTTGAAACACTTTAAACTAGTTCGTGATTCATGGCTATGGATTTTTATTGAAAAAGGTATAAAATGATTTTCACTGGAAAAAATTTATCGTGATGTGTCCAAGTTTTAAAAAGAAAGTGCAATTTTTAAAATACAGGGTGATTAAAAATTATATTAAAAAAAATTTTACCAGACTTTTTTTTTCAAAATTAAATTTAAGAACTTCTTTTTAAAATGTATATTGTTATGTTCAATTAAGCAGTTTTCAAGTACTTCCGGTTTTTTTAAATAATGTTTTCTTCTTCCACTTGTCTTTTATGTTTTCGTTAACCATATAAATTAAGAACGATAATAATTTTTTAATGTTCTTGGCCTAAAAGAAAAACGATTTTTTTAACCTCTTCAAAAAAAAAACATATTCCATATATGTAGTATTGTAATATACAGGATGAGTATTATAATTTCTCATTTATTTTATTATTTCTTTAAGAAGTAAAAGCAAATCTATAGAAATTGAGTATATTTCATACTAATTTGGAGTCAATTCAAATGTTTGTAACCAAACTTTAATAGGTATTATGCCCTAGACATACTACACGATTTAACGCAGTCGATTATTTTTAATCCAGATCATGCGACACATTCTGTTTTTCTGGATTAAAATTCATTCTCAATTAATCTTTGACATTTCTCAAAGCTTTCTAGAACATTTTTTTTTGGTTAGAAAATTTTGGAAGTAAAGAAAAATTATTTATGAATATGCAAACATTTAAAATCTAAAATTTAAAAATATGATATTTTTTTTAAAAAAGAACCATTTCCTTCAAAATACAAAAAATTAGAACCGCCAAATTCAAATCTGTGATTTTATAATGTGTCTTCTTCTTATTTGCGCTTTTTCCCGGTTTTATAGCTATAAATATGAGCGGTATTACTAGATTTAAAAGCGAAAGCTTTAAAGCTTTTCACACTCAGAGAACGAAATGTTCTCAATTATTCAATAATTTAGATTAAAATTCTACGTTAAATATCCTCAATAATTGAGAAAATCTGGTCCGTTATCGAATTTTAACTGAGAATCGTGAGATAATCGAGATTATCGCTGCTAATATGTCTTTAGTATTAGTCGTATCTCGGATTTCTTGTCATATTCGAAACAAAGGATTTAAAATCGTAAAATGCAAAATGACATTTGTAAAGTATAAAAAATGCTATGAAAGTTTCATCAGACTCGAATATTTTATCCTGATTTTTTTGTTAAACTGGATTTAAATTCTAGTTTGTCATTGAAACAGTTTTACGACTAATTTAACCAGATTGGTGATGATTTGAATAAGATTTGAAAGCCTAGTATCTGAACTACGATCAGACTTGACATCAAAATCTCGATAAAATATCCTAATCTGTCATAATTTGAAGGTGAAAGTAGGAGGACTGCAATTCAGGTTGCCCATTTACAATTTCTTTCAATTTACCATCAACTTTTATACGTTGTATGATTTTTTTTCTTTTTTAGAATTCATCAATTTTAATTTGTGATCTATAAAAACTTTAAATAAAAATCACGTTTATCACGTCGTTAAGACAACACACCATTGAGTGTATTCAAGGTGTTACGTGAAATAATTAATTTTTGCACGAAACATAAACGTGTCTTACATAGGTTACTTTCACGTTCATCCCAAATGATTACTTGGAAACGAATTTATAAAATTCTCTACCAAAATTGAATTATAAAATAATTATTTACTCCTTCTCCACAATTTTAAAATAGTCTTTAAATCTTTATTTTTATATAATACAAATCTGTCGTTAAATATCTCACATAGCATAAAGGTTAGGTTAGGTGGAATAGGAGTACAGAACTAGGCAACTTATATAGACCCATTTTGAAACTAAAATTTCATGTCAAGAACTTCATATCTTTATTCTCTTTTACCCGCGCGAGTAAAACATTTTGAGCGTTTGGTAGAAACACAGCTTTAGAGAAATAGCTAGGCATTTATAAAGGATATGTGCTATGTTCTCAACCAGATCTGGCAAATATCGCTTTATATCTAGCTTAATTGTAAACCTGAAAAAATATACCAATAAGTAAACGTAACTTATTCCTGTGTCAAACAACGTAAGACTATGGTGAAATATTTTTTTTATGTTTCGTGACAAATTTCATCTATTTTGTATTTACAAAGTCTTGACAATAATTGATGATTAAATAATTTCTTTCTAAATATGCATATGTAATATCAAATCATATGTTAAACAATTTTTTTGTCTATTAATCAGTGGCGCTTAATAAAGGTCATTAACTTTGTTGATAAAAATTTCTTTAAAAATAATTTTAATATACGAATTTTCCAAAAACAAAAACCAGCATAATGACAACATAATAAAGTCATAAAACGATGTAATAATTAGTTTCCTCTATTTTCATAATGTACTCATAAGAGAATATTTCCGATGATAATGATGGATTCATAAGAATCTCATATCTCTAATATGGAAATGATTTTTATATGTAAACAATTTAGTATAGTAGAATCAAAATCGGTACATATTCAAAATGTTTCAGTTTGAGAAAATTACCAGCGAGATTAATTTGTTTGAATCGAAATAAGTCAATAATTGGTATTTTGAGCGAAAATTTAGATTAAATTTAGGACACCATTTAATGCAATTTGTTTGGAAATGTCGTTTATTTTTGATTCAATTTTTAATTCAAATAAATATTTTGAAAATTCGTGATTTTGTACCCCCTCCCCGAAGTTTTAGACCGATCAAGTCCATCTTTATAGAATCGTTGTAGTATGGTAGAAATTACTTTTATCAATTTCCGTTTAAGTCGCCTCACTTTTACGTCCAAACCAAATTAACCCCTTAACTAGCACGCTGGAGTTAATTCGAGCGCGCAAAATCGGCAAATTTGCGCACACTCGAGATAATTCGAGCGGTCGTATTTCGCTGACAGCGAAAAATTTTGATTGATTTTCTATTTTTTTTTATTTTTTGCCAAAACAAGGTTCTAGAATGTGTTTTCTTAAATAAAAAAAATTTATGTTTTTTTGACGGTATTTTTCAAAAAAAATTGTGCGTTAAAGGGGTTAATACGATTCAACTGGTTTAGTTCTTTCAGTTGTAGAGTTAATGTGCACGTTTACCTTAAACCTCACTTGTTACTCACAACATAGCTCAGTTGTTAAATTTTTTTACAGTATGGTCCAAATTTATGCGCGAACTAAAACCGATTTTTTTTCTTAACAATTTGTATCCGTTCGGTCTGCACATAAACATCCTGAAATGAGACCTTTTAAAATATTTTTTTAATGGTGATAATATGAGCCGTTGAGAAGCCAATGCGATTAAGTCCAATTCGACTAATTTTCGAAGCTCTATATAATGCGTACATTAAAAAAACTAGTAATAATTAAAATCCATTCTAAAATTCATTGATGCAATTTTTATATGGAAAAAGACTCATTTTTAAGGCAATTTTTATCTTTTGGATGGAGATTTTGGGGACAATGTTGAAAAAATTACTATATCTGTACCCTTTTGCCTATATTGAATCGGTACGATTGTATCTTTTTTAGGATTTATTTTGATACGGATCAAATCAGATCGAGCCAATTTGATTATATGACGAAATAAATACAGTTTAGGGTCCATATCAAAATGTTGTCTTTAGTTTGTTTTGCCAAAAAGTAGAAATGTACCGCTTTTGATTCTACTATACCCGTATATAAACAATTATGCTCACGTAGTATTTTTATGTTGGACACAAAATAAACGAGATTTCCTTGTAATAAGACAATACACTCGCGTGCCATATAAGAATATGTATATTTAAAGTTTTTTACGCTTGAAGCGTCGGCGTGCTACATTTATGTTTTCGATTTTGTATTAATTAAAAATCACTTTATAATTTGTTGAACTTTTTTCATATCTCTATTTTTAGATGTTTCGTGATTTGTAGAAGAAAACAACATTAAAGATTTTTTAATTAAAATATTCATAATTATGAATTTATAATTAAGAAATTTTACTTGAATTTTCTCTGTTTTAATTTACTTTTTTTATTTTTTATATTATTTTTTGTTCCCTATTTTTAAAAATTTATATTCTTTTTTTTTTTGGTAGTAAGTATGATATTTTGGTAGACAATTTTTTTAAAAGGTTTCCTTAACATTTTTGGCAATTTTCCAAAAACTTCTTGTATTTATTTTTTGAAAGAGAATATTTATATGATTTCATTCATTTTTTTAAATATGAAATATCAATTTTAATAATTAAAAAATGTTGTACTTTTATTTTTCATTTTTTTTTCTCTTGTTTTGTATAAAGTTTAACTTTTAGTTTAAAGGATTTTCATGAAAATACAATTTTTAAAATTATTGAGTTGTCGTCTGGATTATATTTCATGATGATTTTTATTTTTGGAAAGGTAAAAATGCCAAGCAAAAAATCACAAGCAGCAAAAAAGAATTGTAAAGATGTTTGTATTCAGAGGAATGGTTGCCCCAAGATTAATAACTGTGTCCATGCAAATGCCGGAGAGTGCCAGAGCAAGTGCTTAACGGATAAATGGTAGTAGAAATTTGTAGTCTGCTTACATCCAGTCCACCCCAATTAGACAGTGGCATGGTGTAACCACAATTAATAATTGTGTCCCACGTCACCAGACTTTTTTTTTTTTTTTTAGACTGGTTTCATTTCTTCAATAATTATATTTCCAAAAACCCTCGTCATTTTCAATATGAATCATGCTGGGATGTTCCTTTATAAATATTCATAAAAATAATTTTTAAATATAAAAAATCTTTTTTATTTTTCATGTTGAAATTATTTTCTTCATGAAAGTGTTAATAGCTTTGTTCAAATAATTATTTTAATTGATATTTTCCAAGATTCTTTTTATATGCCTAATTTTCACTGTATGGAAAAACTACCAAAAATAGAAAATTTAAATGATTTCTTTCAAAAATTGTGCACTTTTCTTTTTAATTCAGAAAACCCAGATAATTTTAAATTCTAAACAAATGGAAAATCTTAAACTTCTTAACATTTTAAACATATGGAAAATTCATTGAAAAGTTTTTTTTTTTATTTTTGGGATATTAAATGCAATAAAGAAAAACTCTGGAAAACAAGCTGCACATCAGCTGGCTTTTCAGAAAATAGAGAAGAATAGAACAAAAAGGTGCTTACATATGCGATAAATTTTGTGGTGAAAATGTTCTTTTTTTTGTACAAGGACACCAAAAATTAGTAGCATAATAAATTGCATAGAAAGGAAAAAAATCTATATTTTGAATATTCCCAACGACGACGTTGAAGCGAAAAACCAACAACAAAATTGGTTCTAAAATCAAACAAGATAACTTTGTATATGCCTGTATGTTGTTGGCATATGGTCTAGTAAGATACTGTACTTTTGATAGGGTGTTTTTGAATGGTATGCGGAAAATAGTTGTAAGATTAAGTTAGAAAAATGAACCAAAATCTACTTGGAATTTTGTAGTTTGCTTATGATGATTTAAGAATAGGTTGGTCCGAGAATATTAGGACGGGATGCTTAAATAAATTCTATCAAGAATTTCATATAGAGTTAGGCATTTTTTCTTATATATTGCACTATATTCTACTTAGAATACTTGGTGATTCATAAAATCATCAAACAATAACAATAAAACATTGTCACAACACAAGTATTCTAAGTAAAACAACTAACACAAAAAAACACCACACGAACAAAAACAATTCTTGGAAATATTCAAGAATGTATAGAGCTTTCGAGAAAATATCGCCATCTAATCTGTTCCAGAAAGCTCTGAAATGAATCATTGCTTTGTGTATCGAATAAGAATTTTAGGTCTTCTTTGTGTAAACGTTGCCACCTAGTTTTAGAAAGCCAAACGAGAATATTCGAGAATATTCCGAGACACATCAATTGTATATAAAAGGAGACCTAGAGTCGAGGCTAGGATCATTCTTAATCGATCAGTTGAAGTGAAAAGCTTCGTCAGAGATTATACAAAGCAGAGATTGGAAACGAGATTATTTTTGTGAAAGTAATTAAAATAGTGAAGCTCTAAAACTGTGATAAATAATTGTAATAATTAAATTATTGAAAGACAAATATTTTTAAGACTAATTGTTAAGCAGAAATAAGTACAAATAAAGTTTATACGCTAAATTCACATAAATAAAAAGTGTTATCATTCTAATAACATCGAACCGGAAAGACTAACACTTCACAATATTATTGCAATAATCACTCATCGATATATGCCTGATACTGTTGTGTATCGTTTTAGGTTTTGCTAATGTCAATTTTATATACAAAATTTCGTTTCGTTCGAATGTTGTAGGAGAATTTTTTAAAATGATTATTTTCCCATTTTCCTAATTAACTTTTTTTTCTGTTTCTGATATCTAAATTTATAGGTAATTTGAGTGACACTCTGTATATATATATATATATATAAAAGAAAATAAACTAAGTTTTAATGAATAGGGCAACGAATTCATCGTCTGAAATATGTTTATATCATAAATCTTAGACGATATCAAAAGAATATCATTTAATTCCGAGGATGAGGATAAGGGTATTCCCCCATGTATAAAGGAAACACCTGAGAATTGGGTTGCTTTTCATGGTGCAGAAATCGTTGAAATGGCATCCACACTCATTCCTATAATTCAAAAATTTAGAGCACCTTACCGCGAATGATTTTATTTATCTTCCTTTATGTGTTTTAAACATATATTTCCATTTTTCTACCATATTTATAATCTGACTGTACTCTAAAGTAAAATATATGTCCGTCTATAACAAATATGTTTGTATACATATTTTTGATCCACATCTCAAATTATAGGACATCTGTTCCTTTGTCATATAGTATATCCATAATATAACATCATAAAAACTTTTTAGAGATAATATGAACTCTTTTCTCGGAATCATTAATCTGCATAATATCGCTTATATTTAACTTTTTTCATTACTTGTTTACCTTTTGATGACTATATAGTAGTATATGAGTAATTCAGAATGAGTTGCTTTGTATTAATCCCAAGTTTTTACTTTAGTATAATTCAAATGATGGAATTTATTTGATGAAAAACGGGTGCTTTTCTTTTTGGATGTAATGAGATTTTACTTTTTTGTTTTTGTTTTTTTTTTTTGCTTCAATAGAATTATAATTCATTTGGCATATGGAAATTCATTTTCGTTTTTAATTTTCTAAGTACATATGTAGTACATACTTGTATATAATTTCTAAAATTAAAACTTTTCAAAGGAATTTATATGAATTTTGATGAATTTTTTAGCTTTTCTGATTTTTACGTTTATGTGGAAGTCTTCTATGTACAGTGATGTTCAATGAAATCCGGACACTTTGAATTCCTGGAAAAAATGCATGGTGCAGGTCAAAATTTCATCCCCCCCCATTTTTTTTTTTTCAGTATTTAGTTACTTGATTTATGTAGTAACTGTATATTTCAAAAAATAGTTTAGAAACAATCGATTACTCAAGTAATGAGCATAAACATTAACTAAGTGAAAAAAATGTCGAAATTAAGTGAGTCTGAAAAAAGTGTTATTATCGCATTATGGCATGAAGGATTGTCAGTATGGGAAATTAGTGATAGAGTATCACGGGGGAAGTCCTCTGTTGCTGATTTAATCAAAAAATTTAAAAATACCGGGACCACAGAACGCTCCAAAGGATCTGGAAGGAAACGCAAGACAACCATAGTAGAAGACAAATTTCTGGTCCTTCGTTGCCAACGAGACCGCTTTAAACCTTCCACAAAATTGAAAGCGAAGCTTGCTTTAGCCAGTGGAACTGAAATTTCTGCGGTAACCGTGCGGAGGAGGTTACTTGAGGCAAATCTAAGGTCACGTTGCTCGCTTCAAAAGCCATCTTTAAAGGTTTCATCAAAGATCACACGGCTTCGGTGGGCCCAGGAACATTCCAGTTGGACCCCAGAGATGTGGAATAGAGTAGTGTTCTCTGACGAAAGCAAATTTAAGCTGCATGTCGGGGATGGGCGGCTACGCGTCCCAAGGAAGCCAGGAGAATGCCTCAGTGATCATTGCATTCAGGAAATTCCCAACAAAGCTGAAGGAGTAATGGTCTGGGGATGTTTCAGTGCAAGTGGTTTAGGTCATCTGGGGTTTATAGATGGAAGAGTAACCGCAGATGTGTATCTAAATGTCCTAGAGAGTCATTTGAAACCGTCAGTTTTGGAGCTGTTTGCTGAAACTGAAAGGTTCATCTTTCAGCAAGATAATGCGCCAGCACACACATCAAAAAAGGTATTTATTTATTTTTTTAGAACTATTGGACAATCCTCTAAAAAATCTAGTCTAAACATTTTGTGAAATTTTATTAATTTCCGTTTTTTTTTTTCATTTTCAGGTAATAGACTACCTAAACGAAAACTGTATTCACACCTTGAAATGGCCTCCGTACAGCCCAGATCTTAATCCCATCGAAAACATCTGGGTTATTATGAAGAAAAAAGTCCGTCAGGGTAATCCTCAAATACAACAAGACTTAAAGCGGCAAATTCAAAGTGCTTGGGATGAAATTAGTGATGACGTCACTGGAAATTTGGTGAATTCCATGAAGCACAGGTGCACAGCGGTAATTAAGGCAAATGGCAGTCATACTAAATATTAAATAGGAGGTGCCAGGAGGTGTGTACAAAATGCAATTGATAAATTTTAATGACTCTATTTATAACATGTTTTTTTTTGTACCCTAATAAACTTAATATTTACAAAAAATTATCTGAATTCTTATTAATTTCTTTAATTTTCCAATAAAACCATAAATACTGATTGAACCATATAATTTTTTTAGTGAATATTATGTGAGGTAATATAAAAAATTATTTCACCGAATAAGCATCACTACTTTTTTGGAAAAAATCGCTTCAAATCGAAAAAAGGTAAGTGTCCGGATTTCATTGAACACCACTGTATATGGTTTTATGATGACGGTTTTAGGAGATTTTTCTTTGTTCATATAATATAATTATAAGAAAACAAAAAGTTTCTTGATAGCTGGCAGTAGTTAGCACATCTCTATTCTAATTTTTCGGAATAGATTTTTATGTTTAGAATATTTATGGACAAATCTTATAATCTATATAAAAGCAACTTTAAATTATCACCCTTCAAGAACGTGTAAGTACTTGAAAACTTACTGTCCTAAATTCATTTGGACAGTACACACAATAACGTTGCAAATTTTGAGCTTATCTTTTTGCAATAGGCTGCGTACTATGCAAAAATATACTTACAAAATTTCCATACATAAAACTTTTTTTTTTATTGAAATTTCTTATTTTCTTTCATGTAAATCTTTTGATATGAAAAAAAAAAATTACTTCACCGAAATCATAACAAAAATCTCTACAATTCGAAATGTGTGTAGGCAGAACCGCGACTTTTCTAAACAAAATGAAAAAGGAATGTTATGCAATTTGAAATCCATCAATTTTTATCATATATAAAAAAAAAAGACTTTAAACTAGTAATTTTCTGGTTAAATATTTTATGAAATAAAAATGCTTGTGTACTTATTCCGCCTGCGTAATTTAAAAATACAGCAACAAAAATGAAAACTACATAAAAAAATAAGCGAAGAATGAGGCTGAATATGACATGGAACTAGCACGCGACCAATTTTGACATAAATTTCATAATTTCTCTTTCATAACAAAAAATAAAGCAAAAAATAACAAATTAATATAACTAAATATTAATAATATATTATTATATATACACATATATAGGCTTTTTGGCGGGAATTTTAAATAAAAAAACACTTTTTGGAGGATGTTGTTGACAAATGTCTTTTGTTTTAATTTTGATTAGGGAATTTTAAACGAAGAAAAATTGTTAGAATTTTGAAATGACGGGAATTAAATTTATCATGTGTGAAATAAGTATATTTTCCTTTTAAGTTAACGATGTAATTAGTTCCTTAAAATTAATGTTATTTTAAAACCGAAGAATTTCTTTTTTTTTCGGTTGATATTGTTTCAAAGTTTATCGTTCTCACATAGTAAATTGAATTGTTAGAGGTCTTGTAATATTGTAACTAAAGATGTTATTATGTATATTAATTTATAGTTACCCTAACGTATGTTAAAGAGTACGAATGCTTTGTTAGTTTTGTACTTGCTAGTGTTGTACCAATTTGAATAATATAGTACGTCAGAAATGGATCTCAAATGGCAAAAGAAGTGTAAAAAAAGTATACGTCAAGAAAAGATGAAATTGTTGAAGTCAAGAATTGAAGTTTTTCCTTTAATCTCATAATTTAATTGATTTTTAACTAAATATTGTACAACATCTACACTTCGGCCATCCTGACATAAATGTTCTAAACATAAATGGGCTAATTTCATTTTTGTTTTTTTCGTTAAGATATTATTTTCCAATGTATAAACAAAATTTTAGGTAGTTTGCAAGTTTAAGTTGTTACTAAATTAATTTATCTCCCTTGTGAAATTGTAAGCAAAATGAAAATTGACAAATAGAAACAGACTTTGCTTGAATCAAAGGTTTCTTTCAAAGCCATTTTTTAAAATGGTTCGTATGGAACCTTCTGCCTAAGAAGAAAAATAATGGGGGACCATTGAACAACTGTATTTAAACCATACAAATTCTAATTATTTGCATGCACCTAAAACCAACAACATCATGTACAATATAGTTTTTCAGTTGAGAGGAAGTTGAGAAACTATTGCCATTACTATTATTACTATTATTTCTTTCTAAAATTAGGACAACTTCTGGTTTCGAGTAAAATTATTAGAAAAATAAGTGGAATGCTTCTTTATATCGATTGCTTTTCATTAATTCTATAAAATCGCTTCGAATTTCCACAGAAACATTTAAAATTAGTCCTGTTTAAATGTTGCTGGGCTATTCTTTTATTGTGGTGCCACTTTAAAATCATTTCTCTTCACTATCAAAAAGTTAAAACCTTAATCGTTAAATTGACTGACAGAAGCTAATCGTTTTAACGAAAAATTTTTTCCATTTAATTCGAATATTTTCTTTATACGCTTTTGTTTATTCTACTATTTGTAAAATGACAGTGAATGATTTCTTTAAGAAAATTTAACAAAATTTATGTCAAGGTGTAATAGCGTAAAAAAAACAAAAGAGCGTTCTTAGTGTTACATTAGAAAGTCTGTTTTTAGTTTTATTTAATTTTTAACAGGTTGACATATATATACGAGTAACTGGTGAATTTTCAAGTTTAGACAAATGACAGAAATCATTTAGTTTATTTGAAAAACTAATTCTTAATTTAACACTTTTAATATATGTATGTGACATGTTTTTTTTGTTTTTTTCTAGGTTTTCAGTAGTTTTATTCAATGTCATATGTCATGTCGTGTCCAAAATTTTAGGAACAAATTTATTTGTTTTGGATTTCATGTTTTGCTTTTTTCTCTTGTAATTAACACTTTGAGTTGACTCCGACGAGCAAGTTACGGTGTGCTCTTTTTTGATTGCGAGCACTAGTGAGACACTGTTTATTTTTCTAGTTTCACTTTCTCACAAATTGGAATAAACTTAATAAATAACATAGATTTTTAAATACTATCCCCCTCTTTGACTCTATTAAGTATTTTTAAGTATTATTAAGTAGAAAATGGAGCTGGAACAGGGTGAACTGTATACCCCTCTCTATTACTTCCTATAAAAATCGTTTCCCACTTGTCGATTATAAAAGCTAGAAACATCATGCCCTGGGAAGGATTTCCGAGAACAAAATACTGTTTTATTCCTGTTCCACACTCAACGTGTGAATGGTACAAATTTGATGTAAGGGAAGTTCGTAACTCTTTTAGTGAAACATGTAAAAATTCAATTCCGAAATTATAAGAAATTATAACTAACTAACTAACTAACTAACTATTAGCAACGCAAGCATTTTCTTAATTTAATGAAAATTTAAATGTATTCATATTTTCAAAATTTACCTTTTTTTAGTTTAATTTAATTTCAATTTGTCAGCATTTTTTGATATACGTTTTTTGTTCTCAATTTTATAGTAAAATCATAAAATCTGAACAGAAACAAAGAATGAGATTCACTTTATTATAGATTTTGTTACAATTTCATAGAAATTCTATCTGTTTCCTAACTTGACCACCCACATTAAATTACGGCGTTATCATCTTTTATTCACACCACATGTTGTCACACGGATAACATCTTCCATTCTTACAAATATAGAAATCATAAGTTTCCTTTTGGTTTATATTATTTCAATATATACTTTTAACGTTGACAACGAGAGTGAAATGATAATTACTACGTATGCATGAAGTTTGAAATTTGGAATCCATTTGAAATTTCAAATAGGCTTGTGGTGTTATCGAATTTTCAGTTTGGGCTTGAAAACTACTTTGAAATTGATTGGAAATTGATTTCAGTTTTGTTGGAGTATTGGTTTCATAATAGTTGTTAATACAAATAATTGGCATAGATATTGAAAGATTATAGAATAATTGTTATAGTTCGAATAACAGTTGTATTGTTTGAATAATGTTTAGACAAGGCAAATTGAACAGATTGATAAACACAGTGTTGAATGGTCAAGTCGGTAAAGACCTCGTTTCTAGAAGCTGATGAGGCTCTGGTTCAAATCCAGAGCTCGGTTCTTCATAATTTATTTTTCTTTGCTTACAGTTTTATGTTTGAATCCATACAACTTCAGATATATACTTAGAGGCTCTGGTTCAAATCCAGAGCTCGGTTCTTCATAATTTATTTTCTTTGCCTACAATTTTATGTTTGAATCTATACAACTTCAGATATATACTTAAGTGATGAAAATGCGAAGCGTCAAATGGAGGCGAAGGTCATAAGTGTTTTGAGGGTAGAAAAAGTAAGATATTAGTTAAGAAAAAATGTTAAACCAAATAAAAAAAATTGTAATCTTTTAATTATTTTGGAATCCTAGAAATTACGCCTTTCAAAAATTGCGTATCCCAAATTTCACTACAAATGCTTCTTTCTTTGGCTTACTTTGATCGCTTATTAGACTTCAGTGGTTACGTCCTGACACAATAGAAGTGTTTCTCTGTCAGATTAAAATTGTTGAAGTGGTATTGCTTCATAATAGCTAAATCACAGCTTAAAAATAATTATTATGGCGTAATATAGGACTTTTAATACTAAATGAGATGAACAAAATGTTATTTGGTTTGTGTTAAACTTGCCCCTCTTCAACTTGATCAGAAAAATAATGAAATTCGCTTGAAGTTGATTTCAACTAGACTTAAAGTCCTCATGTATACGTATTAAATAATAATTGTAATGAAATGTTCACTTGACTCTACGGTATTAGTTATCAAATGACAACACCGAAATGACAATTCATAATGAATGTATCAGCAACAAGAGAATTGAAGCTGGCAAAAAAAAACAAAATGTAAACAATATAATAAAAAGATTTTCAGTGGATTTAAATGCAGACGGTCCGAGATTGTAGGCATTCGTAAAAGAAATTGCAGAAAAGAACTATCTTAAGGAATAGTATTATGCTGACCTAAATACTAGTGCACTTTTCATTAATTTTATCGTTTTGAGATTTTAAATATATGAAAATTGTTTCATATTTGATAACTTAAAGTTCCAAAATCTCATTTTTAAAGTCACATATTTACCTTAGGGATATCCTTTTGATTAATTCAACATATTTTTAGAATTTTTTTCTTACATACCTGTCGCATTTTGGCTCGTGTAAATGGAAAAATGAGATTTATTCCCGATAGAGTAATTTTGTCTTATAATGGAATATTTTAGTAATTTTTATTTTTATTAGAAGTTAAATTAAATTTGGTTTTGATAAAACATTAGTTATTTTTTGTTGATAGAAAGAACACATCCGTAGAGAGTACATAATCTCCTATGTAAAAAGGGTACATTAATATGAAATGTCAAGTAGATTTGGTCTTATGCAAAGTAGTTAAGAATATTTTCAAATACTAGGCAGTAGCCCTAAACATAAATTGAATTTCACCCATAAACTTTAGGAGATATTAAAAAAAAAACGGCAAAATTCATATTTGCTGATTTTCTAAAACTCTTTCTCTAATGCTTTTGGTAATTATCTCAATTTTGGATACGGTATCCAAGTTGTAATTTCGTAGATGCTGAAAATTTTGGTGTGTATATTTTATCTGAATGAATCCTTACAATTTACATGAAAAGAAGAAGAACAACAACTCGATAAGATGTTCTTAGGCAAATCAAATGGTTTCTGATTTTACATAAAAATAATATTTCTAAAGATTTACTGAAGCAAAATCAGTGTGGAGAACCTCTAGTAATAAAATGAAAATAATTGGGTGACCTTAATCATAAATTAAATAAGCTTTAGAAACATTTCATTTTTGAAAAAGGATTTTCCTTTTAAAATTTTTCATTTCTTTTATACTTAAAACAAGTTTTTCATTTAGTAATTTAGTTAAAAAATAAATTAGTTTTATTAATGAGTTTTGTCGAGTTCTCAAGTTCTACTTACTATAAAAAAAAAAACACTCTAGAGAATTTTTCTCAGTTACGCGTAATAACACTTTGGAAGTTAGTTTAATATAAAATGGCATAAATTGGAGCATTGACCTTTTGATTTTTTGTTTTGTTTTTGGGGTTATTTTGCGGGTGTTATTCCAGTTTTAATTTTTTTCTTGTTATCTTTAATTTCCAACGAAAGTGAATTTCCAGTCAAGTATGTATAACCGTACAGTTTTTTTCGGTTTTCCTTGGTTCCTTTCTATCGGCGCCCCACCCATTTGTTAAGCTCGCACCAAAAAAAAAGCTTATTCCTTAAAATATAAAGGTATGTATATTATTTAGGAAAAAAAAGTGTGCCTAGTTTCATGTTTTGTCTCTTGTTTGGAAACAAATAAAAAAAATCAATAAGCTTTTTTTGCTCTTTTTGCGAAAAGCTTTTTTCAGCATCCATTTTCATTTCTGTAATATATACTATACAAAAGCAGCATTACCAGCTTTTATGTAGTTTTCTTATTCTCATGTATTGTTGGTAGAAAGAGATAAGGCAATGACCTCTTATGAATCCAGAGAAAGTTTATTGTCCTTTTGTTCTGCAATATCTTTTGGTAGAAGAAATCCTTGTAGAAAATTTCTAAACCAGAAGAAAAATAGTATAATTTATCAAAAAGAATTTGAATTTTTTAAGAATTTTTTGAAATTTTGCTTAAATTCGAAAGATAAATTCATTTCAGTGGTGGATGGAGAATTCATGGTATGTAGGTGTCGGTGATAATTCTAGGAAAACTAAAAGGATTTTAATACTATTATAAATCTCTTATTTCAACATTGTTCATGTTGCAAGTCATACGGATTAACCTTCTCCTTTTATACAAAAAAGAATTTCTCGAGATAATATTGAACCTTAAATTTGGATGATTATTGAAATAATAATATATTGGATGAGTCAAAAAGTCGTTACGTTTTTTTCTTTGTAAATGAAAGGCGAATTTTTCATGGGAAACAAAAACTTTATTCCATTTTGATCAATGACTTTTCACAATTTCGCTGTCGGAGCGATTATCATGCTACTATACAAGTAGATCTTCTGGGTTTTGTAGAAGATGAACTGAAACAAGTCATTTTAACAGACTGCTTTTGAACTAAAATTCACATCATAAAAGGAGTTCTGCAGAGACTGAAACAAATGATAGTTTATTATCCAAGTTATCCAAGGTCACGACTATACGGTGGATGTATCCAAAGTTCTCAGCCAAGCTATCTCTGTGTGTAGTTCACCTATTCGATGGATTTACAATAAAACCATTTGACTTCTTACTATTCGCAAAAATTAAAATTAAGTTGAAAGGATGCTTTTCTAATGATATTGAGACCATTCGAAAGGTGTACTTTAGACGCAATACCAGAAAATGAACTTGAGCATGCATTTGAATCACTATTACATCGTTTGTAAAGCCGACATTGAATCAGAAGGAGATTACTTTAAATAACGAAAAAGAAAATCTTGAAAAATATTATTGCATTTCATTTTTATGGTAACAGTGATGGAACTTTATTCTCACATCATTTAGACTTTACACTTTAAAAGTTTTTAATTAAATAACTTTTATTCGTATATTATCAATTTCTTATACAAGATATAGCACCGCAAGCATTTAACAATTTTAAATTATTATAAATCCTAAAAGTAAAGATTTACCAGCTGGCAAGGCCCGTCACACATAATTCATTGTCACCATAAATCAATTTATTTTATTTTACTTTATGTACACTGTTCTTCGTTCCGATAACGAAATCTGATTTTACCATACAAACAAGCCAATCGATATATTCCCCAAAAATATCATAAAACCCGATTTACTAATAAAGGGAAAGCCTATTTTCTCGGTTTTAAATTTTTTAATATTTTTATCCCTTATTTTTTTGATTAGTCAAATAATTTATTAAAGCCATATGTAAGAGTGGATAAAAGCTTTTTAGAGTTCTAGAATTTGTCATATATAAAACATTTTAATGATGGACTTCAAGGTTATATGTCTGGAGCCATATTTGCAAGGAATCTGATGATGTTCTTCCAAACTACATGTACTTTACTCAATTCAAGATTATTTGAATAGTCCTAGTATAACGTGTGCCTTATTTACATGGATTACGAATTATAGATCATTTTTGTAAAATTCAGTTTTCTGTAGTTGTGAAAGACGGTAGCTGGAAATTTTTTTCTTTTCAGTAATTTAATGATCATTGAAATGAGTGCTAATACTTAAAGTCTGAATTATTAATTGCAAAAACGTGTTTCAGATTGGAAATAAATTTTAGGTGTTTATTTTTAGATTTCGCTGTACTTTTCATTTATTTAAGTTTATTGTTTTCTTTGTTTTAATTTAAGTAAACTTATTGGACAGTTAAAATTATTATTATTTTCGTCTTTCTTTTGAAGAGTGTCCAAATGGCCCAAAACCAGAATCGATAGAGAGAATTTCCTCCGTCGATTTATATTGTATAAATCCATCATCACACTCCTGAAACAAAAACAAAAAAACAGTCAAAATAATGGATTTGATTAAACTAATTACGGCATGAATTGCTTTTTGTGTTCTATCATGTTCTTCAGATTTGATACCTAGTAACAATTCTATCTTCTTTAGAGGATTTAAAAGTGGTTTTTAAAACAGCTGTTAAAAGAGTGTTCACGCAAATTTGTTCCAGAGTTTTCTTCTATGTATTCCATTATCTATGCTAATAGGTTTATAAGAAATTTGAAATTATGAGAAACTAACTTAGTTTTGCTTGCTATAGTTTCATAATCTTTTCCCTACAATTTTCCCACAAAATTTGTATGGAAACTGTTGTGTTTTCTACAATCAATAAAACCGGAAAATTTCTTTCTAGAATTTTCCTTAGTTTATGTTTTTTAAAGATAAAATTTAATGGAAATTTTCTGTTGTTTGTTCTTAACTTTATTTGGAATTTTTGAATTTTGCTGATATTATAATTTTTCAAGTTTTTAAATATTTATTGTAAAATAGAAAGAAGAAAAATAAAATGAAATCTCTACAAAATTCTAAAAGGAAATATTGAATTTTCACAAAAATTTAGTAGTCAAATTCCTTTCTTTAAAACTTAATATCAAGAAAAATGGTATATAAAATAGGAATGTGAAGCTCTGAATGTTCTACCTACAGAATTTTGTGCTAGAATGTACAAGAAAGACAAATGGTTGCGAAAATATATGTTTTCCTGACCTATTTTATAACTGAAAGAAATCCATATTAGTCGTACTAATATAAGGTAAGACATCAGTTATTGGCTCCTGTTGGTCGTTTAAAACTTCATTTATTTGTCCGATAAAGCAATTGTCTCTCATCTATTAACAGATTTTTCATTAGTCCATTTGGAAAGTATAAAAACTGTTTCCAATAATGCATGGTTGCTGGCTTGATTGACATTAAAATTAAGATCGGACTGAAGTCAACAAAATCATATGAAATATACACAGTTTTAAAAATTTGCGTTTCTTTTATTAAAAAAGAGTGTTATTTCCGTTTATGTGGGAAAGTGGCTAAGAACTGATGACTGGCCAACTATTGATGCTTTTCCCTGTATTTTAAATAAAACTTGGTTAGGTATCTCTTGTTTTTTTTTTGCCAAAAGGAGGAAAAGGAAACCCTTATACTTTTGTTTAGATTTTCCGTAAGGGATTACATACTTTTAACAAACCTAGACTATTAATACAAATCTTTTGTACAAAATAACATTCGATAAATGACATGAAATATTGTTATTTCAAATACTAATTTTGTATTCACCTAAGAAAGGGACTTTTTCCCATCCAAAATTATTGATATAGTAAAATCACCCTACCGAATGATATTGAATTTTATGTAAAAAAAAAAAAAAGACATATTAACCCACCAAGCACCAGTTTTTATGTGCGCAATGACTCATATCCGTTTTTCGACTCATTCCTCTAATCCTAATCGGTTTTTACCCCCTTTGGAAAATTTTCCTTGTTAGTCACCTAAAATGACCTTCTCTGTAGGATTTTTCTTTCTCTGATCGAATCGAAAATATCAATGTGGTAAAAAATGGACAATATCCTTGTACTAATGGGAGTGATTTGGTTTTCCGCTTTCAATATATTGTACAATAAATATTTTCCTATTACTTTTGATATTTAACCTTGAAGAACCAATAATAAATCGAACAAATATCAGATTAAGTAAAAGTAAAATTTCAGGAAGAACATCGTAACAGACTGACACATATTAAAGACTAAATACTAAAAGTTATAAAGTTTTTTCAATGTCAAATGTTTGATATTAGAAAAAAGCTTGACTAATAGTAGTTTAAGTGCGTGTAACTCTTTTGAAAATCATAGTACAAGATAGTAATCGATTTTGATAATAAAAATTTATGAAATTCGTGTGTCTATCAAAAATTTGTCAGAAAATTATTTTCAAGGTGTTTTCTTTAAGGCGTTACTCATCATATATAGTAGTATAGTATACTCATCAATTCTATTATAAAAGAAATTGGTTTTATCATGATGGATTCAAAATTCTCTAAATACGGATTGATAGCTAGCCGCTGGTGTCAAATTGCATTTTTATTGTCACACTTTCCGATCAATACTTGAATTAGTTTAACTTTGGCAGCTACTATATTTAAAAGAGTGTTCACTGATTTTTAAGTACGAAAGGAAGAAATTTTTTGCATCAATTTATAACATAGATCCACGACTACATTTCTGAAGCAACAAAATACGTCAAAACAATGAATGGGCGTATCCACCAGTCCTAAGCGTTTACAGCGTTTAAGTCTAGCAATACGACTGGATGTAATTCTAACTTTAAGCCGCTTAGTGAAATTCTAGCATAAAAATTTTTTGCTAACACAAACAGCACATTTAAGGTTGTTGTTCACGCTGAAAAATGATTTGTGTAATGTAAAGGATAAACTGAGAACTATTTTTGAAAATTTTTTGTGGATTATCCAAATTTTAATTGAAATTTTAAAAAATGAGTTTGATAAAACTTTTCCATTTTCCGACAAAATTTTTATTTCATTTTTTTTCAATTTTTATTTACTCTTGACACTTATTATTTCGTTTAACAAAGAATATATTTTTAAAAGCTATTCAAATTAAACTAATTTGACGTTTAGCACAGATAACTTCGCTTGATACAAGCAAACGCATCGAAGAGTTCAAAAAATTCTAATTTTAACTAAGCACTTAGGACTGCTGGATGCAGCCAATTTCTCCAGGTGAAAAGGTTCCAAAGAGGGCAAGAACTGTTTTATCGATTGGAAAGATTATTACCACTATTTTGGGTCTAAATGGAAGTACATATTTGGAATATCACGAGACCATGTTCAGATAATAATATGTTTTTTCGAGAATAATTTAATACCCGTCCATAAGGGGTTAATTAAGTACCTACATGAAATGCTTAATTTATTAATATGTCACAAATTTTCATAAAATGATCCTCTTTTAACCGAAATCTAGAGATGTTTTGTATTCTTTTATGTTAATCAAAAATAAAAGATTCCAGTTGACATTATATTCATAAAAGGAATGTTGCTATGCAAATATTTTAACAAAAGAACAAATCTAGTTCTTAGAACTTAATAAATTGGTCATTAAGGATTAATAAAAAGGAAATTATTCAATTATTAGCAAGCTTTTTGATAAACTATTTATCATAATTTGTGAATTCTTTTGAATTGTATTTGGAAACCAAATTTGGGGCCACTCTATTAAAAAAATCCTTATACATAAGTAGTAATGAAGAAAACAAAATTCTTATTACAGTGGATTGGCCAATTAATTCTTGGTATTCGAACAAAATTTTGAGGCTCTTAAGAACATATCATGATTATCACAAGGACTTTTTTGATAAATGCCCATATTTTGATCACCCGCCGCTCTAATTTGGTACATTTATCCTTTGTAGATATATGTAAGTAATACTGAACCACAAAATTGAGAAAATGTATTTTCTATGTTGACTTAAAATATCTTTTGAAATGGGCAAAAAAAAATTATCTAATTGGAATAATGTACCTTCTAAAATTTTTTTATTGAATTAACGAGAACCTCATAAAGAGTTTACTTTGAAATGATTTCCAAATTCTTGAATTTCTTTAAAGTATTTTTAAACAATTTTTGACCGAACTAAAGAAATCCCTTGGTAAAACGGGTACAAATTGTGATTCTATATAATCTAATAAAATAGAAAATTTTGCAGGTCTTTGAAAGACATTTTAACATCATAATTTAAAAAGAAAAGGGTTTTTCGATTTGGTCCTATAAATAAGGAAAAATGTTATTCGTTTTGCTATTACAAGTTTTAAGGAATTGTACCTACCCTTACTCAGCGTGTATTTTTCTACCGAAAATCTATAATAGGGTAGTTCTAATCACGCGTATGTATGAAAGGAAATGTATATGTAGTCGTTTTAATATTATTCTACTGAGAATACTTTGGTAGGATACCGTCAAGGTTTTATGTATGGCTAATCTTAAGATACTATTTTGTAAGTACGTATATGTCATCTAATTTATTATTCCTTTTATTACTTTGCTACACGTGGACATCCACAGTCTAATCAAACGGTCTTTCAAATAATGACGTCCTTCGCTTGATACTATTCCTCGCTTAAGTTATATTACAAGTTTATTTTAGATAGGAAACCAAAATCCAATTTGGATTGTTTTGCTTTCGAAGAACAAAAAAAATTGATTAATAGTATTGATTATTATTCGATTTCTCAAAAAAAAAAGAAAAAATAACGCAATCCTCTCACATACTACACGTATTTAGAGCATAGTTAATTGGGAACGTTTGTATTAAGTAATTGTTCAGAAAACGTTGCATGAGTGCATTATTCCATAAGATAAGTGTAAGAAATATTGTATATATATATTGTATATATATTGTATGTAGCTTGCACGCTTTCCAATTGTGCAAATACATAATTAGCATATTTATGCTTTATTTAAAATCAATTAAAGCTCTCGATGATGCTTATTACCTGGCGTTTTAAGGTCTAGAGTTCGATTTTTGACGTTAATTTCACTTTTTTGAAATTTCTGTATAAAAGTCTAATTTTTACCATCATAAAGAAATATATGACTTTATATGGTTGATTATAGCAAAACCCTTGTTTAAAGTTTTTCACACTTTTTCCGAAAGAAAATGTCAAGTGAAAGTGGATACTTTTCAATTGGTTTTCTTCAAAGGCTTTTTTTTTTAGATCATTTTAAAAATAAGAAACTAGGATGAAAACCTTTCTCTTTTTATTTCAAGAGTAGTCCGATTTTTTAAACCCATAAATATTGATATTTCCATCCCCTATAGTGGGTGCTACCGAAGGGTATATTAGTTTTTTGTCACTACGTTTATACCGTATAGAAATATTTAAAAGTTATATCGATTTATGCATGTCCTCCCGTCTAGACAGGCACACAATAACTCAAAAACACTTTGTACGATTTTAATGAAATTTGGAAAATTTGGTTGATCATTTCTTATTTAGTATTGCATGAAATAAACATTTTTGATTTATATTTTTGATTTGGATATGTGTTTTCTGCGATTTTATACTCCATCTGTTATTCAAAAGATTATCAAAAGAATTGAATAAAGTTTGCAGAATACATTTATTCTATTAGGACCTAGATTATGTTTAGAGGTAATCTAGGCTAATGAAAGCAAAATCGAAAAAGTGGAAACAGAGTTCCGAAGAGAACACTTGGAAATATTTTTAGGTTTTGGTCGGTTTTGTCTTAGTAATTCATTGATTTTCTTAACTTTGTTAATTATAAGTCCCATTTCTATCATCTATAAAAACAATATTATATTTTATAATTTTTAAATTTTAATAATTTTTTGTATTTTTTTATTTTGTTTCAGAAATCAACTGAATTGAATTTTCCTTCTTTTTCGTATCATCGAATTTTCTGCAACTTTTATAGTCTGACATTGATATTTGATATTTTAAGCAAGTATCAATAAAAAATAATTTATTTTAGTTATGAGGTAAGTCAATAAATTTTACTCATTTTATTTTCTAAAACAGATTTTGTGAAGTGAATTAGAAATTATTTCGAAAAGAATGTGCTAAAAGTTCAACATTATTTAGGAAATAAATATTTGAAAATTTTCAACAGCTTTTATTATCAAAAGTCTGAATTTTATGATCCTTAAAATGTTCATATGTCAAGTTCTTATATAAAGAGTTTCAGGTGTGCACACTTTCAGAAGATTTATCTCATTGTTAAAGAGACTTTTTCTATAAATTTTATTCTTTTCCCATTTTTTCAATACCTTTGAGATTTATGAATCTTTTACTTTTTTTTTTATTATCATATATTCGATAAGGTTCCTCCTTTTTGGATGATTACAGCTATATTATCAAATTGAACAACTCTCTAGCGGAAAGATTTTGTAAAGGAATCTATTCGGTTTGGTAGTTTCTAGCTCCTAACAAGAAAATACATTTTATTTAGTTTCGTACCAGTGTTATGTTCTTATCTGTGGTTGTATTTATTCAGCTTGAAACTTTTCTAAAACAAATAGTTGAAAACCCTATTCTACATGAAGTTTTGAAAGATCAACTTAAAATTTGGAATTAGGTTGAAGAACGCAAAAATTACTTTTCCATCAATTTTAAGTTAGTCATATTGCTCCCAAATTTGAAATTCTAAAGTTGGGTTCACGTGCTGTGTGGAGCTTGTAGTCGATTTGTGTGTACATACAAAGAAATATAATTTCAATTCTGTGTCAGTAACCGCCAATCAAACGAGACGTGAAAAATGAAAGGTTGATTTAAAGTTTTCATAGATTTTAAATAAATAATCGTATAAAATTTCTAGAAAAGGAAAAATGTCTCAGTACAAAAATGAATTTTAAAAATTTCTCATTTAATAAAAAATAAACTTAAAAGTAATAATATCATAGAAAGGGTAGAAATTCTCTATGTCCACTCACTTGATGTTGATTAAAATAATAAACCTGATTTCTCAGTGGACCATTTCTTTATTCTCAAAATGGGCAAAAACCTCGTACATAAATGACCCACCAACCTTGAACATTACCATGAATGCATTCCATTGTAATTTGTTACAAACGATTGTATATTTGTTACAATTCATTTACAATTAAATAAAAAATAAAATGTAAATATGGCGGTTTTTTTTTTAAAGAGTATAATATCCAATATATTAGAGTAGGAATATCAAGCAGGAAATCAGTCAATTGATGAAATGAAATTTATACACGCATTACAAAAAAAAAAAGAAAGAAGCCACCGTTTAAACGTTATATATGAGATAATTTTTTCAAGTAAACAATTTACGCACAATCAAATAGCCGTAATAATAATCATAATAATAATAATATACAGTTTTTCTTGTTGGTTTTATTGTGATGCATGCAATTCCAATTGAAATTACAAGCAATATCATAGAAAATGGTCATGTAAAAGCTGTTGCAAGTATTTCAATAATTAATTGCTGCTATAAATTAAAATATTTTGCCATAAAATATATAGCCGAGCTGGATTGTGTGTGTGATTCAGAAGTGCACATCTTTTGGACTAAATATTTAGTTATCCTAAAAATCATATTGAAATTTTCAGCAAATGTGTATTAATTTTACTACTTACATGAAATACGTCAAACGGATGTGTTAATTAAATTTGTAGTTTCAATAATAGTATTAATAATTTCCATAATTTAATTTAATGTGATTAAAGAAGATATAACTTAAGAAAGCACATTAAAAGGGAATAGTTTGGAAACTTCTATATACTTATCCCCCGCTTTACACGGAAGATAGGTTCTTCATAAAACCGTTCAACTCGAAAAATTAATTTGTATATAGAAAAACTGTGTAAAACGAAAAAGCTTTTTTAGTCATCTATTGAAGGTGTAGTTCGGTGAGACTTCTCAGGAAAAAAAAAGTCTGAAATAAGCAATTGTGCTTTATTTTTAGTCATATCTTTGTAGACCTCCTCATATTGATTTAAAAAGTTTAGTAACATCTGGTTGAAATTTGAGAGCTCGTTCAACATTCGGATCATATTCTTGAAAATAGTTGCCTAATTTTTCGGATCATATTCTTGAAAATAGTTGCCTAATTTTCTTCCTATCACAAGTCCTAATCTATAAAATATGAGATGGCTATAATGCACTTTCACTTTCCGACCTCCTAACATGATATAATGGACTTTTCCGACAATTTCTTCAGTGGTCACCTCAACTGACCGAGTTAGACGTGCGTCCTCATAAACGCTTGTAGGATCACGTTTGAAGCAAACCAATAAATTATGGTTGATTTCGGTAGAGAAGATTCCCCATAGTATTTATCAAGCAATTGCTTGGTTTGGACGATGTTCTTTCCCATCAAAAAATGATGTTTTATCAATACGCGATATTTACTTTTTTTTATTGTTAAAAAAAAAAACACTAAAAGTTGTTTACTTCAAATGACTGTAACTCACAAACCTGCTAGCTGAAAATGACTATAATTTGAACAGTCATCGTTTGACGCTAGCGGCGCCATCTATGTGTCAGCCCCAGACCTACTGAACCGTTTACTAGTACGTGACGTACAACATATTCTAATACATTTTTATTTTTAATTATGTGGTATTGTTACTGCATGGCTAAGAAAAATAATAATAATACTCGATTTAATATGATGATATACCTTACAATAACTGAATGTCGTATGTTGCATAGCCCTATGTACCAGTTAGGGTGATTTTCCTCCCATTATTCCACGAGTACGTACAAAAACAGGGACCAAATAATTTTTTCTTATACTCCCAAAAATCACTTCAAAAATTAGTCCTTAAACGGGAATACCGCTCTAATAAATTCTGAAGTTTTAAAGATATAAATTTTTATGTCTTTTTTTTATTAATATTTTTTTATGTTAATAGGTTACATTTTTTATGTAATCAATTTTAAAATAAAATTACTTTGTACATATTACTCGAGTTAAAAGCCTACAATTTTTTTTTTTACTTTACTCTCATTAATGAAAAAATGTGCTTTATTCGAAATGTAATAACCACCATATTTTAAATTGAATTAACTTTCGTACACATTCAAACAAACATTCCCATTCCCATTCCTAGCTCTGTAGATTTTCATTCCTTTCATAAAAACCAATTCACAGGATGTTATTTAATGAATGAAACAAAATGTTGATGAAAATAATGGATAAAATTCAATGATATAACACTGGAACTGCAACTGCAATGAGTGACTGCATTGAGGACATAGTGCAATGAATTTGATTCTAGGTTATGCATGTGTTTTGATAACAGGATAGAAAGGAAGCATCGAAATATGTAGGAGTATTTTAAATTGCGATATTCATTCCTTTTCATATATATTCTGTGAACATCAACATTTTATGTGTATGTTCAGGGCGCGGTCGCATATAATTTTCATACCCATCCGAGAGTATATATTCGTATTACGTTTTGTTGATGTAAATGGACGACTTTTATTATAGTTCTTCCTTTTTTTCTCATTTCCGCGTATTTTCTCTTCATGTGCAAATCCAGAAAATAGATTTTTCTTTTTGTACTGAATGTTGTCAATACGTTCATATTCCCAAGTAATGTAGAAAATTCAGTACATACTATATTTAGATATGTCGTCGTTGACTGAGTGACTGAGTTTTTATTTTTTTATAGCCTTATGGAAATTAAAATGCTTTATAAAAGTATGCACTCGAGAACTTTAACTAAATCAAAACATTTTTCCTGTTTTTTCCTTACTTTTTTTAAAGGAAAAAGAATGAATGATTTTTTCCTTTAAAAATGGAAAACTCGACGGAATTGGGTGAAGCTTTTAAGAAACAATCAAGCGTAAATTTAATTAATTGCTGTAATATTGAAATAAATCGATTTGTTAAAAAAGAAAAATTCATATTGAAGAATACAAATTTATTTTCTTATCACTATTGTGGGATTTCCTTTTATTGTTTTATATATTTTTATATTGAAGGATTTTAATGGTTATTTGTTTTTATTTTTTTTTAGTTTTTGAGAAAAATATCTGTTGAAAGCTATTTCAAGTTTATTTTTCTCATATCTTTTTATGTGGGTACAAAAAATATGTTTTTATTAGATCCTCTCTTTAATACCAAGTTTGAACAAAATTTGAGCTAGTCCTTCTCAAAATATCATGTAAACAAAAAGAGTTACAACACAGACGTATAATAATTTACTTGTCGCGTTAAAAATTTAATCAAATTGTTTTTGGGCATCATCATAGTATGGTACACAGTACAATTGTCTTATAATCAAACTAGTAGTAGTTAAGAACAAATTTTAACAAAATTAGGTAAGGATTTTTTAATTTATCGTGCATACAAACAAAACAAAAAACTGCATACAGAAGTACGCACACACACATAATTCGGATTTATGAAAATTCTTAACTGGAAAATGGCCACGACAATTGTCGTAATTCGATAAAAGGCACTTTAACTATCTAAAAATTTGATAATTGTCAGATTCAGTATTAAAAAAGCTAAATAAATTGAAAATTTGGATATGATAGGAGTATGTGTTTTTTTTTTGTTGAAATTTACCTTAGTATCGTCTATTTATGTAATCAACCCATGTAAATAATTGAAAAAAAAGTGCTCCACATTGTAAATTTTATCAAAATCGGATAACGCGCTTTTGAGTTATCTTGTATACAGATGGACGGACGGACGGACATGTATACATGTGAATACCCAGCTTTACATATGTATGTAGTGACAAAACTAATATACCCTCTGGTAGTACCAACCATGGGTCATAAAAATTAAGAAAATGTTAATTTATTAAAAATATGAATTGATTTGAAAGGTTTAGAAACTGCCATTCAAGTATCGTGCTATTCGAGAGATGCCTATACATATAAATAGGCATCCCTCGAATAGCACGAGACTTGAATTGCACGAAGTCGCGAATAACACGGTTAAAAATTGCGACAACCCTTGAATAACATAGAATTTGAATTACACGGATTTGCAATTACTTACTGTTAACTATCACACAGTGCATATGTACACAACGGATTTGCAGGAAATACATAGATAAGAAGCAAAGTTGTAAATCTCAGTTCTTATCGTAAATAGATTTTCTTTCTTTCTTTGTGCTCAGATCAGTTTTAGTATCATTGCATAAAGTGGCGAGTGCTTACTTCTCTTTGGAACCAAATGTACAAATTTGTATGGATATCGACTTTTGAATTTCATGGTTTTGAATAGCACAGAATGTTATTTTCAAAATTGTATGAATTATTAGTATCGACTAACAGGAATTCCAATAACACAGTACTAATTAATCGTGTTATTCGAGGGATGCCTGTATATTCAACATTACAAATAGAAACTAAAGCAGAAATTTCAGATATTTTTGCTCCAAATAAAATTTCATGTTGAAAGGTCTGTTTTATTTGCCACTTGCTCTGGGGTAGAGCAAATTTTTACATTGAAAACAAAAACAACAAAAGAGCAAATCCTACACTACTTTCAGAGCAGGTGTAACTATTACACCCGAATTAGTTCAGTTTTCTACCATAAAAAGTGTATTAGCTAAAAGTTTCTTATTTCATTACAATATGGTTGCTAAGCAGCGCTACAAACATTTGAATTAAAGCTTTCTCCTACTCCTGCTCGTTTTATTTGCCACTTACCCTGCTCCAGGGTAGGGTATGGCAAATAAAACAGGCCTGTTGTATTCAATGTGTACAATTGTGATCTGCTCTGGAACCATCGTGGTGAAAAAATACGCCTAATGTGTAAACATTTATATTATTTGTGTCTGACTTCTGAATTTCAAAAAGTTGATATATCTCCTATTTCTAACCACACGACTCCATTGGACTTATTTCAAGACATAATTTCAGTCGGACTGAAAAAAAGTCTAATGGAGACTCGAAAATTTGGACTTTTTCGTCAGTCCGACTGAAATCATGTCTTGAAATAAGTCCAATGGAGTCGTGGGGTAAAGAAAATTGATCCGACATTTATCCAATTTTTAGTGTTTTATATGTTCACTGAATTTTCTAGGAAATACACGAATAAGAATTCTTTTACAAAAAATAACAATGCTTTAAAACTTATTTATAATAACTTTCGTAATAAAAATTATAATCCATTTAGGATGCAACATGATTTAGAAAAGCATAGTCAATTAACTAGAAGACTTTCGAAAAACGGGAAAAGGAAGAACAAAACCAATTACAGTTTAGTACTAAAATAAGTATACTTATATGCATATTTCCCTACTTCAAATTAATGAACTTATATAAAGTTAG